>CAMQGK010000586.1:1397500-2606250 GCA_947000775.1 Pterois miles | reverse complement strand
GGTGAGTGTGCTAACCACTGCACCACCGTGTAGCCCTCAAAATGACATATGCAAAACCTGACCTGCGGCAGGCCGGCTCAATGTCTTTGAATAGAAATGTGACAGCACAAACTGATATCGAGTTCATGTACAGTTTGAGCTTTCAAGAGTTATACAACCAAAGTTGATGTGAGGACAGTCAGTCAGCCTGTGGGAGGTGACAGTAACTCTGCTTCTAAGAGTGGAGCAACACTCAACTTTACTCTCTGCATATTCAAGGTAGGTTGAATTTTAACATTGTACAATTCATGCTTACTAGTGATTTAAAGTTAGTTTCTAAATAGTTGATTTTTTACATGCTTAAATCTTTGTTAATTGTTTGATTTCCAACTGCTATGTGTAATGCATTGCAGGAATCAGGCATGGCTGCAGAAGCAAAGCAGACTTGTTTTGATGGCAGTATTATCGAAAACTTTCAGGTCTACCTGGAATATTCAGGAGAACACAAGGCCATCCTTCAATGTCTTCACAATATCCTACCAGGAGAATTAAAAAGGTACAAGAGGAAAGGCTGGGAGTGCCACACTGCAACTATTGGGTGCTTTCTTTATGTCTTTTTGTGCAGTTTAAAGACATTTAGCTCACTAACTCAGTTTTCATTTTATAACTTGCAGGTACAAAGGGGGCAGTAGTTCTACAGTAACACAGTCTTAATGCCCTCTGTGGGTCAAAAGTACATTTGTGCTTGTGGCAATTTTCCATGTTCACACAACTCTGATAACGTGTAAAACCTGGTTTGTGATTACCGTAGCGAAGCTGGTGCGAAGTGCGTGTGCCAGAAAACTGTCATCACAGCTTTCGTATGGTGTGCGAAGGCAAGTCGTAGCGGTGCTTGGTGCCTGCGATTTATCTAACATGTCCAATGCGTGTGCTATGCCTTTCATTTCAACATGGATGCCTTTGATGGAAGACTGGATGAGCAGGTTAGCCTCTACAGTCACCTCTGAAACTGAGACCACACGGGCAGTCACATTTCAGTAAATACTTGGAAAGAAATAGGCAACACAGTGGGGAAAGAAGACTGTGAAAGAATATGAGAGACTGTTTTGTAAAAGCTAAAAAAAAAAAAGGTCTCATGGAAAGAGTGGCCAAGAGGGGAAAGAGGGGAAGCGCAGCGAGACACAAAGTAAATCTGACTTGTAGGTAAGCGACAGTAATACTTACACTACACAAATGCAATGTTTGGCAGTACGTCAGTGTATGCTACTGTTGCCAGCCAGCCTACTTTCCTTTCTGGTAACACTCATTGACTTCTTGATCGTCCACAGAATGTTTTGTTAGTACACCCCACAGCATTTCAGAGCATGGTGCAATGAACAAGGCATTGAGCATAAACGCCCCTGTGCAAAACTGTAGAGACCCATAAACGGAGGCCCACGCCACGGTGTCCAAACAAAGCTTGAGGGTTCTAGCTCACACAGACTCTGGACTCTATGGGTAATACTCTCCTCCAATCCTCCTCTCCAATCAGGACGTGGCTGCCGAATATGTGCATCACCACAGTATCTTTTTCTCTTCAGCAACTGCAGATTGCCCATTTACTGCTACATCTTAACAGATGGAGCCGTCGCTTCAAGAACCTTCATCTTTACAGCACCTGCCTCGAGCACCTTGGTGCAGGCGCAGAGAGCTGTAGAGCAGCCACCAGCCTCCCTGGCCTTCGATGAGACATGGCTGTCGAAGCCACCACTACAGCCTCTGCTGCTTTCTCCATTCATCAGTGTCCAGCATGGTCCGAAGTCTTCCGTTGATATCTTTCGCCATTTGCGCCATAATGACCAAAATGGCAACACAGTGTTGACCTGCCCCCTTCTCTAGCTCGTCATAATGTATGTGGCTGGGATGCACGGCTCTTCCGCTGAGAGATTGAGACACCGAAAGGCTCTTTTGATGGATTTCATCAGTCACTCAACACTTTTTTATCTGGATCATGAGAAATCACCACAGCCACTTACTCATCATAGAGCTTCGGTGAAGAAGAAAGTGTGTCCCATGTTGGCCCCAGTCAGGCCAGCCTCTCGTTTAGGGAGTTTGGCAGCTGTGAGGGAAACAGGAAACTCTTGCATTTTGCCTTTCAGGGGGATAGCCTACGAATACAGCAGACCACCGTTTGGCTATTCTCTGGTCCTCCACACCTTTCAGTTTATGTGAGGACACAGCCTACTGTGGGCGGGTTGCGTACTGTGGCTGGGGGAGATAGGGGCGTTGACCATCATGCAGGCACTGAGGTTCATGGTGGCTGCTCACCCAGTAGTGCTGCTGGACATGTGGCACCTGCAGAGGTGGTTTGCCAACCTACGCTTCGATGCCAAGATGCACAAGCGACCATTTCCCCCCCAATAGAGAATGATTTATGTTACCTGGGCTCCCTACAACACCAGTTAAAGGGAATACCGCTTGGATAAGTCGTCCTCTACTGTAGAGTGTTCCTCTTTGAAGGCATTGTCATTCAACAGTCAGCGCACCAAAGTTGCTTGATGATCCGAGGTCACCGCAGCAGGACTAGTCTCAGAACACCCCTCTCCTTTGTTCCTAGAAAATTAAGGAGTTAATTCAGGTCAAGAGTCATACAGCTAGATGGTTTGTGTCCTCCACCCCATGCCGGAGTCTCATCTTCTATGGCCCATGTGATGGTGTGGCCAATAAAGCCTTTTCCAAAAATGAATTCTCCACAATAAGACCAAGAGATTGCCAAATTATTGGTATTAATCAACAACATTCATGCATTAATTTTTACCAATTCAACTTTTCCTTTGTTTACCATATCAGTTGTGAGTAACAACCGTATCCTTTCACCATGTTCCCCTTTCCATCTATGTCTAGTTGCAGAACTGGAGCAAGCAAAAGCAGCCTGGATGTTCTTGGTGTCGGAAGTGGTGGAGGTATGTGACGAGATACTCTAACTATGAGCAAATGTTGAAGTAGTATTGGCTCAGTTACAAACTGTAGTGCATGGCGAGGATCCACAGTGCAAGAGTCTGCATTATTGTGTTAATTTATGGATTTCAAGAAGTAGCTTTATTTAAAGACTAGAGGGGATACTACTCCATGATTTTAAAAATAATGACTGAATTTGACAATGTACTATGCAAATGTACATACAGTAAATACCCCGTTTCCATACAAGATGTTCCCAGAGTTTATCAGTTTGTCAAAGTTGTCCATATGAATATTGACCATTTTTATTGCTGTAAACATTCCTTTTGTTCATAGTGGCTCTGAAGAGATCACCTCCTTATGTGCTTCCAGTACACAATAAGTGATGAGGGACAAAATCCTCAGTCCCTTTCCTGTGAAAAAATAAAGTCTATCTAAAGTCTAATATGAGGCTTTGAATGTCTCAGTTAAACAAATCACTTAGTGCCTCCCAAACTAACAGTATTTTCGAACAAAATTCTGTCTTTGTGTTGCTCCACTGTAATTTTGCAAGCAAACATGATCTAGGCAAACACAAGCAGGAAATTTTGTACTAAAAAGACTGTAACTCTGGAGATACCCCCTTGATTTGAGTCAGACAGCTGAAGCCTCATATTCACTTACATTCACCGGCCACATAATTAGGTACACCTTGCTAATTAAAGGTTGGACCCCCTTTTGCCTTCAGAACTGCCTTAGTTCTTGGTGTCATACTTTCAACAAGGTGTTGGAAATGTTCCTCAGAGGTTTTGGTCCATATTGACATGACAGCATCACACAGTTGCTGCAGATTTGTTGGCTGCACATCTATGATGTGAATCTCCTGTTCCACCACATCCCAGAGCTGATCTGTTGAGATCTGGGGACTGTGGAGGCCGTTGGAGGACAGTGAACTCATTGTCATGTTCAGGAAACCAGTTTGAGATGATCTGAGCTTTGTGACCTGGTTCATCATCCTGCTGGAAGTAGCCATCAGAAGATGGTCCACTGTGGTCATAAAGGGATGGACATGGTCAGCAACAATACTCAGGTAGGCTGCAGCATTTAAACCACGCTCAGTTGGTACTAAGGGGCCCAAAATGTACCAAGAAAATATCCCCAACACCATTACACCACCAGCAGCAGCCTGAACCGCTGATACCAGGCAGGATGGATCCAGCTTTCATGATGTTTACACCAAACTCTGACCCTGCTGTCTGAATGTCACAGCTGAAATCCAGACTCGTCAGACCAGGTGACGTTTTTCAGTCTTCTGTTGTCCAGCCTTGGTGATCCTGTGTGAACTGTAGTCTCAGTTTCCTGTTCTTAGCTGACAGCAGTGGTACCGTGTGGTCTCCTGCTGCTGTAGTCCATCTTCTTCAAGGTTCCACGTGTTCTGCGTTCAGAGATGGTGTTCTGCGTTCCTTGGTTGTAACGAGTGGTTCTCTGAGTTCCTGTTTTCTTTCTATCATCTCCAACCAGTCTGACAGTTCTCCTCTGACCTCTCACATTAACAAGGCATTTTAGTCCACGTTCTCTGTAACCCTAGAGATGGTTGTGGATGAAAATCCCAGTAGATCAGCAGTTTCAGCAGAAATACTCAGACCAGCCCATCTGGTACCAAGAACCATGTCACGTTCAAAGTCACTTAAATTTCCTTTCTTTCCCATTCTGATGCTCAGTTTGAACTTCAGCAGGTTGTCTTGACCGTGTCTACATGCCTAACTGCATTGAGTTGCAGCCATGTGATTGGCTGATTAGCTATTTGTGTTAACAAGCAATTGAACAGGTGTACCTAATTATGTGGCCAGTGAGTGTATATTAAAGCAGCCCGTTCGCACAAAAAGGCATATGAATGCCACATAATGCACAAGGCGCGTAGCATTCAATAAGTACATCTTTCTTGATTTACGCATGTCATTTGTACGCCATGTATCCTGTATTGACTACAATGCAAACACATCCACAAATAAATGCTACTGTGAGAGTTGATGATGTCGTAAAATAAGCCAGAAAGACCACTTGTGGTAAACACCAGACTTTTAACCAGGAGGCCCGTGTTCAAGGTCGCTGCTGACCGGTGTTCTGTTGTATAAGTGATGTCAGTGATGTTTGTCACGTCGCGATTATGACATGTTTTTTATTTGACACTGACCAAGTGTTTTTCTCGCCTCAACCTACTGTATCTGCGGACGTTTGCATGGTGTACAAGAAACACACAAAAAGTGGCATATAAATGGCAAAAAGTTTAAAATGGATCCATGTAATGTTGTGGTATTTATATGCCTTCCTGTGAAACCCGGTTGCATATAATATAATCTTTTGAATACACTTCATTACATCAGACCTGAAATTAGTTTTGATTGTTTAATAATAATGTGTCTGTGTTTCACCACTTCGCTGCCGAAGAAAGACCCGGTATTTGACCTGTTGACCTGTAACTCTTTAAAAGCTTCATCTGGTCAGGACCATATTGGGTTGTTATCTAGTGAGCTTTACCAGGCTGGTTGTAATTTAAGAGTCCCACCATTAGCGCTCCCCAGAGGTCAAGTAAACAGTTTCTGGAAGAAGTGTATTTTCATGATCACATTTCATATTCTTCATCATTCAGTCATCATTCGCTACAGAGGTCTAAAGACTTCCTGGTGTCTTCCAGGGGAGCTGGATGTCCAGTTGCTCACTCTACTGCAGTCGATGTTCCCTGCTGTCCCGATCACAGTTGACATCGTGGAGGGCAGCGCTCAGCTCACAGACAACTTCAAAGGTATCAACAATTCAAAACACCACATCGAGAAATGTTTTTGATCTGTTATTAGGGTTCAAGCCCTGAAGAACCTGCCTGAAGGCAGAACTCTGTTGTGTTTGTGCAGATTTCTTATTATTTGTTGTCTGCTGCATCGGCTCAAATTACTGTGAGGTGGAATGAGCTAGAAACAATAAGCTTAGCAGAATAACTGGAAATGATGTGCAAGTGATTCCCAAGAAATATGACTCCAGTCGGCCACATGGTGGCGCTGTGATTAATGGCCAAAACATGATTTTAGAAAGGCCACACCCCTCACACAGTAAGCACAACTGACATTAACTTTGTCCAACTACATGTGTTCTACAAAAAAGCCTCCTGAAAAACTAAAGTCTGCCTGATTAAATTTTCCTTTCTTTTGTATATTTTTGAAAAATACATTTTTTGACATCTCCGCCTACACCGTAGGTCAGTTCAATCAGGAGGGACTCAATGAGTGAATGT
Organism: Pterois miles; assembly: GCA_947000775.1. Classification (NCBI taxonomy): domain Eukaryota; kingdom Metazoa; phylum Chordata; class Actinopteri; order Perciformes; family Scorpaenidae; genus Pterois; species Pterois miles. The sequence goes on along the minus strand of CAMQGK010000586.1, from coordinate 2,600,069 downwards.
CTGTTTATTAAAGAACAAGACAACATTATGATATAAAACATCTTTTCATTAGACCTGCCGTAGCTTAATGGGGAATGATCAGCCCTTGCAGAATGTTCTTTAATTCCCCCCGCGGGTCTAGACACTGGTGATGGTGGTAGTGGAGTGGTTTGGTGAAATCAGGTGAGTCTAATCAGTTTCAAGATCACAAAGTAACCTCTATGAGCTTTATGGTATGAACGTCGACGACATCCCGCTGTCCTTGCGGTACAACCATTGCATTGAATGAGCAAAACTCCCTGCACAAAAACCTTAATCAGAAAAAAAAAGAAAAAGGAAGAAACCTTGGGAAGAGCAACAGAGGAGGGATCCATCCTCCGGATGTACAGATGTGCAATAGATGTCGCATGTTTAATACGCAACATCAACAAGGCTGGAGAGATTTGAGCTGGGGCGATGAATGCTGGAGGCATGAGAGGTGCTGAAGGTTGGAGGTAATGGAGGTGGAGGTGATGGAGACTGGAGGCGATGGAAGCTGGAGGTGATGGAGACTGCCGGCTGGAGTAACTGGAGGCTGGAGGCGATGAATGCTGGAGGTGATGGAGGCTGGAGGCTGGAGGTGATGGAGGCTGGAGGCGATGGAGGCTGGCGGCTGGAGTAACTGGAGGCGATGGAGGCTGAAGGTGATGGAGACTGGCGTCTGGAGTAAGGGAAGGCTGAATACGATGGAGGCTGGAGGTGGTGGAGACTGCACGCTCGAGTAACTGGAGGCTGGAGGCGATGGGGTGGAGGAGGGCTGCATCAGTTGTGCTGGAATGACACCTGAAAGCGGCGGAGAGGAGAGCGGTTTTAAAACTTTGACGCATGGTGTGATTGGTTTAGAGAGAAGGTGGTGGTAAGGTCTGATTGGCTAGGCAGACTGGAACCCCATGATCAGCTGATAGAGTGAAGGCCTGTGAGAAGGAAGTGAAGAAAGTTCTCGGCGACCTGTGTAGTGAGGGTCAGCGTGACCCGTGAGGATATAGGTCTCGGCGACCTGTGCAGTGAGACGGCAGCGCGACCTGCGTGAAGAGAGGTCTCGGCGACCTGTAATTGGCACATTCTCTGGTCCCTTTTTTTGAACAGCGGGACCACCACCCCAGTCTGCCACTCCTGAGGCACTGTCCCTGCCTTCCACGCAATGTTGAAGAGACGTGTCATCCACGACAGCCCCTCCACACCTAGGGCCTTCAGCATTTCTGAACAGATCTCATCAATCCCAGGGTTTTGCCACTGTGGAGCTGTTTAACTACGTCAGTGACTTCCACCAGGGAAACTGGTGATGATTCTCCCATCAGCTTCCAGCTCTGCCTCTACGATAGAGGGTTTATTAGTCAGGTTCAGGAGTTCCTCAGTGTTCCTTCCAACGTCTGATTACCTCCTCAGTTGAGGTCTACAGTGTCCCATCCTTACTGTAAACAGCTTGGATGGCTCCCCATCCCTCCTGAGCTGCAGACTAAAAGTCCTTCTCCATGGCTGTTCCAGACTCCTCCCACACCTGCTGCTTTGCCTCCTTCACAGTAGCAACTCCTGCTACCTGTCAGTGCCTTTCAGCTACCTGTCAGTGCCTTGTAACTGCCTCTGGAGTCCTCTGAGATAACATATTCTTGAAGGACTGCTTACCCAGTTGGATGGCTTCCCTGACCACCGGTGTCGACCATGGTGTTCCAGGGTTACCACCCCTTGAGGCACCTAAGACCCTTAGCTCACAGCTCACTGTTGCAGCCTCAGCAATGGAAGATTTGACCATTGCCCACTTGGGTTCAATGCCCCCAACTTCCACAGGGAAGCCAGAAAAGCTCTGCCGGAAGGTGTGAGTTGAAGATCTCTCGGACAGGGGCCTCCTCCAGACGTTCCCAGTTCACCCGCACTACACGTTTGGGTTTACCAGGTCTGTCCAATGTCTGACCCTCTGACCTGTCCAAAACGTGCGGCCTCAGATCAGATGATATGATCAAAACTCAGTCATCCCCCCACAATCTAAAGGTGTAGGGAGATGACCCTCTTGTCCACCAGGATAAACTCGTAGCAGCACTCAGCTGGGGATTTGTGAGTATCCCCACATCCGCCTGTCACTCACACCTTGGGCAACTCCAGAGAAGAATAGAGTCCGACCCTGATCCAGAAGTATGGTTCCAGAACCGAGCCTGCATGTAGAAGTGAGCCCCACCAGATCTAGCTGATAGCGCTCCACCTCCACTTCTTTTGGCTGTGCCCATCCAGGTTCCGTGGCAAGCCCGGCCACCAGGCGCTTGCTTATGGGCCCTCCGTCTGGGCCTGGCTCCAGACGGGGATCTGGGCTTCCTCCGGGCCTCAGTCATAGGGTCTTGCGAACCATTCTTAGTCTGGCCCCTCACCTGAGACTAAGTTGCCAAAGGAGACCCTACCAGGAGCACCAGGCTCCAGATAACACAGCCCTCAAGGTCACAGGTACACACAAACCTCTCCACCACATTAAGGTGATGGTTCCTGGAAAAAACTGGATATTTTTAATTAATATGTTGAAACATGTCCCCACAATTTCAAGAAATATGATTGGTTGGACACTGTGCAATTACTACACAATACACTGTAATGATAAAACAAGCATACGATTGGTCTCACCCCTTAGAATAAAACCAGCCGAAGTGTCTTTGCTGCCCGCAGCTTTGATTTTGGCAGATCAGCTGTACCCTTCTGTTGAGTGGAAAAAGGCTTGAACTTGCAAACTGCTATGGTCATGGTTTGCAGTCTGATGCAGTATATACAGTAAATATATGTCAAATTTATTGTCTGTCTTCTCTGTTCTTCTTTATGTCTGACTTATAGCTCTGGTAGCAAAGACCTCCAACCTTCAGAAGATCCCATTTGCTTGGCATCTCATGAGAAGTGAGAACTATGAGAGGGAAGTCAAAGCAGACATGAAGACATTTCACCTCATACACATGGTTCATGTACAGTATCATGACTTTACTTCTTGGACATTCAATTTAAAAAATCTGTAATAAGGTGATCAGTGCTATAATGTAAATAGGCAGGCATAGTATATAATCTGCAGCCCTGTCTTCTAAATATCATGCTCCCATACAATCAAACTGCATCGTGAAATACGTTTGGAGGGAAACAGATTTTGTCGCGGATTATGTCCATAGCTTAATAACGTGTCAAACGTAGTTATTTCAAACCAAACCATAATGTGATTTTTACTAAACCAAGTAGTTTTGCAGCATTTGTGGTTGCCACTTTATTTCACAACCAGCACATTTTATGGTCCAGTGGAGTGAGACAGGCGTGGTAGAGTAATGAAGTCATTCTGTAATATTTAGGTAGAGGCCCACATAGAGTGCTGCAGCAACGAGTCCTAAAGCCCAGATATGAATTAGCATTTTCGCTCTTCCAGTTCCCTCGTCTGGAAGTCAATGGTTTTTTAGAATGTGTTTTAGTTATTTAATTAGATGCCTGAAATAAGGTCTATGGTTAACACAAGCTAAAGAGATTTAAAAATTTTGTTCTATGATGTAAAATATGTCCTACTGCTCTGTTTTTTCCACACTAACTGACAAAACAGAGATACCATATGACACCAACGTCAGATAAACTGTTGGCTCACAATCGAACGACTGACATCTTCCACACAAATAAACAAAGCATTCATTGTGGACCCATCAGCATTTTAAAAATGATTAATTTACAATAGGGGTGGGACAGTTAATATAATTAATTGATTCGGTTCACGGTTTGGGGTCACAGTTTTTGGCTTGGTTCGGTACAGCGGTAAACGGTATTTATGGTACAGCAAGGAGGCCAATTTAAATTTAAACAGCCAAAAGTAAGTCAACTGATTGCCTGAACAACAGTAGACTAGGCTAACATATGGAAAAGTGCAACTGTTATTTAAAGATAATTAATAAATAAAAAGCAAATTATAGCTTCAGACCATCAACATAAAGAGCATCAGGGCGGCCAGCACTAGAGCTTTTTAAACAGCAGGAACAGATGTCTCTCTATTCCCTGATATTTAAATAATAATAATAAAACCCACACTGGCTCAGACCATCAACATAAAGATCATCATAAACCAAACACACACTGATCCAGACCAGCTCTGCTCTGTTCATCCTGTCTTCATGTCCTTCTGCTAGAAGACGAGTTTGTCCTCATTCAGCCTGGACGTCCATCCGTCTGCAGTCAGAGCTACGTGGTCTGTTGGACTCTTCTTTCACAGTTCATCATCATGTCTGTTCATAGAGTTCAGGATTTACTGTGTAGCTGATGCGTCTGTGAGACGACATATTATAGCGCTGCTGAAGGACCCGAATCATTGTGCTTTCCTCCCCGACTCTCTCCTTGAATCATTTACGGAGACATCACTCCGGTGTGTCCGTTGATAGCACATCATATTAGAAGTATTGCCACTAGCATAAACCACGTGTTGCACAGCGCTTACACACAGTTAACATTTTATCCACAGCTTTTTTCCCATCACTGTCATATGTAACACCAAATCTGTAACGCTTCCACTCAGCAGAGCGAAGCAGCGCTGGTGGATCCTCTACCTGTCACGCGTCATCAGCGCGTCGCATCTTTGGCGGTACAACACCTGCAGTAAAATCTGGTCCTCGCCGAAATTGAGCCAATAACAACGCATGACCGCAGCTTCAGTTACACTACGCATGGCTGACCTCATTCCTGTGCGCCGTGTCCCAGCCTCTTTCTATAGGCCTCGATTTCTAGTGTGAAAATAAATGAGATGAAAAACAATACACAATCGGCCTCATAACGTATTTCAAATTAACCGAACGGTACATACACGACCCAAACCGACTAGCGAACCGAACAGTTCGGATTTTTACCTGAACTGTGCCCAGCCCTAATTTACAATCATAATGGATTTCTCAAGTCCTGCTTTTATTTGGCACATTTCTAAAAGCTCTGTGGATGTATTATTTAAAAAAAAAAAAAAAAAAAAAAAGATTTGTCTGTGCAGAAATGTTATCAATATGACCTTTAAAACTGCGAGGTTAATTCGGGAGAAAAACGTTTTCCTCCAATCATGATTGAGAATGTAGTCTAGTTTTATGGGAACATCATTTTGTGGGAAACAGGGTCGATAATCAGACTTGCACTGGAGCAAGCTTCAACCCAGAAGGTCAGATTAAAGGTTCCTCACAACTCTCTCCTTAACAGATGGTCTACTTTCTGGATGACCTTGCCCATACTATCAAGTTTTACCACAGTCTTCTGAAGAACAATGGCAGGCTTATGATCATTGTTTCAACAGGTCAGTAGTAATGCTGTGTCAAGGACTGCTAACAGCCCTCTTGACTGTTATATGATATAAGATGACCACGTTTGTCTTGTGATGTAAAACAAAGAGACCATGATAAATCATTTCAGAACTTTTTCCATCTTTAATTGGATCTATAACATGGACATTTCAATTGAAAAACAAACTGAAACCTTTTAGGGGGAAAAATTTAAATTAAAAATTAAAATAATGCAGTTGCATAAGTGTGCACACCCTCTTATAATTGGAGATGTGGCTGTGTTTAGAATTAACCAATCACATTCAAACTCATTAAATTTAATAGTAGTCAGTACACACCTGCCATCAATTAAAGTGACTCTGATTAACCCCAAATAAAGTTCAGCTGTTCTAGTAGGATTTTCCTAACGTTTACTTAGTTGCATTTTACAGCAAAAGCCATGAGCTGCAAAGAGGTAACAAAGCATCAAAGGGATCAACTGTTGAAAGATATCAGTGAGGAGAAGAGTACAAAAGACTCTCCAAGGCATTAGATATACAATGGAGCACCAACACTGGTCTGGGAGGCTGCCAACAGGCCTGCAGCAACGTTAAAGGAGCTGCAGGAATCTGTGGCAAGTACTGGTTGTGGACTACATGTGACAACAACCGTTTTCTTCATGTCTGGACTATGGGGTAGGGTGGCAAGACAAAAACGTCCCTCAAAAGCATGCGGGAAAATGTGTTATCGTCTGATGAGCCCAAGCTTGAACGTTTTTGGCTGTAGTTCCAAAACGTATGTTTGAGGCAAAAACGACACAGCTCATCACCAAAAGAACAGCACACCCACGGTGAAGCGTGGTGTTCATAAAGCATCATGTGAAGCATCATGCTTTGAGGCTGATTTTCTTCAGCTGGACCTGGGGCTTTAGTCAAGGTGGAGGGAATATGAACACTTCTAAATACCAGTCAGCTTTGGCACTAAACCTTCAGGTGTCTGCTAGAAAGCTGAAGATGAAGAGGAATTTCACCTTCCAGAACGACAGTGACTCAAAGCACACATCCAAACCAACAAAAGAACGGCTCCACCAGAAGAAGGTGAAAGTTTTTGAATGGTCCAATCAGAGCTCAGACCTGAGTCCTACTGAAAATCTGTGTTGTGACCTGAAGGGGGCTGTACACAGGAGATGTCCTCACAATCTGACAGATTAGGAGCGTTTTTGCAAGGAAGAGTGAGCAAATATTACTCACTCATATTTAGTCAAGATGTGCCATGCTGATAGTCTCTTCCCCAAAAAGACTGAGTGCTGTAATAGAGTCAAAAGATGCTTCAACAAAGTATTAAAGGCTGTGCATATTTATGCAACCAGGTTATTGTAAGTTTTTTATTTTTTCCAAAACAAAAGGTGAAAAAAGTTCTGAAATGATTTAACATGGTTTCATTTTTTTTTTTTACATCACAAAAACCTGGTATTAACATTACAGGGGTGTGCACACTTTTCTATCCACTGAATCTTAATGTACTCTGCAGCGAACTCTGGCTGGGGCATCCTGTGGAAGATGTACAAGAAGGAGCTGTCCACTGGTGCCGTCACAGAGTTCTGCACATCAGCTGATGTTACCGCCTGCCTGAAGGGCCAGGGTCTGAAATACAAGGAGCACACCATCCCCATTACTGCAGACATCTCCGAATGCTTCGATCCAAACAGCCAGACTGGAGAACATCTGCTGAATTTCTTCACAATGAAAGATCACTTCTACCAGTCCTTCACCCCGGAGATCAGAGCAGGCATGTTAGACCTTCTCAAACACAAGTGCAGCACTGAAAAAGATGGCAGAGTTTATTTCAACGCTGATTCAAGCTGCATACTTGTTAGTGCTTGAGTGTGTTCTGTGGAAAACATGTTCATATAGTCTGATTTATCTTCTTGCTTCCCTGCCATTTGATCAAAACTAGTATATATTTCTTCCTATAAGATTAAGTTTAGCATGTGCAGTAGGCCTAGTATTCAGTCTCTTTAGCCTATATTTTCTTCATTTACTCTGTATGTGTACCAATACGGTCAATAAAAACTATTCAGGTTGATTACTTATTAGGTTGATGATAAATTCACTGCCAGACTCTGTGCCTTATATATCTTAAGAAAAAGCACAGCCTCTTTTCATCTTAAAGCTATATCGGCTATAATTTCTATTCTTAAATTGACAATAGCACTCTGTGCTCACTAATATACTGAACAAAAATATAAATGCAACACTTTGTTTTTGCTCCCATTTTTTATGCGCTGAAGTCAAAGATCTCAGACTTTTTCTATGTCCACTAAAGGCCTATTTCTCTTAAATATTGTTCACAAATTTGTCTAAATCTGTTAGTGAGCACTTCTCCTTTGCTGAAATAATCCATCCACCTCTCAGGTGGCAGATCAAGATGCTGATTAGACAACAGGATTATTGCACAGGTGTGCTTTAGACTGTCACAATAAAAGTCCACTCTAAAATTTGCAGTTTTCTCACACAGCACGATGCCACAGATGTCGCTAGTTTTGATGGAGCGTGTAGTCGGCCTGCTGACTGCAGGAATGTCCACCAGAGCTGTTGCCCCTGAACTGAATGTTCATTTCTCTACCATTAGCCGTCTCCAAAGGTGTTTCAGAGAATTTGGCAGTACATCCAACTGGCCTCACAACCGCAGACCACGTGAAACCACACCAGCCCAGGACCTCCACATCCAGCATCTTCACCTGCAGGATGGTCTGAGACCAGCCACCCGGAGAGATGATTAAAACAATCGGTTTGCATAACCAAATAATTTCTGCACAAACTGTCAGAAACCGTCTCAGGGAAGCTCAGCTGCTCATCATCCTCACCGGGGTCTTGACCTCACTGTAGTTCTTCGTTGTAACTGACTTGAGTGGGCAAATGCTCACCTTCAGTGGCATCGAGAGGTGGTCTCTTCACAGATGAATCCTGGTTTTCACCGTACAGGGCAGATGGCAGACAGCGTGTATGGCGTCATGTTGGTGAGCGGTTTGCTGATGTCAGCGTTGTGAATGGAGTGGTCCATGGTGGTGGTGGGTTATGGTATGGACAGGTGTATGTTATGGACAATGAACACAGGTGCATTTTACTGATGGCATTTTGAATGCACAGAGATACTATGATGAGATCTTGAAGCCCACTGTTGTGCCATTCATCCATCTCCATCACCTCACGTTGCAGCATGATAATGCACGGCCCCATGTTGAAGGATCTGTACTCAGTTCTGGCCCCATGTTGAAGGATCTGTACTCAGTTCTGGCTCCATGTTGAAGGATCTGTACTCGGTTCTGGCTCCATGTTGAAGGATCTGTACTCAGTTCTGGCTCCATGTTGAAGGATCTGTACTCAGTTCTGGCTCCATGTTGAAGGATCTGTACTCAGTTCTGGCCCCATGTTGAAGGATCTGTACTCAGTTCTGGCTCCATGTTGAAGGATCTGTACTCAGTTCTGGCTCCATGTTGAAGGATCTGTACTCAGTTCTGGCTCCATGTTGAAGGATCTGTACTCAGTTCCTGGAAGCTGAAATCATCCCAGTTCTTTCATGGCCTGCATACTGACCAGACATGACACCCACTGATCATGTTTGGGATGCTCTGGATCGGCGTATACGACAGCGTGGTCCACTTCCTGCCGATATCCAGCAGCTTCGCAGCCATTGAAGAGGAGAAGACCGACATTCAACAGGCCACAATCAATAACCTGATCAACTCTATGTGGAGGAGATGTGTTGGACTGTGTGAGGTTAATGGTGGTCACACCAGATACCGACTGGTTCTCTGATCCCCCGTTCAGGGACTAATACTGTAAATGTCTCAGATAAAACTGCACATTTTAGAGTGGACTTTTATTGTGACAGTCTCAGGCTCACCTGTGCAATAATCCTGTTGTCTAATCAGCATCTTGATCTGCCACCTGAGAGGTGGATGGATTATTTCAGCAAAGGAGAAGTGCTCATTAACACAGATTTAGACAAATCTGTGAACAATATTTAAGAGAAATAGGCCTTTAGTGGACATAGAAAACGTCTGACATCTTTGACCTCAGCACATAAAAAATGGGAGCAAAAACAAAAGTGTTGCATTTATAGTTTTATTCAGTGTAGTGACTTTTAGTGAAAAACGTTGTGTTTTAGGTTAAAATAACTCTGAGCACAAAGACAACTACACATTCACACACGATGCAAACTTCAGTCAGATGCTAATTTTTTAAAATTGATCCAGGTTTAAGGCTCAAGGTTTGTCAATTACAGCAAAACAGTCTTTGGCAATGACAAGATCGTGAGGCCCAATGTGCCATTCATCTACCGCCATCACCTCATGTTGCTTTCATGCTGCAAGGATCTGTACTCAGGGTGAGACGGTTCACAAAATTCATGGTTCGGATCATATCACGCTTTGGGGTCATGGTATTTGATTCGGTTCAGTACATTTATGGTACAGCAGGAGGCCAATTTCCAGTTTCAATTCAACCATGCATTTCATTTACTTGGAAAATAAGTCAACAACTGCTTGTAAACTAGCATCAGGAACAAAACACTTCCTCATTGTGACATCTTACAGCTGGACTTCTGATCCAAAAGAAAAGTGCCACACTGTTAAATTAAAAATAAATTAATAAATACAAACTAATCAACAACAAGGTCAGCATCAAGTTAGCCAGCACTAGAGCTTTTTAAACAACAGTAACATAAACTAGGCAGCACCATATGAGGAAAATCTGCCATGAGCAATAACACTGATCAATATTACAATGATGATATGACTTGTGATAAATAAATAAATATTGAGGTGTGCATATCAGCTCTACTTATGTCAGCCTGGTTGTTTTTAAAGTCAGAACCAGATTAGAAATGAATATTTAAATCCAACTAGGACACATGTTGTTTCTAGAGCAGCAACAGTAATGTTTACAACAGCAGAGTCACCATAGAAACTCATTAATATCTGACTGGAGACAATCTGGCAGATTAATAAAATAAATCTAATGGGATAAGCGGTTAAAGATGGATGGATGGAGTTTTAGTTTTCGTTACCTTAAAATGAGATGTTTATATCTACTTCCTGCGGGTCCTCTTCACAGAGCTAGCCACCATGTTTCTACAGTAGCCTAGAACAGACAAACCAAACACTGGCTCTAGATAGGGGCATTTCATTTTTCACATTTTCGCATTGGCCACCATACTTCTGCTTCAGTCGGATGAAATTGCAACCTCACTACTAGATGCCACCGTACTTACACGCTGCACCTTTAAGGCCATAATTTCCACTTGTACACTCGATATATCAAAATATTATGGACATATTGCCATGAAATTTGTTGAGCAAAAAAACTGTTTTTTGGAGAGTGATGCTTGCCTGTTTTGGATGCTTTATGCGCTCTCCTCTCATACCACCTTCAGGCCAAAATAACACACAATATAATCACATAGACACATTGATAGATTGCCATGAAACTTATTTAGCACATGTTGTAAGGTTGACAAACCCCTTTGACTTTTATGAGCCAATGGTATTTCCTCTAGAGACATCCGCAGGAAAAACCTGATATTTTTAGCCTCACTGCTAGTAAGGCTCAGATGGAAATCTTCAGCGGAGCATTTACCATCCAAGTCCGATTCTTATATCTTCTGCTTTGACACAACTGTGTGCTTCATTGATGATGAGATGATGTTTTTCAGATGGCTTTCACTCAGTCTGTCTCGGTTTTATGTGATGTTTGAGAAACTTGCGGTCGCCTGCCCGAGCTGTTCAGTACATGCCAAACCCATGTGTGCAACGTCACGACCTCAAAGGACTGCTGGAGCCACATGTGTTTCTCATGCTTCGAGTGCCAAATAGAATTGCCATCAAACTGTTTAGAGAGCATAACAGGCTGTATTTCTGTCAGACTGAAGGGACTACAGTCAACAACATGCCTGGATCTCATGAGACGCTTTCCCAGAGTCAACAACGTGAAATTAGTATTCCTGGCCTTCATGTTACTCCAAGAAACCATTATGGGATATCTGACCGAATATTGACCTGGGAGTCATGCGAGCATAGAGTAACGTGCACATACACAAACAAATCTGATGGACTGAAATATATATGCCACAAGGGGAAAGGGGAAAGAAAAGTTAGCATATCCTCATATGACTTGCTGTGGTAAAAACTGCCTCAATGCCTGTAGACTTGCTGGTGTACTGTGTTGGTCAAGTCAAGTAGAGATAGGTTTATTCATATAGCTCAATATAACATACAGTATATACAGCATATCAAAATTTACCTCAAAAGACTTTACAAGCTACATAACATACAACCCTATCCTTAGAGCCTCGATATGAAAGGAAACACACCGACATAAAACAAAACCAAACAAAACATTTCAAAGAAATGCTGCCATAATCAATATATTTATATTAACAATGGTGAAAATGACTGCATGTGACATGGAAGGTGTCAACATGAAAATGTATTACTCAGCATTGCCAACACTTTGGTTTGTCACCATGGCGGCCGGCTCTGTGAAGAGAACCTGATCCTGATGTAGATATTGACGGCTCATTCTATGGTAACAAAACTTGGCAGAAAAAAATGGTGGCATTGTATATTTCTGCAAACCAAAGATTCGTTGAATGTCAAAGTTTCTGAACCAAAAAATGTTTCACATCAGCCTTGTTTCATGCTTGCAGAAATGTACAATGCAATGTGGTTAACACTGTGAAGCAACTGGTTAGGTTTAGGCAAAATAATTATTCGGTTAAGGTCAGAAAGAGGATCGTGATTTGTGTTAAAATATTAACATGACAACACAAGATTGCAGTGGTCTCCTGGGTAAGAGTCCTGTGTATGTTTGACCCATCCATCACACTCATCATCCACCTCTATGGACTTCTCGCTTGTTATACTCAATATATACCACAGAACTATGAACAACGGTTGCTCGATATATTATGTTACTTGCTCTGTGTGTCACTTGTTGTATTGTCACTTGCTCTGACCGAATGTGACTTATAGACAATCAATGCAAAAAAGAAAACAAAGACTATCAGTATACCTGTGGTTTGCAGAAATGTACAATGCCAACATATTTTCCTGGCGACTGGGCTGATGCACTTCTTGTTTCTGATTTTTATTTTAATACACACAAACCATTCATCTCAACTCAGCTATGGGTCACAATCGCCATCTTAGCTGCAGCTAGCATCGCAAATGTTGGGAGCAATTTTCAATAGATATAAACGGGTATCAATGTTCCATAGGGAAGTAGATCTTTTTTATGGCAATGTCTAATGTCTTATGATCTGGTCTGATACGTGTAATTCAGTGTGTTCGCTGATAGAACTGTTCAGTCCTAGTCAGAGTGAAATCATCTGTAACGGCAGACGGTCATTGTCAGTCTGTAGTCTGCCTTCTGTGTCTGATTTATAGCTTTCATATCTTAGCTACTGGCATCTATGGAATGCACCACTCAACACCATAACTGTCATCCTTTGCAGCATCGTCAGAAGTATTAGATAACAGCTCAGCAGCAACAAAAGCATTGTGTATGATATTCCACTATTGTAAACAAAGAGTCCTTTATCTTTCATGGTTAACACGTGACTGAGAGACCAAGATGAGGAATACATTTGCAACCACAATGCTGCATAACTTAGAATATCATCACATTGGAGAAAGGATGGAATGAAATGTGTGTGTCAACCTACAGGTCCAAGCAATTAACTCCTCCTCTGTGTTTTCCATGTGTCTGCAGCCCGGTGAGTTTCATGTTCACTACAGGCTCATCAGCTATTCTGACTGCAGTCGGGGATCATTTGTTTACCGTCGGCCTGTTTCCCTTAGCAACGTGCCGCGAAACTCGCAACTGTGGAGACTATTCAAAGGAGGCAAAGCGAACAAAGAGCAGAGGCGACAAGTCAGTCAAACAAAGTCACATGGCTCCTTTCCACCTCAGCGACTCACATCTGACAGAAAAACTGTGACCTAAACCTCCAAAAAATGGATCATGTCTTTGTTTGACAGCAAGAGAGGGCAATCTATTCACCTCCAGCATTTTGCATTTTACAAGCCTAATAAGTGCTGCAGTCACAGAGATAGGAGCAGCTCCAACTGTGGTCAAATTGAATGTTTATCTAGGCGTGTTTTAATGGACAGGATATGTGGACTGTTAAGTCTGCCATTAGAGCAGACTGAGAATTGATTGTCCATTGCACTAAGGCTGAACCAGTAAGTCACTGCATGTACATCAGAGGGATGACTAGAGACAATTCAAAAAGACAGATGAGGAGAAAACTGCGCTGATGAAAGCACTTTGAAATTCACACCTGTAGCAGAGAAAGAGACCATGCAGCACACATGGCTGATCAGCTATAAAGAGAAAACTGAAGGATCAGCAGACATGCTGCCGGCTCAGGTTTGTCTGACCACAGGTGAGCACATGGAGCTCCACAGAGAAGATTCAGCTCCTTTAAGAGGAAAGAGCTGAGTCAAGCGAGCATATTGAGATCAATACTAATTGAATCTTGCCTTCAAAATAAAAGCCAGAAATGAAACACTTAAAATAGAGAGGCAGTCTCATATACAGAATTGGAATGAGTGAAATATTGGTATGTATAAGAGTAATACTCACATACTGTTTGCATAATGCAATACTGGAGGAAAGCAACCAATCAGAGCTGATCTGGAGTCTGCTGTCTCTGAACAGCTGTCAGTCAAGTCAGGTCACGTCAAACTACACAGCGCTGATCAAATATGAATCAGTATTCTATTACTGTAATGACTATTTCTTGCATAAAATATTTTCAGACATATTTTATGTTTAGCAGTAGAATTAGGTCACCGCCCACCAGCCGGAGCAAACTTTCTCATTTTACAGCTAAACAGTAACTACAAAATGTTTCTGGAAACATCTGAGGAGAGAAATAATCATTACAGTAACAGAATATTGATTCATATTTGATCAGCGCAGCCTAGTTTGATTGTTTGGTCAGAGTTTGTGAGTGATTGACAGCTGCTCAGAGACGGCAGACTCCAGCTCGGCTCTCATTGGTTGTTTTACTCCAGTCTGTGAAATCTTGCAGATGTCTTCTGTGTTTCTCTTGATTTATGACAAATTTTCACCCTTTTTTCCTTTTTGCTATCTTAGCCTGATAACTGAGTATAATCGGTACAGTTTCCACCCGGACGAAAATAGAGCTACACCATCTGTGGCTTCTCAGCAGAAGAGAGCAGTCTGTGCTTGTGACAGCGCAGTTTGAGCTTAAGTTTAAGCGGCGCCTGACACAAGCCCAAAGTTGGGCTTTGCTCAATGCAGCGAAAAGCCGTAGCACACTGGAAATAATATGTTTCAGAGCGTAAAGGTGGCGCTGTCACATTGTGTCTGACAGGGCCTTCAGTGAGAGAGAGAGGGTGAGAGCTAAGAAAAGAAATACTGAAGCTCGAGCAAAAATAAATAAAAACAGATTAATATTAGTTTATGCCAGAGAATTACATGCCAGCTTCACATCGGAGGGGTGATTTATTCAGTTTTCTATCCTGGATGTCATATGTATAATCAGAGGTTTAACTTAAAAATGCTGTTGCAGTTATTTTGTTGTTTTCACTCTTTTAAAGGGACCAGAAAGCAGGAAGCAAAGTCTGGGGGAGGACCCACAGACCCCCCTTCTTTGGTTTCTAAATCCAAAGGTTGGCAAGTCTGCTGCTTTAAGGACCCCACTTTAAAAACCACTGCACTGAATGAAGCGTAGTCCTGATTCAACGAGGCTTTTATTTTGAAAACTTCAGTCGGAAACACGTTGTGTTCTTCTCCACTCGTGTACTTGACAGAAAAAGAAGACGTTTGCAGCATGAGGCGGGTCTGTGAATGACAGTCCGGTGTCCGTGCGTGTGTCCGCGGGATAATACGCTTCACCGTCCACCGGAGAGAGCGGCTCCCCGCAGGGCGGCGTGGGTAAGTTCACCACTGCGTGTGCGTGGAAACGTAGCAGCGTGTCGGTGTCTAACGTGAGCAGGGACTTTCATGTGAAGTCAACTTGGAGGGTTTTAGTTCAGGCGCACAAAGAGCGGAGTTTGAAGTTTGTCCGTGCGGCAACCTGCATGCTGCTGATGTGTCGCCCCTTTGCCGCGGTCCGGTGGTGCTTTTAGGGACCTTTTGTCTGGTTTGGATTCTTAATATGTTAATAAAGTTTTCATCCAGGTGAGCCCATCCTCCCGACAGGTGGAGACTCTTCATACTAGGCGACACCACCCACGCTGGCTTCCATCACAATCAATCAGCAAAGTAAAAGGTGGAGTTCTGCGCTTAACGGCAGACAACCTATGAAACTAGAGACCCGGACCCAAAGCCACAATAGACTATTTATATTGTCTGTGAACGCAGGCTCCGGCGCCAGATATTATTACACTGTACATGACATCCAATGCTACAGCGGACAGGGGAGGACGTTGGCCTGAACGCGCGCCTGAACGCCAAACCGTGTTGAAAAATCTGCTAATTTAAGATTGTCATGCTAATCGGCGACGGTACATAGCAAAACAAAAACAATTTAAAGCTTCGTCTAATTAATTTGTATATTGTCTTTATTTCGGCGTGTATCCTGAATATCATGCAGCGTTCATTGAGGTGAAATTCAG
Organism: Pterois miles; assembly: GCA_947000775.1. Classification (NCBI taxonomy): domain Eukaryota; kingdom Metazoa; phylum Chordata; class Actinopteri; order Perciformes; family Scorpaenidae; genus Pterois; species Pterois miles. The sequence goes on along the minus strand of CAMQGK010000586.1, from coordinate 2,584,175 downwards.
ACTTAGAAGTGGCACACAGGTTATCTTCACCGTGTTTTTTCCTACTAAAGATCTCGAAGACGGGCTGTCATCAGCAGCTAAGTAAATGCTAAAAGTGAGAATATTCTGAAGGGAAGCGTCATTTGGAGGATTATCTGACGGCCGAATTTGCGGAAGGATTGTTGTCGACTCATTAAAGACCTTAAATCCCCCGATCGAGGATGAGCAGTTAACTTAAAAATTTAGTTTTTCAAAAAATGGAGTTTTTCAAATTGTGCTTGGCCTGATAAATGCAAACAGCCATAATGTTGTCTTTCTTTATTTCAAAGCCAATTGCATATTGCCACGCAGTGTGTAGTTTGTAGCTAAGTTGAGTAAATGCACAGTTTGTCAAATTATATCACATACTTTAGACAAACACACACCCTCATGCATAGTGGACTGTCCAGTGTTTTTCCTTTCCTTCGTATTTGGCAGGTAGTCCAGTCCTTATTATCTGCCAAAATAAATTACCTGCGAGTAATAAGGAAGGAACTTCTGTGTTTTTCCTCCACACTTGGAAGAGCATGGGGAAGCTAATTAACAGCCATTCCCCTCCACCAAACCTTCAAGATGTGGGGTCAGTGAACCCAGAGGGATTGTGACAACACTTCAGCGCCGTGTGCTTGATATTTCTAATGGCGAGACAGTGGAAGGACTTGGATTGATCTTTTTTTCCTCAGATTTGTGGCTCAAAACTGTGACTTTTTCTTGGTACATTGTCTTTGTTTTCCCGTGGTAGATCAGGTATGATATGATCTACTGAGGATGTGTTCTCATGGGTGTGATAATGCTGCCTTCGCTCCAGGTTTAATGAAAACACACATTTCCTTTTCCAAGGTCGGCGTGAGTCTCAGGTCAGCCTGACTTTTAGGCCCACACAGCCTGAGCCTGCAAAACACGGTGCAACAATCTGAAACTCTGCTCACTGTCTTTGAAGGCAGAATCCGGTAACGTCTGTGCCGGTGGTGATTAGTGCCGGTATCATTTTGGATACAGAAGCGATAATAGATGAACCCAGTGGAGTTGGATCAAAGTGATGATTAGGCCTGCACCCTGTTTGCTGTGGTAGAGCTGCATGATGTTGGGAAAAACTTACTTTGCAATATATTTTTTTCTGCAGAATATATTGTGAGACAAATGCAGAGATTTTCATCCTCCAGAGGCATCGGGGAAGAAAATTTAATAGTCACATTTAAAGTTGAGTTGAGCTTTGAAAGCCAAATTATGAGGCTAGATCGATGCAGAACTCAAAAGGTGGACCAGCCTCTTAAGGTGGACCAGCTTTTCTCCTTACAGTGACGAGCTGCTCCTCTGCATTTTTCTCAGTTTTTTAATTAATTATAAATATTTCTTCTAACCACTATTAACATCCCTACTTCTGCTCATAGAAAACTGCTTCACATCAAGTCAAGCGCTTCCTAAACTAAAAGCCAGCCGGTGATTGAGATGTTTTTTATAGATATTATTGATACAACCAATGTGTTTATGATAAAATTGAGAGCACAAAAGTGTTTATCAAGTATGTTAATGTTGCTAATTTTGTTCTCAAAGTGCACCAGACTGATGTGTTTAACTTTAAAATGCAGCTAGTAGAAGTTGAGCAGAAGAGAAATGATTGCTATGTCCATTTTTCTAACATCATCCAGCCCTGATTTGTACAAAGCAGGAATGTAGCACAACATGGAAGTGAAAGCAGCACTCTGTTTATTTTAAATTGAACGTGTAATAAAAACATGTTGTCGCTAAAATCAGTGAATAATCCTGATCAATATCTATCAAAATAATTGTGATTATCATTTTGGCCATAATTGTGCAGCCCCACTAGGGTGGGCTGCTGACATCACCCGCAGCAAGCACTAAGTTCACAGGCCCGTGAAGTGGTGAGGTCTGGGCCTTGAACCCACTCCGGGCCCACCCTGGGCCTTTCTTGGCGCACCGCTGCAGAGAAGTGCGCCCAGCGAGGGGCAGCCAGCGCCAGGGAGAGGTCCCACAAGGTGATCCTCCCGTGCTAAGTGGCCGTCCCTGACCGCTGGTTGAATGGTTGAATCCCCTGCTGGGCAGACTGTGTGAACTCCACCCGTTGACGAATGTAAAAATATTTTTGGTTCAGTATGAAACTATGGCGGGCTCAACTAGACTGTTATTAATTGGAAACGCTGGGTTAGTTTCTTGTATCAAGCTGCAAAAAGCTGCAGCATGATGTGTTTGAGTTTGCCAGTAGTGCACGCCTTGCGATGTGACTGTGCGGATGCTGAAACGATATTTCGTGCCGCCCTAGTCTGTGACGATTATCTGGTGTTGAGCTGCATCTGCACATTATCTCCACTCCAGTAAACTGCTCGCCCTCAGAGCTGGTCAGGCAATGAGATGTCTTGTCACAATAGAAACATAATAGAGTGCATATGTACAATGGTGTATTGTGCCTATCACGCCTTTCTGTGGAGCGCAGGCTGGTGACCACAGTTCACCAGGAGTCTCCTGTCCTGGGCTTTCCTTTCCAGCTGTTGTCCTGCTTCATGTCAGTTTCGAGGTCCCTTCGCCAGGTTTTCATGGGCCGGCCTCTCTTTCTTGTGCCTTAGCGGTTCAAATCTCCTCTTCCACAGACTGTTGTATTGGCCCGTTTTCTGCCAGAGATCGGTGGGGCTGATGGTATCCTGACAGATATCTGTCAGGACTCAGAAAACCCACCCGGAAACCAATCCTAGACCAACCTTGACGTCTGACACTGTTGTGAAATAAACCCCTTCAGGTGATGTTTTGCTTCAGGATCTATTTCACAACAACGGCTGACTCGCTGTACATTATCCCTCACTAATACAGGGTTTACAATTTACTATACTGTGATACTGTAAGCTAGGAGATATATTGATATATTGTTTATTTGTCACAAGTCATATCATCATTATAATATTGAGCAGCGTTATTAACATGGCAGGTTTTCCTCATATGATGCTGCCTAGTTTATGTTACTGTTGTTTAAAAAGCTCTAGTGCTGCTGACCTTTTAGTTGATGATTAGTTTTTATTTATTAGTTATTTTTTAATAACTCACTTTTTTTTAGATCAGAAGTCCAGCCATCAGATATGACAATAAAGAAGAGTTTTGTTCCTGATGTTAGTCTGCTGTTGTGAAGACAAACAGTTGTTGACTTATTTTGCTAAATAAATGACATGCATGTTTAAATTGTTGGAAATTGGGCCTCCTGCTGGACCATAAATGTACCGAACTGAAAACCGTGACCTCAAACCGTGAACCGAACCGAACTGTGAATTTTATGAACCGTCCCAACCCTAATCCCTACACATGATATAAACACGTCCAGTGTACTTTTTTCTCGTGAGCGTTGCCAGGGTCTCCACCTTCTGTGTTTCAAAGGGGGAAACCGCCAGCACAGATTAGTTACATAAGCCTGTTGGGTGTTACATCATTGGTTTGGGGGCCCCGGTCCGGAGAACTGGGGCTCGGGCTTCAGCTGGGTCCGATGGGTCCGCTGCCTCTCAGACCCCCTCAGAGGAGGAGGGGCAGCTATTGGAAGCAGATGCTGGCTGAGTCTCTGCTGCGCCGCTGATGAAACGAGCGTCCACCTGTAACATAGTTTGTGCATGTGTGTTGTGCATGTGGCTGTTGTCTATCAGTGAGTGCTGATTAGCTGACGTGTGTTGAAGTATGGTTTGGGTGGGCTCGGTTGCCATGACATCAAAGGAAAAGAAAAATGCAAAACAAGAATGATTTATGGGCCTATAATCCTCAAAACAACCCCGCCTCTTGTGTTCGCCACCAATAAATCAATCTCAAAACCAGTGTTGTGGGTTAGAGTTGATTTGTAGTTAAACACAGCAAATTTTGAAAAAGACAAAATCTCCTAAATGTCAGATTTCTCTTTTGTCTCCGTGGGACCTCTGAGATCTGGAGCAACAGAACCACGGTGATATAAAGCCCGTTGGCCTGGAACAGCTTGCTTTTTAGTGTCTGTGTGACCTTTTGGCTCGGCACCCATATTATGTTCCAGATCACTAGTTTGTGAAAACAAGCTGTTGCTTTTTCCTCTTCCCTTCATTAAGATGTCCCAAAGCAACTGTGAGGCTCAGTGGTCTAAGGTGTGTCCCATGTAAAACCGTAAGTCTGGTCTTGAATCTGATCCTCTTTATCTCACAGCCCTGTTGGTTCTACTGTTTCAAACTGTCTAATGAAGGCATAAAGCAGTTTTAAGTGATGTAAAACCTTTTCTCAGCCTCTATTGGCAGATTCAGATTCATTTGTTGAGAAATGAGCGTGTACGGTGATCTGAAGATGAGGGACTGGAGCGTTCAGGCTGGAGTTTAGAGGGCTACATCTGTCAGCATATGGTGACGTGATCGCAGACTCACTACTGGTTTACCACTACACACTAACAGATGAATGTGCTATGTGAGAGTGAAAATCCTTGCTGAATGCCACTTTAATTCCCGAATTTCCCTCCGGGGATTAATAAAGGTTCATCCTAATATCTTTCCAGATTAAGGATGCTAATTTTGAAAATTAAAAAAAAAAATTTGACCAATAGCCAACAAGATTACTGCAGTTATGCAGTGTAGCAGCCACAATGCTGCGTTCACTGTCTCCAGTTCACTGTCGGGAAAGTTACTGTAGCAGCCACAGTGCTGTGTTCACTGTCTTGAGTTCACCATCAGAAGAGTTACCGTAGCAGCCACAGTGCTGCGTTCACTGTCTCCAGTTCACTGTTTCCAGTTCACTGTTTCCAGTTCACCATCGGTAGAGTGAGTGTAGCAGCCATGGTGCTGCGTTCACTGTCTCCAGTTCACCATTGGTAGAGTGAGTGTAGCAGCCACGGTGCTGCGTTCACTGTCTCCAGTTCACTGTCGGGAGAGTTACTGTAGCAGCCACAGTGCTGTGTTCACTGTCTCCAGTTCACCATCGGTAGAGTGAGTGTAGCAGCCACGGTGCTGCGTTCACTGTCTCCAGTTCACCATCGGTAGAGTGAGTGTAGCAGCCACGGTGCTGCGTTCACTGTCTCCAGTTCACTGTCGGGAGAGTTACTGTAGCAGCCACAGTGCTGTGTTCACTGTCTCCAGTTCACCATCGGGAGAGTTACCATAGCAGCCACAGTGCTGCGTTCACTGTCTCCAGTTCACTGTCTCCAGTTCACTGTCGGGAGAGTGAGTGTAGCAGCCACAGTGCTGCGTTCACCGTCTCCAGTTCACTGTCTCCAGTTCACTGTCGGGAGAGTTACTGTAGCAGCCACAGTGCTGTGTTCACTGTCTCCAGTTCACCATCGGGAGAGTTACCGTAGCAGCCACAGTGCTGCGTTCACTGTCTCCAGTTCACTGTCTCCAGTTCACCATTGGTAGAGTGAGTGTAGCAGCCACGGTGCTGCTTTCACTGTCTCCAGTTCACCATCACGAGAGTGAGTCTAGCAGCCACAGTGCTGCATTCACTATCTCCAGTATACCGTCGGGAGAGTGAGTGTAGCAGCCACAGTGCTGCATTCACTGTCTCCAGTTCACCGTTGGTAGAGTTACTGTAGCAGCCACGGTGCTGCGTTCACTGTCTCCAGTTCACAGTTGGCAGAGTTACTGTAGCAGCCACGGTGCTGCGTTCACTGTCTCCAGTTCACAGTTAGCAGAGTTACCGTAGCAACCATGGTGCTGTGTGTAGTGTCGTGGACATTCAGCCACTTTCCCAGTAAAAGTCTCCCCCACACATTTAATTTAGTTCAGCAGGTTGTCAGCTGTGTGTCCATTCAGATTAATGATAGCGATTGTCTCACAGACAGTGTGTTGTGTGTGTTGTTTGCCGAATGCAATGAACTCCATTCTCTATTTAGTAAAAATGAGTATAGTGATTGTGATATGTTGAAATGTAATTTTGTAAAATGTAGTTTTCGGCGAGAAACGTGAACAAATTCAGTTGTTTGAAGGAGATGTTTTCACAGCAATGATATAGATATTAGAGAGAGAATTATGACCTGAGGCTAGCTCTAAGCAGCTTATAGTAGATAATTAGAACTAGTGATGCCAAGATTTTTCATCAGGGAAAGCAAACATTTGAATAAAGATAGAATCATTATTTCCTAATCATTTCGAGTGTATGTTTTTATGCAAATAACCACTACAGATGAAGTAAAAGAATAACATTGACAGGTAGCACAACATGGAGGTGAAAGCAGCGCTCTGGTTATTTGAATGTGAAATTGCCATAAAAAATATTTTGTCCCTAAAACCGAAGAATAATTGTGATAATCGTGATCTCAGTATTGATCAAAATAATCCGTTTTGGCCATAACTGCTCTACAATTAGGGCTGTGTCTGTGTCCAGAGGCCCGTTGTCTCATAATCTGTCCATGGCTATTTGAAGTAAAACACTATTTATTGATAATAAAATACAGAGCCTTTAGAAAGGTGCTGAATAAAAAAAAAAAAATCAAATTAATAAGAAAAAAAAATTATGATTGCAAATTGTTGATTTTAAAAATGTTGGCGGGTCCATAATAATTGTTTTGTTTATCTCTGAGGAAGATATGGGACGTTTGGTTCCCACTTTTGACAAGACCTGTGAGCCGATAGTAAAACGATGTGGTGTCACATGGTGTCTCTGGCTCGTCAGTTAGTGTGGAAAAAACAGATGAATGGCTGAGATTGACAGTAAGTGCCTGGCAATGACTTGTTGTGAAGTAAATGTAATGGGGGAGGGAGAATGTGGCATCTAGTGGCTGAATGTTATCATTATCAGTAGAGTTTTTAAAGCTGATGGGCATTCATTCATTACTGTGGATAAATAATGTAAAAATTAATATGCAAATTAATTATTGACAAGAACTTTGGCTTTAGATGAGTCTTGTCATCCTTTTCTCATTTTGTGAAAATAAATGTGAGGCGATGCGTTCTTGTGACTGCTGCATTGCAGCAGGGCTGCAGGGCCGCCGGGTTCAATAGTAAAAGTAAAATACAGAGCCTTCAGAAGTTACACGATTGGTCGGCAGAGGGTTGGCGTTTCCTCGTTGGCTGTTGGTCTTTTGTGTCCATCTAGTGTGACGCGTCCAGCTCACGAAACCTGGACCAAGCTTTCAAACTAGGTGATCTAGTGCTTGGCGATGATCTGTTTGAAACGGCGAGCAGAGAACCAGGGACCAATCAGATGCTTTCCGTGATAGCGTATGTCACCTTTTGAATGGCTAGTTGAGTGGATCAGTGCGTCCCTCAGTGTCCTCACCGGACCTGGTGGAAATCTACCGTTGGATTTATCATTATAGACATGACCACTGACTGTGTAATAATTTAGACACAAATTCACTCACTGCCCATAAACGGTCCAGATATATACTATTAATATGTCTCTGCGCTGTATGCTCATTTCTCCCAGGTATTGCACTATTTAAGGGCAAGAGGAAACTCTATCACAGCTTTTATATGCAGTCTGAATCCCTGACACACGGTGGTGACGAAGTCAATCGTTTGTTTTCAGGACCAGGTGGCGTTCAGGGGCCCTGGACACTGGAGGGGGAAAGCTGAACTCATCTTGTAAGTACATCAACTGAGTCCATTTGTTCCTCATAAAAACACATTGTGAATGTTTCACAGGACACAAAGAGCCATCAGCTGCAGCCAAGAGGACATACTGTACATTACTGAGCGCATGGCCCACTGATCACAGTAGAAAGGGGGTATCTGCCTTTCCTGTCCCGGGGTCAGCCAGACTTGAGCTGACCTTTACGAGGCCTCGCTGTGTTGTGCTGGTTCACTTCCACCAGTCAGTGGTAACCGTTTGACAAAGACGTCATGTGTTGCTATGATGAGGTGAGTCAACAACAGACTCCGGGCATAGAGACAATGCCAAACTTTACACTCCTCGCCATGACAACGGCTTCTTGTTTAGTGTGCCTTTTGTGTTTATAGATATTATAGTTTTTGATTTTACATCAGTTGTTATTTTTTGGTAGTTTTAAAGTGGTTTGTGTGGTTTTGGTGGTATTACTTTTCAAAATGTTTACTTAATGTTATGGCTCCATTCTGCCGTCAGTATTTTTAGTCGGGCCGTATATTTTTATGACACAATGAAAGAACCTCATCATAAAGCCTTTAAAAATAGTTTTATACACTTTCAGTGTTTTGTTAAATAGCCAGAAATGTCTGAGCCAGAAATCAGTAAAGCATAGTATTATCCATTGTACACAAAATGACATTTTCATCTACATTATGTTTGTAGAAAAGCTTGCCAGGTTTTACATTTAATGACACCAGCAGCTCAAAACTGTTGTTGCTGTTCTGCAGCCAAATTCATCACAGTGTCGATCATAGTGTTCATTTGGGGTCTTTTCATACATGAAAACATCTGCAAATACATTTTAAGACTATGTTAGATGAACATTTCAGTTGTTTTTTTTTTTTTTTTTTACATTATTCCCTGGGGATGGTCTGCTTTCCAGCTGGACATCATCATCATCATCATCATCATGAACCGGTGTAACGTTAAACATTTCTTTACTAATAAAAGGGCTGAAAACACATCCATATAACATTTGTCTTTCCTAAATACACAAGATACAATAAGTTATTTACCTTGCAAGTCAATGTTAGAATGCTATACAGTATGTCCCCTGTGAAGGACAACTTACCGAGTGCCTATTGATGTAGTTGGATCGTAGGAATATACATTAAATCAATAGACTGATGTAGAAGATGAATCGTTACCCCCATATCACCTGCTCTTTGAGTTGCCTTCAGTTATTACTGTGTACCAGTTAGTGAGTACAACGCTATCATAACTGATATGAAATGACGATCAAAACTACAAAAATAAGATGTGGAATTGTCCTTTAAAGATCAGCTCTGTACGCACATATGAGCAGAGATTCGTCTCTCGGGTTGCTGTAATTTACTCCATAGTGCTCCTTCGATAAATTAGGATCATGTGTGCTCTGTGTCCTCTGAGCATATGTATAACCTAACAGTTGCTAACAGTTACCCATGAGTCTAACACTGAAGTGTGTGTTGTCCTACATCCTGCTTCGCATGTGTTAGTGACAGATTCATAGTTGGGTCCTGATGAAGCCTGATGCTCTCAGAATGAGATGGACGTGACTCGTGCTGAAACAGGATACTCACAATGACAGCAAGACTGACTCAAATAACGGTTGCAAATAGGTTGTGCCTGTTGTTTCGGTGCAAATATTCGAAATTCATTTTGCATAGTCGCATCTGATTGACAGCCTGATGCTATTAGTCCTGAGCTGGGAAGGGAAACCCCACCCATCTGGTGCTCCACATGGGTTTAATCAGCCAGTAAAAATAACCATGTCTAATTCCAGTATCGGACCCTGATGCAGCCGAGTGTGTGAGGTCGCAGTGCTGGATGTTATCAGGTGGCTCCAGGTGCTCTTCACCCCCCTCGTGTCTGTGATCAGAGGTGAGATAAAGAGGAATCGTGAAGCGGCCAAGTCTGACTGGTGACAGACGCACATGAACACACACCTACACCTGGTGCTGCTCATCATTGTCCTGGTCTGATGCCATGCTGGAGCTGAGAGCCTGCCTTTTATAGGCAAGCATTCGCACAGAATACCCGGGATGGTAGGAGTGTGTAGCTGCGGGTGTGTACTTGTGTTTGTATACACACCCACATACCTAACAGCCTATTGTGTGTAGGACAGACTCATGTCAAAGGCTGATTAGGCTACAACACCTATGGTCTATAACCATGACAGTATAAACGAGCCAAAGAGCAGGAAGAGTCCAGTATTTCATGTAGATGTATGGTATTCTAGCTGGACTGCAGAGGACTGGCCCTACCAACGCAGAGGTCTGTCACTGAGTGACGGCGAGTTGGAAAAAAATGAGCCTGTCCAACGTGTCCGGCTCACAAAACTTGGACCAAGCTGTCAGATTAGGCGATATAAAATGAAACCAGTTCTTGCAGTGGCATCGCCTGTTTCTCACTTAAAATGTTTTCAGAAGTAGATTCTGGTGGCTTGTTCAGACGGACTAACAGGAAGTTTCTGAGCAGGCCGCCATGTTGTTTCCTGTTTGAATCAGCGAGCAGAAAACCAGGGACCAATCGGATGCTTTTCGTGATAGGGAACGTCACTGCATGAACGGCCAGCTGAGCAGCCATCAGCCAGCAGCGCGTCCCCTCGTGTCCTCACCGGACCTGGTGGACGTGTCCCGCTGGATCTAACATTACCGACATGACCACTGACTATTTGTAAAAGAAGTTAGCCACAAATTCACAGACTGACCATACACGGTCCAGACATGCTTGAATATTAAATAGTTAATAACCAGGCTTTGGCCCATTTTTGCTTGTTAGTTTTGCCAGTGACCTTTAACGTTTCAGCAATAAGGAAGTCTGTCAACTTCCTGTATACGCTGGATGTTGGAGTGTCGAGTTGTGTGGGTTGACATCCCTGCTTGTGATCACTTTTACCTGCATTTTAGCAAACATCTGAGTTTTCTAATATAATGCACAGCATGAGACTGACGTAAAATAGATAGATGATAAAGAATGAGAGGCTTTCTGTTTCTGCAGTCTGACAAGCATCGATCGCTATTTACATGACAAACTAGTTAGATCAGGTCTCCTGCACAGCACCGGGATCATCTTACTGAAATAGTCACGGTGAGAAATAGTAGTGTAGGCTGTGTGAACCAATCAAAATCATGACTTTTGTCTTCTGTTTATAGCCAGCAATAACAACAGGAAGTTAAGTCTTTACAGCTTACAGTGAAATTAGATTTTCAGGATCAAAGCTGCTCAACTCACCATTTTTGTCTCAACAACCATTCAGATAGCTGTGTAATGCAAAAGGGATCATTCAAAATAACAAAGCCCTGGGTAATTACACTTCCCTTCAGCTCTGCAGAATTGTTGAGCCTTTTTTAGCTCATTGTTTTGGTTGGTCACTCTCATCAACCCTGTTTTCAGCAGTACCTGACTAGCTAACTAAAAGCTAATTTTAGTGTCCATCTGCAGTGAGTAAAATGAGAGAATACTGGACTTACTACTATCATGCCGCCAGGAACAAAACACCAAATTAATGCTGTTAAGTCGTCACATCAATTTTATTTGTGTAGCCCAAAATCACAAATCACAATTTTGCGTCAGGGGGCTTTACAGGATATGACACCGTCTGTCCGACAGTGTGTGCATAATGCAGCCTCAGTGTATTTTTAAAATCCCGAATTTCCTTCCGGGGATTAATAAAGCTTCATCTTATCTTATCTTATCTTAAATTACTTTTAAAATTGAAGGCAGACTTTATCCAACCTTTTGAACAGATGCAGTGGGTCATTCTGCCACATCGTATCCTCCGTATCCATATCCAACGGTTCGTATGATGTTACGAAAAGTTATTCATCATTTTTTGTGCGTTTTCCTGTGAATGTCCAACAACACGACAATTTCTGTTTGTTACACGCATAAAGTCTTTTCAAAATAAACTTCCTCCTTCACTAACTTGGTTAGGTTAGGCAATAAAATACTTGGTTAGGTTTAGGAAAAGATCGTGGAGTAACTTAAGTACAGAAGTTATGTGAGAAATAAGTCAGTGTTGACTCTTGTTTCAAACGTACAGACATATGACAGCGGCGTCTTGTCTCCGGTGAAAGTCTGGTTTTTGACCCACTCATCCACCCCGACGTCCTGGTTCAGGATTACGTGGATTACATACAAATTCATTTTGTGGGATATATACAGTATGAATTCAGTGCATTGTTTTCCTTGTAGCTATGAATGGTGTATGAGCCACAAACTTTCATTTATTTACTGCTAGTTTCAGTAGAGCTCTCGTGGTCCGCTCTGTAAGACCACCTCTGTGGGCTTTTCCACGCAGCTCTCAGAACACTGGTTATTTCTACTATCCGTGCTCTACCACATTTCATCTCAGCGTTTTCTGTCAGTGGACATCAACTGTATATTACTTGCAGGCAGGAAGTCTGATTTATAGCACAGCACCAGTCAGTTCAGTCAGTTTAACCTCTGACCTGGAGGAAAATATCTCAACTCCGACTGTGAGCGGGAGTGATGGAGCTCCGTCTCTTATCTCCTGCAGGAACTGGAGTAATGATTGTGTCTGTCAGTTATGGCCGTTGGTCGTCAGCCACGTGGGAAAGTTGCTGTCCCTCTTTTTGGCTCATCAGGGCCGGTTCCTCCCCCTCCTGTCTCTGCTGGGTGACTCAGTCCACCACTCCTCATTCGGACAGATTCCCATTCCTATTCATCGCTGTCATGGTGTCCGTTAGCGCTGTCAGACACACTCCAGGTGTACGTCTCTCTCTCAGAAATCGTTGGCTGCGATCCTGGTGACCCACCCTCAGATGCCAGGCTGCCTGTCACTGCCTTAACGGGCCAACGCCGTTGTCACCGCCAAACCCACCCTGTGGTTTTGTGGGCCATGGTTACTGGTGAGCCGCCAGTCTAGTCATGTGACTCCTAGTCCTTCAAGTCCTCCCCTGCTCTGGCAGTCTCACTCCCTCTCTGTCCTCTTCTCTACTACCGTTCTATGTCTGTGGATACTGACTTTTACTGGAGATGCTACAAATGAGGACAGGAAGTAGAGGAGCTATGAAAGGTACTGTCCCTTGTTCATCTTTCTCCTCTGCTCCATCATCTTATTTCAGCTTGCAGTCTTTGCTGTCTGCTCTGGATGCTCATTAATGTGCTGAAAGCCTGTTTATCTGCTTGGATCCTGGGTGGAAAAGGGAGGTCTGGTTTGTGTAACAGCAGTGTTGCTGTCGTTGACCAGACGTGTAGGATGCTAGAGGTGAAATGGGAAGAGAAGACTGAGTTCATGGCTCCCCTGGTGCTGTCCTGGATGGGGGCTGTCAAGATGAGGCGCATGGAATATGAACAAAAAATACACCTTTTATTATCTTATCTTTCTCTCTCTCCACTTGGTTTCTGGTGCTTTTATCACACTCGTACACCCTTTTTTACTCCCCATTTTCTCTTCTTCCTTTCACCCACCGACCTCTTTATATCCGCCCTCTCTGAAGCTCTGATCTGCTCTGCTCCATCTATGTGGAGTTAACACCTTGGAGTCTTGTGTTTGTGCCCCTGGGGAAACTTCCTGTTGTCTGGTGTGTGGGCCTGATGTGCCCTGCATGCATCAGTGGTGGGAAGAGGAGTGTTCAGTCACAGGAAGAGGCTTTGAGCAAAACCACTGTGGCACATCTGGATGCTTACCGTGCACTCTGGGAGAGCACAGCGTTGTTGAATTTACTTGCTGGGGTACTAAAAAGTAGAGGTTAGATTATTTGACATTTTTTCATAATCGGCATCGGCCGATGTCCGAGCTTATTAAGCTGATTATCAAGCAGGCGCATCAGCGGGCAGCCCAGTGTTGTTGTTGCAGACCTACAGACCTACCGACAGATCTCAGCAGTGTAAGCACTCAAAGCAGAAGCACTCGGAGGCCTCGTCAGCGGTCCCTCCTAGCTGCAGTAACAGCAGGAGATGTTCAGCCCTCCACATCTAGACGAAGCTGCTGCTGGCTGGATGCAAATATAAAATTGTCTTTGTCTAAAATAAATCACAGCACTAAAATCTGCACTGATTTCACTCCCACAGCCTCCGTCACTTCCTCCCCTCGTCCACTGAGTGTGACATCAGCACAGCAGAACCGGGGATACCTTCAGCAGCAGCCAGCTGGCTGCTCATCATGTCTCAGTCTGAACTGGACACTAAATACTGAGGAGCGGGAATCAAACCCTGAATATAAAAAACCCTCAGTAACTCCTCTGCGTCTGTGATAAATGCTGCACAAAAACTTTATTTTTCCATCCGAAAGTTTTTGACAAAGTTTCATGTATTAGATATTTACTTTGTACATTATTTTTATTTTAAATATATGAGTCCACTGCAGTGCAGACAAAATGTAGACAGACCACTGGTGTTATCAATAAATATTTACCTAAGTTATTATTAAGCTGTTTATATTTCATCAGATGGAGGAAAAAAAAAAGAAAATCAGCCAAACATATACCCCTCCCAAAAAAAAGAGATTGGCATCATATATTGGGTTGCTGCTCCACTAAAGATGGGATTAGCTGAACAAGCTCTTTATAATTAAAAAAAGAACACAATTATTATTTTTATTCTATAAATAAGCAATGTAACCAATAAGATAAGATAAGATATTGCTTTATTAGTCCCACAGTGGAGAAATTCACAATAAAGACTTTTAATTCTAACTTCAGCACCGATACCGGATATCGGATATCGGGCCAATACGGACTCAAATAGCTGTATCGGTGACAATGAGGCTAACTATTCAGTTCTATTCTATGTTTATATACTTTATTCATGATATACAAGAAGTTTTGACCTATTTGTTGCTGCATAAAAAATATTTAATGCAGCATGATTTAATATTAAAGTGTAATTTAATACACAGTGTAATGTAATATACCTTAAAGGGAGATTTGTCAAGTGTTGAATACTCTTATCAGCATGGGAGTGGGCCAATACTGTATGCTGCTTCATGCAAATATATGTATATAAGAAATCAATAACGACACCAATCAATGGCAGATATTGTCCAGAAACCCTCCCAGGTTCTGACTTTAGCATCAACAATCTGCTCCAATCAGAACATGGTAAACTGCAGCCCAACAGGCAACAACAGCTGTCAGTGTGTCAGAGTGCTGACTTGACTAGGACTTGATCCAGACTGACTGGGACTATCATAAAGTGGGCATGTCTGTAAAGGGGAGACTGGTGGGACCCAGAGAACCCATTTACATTCACACATCTGGAGGTCAGAGGTCAACGGACCCCTTTTGAAAATGGCCATGTCAGTTTTCCCTCACCAACATTTAGTGTAAGTTTGGAGGGTTAATTAGCCTCCTCAGGTTTTCTAGTTTCATATCATACCACAATCTCCACTCTCGCTTTAAAACTGAACCTGAGCGTTCATGCTTAAAGAAATGAGTGGTGTTAAAATGAACTTGTGTAAATGCGTTTGTTGCGTTAACTTTGACAGCCCTGATATATTTCTGACATTTTGTTTTACAGTGTTAAGAAAGTGATGTTAAAGTTCAGCCTGATGTTGTCTTACACATAGCAGAGTGATCCCAGTCACTTCCACGCATTGAGGCATACAGGTTAATAATTTCAAAGTGCTGTAGGATTGATACTCTGCATCGGCCGTTACCCAAGGCCCAGGTATGGCCGGTACATCTGCTTTCTTTTTGAGCTTCAGAGCGTACATTTTGAGCATATCACTATCCTTTTGAACCCATAAATCTGCTATTGCTGTTGATTCTGAAATAATATAAAACATGATGTAAATAATGAGACAGACCTGTTTGAAACATCCAGATAGTTTTCTGTCTTTCTCTCTCCAACCTGTTCCTGTGGTGTTCTCTTCCCCCATCTGTTATTTCTTTTCTCAACACTTTAAACGGACTTTTATTGCGTCTCCGTTTAATTGGCGCTGGTGGTTCATGCTCTGTGTGAATGGCGTCTCATGCTGCTGGGAGGTTTCAGTCCCAGTCTGGTCTGTTCTGTCTCAGGAGCCGTCCATGCCTTCGTGGGTGTCAGGGCTCTGCATGTCCTACAGACTATCCACTTTAACCAAAGCTGCTGAGTGTGTGTGCATGGTGGACCCTCATCAAAGCGAGGCAGCCGAGGAGAGGGTTTAATAGTACACATATTTCCAGTTTTTCTGCATTGTTGTGGTCTATCTGCAGCTGTTTATGGAAAAACAGGAGGCGAGTGCTTTTGCCCTCAGTGTTCTGTGTTATGCTGACAGTTCAGTGTGGTCGCTGCATGTTAGCAATCAACATTCAGTTCTCTCCTAACAAGGGGCTAAATTGAAATCACATTTGCTCCAGTGTTTCTCTGCTGGCTTTGGAAGAACTAATGTTTCTTTGCCGCTAATTAGCCCGGGAGTGGCTGAAGCCCGTCGCTTTCAAAGCTTATTCAAAGTACAAAGGCCCTGCTGAGGAGCCTCGCGGCTTGGCCCAGATCCCAGACCTTCTTTGTCCATTAGCTGAAATGAATCACGGTTAGGGTTTACCTATTCACATCACCATAAACACATCAGTTGGTGGGATATCTTGAAGAATGAGGTGGTGTTGGGGCTTTAAAAAGCCAACAGAGCAGACCAGAGGCCTCTGTGTGAACATCATGGTTGTACCTCGTTGTGAACACCAGAGGGAGCTCTTTGCTGAGACGCTCCAAACCACAGTGACGTCCTGTTTGTAGTGAATACATGCCAGTTCTAATGAGTCTGTAGCACTTATGTTTAATGGGCTACTGTCTGCAAAAACAAGCCAGCAATGAGAAATCTCTGCCATGTCCTTTATGTCTCCCTGTCCTCTCTTCTCTCTGACTGGCTGTGTCCCAGTGTCCTCTCCTTTGCCCAGTGTGTCCTTTGTTCAGCGGCCAGCTGAAACGGAGGCCCGTCCTTATCTTTGAGTCTTTGTGTGTTTGGTTCCCTTCCTTCCTCTCCATCTGCCCGGTGTCGTCCTTCACTCTGCTTTTCAAACTCAAACGTGTAATCGCCGTGATGAATGAGATGTTTGTCTGCTTGTTCAACCGACTCGTTAAGTGTCTTCATGTCACTTTTTAGCACTAGTGGACTCTGTGTGATGATGAGTCGTTGGGTCTGATGTCCACTGAGAAAGGATTATGACTCTAATCGGACTGAGTCATTGTTTGTTTTTAACATGATGCTCTCGTACAGGGCTTCAGGAAAAATAAAAGTACCAGCACTCCTCTTATTCTCATGTTGGTGTGTGTATGGGTCAGTATCAGCTGCAACTTATTCCTATTAATCATTATTTCTTTAAGCATGTTAAACTGTGTCAGTCATAAGCAGCTGTGGTTTTATTGCTTCACTCCTGAACAAAATCTTAAGACTGGAAGAAAAATTGCAAGAATTCACATTTCACACTGGTGGATCGTAACCAGGTTTAAATAGAGCTTCAAAATGCAACAAGAAGAAACAGAAAAATAGTGAGAAGGCAATTTATTGAAAACTGCATTTAAACTCAAACTTTTGATCACCTGATGAACAGCCTGTTTAAGACCAAAACCTTAAAAAAAAAAAAAAAACGAAACAGAACCAAAAGTGTTGAAAAAGGACTCCGCAGCGAGCAGCCCCACTGTTGTTGTTGATCATCATTTAGGCATGCTTGATGGAGTGTTTCCAGGAGGCTGGTGGGAACGTCGCTCCGTGTGGTGAAGATGCTTCACCAAGGACATCCACAGTCTGTTGTCCATCCTCAAATGTTCTCACTGGGATCCAGATCAGGGGAACAGGCAGGATGGTCCAACAGAGCGACGTCATTCCCCTGGAAGAAGTCCTTCGTCAGGCGGGCGTTGTGAGCTGCAGCGTTGTCCTGTTGAAAGACCCGTCATGACCACACAGACGAGGTCCTCAGTCAGAGGACGCCTGCTGCTTCATCTCCACACAGCCAGCTGCTGTTTGACGCCTGAACAACCTGAAGCTCCGTCGGTCCACTGAAGGAAAAAGCAGCCAGATCATGATAATCCTCTGAAAACATCTCCAGTGGATCTCCTGGTCATGCCAGTAACATTGGAGGCCATCAGGACCGTCCAGGTTACATTTTTTCTCATCAGACCTTTCAGTGTCCCATGTTCAGTGCTCCCTCGCAAAGTCCAAATGGCCAAGTTGGTGTTGTGGGAGGAGACGTGGCCTTTGAAGACGTTTTTCATTCTTTGAGCTCTTCTCCTGCAGATGCCGTCTTATGGTTATTGGGCTGCATTCAGAATCAGTAACGGCCTTAATTTGGGTCGAGGCCTGTGTCTTCACGGACAGCCCGTCGGATCTTCCGGCTCAGCGCAGGCGAAATGTTTTTGGCTCTACTACTTGACTTTTTTGTCCCATAACCCTCAGGATCTTTAAAGAAATTTAAAATGACCGTCTCACTGCTTCCAGCCTCGGCAGTGATGGAGCACTGTGAGAGGCCTTGATTGAGCAGCTCGACCATCCGGCCACATTCAGAGACAGAAAGCCTTTCTGCCTTGAAGTGCTTGAATGAAAATGACACTAAAGCCAAATTTTTGCACAGATTTGGACTTTTTACGGCGATGGTCTTACACTTTTGATCAGCTGGTGAACAGCCAGCCAGTTTAAATGCAGCTTTCAATAAATTGATACTCTTTATTTTTTGTCTCTTGCTCCTGTTTGTTATTTTTGCATTCTGAAGCTCTACTTAAAACCTGGTTACTAGTGTGCAATGTGAATTTTTAAGATTTTGTTCAGGAGTGTATATTATTATACTCGGGCTATGCATATTCTACAGTAGGCCTATAATACTCCGATAATATTCACACTGGGACATTATAGGGTTAAGTGATGTGTTGTATAGCGTTAAGACATAAAATCTTGTTCTGTGTTATTTGTAGTTATTTCTATAACATGTTAGAGGATGTCAACAGGCTGGAATCAGCAGCAGTCACACAGACTGAGGTGTGTGAACCCTTTATTCAGGTTTTAGGAGCACAGTCCCAGTCAGGATGCTCCTACATGTTAAGATAAGATAAGATAAGATGAACCTTTATTAATCCCCAGAGGGAAATTCAAACAGACACATTCTGAATTTCTACACTGAATAACAGATACTAGGAGACACCGGGTTTTGGGTCCTCCTTCAAGAACATTTGAACGTTTTTTTTTTTACTTAAAACTAAGCATGTTTACATCATTTAGGACCATCATTATTAGGCTACTATAGGTTAGATAATTCCTAAAGTTAAGTAATTATTTTATTATTTGCACGTCACAACTTAAGTCTGAACATTTTATTCTCCTGGTGTTTGTGTTTGTCCTGTAAAATCATATTCTGTGAATCAAAATTCATATTCAGAAAACTGTATTTTTGTTGTCCATAAATTTATGAGGAATTATTTTACCAAAAGGACGTGCACATTGAGCATTGTATCGAGAAATTACAGCACGCTCGCTGTCGCCCGTCCCCATCTAAAGATGCCTATTGAGTTGCATTATGGGAAATGTTGGATCCAGCTCTCTGCAGTTTGCCCATACTAGGAACTAAAAGTGAGGATATTCCGGCCTTAGCTGCATCAATTAGGGTCGTACTTTTAGTCTGTAGAAGTGCAATAATACACTACTGCACAGCCCCTTTAATGTTCTGGGTAAAATTACACTGCATGAGATTCACTTATTTTAGCATATAGCTATTTATAGCATTTTGTAATGTACGTCTTATGTAGGGGTGCAGCTCATTGTAACATAAGATAAGATAAGATATTCCTTTATTAGTCCCACAGTGGAGAAATTCACAACATACAACATGCCATGACTGGCAGCATCTTTTTAAACAAGGTCACAAGTACCCCAGAGTTTATTTTAAGATTTGCTCTGAAGTCCGACTCCAAAGTATTCATTTTCATGACATTATGAAATACAGAGAAACAATTTCAGGCATTTCTGAAGATGTAACGAGCAAATAAGTATGACCGATTATCACATTTCATTTAAGCAGTTATCTAAGAGCGTATGTGACCATATCCGTCAGATTAGTAAATGCCAGAATATTCAGGAGAGCTTGTTTTACAGTACCTTTACCTGTTTCTGTGGATGTAATTCCCTCATTTCTGGCCTCTGACAGGATTTTCAGGCCATCACAGTTGGATCAGCCACATGACACCACTTGTCACTTTCGTCATTTGATTGATCTGGTCTGGCCATGATGGAGTGGGAAAGCACCGTTCTAAATTTACCAGCCACCCACCCGCCCCTTGGGCTCATGCCTGCTGCCTGGATCTAGCCACAACACATGCGCCCCTAAAGGAAGGGTTGTAGATAGAAAGTGGGTGGGGGGTGTTAGCTGGCAGTGGCCTGTGGACCGGTCTATCTTTATGTCCCAGTAGTCCTGTCCCACAAGCCTCCAGAGCTCTGACCTTCTCAGGGACTGTGGAACCGGTAGACTCTGAACCGAACAGGAAAGACTTTTAGTGAACTTGTAACCGTAACCACCTGCAACACTTCAACTGTAAGACCCAATGGCTCTCTGAGAAGACACCCTACACTAAGAAGGTATGTCGATATCCGCCGATGACTGATGGGATTAGTTGTTTGTCTTTGGTGGTGAAATTTTGTTTTATATAGATTAAACGTTTGATGGTTTTAGGATTGATGCCAACACAGGTTGAGCCCTCATGTTTTGGAGGTGTGTATTTTTTTATTAATATATAAAATACATATAAAAACCCATTCTGGATTAATGATTAAATTATAGTCTGGTACATTTAACCATTTCTCTGATGTCAGTTTGACCTAGAAGCAGCTCAACAACACATTCCTCCTCCTGTCTGTAATTTCTGACATGTTCAGATACAAATGTGGAGCTCGTCCGATATCTGTACCTCCCTTCGTGTATTAATCTGTGTGTACGTGAGCTGAGGAAATGAACGGTGTGAGTGAGAGTTGGATTTTGGGCTGCTGAGCGTCTCTGTGTGATTCATTCAGTGGTGAGTGATTGAGACTACAGTTGTTCATTGTGCTGCACCTGCTCTCGCTCCGTCAGGACGCACCGACAGAAATAGAGCGCTGCCTAACTGGGCAACACGCACCCAACATTTTACACAAGTTTTTCCATTGATACAAGTCCTGTCTTTAATCATTACTCATGTCAGCGCTTCAGCACCATGCTCAACACCCAGCAATCACAATCCATGCTATAATTCAGCTCCCAGCTCCAATTAAAGGGACTCGCTGTTACAATGAGAAAAAGCGTGTTAACGGTGAAACCTGTACCGTACCCGGGCTTGCGCTACTACCGACACACACAAGACTGAATGTGATTAGCGTTAGCAATAGGGATGCTAATAATTAAATGTTTAACCAACACTAAGAGTTTTAACTGATTAACATTATCAGTTAAACGTTAAAAGAAATATTAAAAAATAAATAAAAAGCTGAGCAAAACTCAGAGGAGCGGCTGGTCACTTAAAGGGGAAAAAGCTTTTCCACCTCAACAGCCCACTTTAAGAGAGTTTGAGCCGGAGTTGCTGGATACAGGAAGAAAATAAATATACAAATAAACTGTACACACACTGCACTGCTACATTCACAGCTATAACAGCAACGACAAGTCGTACGAAGCCACCGGCAACAGCACAGCTGCTAATGTAGCGCAAACCAAACAGACGCAGTTTGTCGGATGCTCGCTAACGTTACGCCAGGCTGACAGAGTAACGTTGCACTTTTACTGGGAAAGTGGCTGCATGTGTCTAACTCAGCTGGACCCAGTTTGCACTCTGCATTAGCCAGATCAAACCACAAGGTCACTATATATGACAGATGCTTGGCAGTAATGCTAGCTTACCAAACGAAGGTCCCTCCATGGATGAAAGAACCAGCAGATGTTGATCCTTGGGTTAACGTTTCCTGCTTCAGCCTCCCGACCGTGGTCAGAAGAAACAGGGGAGACACACATTTTCCTGTTTTGCTATATATATTTTTGTGTGTGTTGGAGTCAGAGTTGTGATGATGGCTGGTTGTTTGTCGGCGTTAATGGACTCCATTTCTAACCAAATGTTAGCTACGGCTAAACCACTCGCCAGCATGGTGTCACATTCGTTGGATTTTTCCAGAAAACCCCGCTGGGTTTTTCACATTAAAATCAGTCTACAGGCTGATAGAGGAAACCCAGAAACTCCCAGAAGGTCTCATTTTTTAGGTTAGGTTACAACTAGGGTTGTCAGTCGATTTAAAATGTTTAATCAAACCCATGTTCATTCACATAGTTTCGGTGAGAGATCAAGGGACCCCTCTGAAAATTGCCTTGACGTTTTTTTCTCCCCAACATCTGGCGTAACTGTGCAATGTTTTTTTTAACCCAACGAGCTGGTATGACATGGATGGTACCAATGGATCCCTCCATCACTCCAGCTTTAAAACTGAGCCTGCTACAACCTCCCAAATATCGATGGTGGTGATGCATTAAAGAAATTAGTGGCATTAAAATGATTTTACGTCATTATTATCGTGAAAACTTCCATGCAGTCCCTTTAGTTTTAAACCTTGTGAAGTCAGGAAGTGTTTTATAATAACTCCTTGTACGCATCATTAAATCATGATCCCTGAGCGATGGGTTTATTTTTACCATCCGCTCCAAATATACATGAGCCCTAGTTCAGTTATTTAATTGGCTGATGTGATTTCCGGCGTGGGAGGAGGTGAGGCAGAGCGGTGATGTTGTTGTCGGTGGTTGACTGTGTCACTGTCACTTTTCTCAGCTGTTTGTCACGGTGTCACGCTGCCGCGAGGCGATCGCTGTCGTTTGCCTGGCTCAGATCCAGAGCAACTGATCTCCTGCTGGGGTTGAGAGGAAGTGTGTTCGCATGTCAGAGATGTATCTGTGTTGTGTCTGAGTCCGCGAGTCATTTTGACTGTTTTCATTTTCCTTTTGGGAAGCTGAGCTCAGACCTCTGATGGCTTATTCATCTGTCAAGATGGAGCAGGAGCTGCTCTATCAAAAGACAAAGACCTACAGCAGTGTGTTTGCAGCCGTCACAGATAACAGAGAAAAACTGTGTGTGGATTAATGTCTCGCTGACAGAAGCACCATCACTGAACATGTCTCGTACTGCTGTTCAAGGCCTTATTTTAGCCTGGACGTCCCCTTGTCTGCAGCCAGGGATGGCCCAACACAGGGTGGATGAGTTAAATAGAGCGTAGACTGACCTAAGACTTTTCTGTTTACTGTTCTGTCACCATAGCTGGACATGAACCGTGTGTCTCAGGTCAGTTTGCTGCGTAGTAGACTTTACATCCTGTTCATTTCATCCTTTTTGTCCAATTTTGTCTGTACTGACTGGAATTTCAAGATGTGCATGTGTTGTGTTGATGTATATTTTTTTGTTTTGTTTAATTTGGATGTACATGTTAGACACTAGTGGAAAGGCCAGTTTCACAGTATCAAAGGTATCATCTTCAAATGTTGTGTTTTGTCCAACCAACAGTGCTGGATGACCAGCTGGGTCAGTCGCAGGCCCTGAAGCCCTTTGTCTGTTTGTGGTAATTTAATTGATTGATTCAAATATGCATCTTTACCTTTGAAGCTATCATGGTGCACATTCCTGAATACACTGCTGTTAGTTCGCTGTATTAAGGCTTTTTTGCCCATTTGGGGGCAGCAGAGTGAGCTGCAACATTGACTTGCAAGGTTAAAGGGGACATAAACCCATTTTCAGGTTCATACTTGGATTTTGGGTTCCTACTAGAACATCTTTATGTGCTTTATTGTTCAATTATCGTTCTCATACTGTCTGTTTGAATATCCCTGTATTCATCCTCTGTCTGAAACACTCCATTTTCCCAGTCTGCTCTGATTGGCTTGTGAGAAAAATATGGTTCACCTTTGCAAAGGTAGTTCTCAAGCTGTGGGAGGTATATTGTAGTGAGCCTGTATGTGACATAGGAAGGGGAGCCGGATCTGAATGACTTGTTGAATCGCATGTTTTCTGATCTTAACAGCCCACAAAAAAGCGACCGGGTTGTCTTATTTTACAGTTTGTGGTTAGGTACTCCAGATACCCAAATGGATGTGCAGAAGCACTGAAAAGGTGAGTTTTTCCACGATGTGTCCCCAATAATATGGATAACATGGTATAACATGTTTACTAGTGCTGTCAAAGTTAACGCGATAATAACACATTAATGCAATCAGCTCAGTTTTAAAGCTGGAGTGAAGATACTGGGATCATATGAAACTAGAAACCTAAAGAATCCAGTGGAACCAAACATGTCATGTTGGGAAGGAGGCCAGGAAAATTAATTTCCAAAAATTGCAATTAATCATACAATTACTGACAATTAATACTTGAATTGACTGACAGCCCTACTTTTTACATACCCAGCAGACACAGAGCAACTTTAGCATGTATGTAAAGTCTTCACCTGACAAAAGTCCAGTTCTACTTTTAGCTCTGTTTTGATCTCCACCAAGGGAAATTTAATCTGTGATGTGTAGTTTGCAGTGTATGTTGTTCTAGTCAGTCATTCCAGCCCTACTGACCAACAGCCCCAAAGCAGATATATTCAATTTACAATGATAAAACAGAGAAACTGTCAGATTGGGGAAGGTGCAACCAGCAAATGATTGACACAGTTAGGACAATGACTTTCCTGTCTACTGTAACCGGATCCTTGTCCATCAGTCTGCCTCAGCCAAATGAGGCTAAAGTGTCCCTGTCTACAGTCCCACATGGACCCTCTCCAGGCTTTATGTAGCATCCAGAGTCTTGCAGGAGGCTTAGTCCTGGTGGTCTCACGTGGTGGGTCTTAAGTGTTTATTTACACCTCCATGACAGCTTTTCCTTTATTTTAAACCCACCAGGCCCAGTTTGAAATCTAATTAGTGGTGATTTATGATGAGCCACTAATAGCACATAGGACTTTGAGCTGGGGTCTCTACCCGTGGCGTTGACCTCAGACTTGAGCTGCGACACAACGAGCTGCTGTGACTGAGGTGCATCGTACACTGCAGGCATCCGTGATTTGGTTTCAGCTGATCACCTAGAAAAGATACAGAGAGACAAAAGTGATGCAAAAGCACAAATATTTGCGAGACTGCATAACTTTTGCACTTAGATTAATGTTTTTCTACCCAGAATCCTTTGATATTGTCATCATATGTCATGTTGTCTTTACACCAGTACTAAAATCAAAAGTCTATCCCCAAGCCAAGTTGTGGCATGTTTCATGTTGACTTGTTTTTGGATCTTCCCTTAAAATTGTCTGTAATTTTTCTGGAGTCTGGCTGCTCTGCTGGATTGGTTTTAGTAGTTGAAATGTAGCTGGAGGAAAAGGACAGAAAGTGAGAGAGAGCAGACCATCTCTGGCCATGCTGTGCGATCGTACTGCCAGCTGTGCGTTGACAATCTGCCACCGAGTCTTTGTAGATAGAGTCATGAGCAATTCATGCAACCTTGGACAGGATGTAGCCGAACTGTGGAAAGGAGGACTGATTTGGATCGTTCGATGAAAAAGATATCATGGGAAAATCAGAAAATTTGAGGAATGGCCATAACGGATCGTGTCAAAGTGGTTTTTATGTAACTGATGGTGAGTCACCCTTCGTTAATGTTTGCTACGCCTGTCAAGTTCTCCATTCTTACGCAGTACATATGCTGTCTAATATTTCTAGCCCATTGTTTTAAAACAAGAATCCTGTAAAAGGGGTCTTAAAGATACACTTGGTGGCGACATGCATTTTGTTGTGTTAGACGGAGGCTAAAGCTACGTCTGAAGCAATAAGTCAGCATCCTCCACTAACGTTAGCCTGAACTCTGATGGCGTTCAGAGCTGGTTTCCACACAGTAGGGAACGTCTACAGCTAGTTGTAGACTGGGCTTTCTTAAGGTAACCTGTAACCCCACAAACTCATGTAGTTAATTAGTGGTGTGCTCTTTGGTCGTTGGCTACTGTCAGACTGTTCTCATACACTGTTCGTAGCTATACCTACGTAATGTAATGCACTATAATTCATTTAAAACCCACAAAATCAATTTGTATGTAATACACCTAATCATGAACCAGGAAGTATGAAGAGTGACAAACGTTGCGTAGGTAGGAGCTCAGGATGGATGGATGGCTCAAAAACACCAAACTTTGGCTCAGAGACCGATGTTTAAACTCCTGCAAATCCAGAAGTCAATTTATTTATAACACCACTTCCGTAGTTATTTTAAAGTAAACCAAAATCTTTTCCTAAACATAACCAAGTCAGTCTTTTCCTAAACCTAACCAAATCAGTCTTTTCCTAAATCTAACCAAGTTGGTCTTTCCCTAAACCTAGCCAAGTCAACTTTTTCCTAAATGTAGCCAAGTCAACCTTTTCCTAAACCTAGCAAAATGTGTGTGTCCGCTGTGCCCGGGGGTGGAAACAAAGTCTCTGGAACTGGGATCGCTGAGGATTACTTGTGATGTGGCTCTCTCTCCTGACCAGATGTGCTGTGTGTATCTCACTGAGGTACACATATGTGTGTGTTTATGTACGAGCTGAAGCCTCCGAGTGCACTGAGGGTATGTACGGTATATCCCCCCGGGCTCCGCCTCAATCAGATGATGAAGACGCGTGTTTCAGGGTTTCAGGTGGATCACATGTCTCGAGGGCGTCATCGTCACTGAGGAACAGGTGTTGTTATATCGATTTACAAATCAATCCTGATAGCGGTTATGGGTTGGGACGTGTGCAGCCCACATACTGTTAGGTATTTAGTTTCTCACCTCAGGGACAGGAAATGGAAAAAGTCTTTAAATATCTGTGTGAATAATGTTTTTTGGCATTGTATTAAGATATTTGGTCTGTTTTTGTTGTTTGGTGCCTTTTTTTTCCAATGGATAATTGGCAAGAAGTACTTCACATAGCAGAGAGAAAATAGTAATAGTGAGGTTTTTGTGAAGGATGGAACTTATCAATAAATAAATAAATGTCATTAAATTTAGCAAAAATATTAGAAATAAAAGTAGCTATTACTGAATTGATAAAATGTGACATAAACTGATATTTCTGTTTTCTGACCCAGTGACAGATGTTTGAGTGAGAGCCCATCATTTGCACAGTGAGGCAGAAATACATAAAGAAATGTAAAGAAATATAGATATAAGAAAAGTACACAGAATAAATGAGTGTGGCAAAATAAATAAGGGGTGGAATGCAAAGGGAAAATTGTGCAGAAATATTACATAAATAAATACAATTTGTTTAAAAAAAAAGATCAAAATCAAAATATAGCCAAAAAATTAATAGATATAAAATTAATTAAAAAATAATTAAAAATCATAAATGACTACATTTATTTTTAATATTTTTGCTACATTTAATGACATTTATTTATGGAGTCATTTATTTATCACTTTATTTTTTTTTATTTTGGCAGGTTCTGTCTTGAATAGTTTTGGTTTCAGCTCTAAGGAATCACAGACTTTTAGTTTGAAAGGCATTTGTACCTCACAGATTGGTTTAGAAATATCTGTGGATGGAGTTGTTGTTGAATCTCCTTTTATAAAGACGACATGAGGCTGTTGGGTAAGAGAACCACCTTAATCTTTCCATCGGCCTAACGGCGGTGTAGCTGAGGCCCAGGGCCAAATTTAAGCTCTGTGATAGGCCACATCTCTGCACCTCTTGGAGTCTCTCAGTCCCCTTAAAACCTCTTATCTGTTTTATTTTGGGAAGGCCACGCTGAGGTGTGTGTGTGTGTGTGTGTGTGTGTGTGTGTGTGTGTGTTTTTGGGTGTTAATACACTGTACAATTGCCAGAGAAGGTCAGTGTTGTCTTTGTGAATCTATTTGCAGTGCGACTGTTAAGTTTCAAAGCCTTAAGGTAGTTATGAAAGGAAGCTGATAACGAGGTTTGAAACTCGGGTCCAGGAGGGCCTCCTGAAGTTTAAGGTCTGTTATATCTGACCTAAGAGGCCCTGCAGGGCTCAGGGTGCCACTAAAGGTGCATACCGTATACACAATGACATTTAAGCTAGCTAGCTGATTCTGTTAACACTTTACATTTATAGGCGGACAGATTGGTTGGATAAACAGTTCAAATTATTACAATTATTAATCTTTTTACATAATGTGAATGGACAGATTGGTCATCCTGCATCATCAACGCCACATGGATCCATGTGGGGAGAACATATTTCGGTGATTGACAGCAGGTCATACAGCACTTTACTGTGTAATTTATCCACGGTGACGGTGGAGAAAATCAAATGTCACACTACTTCTCGATATTGTGACGATATTTTAGGGTTGACTATTGCTGTTTACACAAAATATTTACACAGTGAGATTTTTGATAAATAAGCATCACCATTGTGGATATGACTTAGTGTAATACAACATGTAGAACTGTCTGGTAAGTCCAGAAAATTACATCACCTCACTGAAATGCAGCCATTTAAACCAGGAGAACACTAATGCAATATCATCTCTACTCTCTCAAATTAATATCAACATATTGACCAGCCCACTTGATAAGCACATAGCTTGTGTAAATAAAGGTCCACGGCTTTTGGATTCATGCTAAAGTCACATTTCTGCTGTCATACAATCCTGTAGTTGGTCTGCTTTGTTTGCATCGAACCCATCTTGTCAGGCGGTCCCTTTTCTCTTAGTTCTTTTACCTTTTTATTACTTAAAATTGTCAGAAACTAAACCTTAATGCCTTTCACAACAAATTTTAAAGATCTTTGGTTCAGTAAAGCTGGTCATAGTGTATGATTTTAGTGTGTTTCTTGCCCGTTTTTGAGTCGCACAACTCACTTAAGAGTCGGACTGAATTTAAGCTTCATCAGGTGTCGTTTGCTGTGCAGTTAACAGGACCGATGACCAGTTAACTCCTCCCAACCGGCTGTCAGACGGTCGGATGAATTACTGACATGTCAGAAAGTTTGGTGGGCCCGTCCACAGGGGCTCCAAGAGGTGAAGCAGAGCCAGGAGATGAATCTCTATCTCTTCTTTTTACAGTAATCAGAGCGTCGCTATCAATGTAGGTTCAATAGATAAAGCTAGTAAAATGTAACTAGCTGTCTGCAAAATGGACAAGCCCTACTTTCCATGTCTTCCTCGCCACCTGAGAGTCCATATAACATTAGGCCACTGCCTCTTTGTCTTTTAGACGTTTCAGCAGACAGGATGGTACAGATGATCAACACGTTTCTGCCTTGTTAGCGCTGTGACCCGTACAGACCTCTGCTAGCAAACAAACTTCATACAGTGTGAGCACTCAGGTCGCGGCTGAGGATCAGACTGTACAGTGTGAGCACATACGATGTGAGCTTTAGCTTTACATCACAAACAATCAGCTCGTACAATAGGAGTAGGAAGTACACAACCGCATCATGTGTCATGTTGTGAAAAACATTTAACTGTCAACATACCTTTTTGAGTCTTTGGAGGTCACAGGGCACATAGAATAATCTGTTTGCTTCATACTGATATCCCATCATGCATAGTTAAAGACATCAAACAGCAATGCAAATGGAGTTTTCCTCCCTCTAACTCCTTTTATGCGTGCATATGAATATCTTTAACATTCATTGCTCCCATCTGAATTTATTGCCATGCTGCAGAGGCTCGGGCTCTGTTATGTGTCTGCAGAGACGGCGTGGCCGTGCGCTCTGGATCCTCCGCCACTCTCTCGCCAGACAAGACGGATATGTTTCCTAAGGGACGCCATAAATCTGTACTTTTTTTCTAAGATGGCTGTGAGAGAGCCCAGAGCAGGAGATGAGGCCTGCTAATGCCTATTTCTCTCCATCTTTCTCAACAATCATGAAAGACTTTTTCCAAATGAAGGTGATGCAGCCACTAAGCACTTCTCCCCTAGCAGACCTGTTGGGATGCCTCTGCACACTAGAGGTCATTTGAAGTGCAAACATGGACTGTCTGGAAGCGTTTATCTAATAATGACCTACTGACTGGCTGCACATGTGAGCTTGTCCAGGCTGAAACAGCATCCACTCTGAATGTGGAGCTGACTCAACATCTGGGGGGATGATTAGTGGAGAGGCGTGGCTCTCTTATTATGACATTAAACACGACCTGCCCCGGTCTGGGTGCTGTTTAACTTCAAGAACCTGAAGTGCCTTTCTAGTAGTGTTTTACATGTTAGCTTACGACTCTATCAGCTTGATAGATTTAGAAAACTATAGTTAGAACTAAAATTATAGTTAGAAAAAATAATAAGTCTGGTAGTCAGCTGACTTATTTAGCTGAGCGGGCTGTTTGCAGGTCAGCATGACGTACGTCATGGAGGCATTTAAGGTTAATTAGAGTATGCACGGCTGCATATAAACGGGAATATTAATGTAATACCATGTCAGTAGAGTCGTAGGAGTATTGTCTTTCTTGGACTAAAGGCAAAAACTGGAATCTTGTGCATGTAAACAGTCAATGACTGTTTTCAGTGCTTGTGTCAGTTCAACTGCTTTCATAGCTTAGACATTAAGCTGCTTTCATCTGTCTGACTTAAATTTGAGCTCAACTACTTTCAGTACTTACATACCAACCGACAGGTCTCCTGTCTGCAGGGTTAAAAAGTGAAACACTAATTTGAAATGTCTTCTAGTGCTTCCTCTTTAACTACTTTAAGTGCTTAAGAATCACATGACATTTCAGGAATTGGCTGATATTTCAATTGCTTGCATCTCTTACACTTCAACTAACAATTCAAGTGCTTTCAGCTCTTACTCGTCAACCCCTGACTGTCAGCACTTCAATACAAACTGACTACAGGGCCTAAACTTTAAACTCAAACCTCAACTCATTTTAATGCCTCCACTTAATTTACACTTCAGTACCTAGAATTAATCAACTGATACTTAAGCTTTAAGTGTTTCGACTTAAACTGCCAGTCCGACACATCTCACATGCATTCAATTAACATTTAATATTTTCAACTTCTTTTTAATTGTTTTCACCTCCAATTTTCTTTCCTTTTCTTCAGAAACTGTTGCCTTTTCTAGTTGTCTGTCTTGTTTGGGAAGTCCTGAACCTAATGTGTTTGTAAATCATCAGTTCAGCTGAATCTCACTTAACAATGGACAGATGTGTTGCTGTATTTTAGAGACTGTAAAGAAGAAAAACTGAATGAAAAACTGAATGTTTGGATGTTTTAGCATTAAAATGCCACTACTATAGTCTTTGAACATCAGCACAAATTATTGTCAGCTGTCTGCTTTAATTCACAAATATTAAATCTTGAAAACCTGAATGAGTCACAGTGTAGTTTCTGGGAACGCTCTCCTTAAATGGCAGCAGGTTTCCTGGGACATATCTGTTTCACCACTTTGTCAGGTTTTGCAGTGTGGTGGCAGAGATGGCTTCAGGTTTCATTCTCCCTGACCCGGTCCCTGATCCCACATCCAGTCTGTGGTCTCCCTGCTGTCATCCCTCAAACCATTTTAGGCTGGTTTATTACAGAAGCACACTGAAATCAGTCCCCTCAGAGTTTAGATGGGCCACTTACAGTAGGGGAAGGTTTGTCTCTGGGTAAGAAGATTGAATGGAAAGGTTAGATTTAAAATAAAACGCTACCAAGTTCAACATATCCTCATATAACAGTTCTTATGATTTAAGATTTTGTTGTTTTTTTTATTTTATGTTGTGTTTATATTGTTTATTTTCCTATGAATGTCGAGCAACACGTGTGAATTTGTGTTCATTAAATGTATAGTCTTTTCAAAATAAAGTTCCCTCGTCACCAAAAACAACTTCCTTAGGCTTACGGAAAGGTTAGGTTTTTTACGATTAGGCAGCAAAACTACTTAGTTAAGTTTAGGCAATAAAACTGCTTAGTTAGGCTTAGGATAAGATTGAATTGGTTAAGATTAGGCAACAAATCTACTTAATTAATTTAATTAATAAAAGTACTTAGGCTTAGGAAAAGATTGACTTGGTTAAGAGTGGGCAACAAAACTTCTTAATTAGGTGTAGGCAGTAAAATACTATACTTAGGCATAGGAAAAGATCAACTTAAGATTAGAGAAAAAAAGTACTTTAGTTTAGTTAATGACACTCCTTGGGCTTAAGAAAAGATTGACCTGGTTAAGATTAGACAATAAAACTACTTAGGTTTAGGAAAAGGTCAGACAGTCAGTAGAGCGCTCCAGGGATATATACGAGTATACACAATGACGCCGTAAAGGAGGACAAGTCCGAGTGATGGCGTTTAGTCTCATTTAGCCACTTGTTAGCAAACGCCTTTTTTAAGACACATCGAAGGCTTCAAAATTCACAACTGGGATATTTATTGATGTATTTTATGTCGCAGAACAGAATGTTAAGATCTCTTAAACGTGTGTTAACCAGAGACCTTATTTCAGGAATCGAACTAAAACTGACTTTCAGATGAGTGAACCCACGTGCTAAAGCACTTTTAGGACTCCTTTCTGTAGCACTAACACTTGGCTGAACGCCAAATAAATACCATTTCCTTTAAGTCCATCTGTGCATTTTATTTTATTTTATTTTATTTTTACTTCCATCCATACTTCTTGTGCATGCTTCTTTTCTTGGGCCTATACTATTGTCTGAATAAATCCTGCAGTCCATCACATAGATTAGAGAACAAGAGCAGCGTTGCATCATTGCAGCGACCTGTAAGGTCTTGCCCGTGTTTGGCAGAAAAGACTCATCGTTGCTAATAACAGGGTAGAAAGCGTCGAGTGGTTTTGCAGGTCTGATGTCATGCTTGTAGCAGACAAGTCAAAGAAACAGTCATTACATACAAGTCAGACAGCCAGATGGTGGTCGGTGCAGAGCTGATGATGACAGCTGGGATAAAAACAGGTGAGACCTGGTTTTTGGTCGTCAGTATTTCATGTCATTAAAGGTGCTTGACACAACATTTTGGCATTTTTAAATAGTTTTATACTTTTTATACTTTTCTGTTATAGCTTGTGTAGTTAGACTAGATGTCAGATGTCCATCGACGCAGCTTTCTTTTGAAAAACCACCAAATGTAGCTGCTTGAGGGCAGATGATTAGAAAAGCTTATTAGATTACGTATGTGTCAAGTTGAAGGCAATTAAACATTATTACTGCACATCTGAACAACAAACCAAAGTAACGAAGAGAGCTCCTTTTAAAGGAACAGTCTGTAACAATTAGGGGGATCTATGGGACTGGAACATGGTATTAATAAGTGCGTTTCTCTCATATATAACCACCTGAAAACATGAATTGTTGTGTTTTTATTACCTTCGAATAAGCCAATTATATCTACAAACGAAGTGGATCTTCTTAACAGAGTCCGCCAGGTTGCTATAGTAACCCAGAGCGGACAAACCAAATGCTGGCACTAGAGAGGGCCAGTCACCTTTTCACATTTTCGGGTCGGCCACCATAGTGACACGCTTGGCACACTACTGGAGTTTTAGTTGGTTGCTGTCTGCAACTTCACTACCAGATTTCACAAAATCCTCCACACTGCACCTTTAAGTGTTTACAAGTCCAAGCACTGACTGTATTGGCCCCATATGCTTAGAAAGGAGAGTTAAAGTTGAGCAGTAGTTGCTGAAAGCATGTGACGTTTTAATTTCAGGTTTAAACTGAGCTTAAGTTGTCACTTTGTATGTAGGCACTAAAAGTTGCACCCAAAAACATTTGAACCATCAGAGATGCATGATGTGGACTGAAAATAGTCATTTGGTATGTAGGCTACTGTAAGCAGTGACAGCAGATGAAAAATGTTAATTATAATAAAAAATGTAGAGATATTGGGAAAGGAACATGTCAAGTATGTGAAATACCTGTGTCTAGAAGGTAACCCACAAGTTGAAAAATCAATGCCTAACCTTAAAGGGGACCTATCATTATGCTTATTTCCAGGTTCATAGTGTATTTTGTTACTACTACTACATGTTTACATGCTTAAATGCTTCAAAATGCTTTACTTTTCTCGTGCCGGCTGTGCTGCAGCACCTCTTTTCACCCGCTGTCTGAAACGCTCCGTTTCAGCTCCTGCCTCGCCCTCCCGAAAACCCAGTCTGCTCTGATTGGTCAGCTGGCCGACCAGCTGGCCCAGTTGAGACGTTTCAGGCAGTTCAGGAGCAGCGTTTCTGTCGGGGAGGACTAACTGCTTTCATCTGGACTTTGGACCTTGTAACTTTGCAGACCTTTTACATGCACAAGAAAACTATATAACAGACTAAAGGAAAGGGAAAAAGCACAAAAGCCTTATAGGTCCCTCTCGAGAGTCGTGGGTTACCTTTTAGACACGACCATGTGATTTTTTTTTATTTTTTTTTTTCCATGTGAAGTTTTAAATTAAACATTGTTAAAATTAGATTTTGTCTGTAAAACTGAAAGTAGTTGAATTGAGTTAAATTTTCAGAGCTGGAATCGGTTTAGTCAAAGTCCTACTTCCTGCAGCCATTAGGACCCTCTTGATGTAGATTTCATCATCAGAGGATGGATGCCGAGGCTCTGTGTGGGTGTCCGCTCTCCGTCTGTAGTGGTCGGTCAAAGTTGAATGACTGATGATTGATAATAAAATTAATCAATCACAAACTGGATACTCGGCTTTGTTTGATGCTAGCCTATTTAGCTCACTTGTTTCCTTTTAAACTACTTAAATTTGCATTTACCACCAGTCAGGGTCAAAAGATCATCAGTGCATGCTTTTTATTTCATTATTACGTTATTTTATGAATCATCTGCTATCAGTGTTGCATGCAGGTAGTGCTCTCCCCATCCAGTGGGAATTGGCATATTTGTGACATGTGTATACGTGTGCACATATGCTGAACTAGATAAGCTCATCTCAGAGCCGGATCCAAACATCTCACCTCTAAAGTTTACTTGACACACCTGTTCAATGGTGAGGCAAATGTTACGATGTGAAGTCTGGTCTCTGCCGGTGTTTTTCAAATGCTCCATGAACCTGGCTTACATTTACAAGAAAGTTTAGAAGAAGTGCACTGAGAATTAAAAATCAGTTGACCTCCATCCATCCATCTGCAACTGCTTATGCCGTTCGGGGTCGCGGGGGGGCCGAAGCCGATCCCAGCTGAAGGCGGGTTCACCCTGCACAGGTCGGCAGGCTATCACAGGCCTGACACATAGATACAGACACCCATTCACACTCACATTCACACCTACGAGCAACCTTTGTCTTTGGACTATGGGAGGAAACCGGAGAACCCGGAGAAAACCCACGCTAACATGGGGAGAACATGCAAAGTCCACTCAGAAGGGCTCCAAGCCGGATTTGAACCTGCGACCCTCTTGCTGTGCTAACCACCACACCACTGTCCGGCCCTATCGATTCACCTGTGCACTTTGTGGGGGATTTTGAAATACATTTGCCAGAATCAATATTTTTGCTTCATTTGAGTCTATGGTCAGGTAGAAGGAAGTTACCGCTTTTATCGGTGTAATCTGGGTGATGTAACGTCATATCTGTTCTGTATCCGTCAACCAAAACAAACCACAGCAAGCTGAAACAAGAAAGTACGAAACGTCGGAGGGTCCACGAGGGTCCGACCTCCACCCTCCATGTTAAATCCAGCCTGGTAACCGCTACACATCCAGTAAAGGAGGGAAACACTTTGGAAAAGCAGAGCTAGACATCACGGCTAAAGCTGCACGCTAACTCCGTCACGGACGGGAAACGTCATCGTACGGCGGTAACGTGCGGTCCGGCCGGCCGTTGCTCTCGTCTCCGTGGTCCGACGGGCCGACGCTACGACTGTAGAGCTCCATATACTGACATTTATGTTAAATGCATTCAGACGGCCCCGATGGAGCTGAAAATGGATGGATAAAGAGAACGGAGCTGACGGAGAGCTAGAGACCACCTTGGAGGAGTTAGAGGAAGTAGACACCTGAGACTATGTCTGACTTTCAAAATAAGGTGTTAACAAAAGGAACTGTACATATAAAATCCATGTATTTAGATGAAATTGACTGGATTATATTCCCCAGAAATATAAACTGTACATGTTCCTTATAAATTAAAGAAAATACCACTAATTTGTGAAGGTAATGTCTATTCTTTGAATTATTTGATGCTGGAAAACATTTAATAGATACTGACAATGACTGATATATTTGACTTCAGGACATCTTTGACTAGATTTGCTGAAAATCAAACTTTTTTACTGTATTAATTTATATATTTTCCAAAGTAAAAGTCCCCGCAAGTGTATGGTTCAACTTTCCCCACAGTCTAGTGTTAAAAAAAGTTAACAAAACCACAATAAATCGTAATATTGTATCACAGTACATATCGAATCAACACCCAAGTGTCCTTGTAGTGTGGTGTCGTCCAAGTCCCGCTGAGATCTATGCGTTCTGAGCATCACAGCACAGGAATAGCATCCATTCCTCTGATTGCTTTTCTTGCCACTCTGCAGCCACTGATTTGCGAGACCGCCGTTTTGCGACAGCTTCCATCCACTAGACCTGCTTTATGTTGACGCCTGCCATAGTTGGGTGGTGACAGCTTTCGCTGTGTATGCTGCAGAAAGATAAGATACCGCTCACTGTTTTCCCAGCGGCGTCTGAAAAGCAGCGTTGGGCTCTGAGCCAATCCCTCCTCGGTACAATGATAAGCACGTCATCATCACGTTGATGTGTACCGGGGTGAGCATGTGTGCAAGCGCTGTTGTCTTGGCATTCACGTACAGTGTAATCATGCTAGGAAATGGGTTTCTACACACCATGACTCAGGGGGAATAGTGTGCTCTGAGACACACATTTGATGAGTGTGTTAAAACGCGGCTGTCAATAAATCAGCCTGTTTTTCTTCCCCTTGTGCCTCTTTTCAGCTGTTGGAGGAAGAACCACAGTGTTAAGCATAATGATAGCATTACTCAGTGGACACACATTCTCTGTCTCTTTTTACGCTCTATCTCTTCCTGACTTTGCTTCACTATTTCTCTTTCTTGCCCTCTGTTTGTCCCTCCCACCTCCTCCCTCTCTCTCTCTCTCGCTCTCCTTTTATTTTGTCCCTGCTGAGAGATGACTGGAATTTCTCATCTGGCCGAGAGGGTCATTTTAACTTTCTCCTCTTCCCCTGCTCACTTTATTTCCACCGCCGTCCACCCTCTCCTCTCCCCTCCTTTTCTGACGCTCTGCACCGGTTTCTTTGGCTCCCCGCTCATGAGCGCGAGCCAGGGAAGGCAGCGCTCTCCTGGGACACTCCTCACTATCTCCATCTCTCTCTCTCTCTTTCACACACATTCTCCCTTCCTCTTCTCTGCGCTTCAGTCTGAAGCATGCAGGGCTCTTTTCTCCAGTCTGGATGGGGCCTAATTTGCTCGCCTTGGCTAATGAGCTTAGCCTGCTGAGCAGCTTTTAGCCCTGCAGGTTGTTGCAGTGGGCATTGGTTAGCGGTTCCAGGGTGGAGGAGTGGATCTCAGCCACAGCTTCACCACTCCTCTGTTTGCCTACCAGGACCACCTCTACTCCTACCGGCACTGCGGCTGGCTGGGACCTCTCTCTCTCTCTCTCTCTCTCTCTCTCTCTCTCTCTCTCTCTCTCTCTCTCTCTCTCTCTCTCTCCTCCCCTCCCTCCCTCCCTCTGCCTCTCTCTAACGCTACCTGACTTCCCTCTGTCTTCCCTCTCCGTCTGTCCCGCAGCACTGACAAACTGCTAAAAGAGCTGCATCCCGTCTTAATCAACTGCCCCTCTTTGTGCACCGTCTTTCTTTTCCGTCTCCCCCGGACTTTGCTGCCAAAATGTATCGGAACCCGTGGATCTCGAATTACCTGACTCATGTCAAGTTTTGCAGCCAAGGTAAGAGCAGCGACTTGCAGCTGAGGTTTTGAAGCTCAGGGACGGCACTGAGAGCTCGGGGACAGGTTACTGTGGTTGTGGAGTCGGGAATCTGAGCTCTCAGAAGTTGGCAGGCAGCAAACCACATACTCCCTTTCTCTCTGCTCACCGTCCTGCTTATAGCCAGCTGTCCTTGCACTGCAGCTGTAGCCTCCAAGGACACTACGTAGCAGAGATAAGGGACTCTAACAGGGCAGGGGGCTGCTCCAGAGAGGAAGCTATTTCTAGGCTCCACAGCTACTGGGACTCACATTTATGAAAGTTGCATGTATGGATGTGTTCTTTTGCTCTACCACTGGGGCTGGATAACAAATCAAACTGATTACTCTCATCATTAGGATAAAACAAATTGGCTGAATTCCAAATTATTCAACCTTCAGTGATGCCAGTTTGCCCAAAGTCGAAGGTCCGAGTCACACCAACATTTAAAATGTCAACATTTTGCAGGAAAACTGATTGGTTTCAGTGAAATTACCCCAAACTGTGGAAACAAATCTGCACTTTTTCTTTTAGCGTTGAGCTGAACTATGAACTTTGACATTCAAATTTGTGCTGTTGGTTATTAGCAAACCATCCTCACAGTGGTGACCTTTGAGGCAACAGAAAGCCAACATGAAGAAGTCCAACATGAAGAACGTTAGCTGACAGAGTGCTACAGGAATGAGTCCTAAAACCCAGAAATCAGTCTGTGGTTAACACAAGCTTAAGAGATTTTCTTTTGTTTTACAACATAAAATACATCAAAAAATACCCCACTCATGAATTTTGAAGTCTTTATGCATCGTAAAAATGGCAGTTGCTAACAAGTGGATAAAGGACTACATGGTTATGCGACCATGATGTAGTTCGTTTATCACCTGACGTTAGCTTTTTACGTGATTGCATTCACTCTTCAAAAATCATAAACCTGGTGCAGGTTCATTTGTGAAGATTATCTTGCTGAACAAAATATGTAAGTACCATAAATGTGTGTGTGATTTTCTGTAATAATCCAAAACCCAATGGAGCAATCCTTTTGGCTTTTTATCGAGGGAACCAGGGCGATGCTGACTTCCTGGTTGGCCTACAACAATGCCTCCTCCATCTATTAGTTGTGTTGCATCCATTTTTATGAGTGGAGCATAAACTCCTGCACAAAAATGAATTGTTTTAGAATAATTTATGGACCAAATGTGTCTCTTGAATTAATGTTTTAAGTTATTTTTTGTTCAGCTAACAATCTGATGAACACTTAGCAAGCTAATTTATGAAATCCCCCTTGTCAATGACTCTGTATTGAATGAAAAGACATGCATAGAAGTTCACAAGAAGCTTAGAAAGCTACGTGTCTGACGTTAGCATGCTGCCGGATTGCTGGCTAGCAGTTTGCTATCTTACGTAGTACTGTAAACCGCCCTAACGTGAGCTTGTGGATACGACATGGGAAGTCATATACGGGATAGTCGTATCGTTGAAGTCGGGAGAAC
Organism: Pterois miles; assembly: GCA_947000775.1. NCBI lineage: Eukaryota > Metazoa > Chordata > Actinopteri > Perciformes > Scorpaenidae > Pterois > Pterois miles. Next base: position 2,545,409 of record CAMQGK010000586.1, on the reverse strand, counting down.
ACTGCTGCTAGGCAACGGCAACATGGACGCTTCTGTCAGCGTCTAGAAGCCACTGAGGCTAACAAATTAGCAAGCTAGTGAGCCAGTAATGAAAGAAATGCAAAGGCATAATGAGGAAAAGGATGAGTCCGTAGGTAATATCAACATTTTCCTCAGACATACAATTACAAAAAATAATCTATACTATTGAAATGTCAATATGTTAATGTATCATCCACCAGAAATGAACTTCCGCCATTTCTAAGGACTGCGGCAAACACGTCACAACTCGTGAACGCTGAAAAAATTTCCACTTTGGAAGTTTGAATATCACAAAACAGGGGCGTTCATATGGATTCCTCTCATGAACCTGGTAAACGCGACCCTGTGAAGGCAGCAGGAGTCGCTACGTAACCAAGCCTCGAAAACCGTATTCTGCATGCAGATTCATTATGTGGTGATATTTTTTTGAACTTCTGTTATACTGGATTCAGAGTAAACATTAGTCGGTCTGGAAACAGGACGTATCATGGACTGATGCAGTTAAAGATACTCATCTTTACTTTTTGTCATTTAAATATGTTCGTTCCAAAATACACTTATATGCATCATTTCTTATCTGTATATAGAGCTATCTTTTAAGTATTTCTTCTGTAATGTTTCTGTCTGTTATTAGGGCTCGATAATAACACGTTCATCAGTCATAACAGCTGGTCGTGAAGGAGGCTAACCTGTGCGATATTTTTTGCGAGGAATAACTGACATGGTCATTTTCAAAGGGGTCCGTTGACCAGATATGTGAATGTAAATGGTTTTTATGGGTCCCCACCAGTCTCCCCTTTACAGACATGCCCACTTTATGATAGTCACGGTCAGTTGGAGACAAGTGTTGCGCTGTAGTGCTGTTGTTGCCCGTTGGGCTGCAGTTTATCATGCTATGATGTGAGCGTATATTTTATGCTAAAGTCAGAACCTGGGAGGGTTTCTGGACAATATTTGACATTGTTTTGTGTTCAGTGATTTCTAATAATAAATATATACATGCATTTATGTAAAGCAGTATATTTGCCCACTCCCATGTTGATAAGAGGAGAAAATACTTGACACATCTTCCTTTAAACTACATTTTGGACAGACAAAAAATGTATTTGCAATTAAGCATGTTTAACTATGGACAATTAATCATAATTAAATAGTTTTATCAATTAATAATTTAGATACATTCACTCCTGAATACAGTTCTGTACATAATTTGCTATAGCATTTTTTAAAATATACTTACTTTTTAATATTTCTATTGTATTTTTTCTATTCTATATTTATTTTCTTGACTCTTGCACGTCGCTGCAGGTCCACGTCTGCCTCGCAGAGTGCCTCTCTTTCCCGCCCTCCTCTGTAATACTTTGAGAGTGAGAACTGAGTGTTGAGGCCGGGCCTCTCCATGCTGAACTGTGGGAATCCACAACAGGTGGCCCACAGTCTGAGGCGTTACACGAGCAGAGAGGAGGCTGCTGGGCTGCAGTTAGTTCGAGGGTTTAATGTGTCGGTGGAGCTGCTCTGTTTCCTTCCCAGAATTGACTTTGAGACTAAGCCGCTTGTATCCTCATTGTTATTAGTGCTAAATTGGCTTATTGTCACATCCTTTTGTTAAAGCTACTGTTTGTAGCCGTGGCCTCACCTAATTTCTGATTCTCCATCTGTTTCTTAATGCTTTGCTTCTTAAGCCTCTCTCAGGGAGGGCTTTAGTTCATCAGGGTGAAGGCAGAGATGGGCAACTGTTGGGGGGGTGGTGGTAAGACTTCAACATGCACACACTCATGCCCATGTAGTGTGATGTAATGCAGACAGTTAAAGAGTGACACATTTCCACTGTAATCCCAGGAATCGGAGTTAATCCTGTATCTCAGCTTGGACATAGTGCTCAGCCCCTTTGGTTACCACGCCGGGTGTGTTGGTGTCTGAAGACATGCTGACAGTGTTCCTGTTTCACCGACATCCACTCCAGTCTCCTTGTGAATGGGCCCCATTTATTAGTAATGTGTTCTAAGTGGGAGCTTTGACCTGGACTTCAGGTTAAAGTAGGGATGCACCACCTCCAATCAGCTGGATCGGGTATCGATGACAAAGGAGCTGATCTATCAATTCAGTTCTGTTTACATACATTATATATTGGAAATTTATTTGCAGTTTTGACCAATTTGTTGCTGAAACATTGTAATTTCTGTTAATTTTAAGGATTTTTTTTTTACCAAGTTGCTGATGTAGGTTTTATTATTTTAATGATAAATTACTAAGCCTGTTAAAGTCAACGCACATTTTAACGCCACTTTAATGCTTTAACGCAATCAATCTTTTGGAGGTTGTAGCATTTTTAAAGCTATGCACATATATACTCTATATTTACATTATATTATAATATAAATACATTTACATAAAGCAGCATATTTACCCACTACCATGTTGAGAAGAGTGTTACATACTTGACAAATCTTCCTTTACGGTACATTATGAATAGATAAAAATGTGCAAATAATCCTGATTAATCATTGACAATCATGCAATTAAGCACAATATGTAATTGATTGACAGCCTTAAAAATTACAATTCAGTAAATGTATATTTATTTGTCACATTTTGTTTTACAAAGTTGGGAGAGCAATGTTTAAGTCAGGCCTTATGTTGTGTTACATATTTAAGAATGATCACTTTTTATAAATTAAACTATCGGCTCGGTACTCAGCATCCGCCGATACCCAAAGCCAGGTATTGGTACTGAGGCTGAAAGAGTTAGATCAGTGCATCCCTTGGTTAAAGTCGGGTTTTTCAGAGCAGAGCATTCCCTTTGTACAGTGTTATACTTTCACACCTGTGATACCTCCACATTAAAGACTTTCCTCCCTTCAGAGCCTCAGTGACACTCCACTGAATCATGAAACCACGTTATCCTCATGTTTTATCAGCGTCGAGCCGCTTTTACAGCCTCATGAAGGCACACGGGACACGGCGCTGAGGAATTCCTGCTGCAGTCCCTCCCGGCGATAGCAGCCACAGTGTTTCTGTACATTACAGTCGGCATCAAAGGCTCTGCCACATCTGCGATCATTGAGGAGGTTTTTATGCCTGCGTCTGGAATGACGAATGCGTTGAGGCTTTCGGAGGGGGGTTGCCCTCGATGGCCCACATGCCACTACATATAGTGTGTATGAGGTGTTGGAGGAATACAGGTCTGGGCTGTGGAGATCTCTATATGTTGGACGTGACGACAGCCTCAGACAGCTGCCCCGGAGGGATGAACGCTTTTCTTACTTTCACACTAGCAGCTCATTATCCTTTACTGTGCCATCTGGTTTTGTTTCACACTATTACCTAAAGGGAAATTCTGGGATTTGTCAACTTGGGTGTTATTCTTACATTTTTGGCCTTTATGACTGCTGGTCGTGATAACATTTTGATCACCATTCGCATTGTAGAGAGCTGGGAAAGGCACACTGTCGTCTAGGGATGTCACAGTGACGAAATCTTCCCAGCGGTTAATAAATAATAGAGTTAACGATTACATTGGACAAGAAAAGATGAGGCTCAATGGATGTAGTTCACTTACTTTGTTCTTTAACGTCGGGTGGATGAATGTCTGGCCTCTCCGGTAGAGCTTTCCACCCAGCGCTGCTCCGCCGAACACACCGGCTGTAACCGCTCAGCCCCTCACACCGGTCACACACCGGTCACACACCGGTAACACACCGAACACACCGGCTGCAACCGCTCAGCCCCTCACACGGGTAACACACGGGTAACACACGGGTAACACACGGGTAACACACCGGTCACACATCGGTCACACATCGGTCACACACCGGTAACACACCGGTCACACACCGGTAACACACCGAACACACCGGCTGTAACCGCTCGGACCCTCACACGGGTAACACACCGGTCACACACCGGTCACACACCGGTCACACACCGGTAACACACCGGTCACACACCGGTCACACAGTTTTCATTCATCATCTACAGGGATGCACCAATACCTGATCGTCTATCGGGTCAATACTGACTCAGATAGCTGGATCTGATGTTGGTGACAAAGGAGCTGATCTATTGAATTGATTTCTATGTTTGTTTACTATATACATTATATACTGAGATGTAATTTCTGTTAATTTTGATAATAAAAAACAATCCAGAGTAAATTTATATCTATGAATTTATTTATCACATATTTACATTATTTACAATGTGAAGCCTGATGTTGCCTTACACATCAAATATTGATCCCAGTCACGTCCACACAGTGAGGCATGCAGCTTATTGATTAAATGCTGAAAAAACTGAGTTTGCATATTTAATCTTTTTATTTTTGCAACTTGAAAAGAAGAAGCATGTCATGGCGTTTGCTACTGCTTCACTAGCATGCACACGCTAAATCAACAGAGAACCGCGGCCTCACACAAACATACACACCTGGATTCAGCAGGTAAACCAGCTTGCAGATCCACTTTGCTGTGTTCTTAGCTACAGTAGCTATGGGGACAAAATCTCTACAGTCGAGAGGCTGAGTAAAACGCCATCATGATTAATGGTCATAATATGAATTATCCTCGTTGTCCTTGAACCAGACTGACGCAGCTTGTGTGAAAATTAACACCACACTGCCAGAATCAGCATGACGTACTGTTTCCAGTCATGAAAAATGGCAATTTGGATAGATAAATCCCCTTGGAAATAATCATGTTTAAATGTTTTCTTCCATATCAAAAGAAACCCATTTGATTGTTGCCGGTACATTCGTTGTTACAGTGTAAAAAGGAGCGGCTAGGAGCTAATGCAGCAAGACTTTTTATTAAAGATGCACCGATCCGACGTATTCAGTGCTTTGGGTATCGGCCGATACTGAGTACTGAGCCAGTACCGGTGTATAATTAATAAGCTGTATGCCTCACTGTGTGTATTATTAAAATAAGAAATCTTACACCAACAACTTGGTAAATAAAATCAACATTGATTAATATTCAATTCTTTTTAATGCAGTAATGTAGTATAAAACAAAGAACTGAATTTAATAGATTGGCCTCATTATTACCGATAATGTGATAATCCAATCCAGCCATATGAGTCAGTATCAGCCTGATATCTGATCCGGTCGGGGTGCATCCTTGCTTTTTATGGTGCAGATTCACCAAGATGTAAAGAAATATGGGCTAAAAAATGGGCCCAGGCCCAAAATATCATCAACTATTACAAATTGGAAAAACATTTCCTTCTTGTAAAACCTGACCTAGAACATATGAAGCACCACTTACATGCAAAATGACGCTATTTCTAGTCAGTTTATTCTGATAAATGATTACATGGCATGCCTAGCTAAGACTTGTAGTGACTATACTGAAAGCCTGTAAATAAAAGTGAAAACGGAGCAAAAAAATCATCATGTGTTGAGTACGTTCAGATGGCTCAGAGCTTGTGAGGTGAATTTGATCACACAAAAGCAGATTCAGTTTTCTAGTTGCAGATATGCGTCGATGTTAGTGGGATACAGTCAAATCTTATGGATCCATTTGTTCTAGTAGGATGTTGTTAACCTCATCTTGGGATCGTTTTCAAAAGAAAACACGAATGGCTCAGATAACAAGGATCATCGTTCAGGGCTCACAGGGAATGAGTCATGTTTTCACCACATATTCCCCCCAGCTGAATCAATACACGACCATCCCCAAACACATCCAGGCACACCGGCCCTCTCCAAGTACGCCTGCTTTCTTCTCCAAAGATGTTTTGCTTAAGTAGGAGGGATTTAAAGCATCAACCCAAACATCCTTAATAAGGACTAACAGATCTGGATTTGTGGTTGTTCGGGGGTGGGCGGCCTCGGGGGAGAGGTTAGGGGTTCTGGGTGGAGCAGTGGGGGAGTCGGGGGCGTCTCACGGCCCTGAGGTGAACTCGATGGGATGGAAGTGGGACCACATGTTTGTGCCGAAATTGCACAGCTCTGGCCACTCGGAGGTCCGAGGGCAGCCACAACCACACGCTGGAGGTTTGGAGTCAATAACGGGAGAGGACATTCCTTAAAGGGACATTCCACTCAACTCACATTCCTCACACGGCTGTTTATGGTGTGTAATACCTGCTGTTTAATTGAGTTTTCTAACATAACTTCATAATAGGCATGTTAATGATTACCCATTTAACCGTTAACTAATAGTAAGCATTTCAACTGATTAATGCTGTTAGTTATATGGTTAAGAGAAATATTAATAATTAAGTGAAAAACTGAGAAAAATGCAGAGGAGCGGCTCGTGACTTTAAAGACAAAAGCTGGTCCACCTTAAGAGAGTCTGAGCCGGTGCAGATACAGCCGTTGTGGCTGTTAAGGTGGACCAGCTGTTGTCATTTAAGTGACAAGCTGGTCCCCTGAATTTTGCTCAACTTTTTAATTAATTATTAATACTTTAAACTTTTTAACCGATAGCGTTAAGCTGTTAAAGTTCTTAATGTTGGTTAACGGTTAAATGGTTAATCATTAACATCCCTAATATTGAGTCATGCAAATTTGCTGCTATCTGTTTTATCTAATAACTGGGGTTGTCAATCAAATATTTTGTTGCAAACTTAAATGTAAGTTTTTTTATATTATTTTTTTCATTAAGGGAGGTTTGCCAGGTATTTAATCCATCAATATGTTAGTGGACAAATATGCTGCTTTATGCAAATGCATGTCTATATTTATTATTGGAAATAAATTAACAACACAAAACAACGACAAATAGTCCAGAAACCCTCACAGGTTGATCCAGACTGACTGGGACTATCATAAAGTGGGCATGTCTGTAAAGGGGAGACTGGTGGGGACCCAGAGAACCCATTTACATCCACACATCTGGAGGTCAGAGGTCAACGGACCCCTTTGAAGATGGACATGAACGTTATTTAGCGTTCTTCCCAACAAGCTAAAATGACATTGTTGGTATCAGTTGATTCTTTATGCTTTGCTTCGTATGTTACAGGTATCCTCAGATTCAGCCTGCTACAGCTTGTCTAAGACAGTAATGTTGCTCGGTATCGTGGGACTCACTGAGTTTTAAAACCATAATTAGCAATTTGCCAAAATTTAGCAGAACTTTGAAGCATCTATCATTCTTCGACAAGCTAACATGACTTGGTTTGTACCATTTGATTCCTCTGGTGTTTCAGTTTCTTGTGTTCCTAGTATCTTCACTGTAGGTTGAAGACAGAGCGGCCAGGTTAAAGGGTCAGTTTATATGATAAAAGACTCAGAGTGTATTGATACAATATTGTGACACAAAATACCACCATACTATGCTGTATTGATATTTCCTTCACCCCTACTCTTCATGCTGTCCCTGATCTACACTCACCAGCCACATAATTAGGTACACCTTGCTAGTAAAACGTTGGACCCCCTTTTGCCTTCAGAACTGCCTTAATTCTTGGTGTCATACTTTTAACAAGGTGTTGGAAACGTTCCTCAGAGGTTTTGGTCCATATTGACATGACAGCATCACACAGTTGCTGCAGATTTGTTGGCTGCACATCTATGATGTGAATCTCCTGTTCCACCACATCCCAGAGCTGATCTGTTGAGATCTGGTGACTGTGGAGGCCGTTGGAGGACAGTGAACTCATTGTCATGTTCAGGAAACCAGTTTGAGATGATCTGAGCTTTGTGACCTGGTTCATCATCCTGCTGGAAGTAGCCATCAGAAGATGGTCCACTGTGGTCATAAAGGGATGGACATGGTCAGCACCAATACTCAGGTAGGCTGCAGCATTTAAACCAGGCTCAGCTGGTACTAAGGGGCCCAAAGTGTACCAAGAAAATATCCATCACACCATTACACCACCAGCAGCAGCCTGAACCGCTGATACCAGGCAGGATGGATCCAGCTTTCATGATGTTTACACCAAACTCTGACCCTGCTGTCTGAATGTCGCAGCTGAAATCCAGACTCGTCAGACCAGGTGACGTTTTTCAGTCTTCTGTTGTCCAGTTTTGGTGATCCTGTGTGAACTGTAGTCTCAGTTTCCTGTTCTCAGCTGACAGCAGTGGTACCGTGTGGTCTCCTGCTGCTGTAGTCCATCTTCTTCAAGGTTCCACGTGTTCTGCGTTCAGAGATGGTGTTCTGTGTTCCTCGGTTGTAACAAGTGGTGATTTCAGTTGCTGTTTTCTTTCTATCATCTCCAACCAGTCTGACCGTTCTCCTCTGACCTCTCACATCAACAAGGCATTTTAGTCCACGTTCTCTGTAACCCTAGAGATGATTGTGGATGAAAATCTCAGTAGATCAGCAGTTTCTGAAATACTCAACAACTATTCCACATTCAAAGTCTCTTAAATCCCCTTTCTTCCCTGTTCTGATGCTCAGTTTGAACTTCAACAGGTTGTCTTGACCACATGCCTAAATGCAATGAGTTGCAGCCATGTGATTGGCTGATAAGCAATTTGTGTTTACAAGCAATTGAACAGGTGTACCTAATTCTGTGGCCGGTGAGTGTATATTCAGGCTTGGTATAGAAGTTCTGCCCAGTGACACTGCGCTCGGCTCCTGTTGGCTTCGTCCCAGCTGTACTGCAGCCTTGGCGTGCGATCAGACTTCCCAGCGCCGGTCTCGGTGTCACTCTGCTATCAAACCCTTCAGCTGTGACCTCATGTGCAGCACAGCGACTGACACCTGAGATGGAGATAGCCACTGGCTCTGGGTGTTAAGTGCAGTGATGATTTGTTGCTGTTGTTTGTGGGGGTGGGTAGGGGGTGCTAGAGGCTTTTTATCTACGCTTATTACTTGATGTGACTCGGTCCGGCAGGCAGATTATTGTTTTCCACATCACTAGTTTTCTCAGTGGAAGTCCACTTAATTAACGTGGTTCTGTGCCAAGGACCTGCACACTGCGTCACCTTGCAGTATGTTCATTAAAAGCAGAAACTGAAGGTACTGCTGTGCAAAAATTGCAATAGGTGGATGAGCATTGTGACATGACTAAATATTACACCCTTGTGTTCTGTCCACAGGACTTGGGAGTGAGACCCCCATAAAACTAAGCAACCCCAGACTGCTGCAGAAAAGAGCTTTGAGGTAAGATACGCTTAAAAACCTTCTGCTGTGTTAGATCACTTTGTTAAAGACTGTTTACCACCCGTCAGTATTCGGTCAATAGAGGTTTGCCTCTGGCTGTTCACTGCCCTGAGCTTTGGGTTAGCAGTATGTGTGAAAAGGAGCTAAATTATCCAAGGGTCAAAGTTGCCCCTAATTTACTACTTTCTTTTCTGCATTGAGAGTCTTGAATCATGTGGGGAGGCGCCAGGCTGCCTTTTGGAGGTTCCACTCACATTAGCCACCATAAGCTACAGGTCAAACCAGAGCAAGCGGCGCTCTAGCAGCGAAACCCTTGCAAGTATTGAACTGAGCATGTGCGAGTTTTACTGCTTTTGTAAGAGAAAGAATGTGCTATTTCTTTTTGAGAGCACACTGTGTGATTTGTGAAACGCTAACTTCACTGTTGTTAAACCTGGACCCTGTTTTCCTGTGTTCCTGTGTCTGAATGACTAATGGGAACAACAGTTTTTGAAATGGATCCAGTATTGAGGGATAACACTGGAACCAGCAGCCGCTAAATGAGCTGTGAGTGCAGCGATCAGCATCAGTGCAATGGTTCGTCCACTAAAAGTGCTTGTTTCTGCTGCTGACAGGCTCAGATTGTTGTTATGAGTGTCTGACAACATTATGGAGAATTAAAACCTTTTTCTTACCATTTGTTGTTGTGTTCAAGTCCCGTTTAAAGATACTGAAAATCTTTTAGATGACACTAAGCTTTCTGTACCCCAACACAACAAACTCTGCCCGGCTGGTACTCACATCGTTGTCTTCTGGCAACACGTCGCCTCGACAGACTTCAGAAGGACACTTATACGTCAGCGAGACTCTTCCTGTAATGCCAAACTTCTATTATAACAATCGCACGATAGCACTTTTAGTGGATGTAATTGACAGTGCCACCCCGATAGCACCATATTGCAGCGCTTTCTGTCAAAACTGGACCAATTTCAGAAAATGTTGTTGCTATTAGTCAGTTAGACACAAAAATATGGAAAACAGGTTCCAGGCTGAAAAATACCAAAGTCACCCTTTAAGGACTTAGCCAAGACTGAAAGGGAGACATCCATTAAACACATCCGTAGTGCAGTACTTTATCAGTGTAACCAGACAGATAGCAGGATAAAGCCTGGGTGCTTCAGACAGGGCCAGTGTCCAAGCTAAGCTCTCTTTGCTGAGCGGCAGTGTAAAACCTCCTCGCTGCAGCGGTACACTGTAGTAGTATTGCTCAGCGTTGTGTTGTTGGCCAGGTGTCAAATACACCAGCAGGTCTACAAGTTAGCCTCCATTTCCAACATGTCCTTTACAGCAGCGAGGACGCCGGACACCAAGCTGTGGGTGTGGCCGTGACTTGAAAACATTGCGCATGTAAGAATTAGATGTTTTCAGTCATGAAAACAGATGCTGTTTTGACAGAAAAAGATCTATGATGTCTGTGTGTGTTCACAACTCTGTGGTCGCTGGAATGAACAAAGCCGCAAAGTCATGTTTTCCCAATTCCTGACCGTTTCCTCACATCAGTAATCGACTGCCAGTTCTTTTATAGCTGTATCGTAACTGTGTGGTTTTGACTCAAAGCCATAAACGACTTCAGTATGTTTCTGCCAGAGACATTTTCTGTGTGAGGGTGTGTCGAGGGTAAAAGCTTTTAATTTCTAAGTAAATATTTGGGGACTTGATGAATTTTACAAGTTGAAATCCAGATGTATTGTTGAGATGATTAATTTGTTGTTTTTGTAGCATCATCCATAATCCACTGGCTGATTGACAAGAATGTTGAACATCATTCAAGCCAATCCCGCCATTTACTGTTTGATCAAATTCATATTCATGCAGCTGAGCCCCTGACAGCCACTCACACAGTGGGCCTCCAAACAAAGCCCACACTTTCCCACAGCTCAGCCCTGCTTCAATAACAGTTGGTATTTATCCTGCACCCCTCAGCTTCCAGAAAGAGTTCTCCTTCGACGAAAAGGACGACCCAGCGAAAAGCACCAAGGATATAGATGTTAGTCTCTTGACCAATCTCCCCAAAGGTGAGTAAGTTGTTTTCTTATTTCTGCCTGCTTGCAAAATGCCCTCACAATGTCAGCTCTCAGTTTTTGAAAGTCACTGTTGTGCAACAGCAGCCTCTTTGCCAGGTGGATTCATGTCAAGAGTTGTCTAAAACCAGTTTTCCTACAAGCACAGTCTTCTCATATTGTACAATACGAAACTCTGCACTCTGTTTTCTTGAGCTGCTCCATTTTCTCCAATAAAGAGATGTAGTCCCATAGAGATTTGAGTGTCAAAGCCACAGTGTGCAGGATTCAGTGGCATCTGGTGGTGCGGTTGCAGACTGCAACCAGCTGAGTACCCCTCCGTTCACTCCTCCCTTTTCAAGACAGCACTAATGTGAGCTGCATTTGTAAAACTGTGGTAACGCCGCTCACCTCACTCAGAGGCCGTCCATACCATAATAACGCCATAGTAACAGACGGTGGCTGGCGGTACCACGGTTTAGCACTGCAGCTCACGTTACCGCTGTTTCAGCAATGTGTCGGAGGACAGTAGTGACCGTCAAGTAACGTAAAAACATGAAAGCTGTCACTGGAGCCAGTGTTTGGTTTGTCCCTTCTGGGCTACTGTAGAAGGGAGGAGCAGCATGGTGAACTCGTTGAAGGACTCATTCTAAGCTAACAATAACACAACAATTCGTAGTTTCAGGTACACTAAGGAAAACATAGTGAGGAATAGTATATCCCATTTCTGCTAATCGGTCCCCCCAAAATGAGATGATGATGAGCTGCAGAAGGCCACGTTCGATTCACTTAAGAGTCTGTGCATGGCGTGAAATTGAAAAGTAGAATAAATGCTATGGATTAGATATAAAACTGGTCATTGAGAAGCACAACTGATGACGTCCCTGAGGTACAACGTTCAGTAGTAGAACTCATTTTGTTTTTAAGTATTACAGGTACCCTTCAGGTAATAAGGGCTCCCATAGCTGGGTCTGTTTTGGCATAATTAATAGCTCAGACACTAACAATCTCTTATCAGACCTTGCATCTCTCTCTTGCATTGATGTGGATCAGGACTTCCAGTATTTGTATCAAATAGCTTAAGGAGGTCAATTTTACAGAAACATCGTAGTGTTTCTACCATCTCAGCTGATTACAGATTAAAATTAAATCTTTGAATTATAGTTATTTATACATTTTATAAAGCAAGACCTAATTATATTTGAACAAGTCTTCAAAAGAATTAAATTCAATTTAAAAGCAGATTCAGTAAAATGCTACTGAATCTATTAAGAAAGCTGCAAACGAAACAGATCTCGCCTGTAAACATCCGTAACTGCACTAAGGAACTGTTCGGTTTGGTTAAGAGGCCAAGACCGATGTTTTCCTTTTATTGAGCCATAATAATATGATATTTTTATTCCCTCCTCAGTCTCTGAATTGAGGAAACGATTTGAAGGCATTACAACAAGCTCAAGTGACTGGGAAATGAACAGGTGAGAAGGTGGTGACGGGTGTATACAAGGCTGCAGGCGTTTCTCATAATGTAGAGGTTCACTAATTCTTCCTTCTTCCTGTGTGTGCGTGTGCGTGCGTGCGTGCGTGTGCGTGCGTGCGTGTGTGTGCGTGCGTGTGTGTGCGTGTGCGTGCGTGTAGAAAGGAGCGCATTGCTCGGCGGTTGGAGGGCATTGAGGCTGAGGTGCATCCGTCTCTACTCCCTAGCCTGGTGGCCAACCGGCTTCTGGAGGAGGACACGCCGCGGTACACCAGGGCCTCGGACCCCTGTGATCCCTGTGCTGGTGAGAGCAGTACAGCACCTTGACTCTTTATTTTGCTACTATGGCGATAACTGACTCTGTGTGTTTCTTAGTTACGGTCCAGCGGTATGGCATGGAGGGATTTGAAAGCCCAGAAATGCAGCTGACGGCTCCGGAACATCAGTCCAGATCTCTCTGCCGGCCTGACCCTCAGCCCTCCATCCACACAGAGCCCGTCTACACTTCGGCCTCCACCACCAGTGCCCCCGAGCTGGAGTCCAAGGCCGAACGCATCGCCCGCTACAAAGCGGAGCGGCGCCGGCAGCTGGCTGAGCGCTACGGCATCTCTTTAGATCAGGAGCCGGACTTGGACCAACCCCCCCGCTACACCCACACCCGGAAGGATTCGGAAGGCTCTGAGAGGAGAAGCCGAGGGGAGTCGGCAGGGGAGGACGGGAGGGACATCACTCTGAGTTCTTACACCTCCACCACTAGCCCAAGGGTCGGACGGAGGGTGCCACAGCACGGCCACCCTGACCCGGGTTACGAGATGGGTCGGACCAGGGTGGACTCGCTCTCAGAGAGGGAGAGGCTGATGAACCTGGAGAATCAACGCAGAGCTGCTCCTCCTGAGCCTCCGTCCTCTTCCTCATACATGGATGTGACATCATTGTCCTCAGGTGCCAGGGTGCCCGCCAAAGAGCATTCAGTCACGGGGATGCCACCCAGTTCACCCAAGCTGAGCAGGCACCCTTCCCTCTCCTCACCTAAACATGGGGTGTCTCCTGGAGACCTATTCATTGAGCAGCAGGCCCATAATATCCTCAGCAGACAGGGGTGAGTGGTCTCTATTTATATCCAGAGTAGTGTCACTCCCTTGCTTCACTGTTTCTGAACGTTTTTCTGTGTTTGGTGTCTCATCAGCAGACTGTAAACCTTCTATGGTCCAGAGCCCAGCTTCCCTTTAAATCCATATATACAGGGTTTGAGCATGTGGGCCAGAACACTGCTGTGTCACTCTCTGTGATCGATGGACTCGCTGTGACAGCATTATCTCTCCCTCCATTTATGTCTCTGTCCTTATCCACACGTGTCCAAGGTCGTCCTGTTGGCAGGACTGTGGTTTCATACCAGGCCTCACAACCTCAGCGTGTTCTGGACCAATCTTTGAGTCCCACTGAGACCCACAGCTGGGCTGGTGAAACGCAGGGCAGATAAATACAGAATGTGCTGCATTTCATTTCCAGAGATTTCAGGTGGAACTATTGAGAACTTGGACTTTTTTAATTCCCAAAGGAACCAGCTGTTCCTATTTGGTTAATAAGAGCCATTTCTGATGCTGTTTGGATGAAGCGAATCTGGGCTCTGGAGCTGGTCCCACTTTCTTAACTCCTCTTTGAGAAGTTCACCGATGCTGATTAGAGCACCGGGTGCTTCCTTAAAGGAGAGCTCCACTTTATTACAGCTAGATTTGAACCGATGGTTGCTATTGGTGTGCTGTTAAAGTCTGACATTGTGGTTCACCGTCAACATACTGTGCCATACTTGTAGTAGCTGTGCTTGCACCAAGGCTGGATTAGCTGGACCCAGGCCCTCAGGGGCCCCAGTGGGCTCAAGATTGTGTTTGTGGTAATCTGATTATTTGTGTGTTTGTTGGGTGACTAGTACAGTTCCCGTTTTGGGTGTTCAAGCTCTCAGAGTGCATGTCTTCCAGGAGTAATACTTGCAGCATTATCGAGAACCACTCATTGACTCCAGAAGAGTTTTAACGTTAGTATATCCATCATCCAGCAGCAAAAATGAACTGCAGTCAATGATTGAATATGAATGAATATTCAAAAAGTATTAATACTGAATGTAGAGCTGCACAATTTATCAACATTATATTGACATCACAATATGGCCTACTGCAATTTTCACAATACTGTTAAAGCCAAAATGTGTGTCAAAACAGCATTTTAAATTTAGTATTTTGGTGGTGCAGCGATGTCCTGGCCTTCGGAAAACATCTTTGTTTTGGTACAGATCCTTGCAAAAATGACTCGTTAATCATTTTAACTCTTCACTTACTTGTTTATTTATTAACCTTTTTGCTTCCCAGAGGAGCGGTAAGTGAGCGATGAACATACATGGAAGTTAGAAAAATCCAGCACACAGATTTTGAGAGCAGTCTCAAACTTTTTCATATCAAGGATCCAAAATGGAGTCCAACAGACCACAGACCGTGGATGTAGAAGAGCTTGTGTCCTGTGCTTTGCCCTGTGTGTTAGTAAATAGCCTACAGCTACATTAAAAACTGTTGGTTTAGTTGTACTGTCTCTACTAGCTACTGGCCGATAGCCGGTTGTTTGGGAACAGAGACGTTAACACATCCACCACGGTGCAGGCTGACAGCATGCAGCCAGCGGTGGATTAGAAGATAGTAAAAGTGATGAATTACAGCCAATATATCCATTATTGCAGACACATACAGCTAGCAGGAAGCTGGCAGACCCGGATATGTCATATGAACATGCAGGGCGGTGCAGTCCTGTGGGATATTTAAGTGTTCCTACTGGGAAGTTAATTTACCTCAAAAAATGATCCTGTGTTTTACAGACATGTCTTTATATATCAGTGGCCACAGATGGCAGCTGCGCTACTGCAGCGCCATCTAGCGGCTGTTGTGACTCTGTCTGCATAGCCACGAGGATTCATGTGACATAAATTTCATTACCTTCCTGTAGTCTACATGCAGCCCAAAACGTTTGACGTATGGATTAAACGTGTGAGAACAGGTCTGTGTACATGCGGCCATTTATTATCTCCATTCACTACTTTGTTGTTGCTGTTCACAGATCTCAGCGATTACTAAGCCCCAAGTTGTAATACACTGGAATGATCCTTTAATTGGTTCAGCCGATACTGATTAGCAGCTCCAGTGCTCACAACATTCGGCATTCATTAAATACATGACTGTGAGGAAGTATGTTCATTCTTATAGCGGGCTTTTTCCCTACAGAACCCTTCAAAATAAGACACTCATCATGGCCATCTTCTGATTATAAAGACCCCAAGAGACAGCCAGTGTATGTTTCCCTAAAGGTCTATCATTAAGTATTAGTGGTTTAATCTGCAGCAGATAGATTCATTGCTGCTGCAGAGGAGTGTAAAGGAGTGTTTTGGCTCCACAGCTGATCGTGCAGATAGCATCAGTGTTTGTTCTTCCTCGTTTGTGATGCAACAAGCAGCTGGCCCAGCTCAGCTCTTGACCAGGTTTGACCCTGTAGTCGCTAACGGCCAGATGAAACGACTCCACACCCGACTACGCTGTCGTTCTCTATCATATGGTCCCTGTCGCTGCTCCTAAATCACCCTCTAAGGTTTCAAAACTTGGCCGGTGTTTGTGTGTGTGCGGTGCAGGCAGGGTGTTGTGTTACCAGGCGGCTCAGGGTGACTCGGCGATCACAGCTCTGACCCACAGCTGGGCTTGATCAAGACCAGGGAGGCCTGACAGGAAAGAAGCCAATAGGAGAGCGTCCCATCTACTGCTTCTCTGGGAATCTGAGGCTCAAAATGAAGGGTTACATTTTAGGACTTAGTAGAAAATCCTTTTTTTAACTATGTGATGACCTTGACTTCATTCTTGACCTTTGTTTTACTAGGCACAGTTAAACTGACGATCATGAGCGTTGCCCATCTTTTCTGCATCTCTACCGGTGGAATCGGAAAATCAAAAAAAACAAGCTCTCCTCCAGGACGTTTTCTTGATTGAATATAGCATTAAATCCATACTTGTAGCACTGAAAGGCTCTAAAAGTTTCCCTCTTATGTCCTCATTATCAGAGATTTTGTTGAGCTCGGGCCTGGGCTTAATGAAACTGTTTAGGCTATTTGTCTTAATGCAGCATCAGAGCACCAGCATGACTCATCTGCCTTTTGGCTGCAGTGGAGTGAGATGGCATTTCCTCTGAATATCTGCTTCAGTAGATAAGACCTCCTGTCCTGATACAGTGATGCATTGATAACCGAGGTACAGTCTGTGGTCAGATCTGATCTAATATAAGCCAGTTGTGGTTTTGTGGTCATTGCTCTTCATTAAACATTAAATAGAGATTTATTGTTCATATTTTACTCCCTCTTCCAAAACCACAATAACAATGAAATGTGTCCCCGGAGATCCTGCTGGTGTCCAAACCCATTCTCACTCTGGTCAAGCTCAGTGTGAAGTCAATGGTGTGTGTAATGCGGTGGTGTATGTGTCTGCGTGCTTCAAGAAAAAAAGGCTGAATACTGAATCGAGTCTTTGACCCACCCGCTCATTTATATGTCTCCCGCCGGGTTTCCATTGCAACAGTGCGAGGGCGAAACTGAGCACTGATTGGTTCCTCCAGACTGATGCTGAGGGCGACACCCATTCCCTCATCAACTGGCCCTCGAGGTACACCCAGGATGGTTGTGTCTCACCCCAACACCCCTGCCATGCTCCCATTCAGCTGGACTTACCGAAAGCCATCAGCCCGTATGAGCAGGGCTTCTTAAACGCTGTCAGAACAGGACCCGACTACGTTGCCTCAGTGTGGGTCCTGTGCTGGTTAGAAGGCACTAACGTTTAAGAAGCTCTGCTTTGAGCTCATCCTCACTGCCACAAGCTCCTTTGCTTCGGAGCATAACTTCATCTCTCATCCACATGTTGCTGTGTTCAGTTTAATCCCCAAGTGTTTGAACATACATTTAACATATTAATGAACAACATTGGGTAGTGATGTTGCAGTATTTTCCTGGAGTAATACTGACCTGTGTTTACAGTTGCCATCTTCCACAATGCCTTTTGTTCAGTTGTTTTTCTTCTGTCTTTTATCAAGAATCAGGGTACTATAGGTGCTGTGTCAAATATCAGTATCATGTCAAACTTTTTAGTTATCAGTTTCAGTACAGATGCTAAAATGAACCTTTCTGTTAAAGCTGAAATGCTCATTAGCGTCCCACCACATTATCATATTTACAGTTTTTTCTACCAACCCAATGATAGTTGTCGCCACGGTACCCCCTGGTGTACCGGTTATTTCTACATGACTTTTCATGGTGCAAATTTGGCCACAGCTAACTCACTGTATCCATGCAGGGTTTAACAGGAGTTTCACCCACATTCTCTAACGCCACCCAACTAAACTGTTTCCTATTTCCAGACAGTCGAAATGCTCATAAACTTTGTCTTTACCCCCTGCCATTGTCTCGCGAGTGCCCGATCGGTACTGCGCATGTCCAACTCTCAGCAGAGATGGGAAGGAAGCGAGATGGCTCACTCTTGTCACTCACTGTTTCCACCATCGGTTGTTTTTTTTGGCATTTTGTGGCATTTTGCCATAGCAACATTATATTTACTTATATATTTACTAGTTTTGTATACCGCAGTGGGAACTGTAGTCCTAAAACTAAGGACATGATAATCCTATAATTCTTACAAGTAAGAAAAAAATAACAATAGGAGTTAGTGGACAGATATTTGCCCCGTGTTGAAAACCTGTGGACATGCAGGCCAAAAACTGCCCTAGAACATACAGTATGTAGTAGTATCATTCAACTTGCATGCAAACTTATGGAAAAACAAGAAATAAGAATTTTGTCTCATTTTTTTATTATTAAGCAGTTATATTTTATCAGATGGAGGAAAAAAGAAAACCAACCAAAGATATCTGCAAAAAAATGGGCATCATATGTCGGCCATCGGCTGTCCTGATTCTGTAAATAAACAGCAAACAACAACCATGACGCATACGGTAGTGAGTTTACTTAAAGGAACAGTGTGTAGCATTCAGGGGGATCTGTTGAAATGAAATATAATAAGTATATTTTCTTTCGTGTGAAGATGAGAATGGTTGTGTTTTCATTACCGTACAATGAGCCGTTAATATCTACATACGGAGCAGCTCCTCTCCACGTAGGAGAACCATAGCTCTCCAGTTCGCTCGATGTTTCAGTCACAGCTAGATGCCGCCAAATCCTACACACTGCACCTTTAAAGACAGAAAATAAAGGGAGTAAAAATCAGGCAGAAGTCAAAGATTGAAAGGGTTAATCAGCAACAATAGAGACAAGCTGGCTAGTTTCAGTAGCATTACTTGTGTTGACACGATACTGGAACTTTGATACAATACCTTTGAAAAATATATATATATTCAACACCATTTTGGTTGATGCATTGAGTTTTATTAAAAGATAAATAGCATTGTTAGCGTGTGTCTATTGATACTGGGGAAAATGAGTATTGAAACCGTTTCAGACTTTTCCGAGCATTAGCGCTTAACGTTGCCAGAAAATGAGAACATTGCCCTAAATAAAGTAGGCCAAACAGTTAAAACTTAGCAAAGTTAAGATTTAGAAAATATTTGATCAAACAACCTAAGATCGTACCAAGCCTTCAATGTGACGTTTCAATATTTGACATTTTTGGTACTTAATTATAAGAACGCATTGTGGTTTGGTACCCAGCTGTACTGTCCAGTGAGTGTATACTCAGTGTTGTAGAGCAGCGTCGGAGTTGAGTGCTGTGTTTGTCTGCTCCTTTAATCACACCAAGTACGGCAGCCATCTTTATGAGCTGAAAGACATAAGCTGTCTGTTCATGTAGTATTATTATTATTAACCAGCCCTTTGTTTCCCTGAAGAATCAGAGTTAGGGAGAGGCTTGCAAGGGAGGAGGGCTGCCAGAGGAACCCAGAGCTGGGGAATGTTACAGAAGCTCCAGTGTACCGCAGACACCAGACCCAGCCCTCCACACGCTACCACACAGACCCAGCAGGACCCCAGCAGGTTTACTCCCACCCCCACCATCACCCACAGGCTCAGCTCACCCGACCAGGGCAGCCGGGAGGACAAGAAGTCGGCGGTTACCCCAGTTACCTGTCCATGGCCTCTGGTCCCACATCCAGAGGAGGGCAGGAGGAAGAGAATGAGGAGTCTGAGGACGTGAAGACAGAGGGCCTCCTGAGGAGCAGGAAGGCGGTGCTGCCCTCTGAGATCCGCCGCAGGGAGAAGAGCACCGAGGACCCACGGAGAGGAAGGGGGGAAGAGGAGCTCGGGATGCCCAGGGCGCCGAGTCTCAGCCAGGCAAGGGAGGCTGAGGTAGAGGACCCCGCAAGAGGAGGACACAGAGGCAGATCCAGATGGGATGAAACAGAGCACACATCACGTCTGCAAGCGTCAGAGTACAGGCCCAGAGAGCGGGAAAATGCCATTTATATCCACAAAGGGGTGGCCGCTACCCATATCCAGCCCAGAGCGGCACAAGGAAGCTCCACTGGCTCCGCCACAGTTCTGAGCCGGTCGGACGCTGGGGATCCACGAGGGCTCAGTCAGAGGAACCTGCAGCACCACGAGCCCCGAGAGGTCAGGGAGGGTGACGGGCTCAGCGACCGAGAGAGTCACCAGGACAGCCGGGTGTCTGTGGCCCAGCTCAGGCACTCCTACATGGAGGGCACCACCACCCCTCCGACCAGCCGCAGGAATGAGCTGTAGGTGGCAACGTAGAGCGCTACTCCGCCGCTGCTCACTGGCTGGCTTCTCTAGAACTCACACTGACGCTTGTTACCCGACGTCGGCTGGCTGCTGAATGACTAACAAGCAGCTAAGGCTGGAATGAAGTCAGCATCACAGTTTCTAATCCGTAGAAATGACATTCATGCACTAATCACCTAACACTAAAGCTGGGCATACACAAATGCAATTTTAGCCCGTTTCTGGCCTGAATTTTGAGCCGTACGACAACCCATTATAGGTCGTACTGTTTGGGCTTCGTTTGGAAGCATTAGCTTTGCATTGATTAACGATTAACTCCTCCCCCGGCCGTCGGACAGCCAGATGAATTTCTGATATGTCAGATATTTTCAGTCGTTCAGGCTCTTGCACAATTGAAGCAAAACCATGAACTGATTCCCCAACGTTTCTTTTTTTTTTTTTTTATGGTAATCAGAACATGCCTATCAAGGTAATGTATAATAGATATAGTAAAACAAAGCTAGCTTACCTCCAGTTCTCTCTGCTAAATGGACAAGCCACATCTTCCCAGCCCAGTGGTGTCAAACTCACTTTAGTTCATGGGCCACTTACAGCCCAACTTGATCTCAAGTGGGCCGGACCAGTAAAACCATTTCATGATAGTCTATAAATAACAACACTTCAAAATTTTCCCTCTCTTTAATGTAAAAAAGTAAAAGTACATTCTGAAAACACTGATAATTATTGAACAATCCCATTTACAACACAGATGAACAGCTGAGATGTCTCTCTGATCTCGGCTGCCAACATTTCATTTATCTTCTTTGTTCTGTTCTCTTCTCTTTTCCACCACGACGAGTCCCGTTTACCTCTAAAGAAATAGGAATTGGTCCACTTCTCTCGGAAAAGCTGACTCTGTGTCCTCTTTTCATTTCCAGAGGCAGCTTCTGCATGAACCGTAGCCTACACTTGACAGTATTGGCTCATGCAGCCTGCATGCAGGATTTATATTAGCGTATCTGGCATAGGGTCTGCTACTCTTATTAGGACAAAATGGACAACAACTCTATTTAATGACTTCTCAAGCCATATGTTTGACACCCCTGTCCTAGCTACATGTGGGTCCATATGTGCCGGTACCTCTTTTTAGGATCACGACAGCATGTTCCTGCCTTGTTAGCATTGAGACTTGTACAGAGCTGTGCTAGCAAACACGCTTTACCCACCTCAACAAATCTTTATTGACAACCGTGAACAACCAGAACGGCCCTCAGGGGCTAACGTTTTTTTTCTGTTTTACACGTAATGTGAGCAATGTGAGCACTCGGGTCGTGTCTGATGATCAGATCATACTGTGTGAGCACAGAAATCGTGAGCTTTGGCTTTACAAACAGGCTGCTAGTACAGTAGTCCAGAATCCAGTTGTTTGGCTTTGAAACTTGGTGAGAAATATCCAAAGCTTTGCGGTGGCGCGCTGCAATGCAGCAGGCCGACATGTTCTTCTGTCCGTCAGGCCTACTAAAATTGTACAGTGTATGCTCAGCTGAAGCTTCCTATGATGTATGTTTTATTATTTACTGGCTCTGTGACTCGTTTGGTTACTATCTGGGCCGAAGAGCGTGTGCATGCTTTAACTGCCAGTAAATCTGCTAATAAATCTGCATGGTCTTACTCACATAATTGGTTTAACAACCAGGGGTGTGACTGAATATTCAAACCTCTGCTTTTAAAAGTTTTGCTACCAGTCCCTCTCTATCTCTCCCTCACCGTGCTGTATTTTCTCTTTTCCTTATCTGTCGGCCCCTCTCCTCCGGTGGCCCCCCACAGTGACGTTGAAGGGGACGGGGCCCTCGCAGGCTACGGGGCCCCATGGAGAGGGGAGAGGGACAGGGGGCGCAGGCCCCGGCAGTATGTCTATCCCGGGGAGGGTAGAAAGACCTCAGAGAGGTTTAGGACGCAGCCCATCACTTCTGCTGAGCGCCAGGAGACCCATAGGTATCTGCTCTGGACTCGAGAATGCATGGCTGAGAGTGAAGAATGCTGGGAAATATCCACATGATCATGCATGGCACAGAAGTCATAACATCATGCTGATTTTTATAATACTTGATGCACAGATTCCAATCATGTTCTGGTGCATTATACTGATTAATCATCACGTATACTGTTTGGTGTACAGTAAGTAATTCTGTAGTATGTAGTAAGTCAGTAATCAGATTAATACCATGAGCTGGATCGTACACACACACTCTCTCTCCTTGATTTTACCCCTCTAACAACATTAGCAAACAGGGAAGCTTAAAGGCCAAAGGTCCCTGTGATTGGAGCTGGGCAGTGGTCATCACATGTGACCAAACCAAGGGAGCATGAATTGGTCTTTGTTGGTAATCACTCCCTGAGACCATGGAACCAAACAGACTTCTGTAATACCGTCTTAATTCTCCAGCTTAGGCTGCTTTACCAGACTGTTTCCCCTTTTTCATTTCTTCTAACAGTCGCCGTCACATTTCCAGCAATAACCAGAGACTTTTCATCTCCTCTGTGTGACTAGCTTCGTCTCTCCTGTCTCTAACCACTCACTACCCTTCTCATATTACTGACTTATGCATTGCTGCATGGATACTACTATCTTTAGCTGATTTATTTTTCTTTGTGCACTTTTCTAGGTCCTGTGTGAGTTCTGATCTTAATTCCACTGACGGTAAGTTGTTTTTCTTTTAAGATCTGAAGGTTAAAGGGTGATTTTCAGAGCACCTCTGTAACAGTAACTGGACCCATAAAGCACCAGTTTTGTGAGAAAAAGGTCCGAATGCATGTTTATTTGTTGATGAACATTCAGGGTTTGTTTCTGCAAACGTACTGTATAATGTGAAGCTCATGAACTACTGTAGCCTCAAGTGTTGGTGAGGTAATTGATTAAGCATGGCTAGCTTTGGTGTAATTATCAGCATGGCTGTATGTGTTTGACCAATGAGATTACTCAGCCGGGACGTCCAGTTGCATAATGTCAGATGGCCCATTTACAGTAATAGAAATGATGCAGTTTTTCAGTTATTTAGTTATTTTGGTTCAGTAAAGGGAGATATCGCCACAGCTGTCTGAGCAAGTTGAATTCCATCAGTCTGTTATCTTAAGATTAGAGGTCAACTGGTTATTGATAATACTAAAATAGTATAATAATAATAATAATCAGCATCTTAGTCAAACCATTTTACTTAAAAAAAAAAAAAAAAAAAAAAAGCAGGCAGGGCAAATATGCTGGCCACCTTAAAGACATAAACAAGTCAAATTCAAGAGTGGAAATGTAGGTAACCAGACAGAAAACAACAAGCTAACAAACACAGAACCATTTTATTTTTTCATACCTGTAAAATGGGCTATACTGTAGTTAAAGGGATGAGATTGTAATATGAACATGATACTATTGATGTTGTGGCATTTAGCCCACCGGCAGATTAAGAGGCAGGATCAGAAATGAGAGGTTTTTATTGAATCCCATGATTTGGTTGCTGTGTTTGGCAGAGCCTTGCTCTAGTGATATACTGCGTGTACTGAGAGGAGGTTCAACCATTGTTTTATAGAGAGCAGGAGTCTGGCGGTAGCTAAGATGTGTTGGTTGGTGTAATTAAGTCTGACAGGTTGCTGAGAAGGCAGATGGATGGAGATAGTGGGGCGTTGACTGCAAAACCTTCTGAGTTTAGTTGTTGATAGTGGATATTTAAAGGCTGATAAAATAATGCAGGAAAAAGCTGATAGCTGATGAATTGACTGATATCTTCTTTACTTCTGCAGCAGCCTCATCGACTACTTTTCATACGCAGTTTTTAATTAATAATTTTTTCTCTCTGAATTTAATAATAGCATATCCTTTGATTTGGTGGATTACATCATTGGAAGACTTTCATCATTGGATTACAGTCTGGCCCGGATTGCTTCTGTTGTGCATCCCATTACATTGTTAAATGCCACTTTTGCAAACCATTAATGTTCATGCATATTCCCGGGGTAAGGAGGAATTTAAAATACGCAATTTCATTTCATGTTACATGGCTAGATTATTTGGAAAATTGGTGCAGTTAGCAAGGTGAAGTAACGGTGAATGATTTCTTTTCCTCCTGGTCTGCCTGTCTGGTATCGTAGACAGAGAGCTGATTGTGTTGTCTTATAACTTTCTAACTTTTTCTCCTCCCCTATCTTGACTTTGTGTATGGAGCCGCTGTGTACGGTGATGTACATCCCTGCGTGACACTGTAAGAGCCCAGTACCACTGATAACCATAGATTGTAAAATGTCCTATCAGAGCCCATTAATCAGCATCGGTCTCCCTCTGCTTTAGATGGGCTGAGCTGATGAGCTCATGATGTTGAGTTGAGTTGTTAAAGTTAAATCAGTGTGGGACAGGTACTGCTATCTGTCATACTAAACTTAATTAACAGTATCTCGTCCACGTATATAGTTGCCAATGAAAACAACATTATCTGCAGCTTCACAGTTGCTGCCGGCTACAAATAAAGAGAAATAGAAATGTGACTTTCCAGTGGCTTCATGTCAAACCTTCACGAATAGACATGAGCGCTGAGACCAAATGACTCAAATCTCCCCTTTTGAACAGGAGAGCTCAACATTTCAAAGTGGAGTTTATAGAGTCATTACTTGTGCTCACAGTAGCATAACAGCACAGCAGCTCATCTGCTTCTTATAAGCACACTGAGCTCAGCAGCGTCAGTCAGAGGGAATAGCTGTTGGGTGACATCATGTCATGTGTCCTGCAGAGAGAGGATGTTTGTGAGCAGCCTCTAATGGCCGGTCTAGCTCTGTGTAGTCTCCTTAGTGACACCAGTCACAGGTTTTGTGGTAAATCTCAGCTGTTGATGAGTAGGGATGAAGATCAATATTTTGACTTGAGGTACGTTACACGAAGAAAATCTTCTTTTCTCACAATTGATGGAGTATTTTTGAGACACGACAAAATGTTAAGTTGAACCTCAAAGGAGTTTTTCACCTCAACGGTGAATTCACTAGTAAAAGAGGATGCAGCAGTTAAACCTCAAGTGTAAGCACTCTGTGGTCCTGTCTTCTTGGCATATCAGTGGTTACAGGATAGAGGATATACCAGGGACCCCATCGTGTATGTCCCAAGGAATAATTTAACGTAGCCTATTTTTTACACGTCTGTAGTCTTAATGATGTGAAAGAACAACACAAGAGGAATGTGTTTAGAAAGATATTAGGTGTATATTAAACATATTTGCAGAGTTACAGATTTGTTTGATTAGTATAATAGACTAGACAGTCACCACGACGTCACCCGTTGGTTTGAAGGCTGCCGTTTTGAAGGCATTTTGGCCATCACCATCTTGGTTTTTGCAAACAGAAGTGACACAAGAAAAGTGAAGTTAAGTTCAACCAAACACCGAATAAGACATTTTTAAACGGCTAAAAAGGTTTCAATTCATTTTCATGAACTGAAAACACTGTGAAAGGCTTAAAGCTGTAAAACGAAAACACAAACAACTCCCAGACCAGACGACGCCATGGCAGCGACCTGTCAGTCACATGATGGCCCCGCCCTAAAGCATCCCTGCTTTATGGGTATTTTACTCTAAATGGGACCATAATTTACTAATGTTTGAAACTAGTGATTGAGACCATAAACTGATGTTTACAATGTTTACTGAGGTAATAAATCAGAGAGAAGGAGGCTCATTTTCTCATAGACTTCTATACAATCAGACTTATTTTAGCAGCCAGAGGAGTCGCCCCCTGCTGGATATTAGAGGGAAACAACATTTGCTAAGAAAATGCCGCGCTGGTTTGTCTGGTTAGTCTTCTGAGGTGAATCAATTTTAAAATTGTTTTTTTAATGATCAAAACCCCATTTTGAATATATCCTGAGTCTTTTCAATCCGTGTATCATTTGTTCTTTTGTTTTTCAACTGATATCAAACTGGATCTTGTAAACCCGACAAATTAAATGTTGTGTTCATACTTACTGATAACAAACATTAGGCTCTTAAGAAACAAATATACAAATACTCAACATGAAATATTAAAATCAAATTCACCCCTGCCGTAGGGGATCCTCAGAATCACGCTTCGATCCTCCACCATAACGAGTTTCTTAAACGTTATTTGTGGCATGAGGACAAATATTTGTCCTGGGTCACGACTGCTATGCCTGTCAAGCTTTCTGTTCTCACACAGTATGTGCAGTTTACAGTGATGATGGTGGTAGAAATCCCTCTGAAAACCTGAAGCAGGCTTGTCAGTTCTAGCTGATGGCTGTCGAGCTGTTTCAGCTGAAACGTCAACTCTAGTTAGCAAGATCTATCAGCTGGATAGCTAATTCAGCTAACGTTAGCTGTGTGAAAATGCTGTCTCCGGCTGACTTGGTAATGTTTCCAACTGACTCATTTTGAAGTGCATACCCTGGATAAGGTTTTCCAGTGTTCTCCTGATAGCTCCATACATGATATATCCACAGTTTGTAATGCCATTATGTCCTCTGCCTCTCGCTCTGCAGCCGATGAAGAGAAGCTAGATGAACGAGCCAAGCTGAGTGTAGCAGCCAAGCGCTCTCTCTTCAGGGTGAGCTTCAACCGTCGCCTGTTTGTCCTGTTATTTCTACAGACACCAAGCAACGAGACATGTGCTTCCAATCACGGACACAAACATCAACACTTTTTTTTATTTCCTGCCTTTGTTACTGTGAGGATTTAGAGATGAAAACTTGGAAATACTCATGATTTGGGTTCAGCACAGGCATTCCACCGGAGCGAACTGTTATGCTAATTTGATCTACTTAAGTAGACAATTCAGTCATCAAACCCACTGTCACTTTCAATGCAAACACTCCCCTGTCAGTATGTAAAATTCACATTTCATCAGTCTTTCACTTCAACAACAGGCTCTGCTCCCAGATAATCCTCCCAGAGCGAAGGTGAGGTGAAATATTCCATTGATTTAAAGTGATTTTCCATGTTCACGCCACCGTTTCCATCCAGGAGCTGGAGAAGAGCATTGATGGTGGAGCTCCTAAACCACGGGCCAGGAATGCAGCGGTGGACAGGAGACTGAGACGGACACAAGACCGATCCAGGACTCAGCCAGTCACCACTGAGGAAGTAGTCATCGCTGCCACGTAAGTAGGGATGTTAATAATTAACTGTTTCCTGAAATATTAATATTTATTAAAAAGCTGAGCAAAACTCAAAGGAGCGGCTTGTCAGTGTTTGGAGAAAAGCTGGTCCACCTTAAGAGTCCACCTTAAGAGAGCCAAAGTCACAGACACAGGAAGTTGGCTCCGGTCCTGAGCTGAGCACCGATAAATAAACTGAACACACGCTGTCTGCTACAGCTACGTTCACAGTTATACCGCCACCAACAAACCCACACTCACCACCACACACACACACACACACACACACACACACACACACACACACACACACACACACGGTCTGTCGGAAACTAGCTAAAGTTACGCTGCGCTGACAGACTGTGTGTGTGTGGCTATGGCGGAGCACGAAACCAACAGCTACAGCTGCTCAATATACTACCAGAATATCACTTTGACTCTGAACCACGTGGCTCTCAGTAGAATTAAACGAAACCTCGAATCTCTAGAAGAGACACTGCTGACGTGCAGCTGAGTCGCACGTCTGACGTGGGCAGTGTGGCTCCTATAACCCGTTAACATGGACGCCGAAATAAAAAAACAACAGGCATTAGCCTGAATGAACTTTTTATCTCACTGACGTGGAAGTCGTCTGGTTCATTCCCTGTGTCACCTGTGTATTTCCTCTGTCACCTCTCTGTCTGTCCATCTGTCTCTCTGTCTGTCCGTCCTTCGCCGCTGCAGCGTGCCCACTCACGTGCCTCACACGGTGTCTGTTCACACTGCTGTAGCAGCCGTCCATAGCCCCACCCTAGTGTGCAGCACTGTCCCGCCATACAGGTACATGGCACGGATACCAACGCTCACGCCAACCTTACAGTGTGTCACTAACACGGTTGATCTTTACTGAATGCTGCTCATTCACCACAATACAGCGTGGTATTCACCCCCCAGGATGTGAATGGATGGAAGAATGTTGTTTGCATTCTGGTGCCCTCCTGTGTGACTGGAGGAAACTACATGATAATGATCATACTTAATATCTTCACAGTTTTGTTTGTGGTTGCCATGGCTCACTGTGCGTGTGACAAGCTCTGTGTTATACCTCTTATTGGATGTCATCAGAGGCACACAGCTCCTGCCTGCTATGTAGCATGCCACTAGCTAGCCTGCATGAGCTGCTTCCATGCTTATCAGAAGTCTCCCTTTCTCCTACCTCTTTGTCTCTCGGGTGTCATCCTGCCCTCCAGCCTGCAGGCTTCCTCGCAGCAGAGCGCCGCCGTGCGGGAGCAGGCGCAGCAGGCTCAGCATGTGCAGGATACCCAGGAGGTCCTGCGCCCTAAGCCGGTGGCCACAGTGGAGGGAAAAGGTGAGAAGCAGAGCCAGGGTCAGAGCCAGGACGAGCCTGACCTCAGCACCCTCAGCCTGGCGGAAAAGATGGCGCTGTTCAACAGACTGGCTCAGCCCCCCATCAGGGTTACCCGCACCAGAGGGGACATCCGGCAGCGCAGGGCCAACGCTCGCTACCAGACACAACCCATCACGCTGGGTGATATGGAGCAGGTAGGAGAGCAGCAGGATCCTACTGGGTTGTCCTGTAGGATAACAGTCTTTTTGCCTTTATTTCTGCATTTAAGCTTAGTTTATTCTAACTCTGTACCTTTATTCTGATGAGAATATCTTCATGTTTCTTTAGACACAGGTATTCTTTCAATTAGGCTGTCAAAGTAACACGATAATAAATTATACACAAATTTCTTTATCAATATTTTGGAGGTTGTAACAGGTTCAGTTTTAAATCAGAGTCAGAGAGTCTACATCAGAGTGTAGATACTGACATCATATACCTGATGAATCCATCAGTACTGACCATGATATACTAGATTGTCATGAAGAAGGTTAAATAATGCTGCCAACAATTTTGAAAAACTGTCATGACCATTTTCAAAGGGGTCCGTTGACCTCTGACCTCCAGATGTGTGGATGTAAATGGGTTCTCTGGGTCCCCACCAGTCTCCCCTTTACAGACATGCCCACTTTCTGATAGTCCCAGTCAGTCTGGATCAAGTCATAGTCAAGTCAGCACTCTGACACACTGACAGCTGTTGTTGCCTGTTGGGCTGCAGTTTGCCATGTTCTGATTGGAGCAGATTGTTGATGCTAAAGTCAGAACCTGGGAGGGTTTCTGGTCAATATCTGTTATTGATTTATGTGGTAATATATTTTTAATAATAAATATAGACATGTATTTGCATAAAGCGGCATATTTGTCCACTCATGTTGATAATTGTATTAAATGCTTGAGAAATCTCCCTTTAAGGTACATTTTGAATAGATAAAAAATGTCATTAATTTTCGAGTTATCATTATTAAATATTGGAATCGATTGACAGCCCTACTTTCAACACACGATGGCTATATTTTTTTTGGTGTAAAGTGTCATTTTTATATTGAACACACTTAAAAACATATGTTTTAAAGGAATAGCTTGATTCATTGCTGCTTGTTTAATCCGAACACAAACCGGAATGTAAAAACAGAAAAACGGCTGTTTGTGGTTTTACGTAAGTGAGCGACTGTATACTGTATTATGGCTTGTTATTGGTACCGTGACGGTCTGAAGTCTTGTTGTCACTGTGAGAATGTCAGGCAACCAGCAGAGACTCGTTAATGTGTTAATTAGTGACACAGATTAGAGCTGCTGGAGACAGTGATCATAATCTTCTCATCTAACTCTCAACAAGAAAGTGAATAAGGGCGCTGTGTTATCATAGAGATAAGTGTCCACCATTTGAAGGAAATACTGGGACAAAAACATTCATGTGAATTTTATCTATATACTGTAACTCAAAAATCACACATTTTTTGGGATAATTGGGATTAAATGTGAAAAGAGAGAGAAATATTAAAGGTGCAGTTTGTAGGATTTGGCACATTTAGTGTTGTGGTTGCAGATCGCAACCAACTGAGTATCCTCTGCTCACTCCTCACTTTCTAAGACTGCGGTGAGCCACTGAGTGAAAAACGCCGTTCACTTCACTCAGAGGCCATCCATAAAATAATAACAGTATTTAAGGAGCAACTGAAGCCAGACGGCAGCTGGTGATACCACAGTTTAGCACTCCGCAGCTCACGTTACCACCGTTTCACAAGCGTTTCAGACGGCGGGCTTCAGGTAACGTAAAAGCCCCAAATGAGCCACGTATTAACCTTACCCTAACTCTAACCAATCCGACGCCTAAACCTGACCAACCCAACTAACGAAGGCAGCGCGTTCTAGCCAGTCAGAGGTAGATTAGGGTGGGTCATGCCTTCGCTGTAGCAGGATTCATAATGTGACGACCTGCTCTCTAGATATGAAGGGCTCATTCTTCGCAAACGAAACACTGATTATTCGTTTCAGGTGATTATGAACTAACAGGCACATAGTTCAGAATATTATATTCCATTTGTGCTAATAGAGCCCTTGAAATGCTGCACACCTTTGACCTGTAAGTAGTAAAGTAATTACACAAGATGGATTCTATATATTGTTGTTTTTATGTCCCCATTGTAAAGCACTTTGTAATAAGTGCTTGTTTTGATATGTTCTACATACAGTAAATAACCTCAATATTATTATTATTATTATTATCAACCACACAAGATATGGTCGTTAACAGATGAAAACTTCGTTGCACGACATGAAACTAATTGCCTCCAGTCTAGTGTTAAATATTACAGTTACACAGAAAGTGCAGACTTTCTACAAACCCTGGTGTCTGCTGTCAAAACTAAGAGCCAATCAGCTCTTTTATCAGGCGTTCGACAGGCGTTTCCCATCATGCTCTTGCAGTCGGTGGAGAGCAACTGCGGCGACTGGTTCTAAAAACTGCGGCCGCCTCAATCTCGTGAGGTTATCGTCGCCCATGTGTGCATGACATCGGAGCGAGTTGGGGACGAATCTAACCGGCATGCATTGCGTGACGATAGACGGCGATCGATTCTGCGCAGACCTGTCTCACCTCGATCGAGCCTGGCGTCGGAGGATGCTGTATGTATATAAAAAACAGAGGAATCCATGAAGCAAACAGTGCAGCGTGTGCGTTTCTGCTCCAGGAGCCCTCAGACATAGACGTCAGGGATGAACAGGAGCTGTGTGACCCGGTAGAGCTCCTACAAGTAAGGTCCCTCACCTTTCATTCGCCTGAGATGTTGGAGGCTGACACAGCTTCTCAGAAATGACCACTCATTTCTGTGAACACGTGCTGTACGCCATCCGCCATCCGTGTTGTTGTGTGATTTCACTCTGAATGTTCAGTGCATTGCCCGGCTTCTGATTAAGTTCTGACTCATCATCCTGCTGTGTCAACGAAGAGGCTGTAATGTGTGGACGGATGGTCCTGCTGGTCATATTTCAGCTCAGAGACGATGCTGTGGTGGAGGAGAGGAGAACAGAAGCAGTGTAACTCTCCTTCACCATCACGTGGTCTGAAAACGGCAGCTTTTCATCAGCTTTTAAAGGAGTCTGCTTTGCAAGATTTTTCTGTGGTTTCCATGGATGTTTACTGCTGCTTGTCATTTATTACTCAGCAAACATGTCAGGTTAGTCATTAATTGAAGTTATGGATTTGGAAATGTGTTTTTGGCTACAGCTGGATGCATTATGCGTAGTGGGGGGGTGCTGGCATGGCTTTGGGATGTGGGCTGCTGTTGACCGGCGAAATAGGCTGCTGCCCTTTGATACGCAGGAAGTGCAGTGAGTCAAGCAGGCGGTGATTAGTCAGCGTGGTTGTCGGGTTTTGTGTGTGTGTGTGTGTGTGTGTGTGTGTGTGTGTGTGCTGTGTGTGTGTGTGTCTGTGTGTCTGTGTGTGTGTCTGTGTCTGTGTGTGTGTGTGTGTGTGTGTGTGTGTGTGTGTGTGTGTGTGTGTGTGTGTGTGTGTGTGTGTGTCTGTGTGGTGTGTGTGTGTGTGTCTGTGTGTGTGTCTGTGTCTGTGTGTGTCTGTGTGTGTGTGTGTGTGTGTGTGTGTGTGTCTGTGTGTGTGTGTGTGTGTCTGTGTCTGTGTGTGTCTGTGTGTGTCTGTGTGTGTGTGTGTGTGTGTGTGTGTGTGTCTGTGTGTGTGTGTGTTCTGCCCGGCCTGTTTCTCAGCCTCTGTGGCAAACGGACCCACTTTCATCTTTCTCCGTCCCTGTTTCACAGCTTCACAACGGTACAGGCTCTCGGTTGGGACAGCCCCCTACGTCATCGTCCTCCTCTGCTCTGAGAGAAGGCACCGTCTCCACCGACCACGCTGGCGACATCCACATACCCAGAGCAGCAGCCCGGGTCGAACCCCACCCTCCCAGCTCTGACAGGTCTCTGCCCCCCCACCACCCAGACGGCCCCTCCTGGAGGTCCCAGGACTCTGCGGACCACCAGAGGTACCAGCTCTTAGACGGAGCTGATCTGGGAGGAGGAAAGAGGAAGCTGCCCTCTCCGGAGGGACCGGTCAGGCAGGCCGTCCTGCCCCAGCCCCACGGTGGAGGACAGAGGAGGGAGAAGGAGGAGGAGGTGGAGGAGTGGCTGGCCAGAGGGTGGGGAGACAGAGCCGGGCAGAGCTCAGAGAGACACATGGTCCAGGAGAGGCAGGAGGCATATCAGAGGGAGGAACACCACCCAGACCGCCAGAGGAGCAGAGCTATCACCACAGGTAAGAACACTTTCGTTCACTAATTCACTGTCCACGCTATACTTTCAGTTTGTCTTAAGAAATTAAGGGGAAGATTAGGGGACAATTTTGGGCTATTTTGCTTCCATAACATCTCTTCTTTCAGACTAGTGGAAAGAAAACATCCCAAATTCATATTTAGTTGTTTATTTTAGTAGTTTTTAGTAATTTTAGCCTGTTTGCATCTATAGATAAGTTAGTACTAGATAATACTCCATTTGCATGTTATATACAATACAAAAAAATAGTTGTCTTAACGTAAGGATCAAAAAGGGAAGTTTTATAGTAACAGCTATTATTTGCTTGATTCACCTGGTGTGTCTTTCAAAATATGAAATTTTACAATCCATGTCCTTTAAAGGCTGTTTTTGTCAAAATAAGCGTGAAATCTCCACTTCAGTAGCACTTACATCCTCCTAATGTTAATTCCCGTCTATATCCTGCAGGTCTTTACAGAGGGGTTTGGTCATTTGTCATTCATAATCTGATTTATAGAACATTTTACTCCTAAAAATGGCTTTTTAAATGGCTGTTAACAGTATTTTCTGTTTTATGGCGTGATACAAAGAGATATCCCCTCAGTAAAAACCTTTGACTGTAATACGTCAACAAAATGGAACAAGAATTTTAAAGATAGAAAGATAATCACAAGATAATACTCACTTGCATATTTAAACATGCATTTTTAGAAAACTAATACAACAAAAAATGATTGTCTTAATGTGAGTAATCAGTTGGGGAAGTTTCATGGTGATATCTGTTAGTTAACACATTAAATTATTTGATTGTGATATTCAGCTTTTCCACAGTTTATACTTTATATTCTCTGTTACTGTGTCTGGCTTTGACATCGGCCAAATAGTTTTTGTAGTGTACAAATGAAAATTAGTGACTCATTTTGTCTTAATAAGGGACTGCTGGATATTATATTTCTTTAAAGCTTTAGTAAGCAGAATATTTTTGGCATCATTGGGCAAAAATCCCATAATAACCGTTTAGCTTATTGTAATTCAAGTGTTGTGAGAGAAAACTGGACTTCTTTACATCCTCATGGCTGTTTTCAGGATTTAAAATAAAACACAGGTCATTTCAGAGAGAGCGTTCTTATTGGCTGTGCTGTGGCTGGTGGGCGGTGCTTGGTATTTCCTCAACAGATCTCAACACGGCTGCCAGGTCACAAACTTTCTCATTTTACAGCTAAACAGTAACTACAAGATGTTTCACAAACACATTTGAGGAGAGAAATAGTCATTACAGTAACAGAATATTGATTCATATTTGATCAGCGCTGCCCAGTTTGACGGTTTGATCAGAGTGTGATTGGTTGTCTTCCTCCGGTCTGTGAAATCTTGCAGATGCCGTGAGGAGCACCGGAGGATCAGATTACCTGTCTCATGTACTACTGTCAGGATATAGTTACCGTTTTATAAAAAATAACTATTTCTAATTATATTTTATAATTAATTATACTTTAAGAAGTGCGGCTAAAAACAATTTTAGACTGTATGCTAAATGTTAGCCTGCTAACATGCAAAACTAAGAAGACAAACATAGTGAACACATTATCTGCTAAACATCACCTTTGTCATAATATTGTCATTTTAGTGTTAAAATATCAGGTTTTACAGTATAAAGGGAACAATGAGGGATTTGCTTAGTGGCTGGGGATGGAACAAAATTTCAGAAAGTGATGCTGTAGTGGACTTTAAATATTTAAAGAGCAAACTGAGACTAAATAAACGCCGGCGTCAGTTTCAGTCCACAGTCAACAAAAGCAGCTTCTCATTTGACCACATTTCCTGCGTCTGCGACAGTGTTACGCTCAGATTGTGGTTTTCAGGCTTCCTCTGTGTCTGAGCTGCAGTAACTCACAGCCCAACGCTTCGATTGCGTCTGTGTCGGTGTGCGACTTGGCAGAAAGAGCAGAGAAATCAGATAGAGCGGGATGGATGTACGGACAAAAACCAGGCCGTAGTTCCTGGACCAGCGGGCTTCAGCGTGGGTTATTGATTACAGCTGTGGCGGGGAGGCTTAAAGCTGTGAAAAGTGTCTGCGCTGCTTCTCACAGCCGGATGAGATGAGAGCCTCTTGGTAAGCATGACGGATGTTTGCTCCCACGCTGGTTTGTGCTGCTGAGTTTGCACTACGAGAGCAGTGACTGTACTTTTATGTAAAACCCTGTAGTCATGGAACGTTTGAAGTATTCATATAAGATTGATCCGTACCGAGTACGATCGGTACTTGTTCCATACCTGAGTACACCTGCGTCATCATCCACAGGTATTTGTTGGAGTTGAGATCAGCTAATCGAGAGGTGGAGCATCGTAAAACACTTCATTCAAACATAACAGAAACAAAATAAAACTCACCAAAACCATCGTTGTGAGTCTTTCCAACAGTCACCAACTCTGGTTTGGTCAAAATAAATCCTTCGAATTTGATGTGAAAATATGCCGACTCTTTATGTTGCCCTGTTTTAACTTTTCAACCATTGGCATTAACCTGTTAAAATGCTTAACGTTGGTTATTGGTTAATTATTAACATCCCTAATGTGAACCGTACCCGACCCCACATGAACTACACTCCAGACCACCTTTCAAGTGGACTTGTGCGCAGATAGATGAACTGTGCCCAAAGAACTGAGAAGTGTACTCAGATCTGGGCCCTGGTCCCTGATGTGGAAGCACCCTTAGAGGGGTGTATCCATATCATCCATCCATATCAGGGAGTCTGACACTTGGATAAACCTGCAGATGTGTTTTAAATCCTGTTTCCCACCGTTGTTTCTTCACATAAGCCCCTTGCTAAGCAGAACATAGCGCTATCTCTCCATGGAAACCATGTTAGCATGGGTATAGTTGCTGTCCAGTTATTGATTTTACTCTCCATCGTGCTCACAGAGCTGCCAGAGTCCAGCGTGACAAAATCCAGAGCAGCGTCCGGTTCGCCCGGCAGTGTGTGTCAGCCTCCAGCGGCGGACGAACACTCAGACGGCCTGGTTCAGCCCGAGGACGGAGAGGAGCTGAGCGACATGATGACGGCCAGACACATGTCCATCAGAGAGAGGTGAGCCTGGTGAGCGCTGTGGTCAGCTGGGATTGATCTAAAGCTCAGAGCGTGAGCTGTAGTTTTCTTCTTTCTGTGCATCCACAATGTTGTTTGTATGACCAGAACCAGAGTACTGTTAAACTTTTCATTTAATCTGAATGCCATTTAAATCAGTGGGTCAGTAAATAAAGCCAGCAAAGCTAAGGCTGAAGAAGATTGTTTAAAATGTGGGGTAAACAGAGACAGAACATGAGATCACGAGGACGAGACGGAGCGATTTAGTGAGTAGATAGAGTTTTTTGCTGCTGGACTCGCCAGGATAAAGAGCGAATATCAACAGCAACAGTATGCTGGATATGGAGCGAACAGAATGGACATCTACATTCATACCGAAGCTCTTGAGCGCTACTAAAAGTCTGCATTTGACCTTGATTCTTCCACAGGAGGGAGCCACTACTTACTGGATTTACTCTACATTACTGCAGCTCATTACATGATGAAGATGGTGATCTTCTATGTTGTTGTTACTCTCCGCAAATCCTATGAAAGACCAAAAGATGGTTCATCCAATCAACTGCCAAGTATTGTTTGGAAGTACCCGCCCTTTTCCAAACAGTTTCCAATGACGGCTTCTCAGGTGGTTCTGTGTAATAATAAATATATACATACATTTGCATAAAGTAGCATAATGCTCCCTCCCATGTTGATAATAGTATTAAATACTTGACAAATCTCCCTTTAAGGTACATTTTGAACAGCTAAAAAATGTGTAATTAATCATGATGAACCATGTGATTAATTGTGATTAAGAATTTTAATCGATTGAAAGCCTTAATTTTAACTGAAGCCCAGCTTTGGATTCCTCGACAACTGGAAGCGTTACATAAGTGCAGTTATGTCACATTGTGTCACCATAGTCTGCTAGTTTGACTTGTTAACACTCTAAATTGATTGATGACATAACAGAAGTGCATGTGAACTGGCGTTTCAGGGTGTGTGTGGCCTGTTCCAGTGTGCTCACCCTCTTTGAGTCGCTCCCGTTATAAAAGGGATTTTATTGGAGGCAGGATCTGTATCCCAGATACAGCCGGCCACATCTATTCAGTGTTAACTTTCATCCTGTTTAGTGGCGTTGTTGTGGAGCCCCGGGGCAGAACAGGACGTCGCCTCGCCAGGTCACAGAGGGCACCGCCAGCCCCCCGACCCCGGCCATCATCTGCTCTCAGATCAGAGCTCAAGAATTGTACCTCTGTTCTCGTCACACTATACTTCAGATTGTGATCTTATAATCGTCCATGTGCTTCATATCTAATCTCATTTAAAAGACCATGTGTTCAAATCTTTAGATTTTAAGTTGTCACTTCCCATGTTTGGCCTAGATTACCTGAAAATAAATTGTCTTTGTCTAAACCTGTCAAATGCTCAGCCAGCTCCCGTTACACCGACTGACATGTCTGAGTGATCTTTATGTGTAATTGTGCTTAAACCGTCTCCAGTGTGTTTATCCAGAAGCTGAGTATTTCTAACTGTGGCTGCTACATGGCATGATGTCTGCCTCTGCTCAGCGTCTGCTGTCGCCTGGCAGCGTCTCTGGGTTTTGTTGTGACAGGTTGAGTTGAAAACTGAGGTGAAGCAAGATTTTCTTTTCAACGAGTGCTGACTTTGCAGTAACCTTGTGCAAAAGGTTGTCTGTCATTTCATACATGCTCTATTAGCTCCACACTGTAGTATCTATGTGGTGATGGTACGGACTGATTACTTTGTCATTTGTCCCTCATTTCTCATTGAATTTATTTTAGTCAAAGGTAATACAATAACGCAAATTAGTTTTACTAATTCCTTCAGCATATCAACCCAACTTTTGATTTTTAAGGCTCAGTTTTACATCTGAAGTCAAGATACTGGTATCATAAGAAACTACAAAAACCTAAAGGATCCATCAGTACCAACCAGGTCAGACTCGCTTGTCTCTAAGGAGGTTAAATAACGCTCCAAATTTATACTAAATGTTGGTGAGGAAAAACTGTCCTGTCCATTTTCAAAGGGGTCCGTTGACCTCTGACCTCCAGGTGTGTGAATGTAAATGGGTTCTCTGGGTCCCCACCAGTCTCCCCTTTACAGACATGCCCACTTTCTGATAGTCCCAGTCAGTCTGGATCAAGTCCTAGTCAAGTCAGCACTCTGACACACTGACAGCTGTTGTTGCCTGTTGGGCTGCAGTTTGTCATGTTCTGATTGATGCTAAAGTCAGAACCTGGGAGGGTTTCTGGACAATATCTGTCATTGATTAGTGTCGTTAATGGATTTCTAATAATAAATATATACACAAATTTGCATAAAGCAGCATATTGTCCACTTTTATGTTGATAAGAGTATTACAATAGTAATACATATAATATGTAATACATAATAGTATTACATATTTGACAGATCTCCCCTTAAGGGACATTTTGAACAGATAAAAGTTCGATTAATTTGGGATTAAACGTGATTGTTTTAATGACGGCTCATTTAATTATGATTTAGCAAATTTAAAGTAAGTACAAGTTATTTGTTTTTTTTTTTTTATTGTGTTTATTAGTTTTCATTTGTACAGATAAGTTCAATGCAACATTTTGTGTTTTACAAACAAAAGAGCGAAAATGACAAAAAAATGAATAAATAATTGACAGTGGATTAAAAACAAACAGAAACACACAAATGCAAAAAATAAATAATAAATACATTTGGGGGGGCAGTCAAATTGCTAAAGTATTTAACATGAAAAGATTCATGATGTGGTGTGTCAAAAGTAATGACGACCGTAGGTCTGACGAGGAGATTTAAAGCTTCGATTCAGCGTAGTCCAGGAAGGGATGCCACATTTTCCTTTTTGCCAGAACCACAAAGACTACTGAGTATATGTAGTTTTTTCCTCCTTTTATATGAGTCATGTGAATTAGGTCCAACGATGCTTCCATCCTGCCTGAGCGTATTTTATATGTGGGCTGTATTTTCTTCCTTATCGTAACGTTCTCCCTCCGTCTGCTGTCTCTGCCCCCTCAGAGTGGCCTTGTTGAAGAAGAGCGGCGAGGACGACTGGAGGAACAGGATCAATAAGAAGCAGGATGCGGTGAAGGTTGCCGTGGGCGACCAGCAGGCTCAGCTCTGGGAGGTGGAGCAGAGCTTCAAGAAGAAGGTAACCACCTGACGAACACACTCACTGCTGGCTGTAACGTGTCCTGTTTGAACTCCGTCTTACATATCAGGAGCATGGCACCAATCAAACACATGATCACTGATGATCACCAGACCTGCTTTGAACAGTCACTCCAGCCCTCCACTGTCTGCCGAATGCAGCACCAATACAGTGGCAGTAACATGCCGCTGAGGCTTCAGTAATTTGATTTGATTCTTGCATAATGACAGCAAGCATTTCCTGTATCCGCCTCTGAAGTCAGGCTGTTTATTACACAGAGTTTCCAGTAGGAGATGCTGACGCTAGAGTCATAGGAATGTCAGGAGGACGACGGCCATCACACAGTCAGAGTAGAAACCAGCAGAGACACATGGTGACTACTGGCTATCTCTAAACAGAGAGGTTGTGTCTTGTCCATGTCCGAGTCTTCTGATCTCTTTGTCTCTTTCCTGTCTCTTTCCGTCTCACACACAGCTGTTGCATGTCTCTGTGCTCGGACTGTAGCAGCTAATCTGCTTGTATGTCAGTGGCGGCAGTCGAACAGATACTGTCGCATCTCGATCAGTCGCATGTTATTTCACGGCTGTTTTCATTCCATGGATATGAAAGTGTGAGTCTGGCAATATTAAAATGAAATAATTCAATTTAA
Organism: Pterois miles; assembly: GCA_947000775.1. Taxonomy (NCBI): domain Eukaryota; kingdom Metazoa; phylum Chordata; class Actinopteri; order Perciformes; family Scorpaenidae; genus Pterois; species Pterois miles. Next base: position 2,505,404 of record CAMQGK010000586.1, on the reverse strand, counting down.
GTAGTATCAGTATATTGTAGTATTTTTTCATTTTGTGCGTGCATGATGCATGACAATAAGAATCATAGGTAACACCGTATATTAAGGTCCTTATGAGTCCTAATAAGATTCTTATTAACATTATCATTCATTAATAACACTATCTGAGTCCTCATAAGATGCTTATTAACATTGTGTTAATAACATTATATACGTCCTTACAAGATACTTGTTAATATTATGTATGAATAGCATTATTTACATGCTTATAACGTGCTTATAACATTATTGTCTTAATCACAGTAAGTCTTTATAAGATGTTTATTAATAGTGTGTGTTAATAACATTATATATGTCCTTATAACATGCATATTTATTGTTAGATTATGAGGCATTTATAAGAAACTTGTTAAGTTAATACACTGTTTAAGAGCATTAATACAAGCCTTTTTCTTATAATTATTTATCATGGCATTACAGATTTATTTAGTTTAACTAACTGATGTATTATATCATTGCTAAACCTTTACTCAGATTTTAGTTGTTGTTACTTTTATTTATATTTTGATTAATACAAGCTTTATTATGCATTTATTAACAGTTAACTGTAATTTTTATAGCCAGTGGATCTGCCTTATTTAGTTCAGGCTCTATGTTAAGTTGGATATTTAATGATGACTTCACTAAAACATCTTTGTCATCGTAGTTGTGTTGTGATTTGGAGAGTTAAGTATTTCAGTCGTGATGATTCAAATCCAAATTGGATTTTAAAGTGTGACTTTTGTCATACATTATTCGTGCACGAGGAATATGAAATTTCAGTCCGATCAAATGATTTCATTTGAATATTTGCAGCAGTGGACTTCCATCCACAGCAGTTTGATTTGTCTCTAGTATACAGTATATTGTGTTTGTTACAGTTGTTGTGATCAGAGATTATCAGGATTAGAGAACATTACGCTGAATTTGAAGCCCTGTTTTGCCTAAATTACACATATTGAGTCTATTTTCACTCAGAGAAAAGTAAATGGCTTCGTGTGCTCTTTTAACGCCGGTCAGTGACCGTGAAGACTGTGTCCAGTGTCATGTCGCCTCTGAATGTCGTCTCTTCAACCTTTATTTCCACTGACCCGCATGTTACATGTAACGTTCATTCTCCTGTTTGCCTTTGTCTCTGTTTGCATGTCCTCTACCTTTTTAAAAAATAAACCTCATTTCATCCTCTGCATGTGGAGTGTGTTTCTGTGTTGGTGTGTTTCTGAAGGGAGGGTTAGGGCGGGACGGCACACTCACCTCTCTGTTTAGACACATTCAAACGGCTGCCGTCCACACCGCCGGCTGTTTGTCTTTCCAGCTGCTTATCAGGGTTTGTTCAGCTCTGCTGCTGCATACGTTCTGATCCGAGACTCTCAGTTTATTTAAGGTCAGCAAATGTTTTCCTTTTGATGCTCTGCTGCTGCTGTGAATGATCTAATACTGCTTTTACTGAATGTTTTCTACAAAGTTTTAATCAAATCGGGGCAAAAACATTTTCAGTTCATTTCATGTGACCGCTGAGTAGAGGTCAAGAGGAAGGACAGTTGATATTGTTCATCTTGGTTTCATCTTCTCATTTTTTGGGGCCAGTGGACACAATCAGTCAGTTTCCTATTTGAGTTCAAAGAAGAGCTAAAGATCAGACAAACACTGCCATTGTTCCAGCCGAGGACAGAAACCTGAAGCCTCCCACTATACGAGCAGTACGTACTGGACAACTTGTAGCATGAGTACATGCAAACAAAGCGAAATCTGCCAAAAATACCCGGATGTTGTTGGAAAAAGTGTCCAGTATGTTTTGGACCAGTCTACCTCACCTACTGTATCCCACAATGCAAAGCGTTAGAAACAGGCTATGGTCACAACAACAGCAGCCAAAAATGGCTCGTTTTTCACATTTTTTACTGTTTCATCACTAAATTCACTTCTGAGATCACTTGAAGTGACAAACCAACTGTGTCAGTTTTAAATATTAACAGTTTTACAATATTAGATGGTGAATTGAACTTTTGCTCCAACGTTTTCGGAGGTGACTTCAAGCCAAGGCCTGCCAGGGTCGCCACCTCGCCGGCCGGCCGGCTGGCTCTCTACAGGCCGGTCAGTAGGCTAGAGGCTTTTATTTCCCTGTTGATGGATGGTTGGTTTAAATATCACAACACATATGTCCATTATAAAACTTGTGGTTATCTGCCTTTTTAGAGTTAAAAAAAAAAAAAAAAAAATCAAAGTTATGTTTATCGATAATATTGGTGATAATAGTTTGGTTTTTTTCCAGTGCTTTAAAGCTTCAGTAGGCAACATGTTTTTGGCATCATTAGGCAAAAATAAAAATAACCTTTCAGCATATTATAATTCAAGTGTTCTGAGAGAAAACTAGACTTCTGCTCCTCATCATGACTGGCTGTAGCCCTTGATGGGAGACTTTGACCAATCACAGGTCATTTCAGAGAGAAAGCGTTCCTATTGGCTGTGCTCTGGCTGGTGGGCGGTGCTTGGTATTTCCTCAACAGATCTCAACATGGCTGCCAGATCACAAACTTTCTCATTTTACAGCTAAACAATAACTACAAGATAGTTAATACAAGAAGAGAAATAGTCATCACAGTAACCGATTATTGATTCATATTTAATCAGCACTGCCTAGTTTGGTGTTTGATCGGAGTTCGTGAATGATTGACAGCTGGCTCTCTGGAGGGCAGGCTCCAGCTCGGCTCTGATTGGTTGTTTTTTTAAATCATAGTTGCTCCAGTTGTGCCCACTGCTGCTTTAAGGGCTGCTTTAAAGGCTAAAGCCTGGTCTAGCAAACTACAAAATAAATCACTTGAACTGTTTCATACTGCGTTCGTCTGTAGTATGTAGTAGTTGGTTTTGATTACAGCCATTGTCTTTGAAGGAAGCGCGAGTTATTACACCGTTTATTACTATAGTCTTGTGTATTTTCCACCGCAGTAAGTATTTCGCTACTTAAAGGGACTTAAAATGAAAGTAACGGTTCAGGAAGTCCAAATAGCGTATCAGAGATGTTAGAGTTTTAGGCCATCGATCGAGTGATTTGGCCATGAAATTATTTTTGGGACAACAGAACCCTTCAGCTAACACCACCCACTTTCTCACCTGCGGCTGTTTGTCTGTAGGACGACGAAGCACTGATGATGATCGATGAGTTCGCCGTGTCCGACCAGCTACGGGTAAGGCCAGCGTGCAAGGCCCAGTCGCACCCTGCGGTGGTATTTATCAAGTGCACTCTAATTGGATTGGAGCTAAGTCTTACAATCTTAAGTGCATCTCCTGGCTGCTAACACGCCCTCTTGATGAATGCATCCTGTGTGATGCACATTCATCTATCTGTGTGTGCATGTGGTGGTACTGGTAGTGGTACTTGGTGTTGGTGTTTCCTTTTATAATCACGGTGATGGTGTTGCACTTATGGTGTGTGTGTTTTTTTTAATTCATCCCACATCTGCTGGTTGGCTGTCAGAATCACGACTGTGTCAACGGTTTCACACACGTGTCTGTATGCTTAAAGTTTTAAGTGTATTTGTCCCTAATCGTCAAATTTTTGCTCGAGATATTTATTGCCAGTGTGAGGACGATAGTTTTTATCCCTGTTCTAAAATCTCAAACCTCTTGTTCACATTAAATTATTTTCCACTCCAGCCGCTCAGGGCTGTAACTGCCACTGAGGTCATGTCCTCACTAATATTTCTATGAGTGAAGGGATGCTCAAACACACTTAATATATTAAAGGGATAGTTCAGATTTTTTTGAAGTGGGTTCTATGAGGTACTTATCCATAGTCAGTGTATTAGCTACTGTAGATGACGGCCGGTACGCCCCCAGTTTGGAGAAACAGACTGGAGTACCAGCAAAGGAGCAAAGCATTGTACTGCTGTGGACGGGGGCAGCAGCAACACAGATTTTAGACACATAAAACAAATCAATACCAGCTTAAGTTTACGGTATATTTTCAATACTTTATCCTGCTGTCAGGCAGCCCTTTCTGATTGGGAACTAAAGCCATTAACTATGCTCTCTCCACCAGACTCTGTTAACAAAAACAGTAATTTTTCCTAGCAGAACTGGAGTTTCTGGTTCTATCGCTGCCCCGATCGGTTAGTTTCCGAAATCAAATCTGAACTGACCCTTAGAAACACCAAAGGTGAAGTTACTGTTTTTATCAACGGAGTCTGGTGGCGTTGAAAAGAGCAAAGACTGATATAATGTCTTCGGTTTCCTGTCAGAAAGGGCTGTCTGACAAGGTAAAGCAGTGAAAAGTGAAAATCTTTTAAACATAGTGTACACTAAACTGATTTTTTTTAGATGTTTGAGATCAGTTTTGCTGCTCCATCCATCTACATGGACATTACTCCTGTCTGCCTCTCTAAACTCCATTTACTGTAGGTAATATGCTGACTATGGAGAAGTACCTCATACAATCCTACCTCCAAAAACTCTCACTTTCAGAAAAAACACATACATTACAGGACTAATCAATATTTTAACCCACAGAGATTTATGAAATTTCCCTCCACTGAACCAACTGTCTGGTACTTAGTGAAACAGACAAAGTTAGCGACTAGCTGGTGATCATATTGGAGCATTTAGCCACTAAAGAGCCACATACTGTATTTCCCTCAGGAGTTTGTTGAGCCCAAAACAGAGTAAAACCGATGAATATTGTCATTTGTCTCCAAATGGTTGCTAATGTTGTATTTGCATCTGCTGAATATGTAAATAGGTGTAATTGCATGCTTGTCCACCATAACAACTTTATAAATCAATAATATGCCAATGTTGTGTTTACAGCTTGTTGCTCTGCCCCAGTTGGGCAAAATTAATTAGATTAATTCTAGTTTAGTGAAGGCATCTTGTATTATCCACCCAAATGAAGAAACATCTGGCGCAATAAAGAAGGCTTTAAAACAGCATATGGACTTTAATGAAACCATTATGAAGGGTAATAAAGTTTAGATTAATGTAACTGAGCAGTGAAATGAATGAATAAAGTGTGATTTTAATTCCTTGAAGGGTTCAGTCAGTGATTTAACATCACGCTGCCATAAATTTAAGGGACTTACGAGGAATGAAAAAAGCAGAGGCTGAGGCATCCTGGTTTTTAGTCCCTAGCATGGGTACAGCTCCGAAAACACTGTTCCTACACTTCCCAGAAAGCATTGCCCACCTCTTTCTAACTCTACACCCGCTGTTTGTCACACAGGCTTTCTGTTTCCAGTCGCATAGCTCAAGCTGAGATAACAGAGATGTCACCACGATGACATTATCAGGGGTTATAATACATCGATCACAACGAGCTGACTGATCCTCATGTATAAAACCTTTGGAATGCCCCTTTAAATACAACTTCCTCTTTCCATGGATGTGTCTATATAGGAGCCGGCCTTTGCCTCTGCTTTCTCTTCTCCTCCTGAGCCTCCTTTCCTGTCTCCATCCCCTGATGAGTCAGCCAGCCAGGTAGGAAGCTGCATCAGCTCTTGCTGCATGCATTGTTTGCCCTTTGCTTGCTTCCCCATCACGCAGCTACTTAACCAAACCCCATTTAACATGCATCCTCCCTGTACAGAGTGAGGCTTCCCAAAAAGCTCGTCAGCCATACCTGGGTGGTTATTTAGCAATTTCACATGACAAACCCCACAAACAGTGCTCATTATGCTCAGCCATGCTCTGCAGTCCATCACAGCCTTCCTGCTCCTGTTTAATGCCACTAAAACATCCCCGTCCCAAAGCTTTTATCACTTTGCCTATGGAGTCAGCATGGCAGCCCCTGCAGTGTCAGTTGCTTGGGCAGAGCTTGGACATTTTCTTCCATCTTGTCATCCTCATCTCTAAACCCTCATCCTTTTTTACCTTCCTCATCCTCATCCACCCCTCTGGTTGTGAAGACCACCAGATCTCCCAGACCCATGCAGGTGGATGAGAGACACCCCTGGAGACGGAAGGTGACCCTGTCAATACTGTATACAGCACTGTATACAGCAATCCTCCTCACCCCCACCCCATTTACATTCACACATCTGGAGGTCAGAGGTCAACGGACTCCTTTGAAAATGGCTATGATGGTTTTCCTCACCAACATTTAGTGCAAGTTTGTTAGTGTTATTTCTCTTCCATCAAAACAAGCTAGTATGACCTGGTTGATATCAGTGGATTCATTCATATGATACCAGTCTAGCTTTAAAATGAGCCTGCTACAACCTACAAATCTCCAGTTGCATTAATATGATGAAGAAATGAGTGTTGAGTTAACACATGTTAACTTTGACAGCCCTAGTTATAATCGGCCTCTGGGACACTAGTAAAGGACACTGTCTGCTTTTGTTCTGTCTTCACTTGTCTCACGTTTATTTCATGTTTACTTCGTGAGTGACACTAAAACATAGCTGAGGCCATCCAACAGAAAAGAAAGAGCATCAGTCCTAAACAGTTTGCTTTCTTTGTGAGCAGGGATTAGTGGGCTTCCTGTGTGTTAATAACATCCTTAGGAGTCCTTGATTTGTTAGGCTCCTTTGTTGGTGAACTACTGTTTACTACGACTACTAAAACTACTGTTTCGTGAACTACTACTGTTGACCTGCTGTTAAAGGAAAATTCCACTCTTCATCCCAGTCAGTGGTGATGTAGTGTACTGTGACAACATACTTCCAAAGACAGACATTTTATTGTACTTCTGTCTAAGTCCAAGTGGCCCAGTCATTCCAGCAAAATTCTAACCAAAAGTACTGTTGTGTCTGATAATTGACTGGTCCTAAGTCCCGCCCCCTTAGTTACTGTTGCTAGGTCGGACAAGCTTGACTAAAAGAAACATACGTCAGGGCGGCAAGAAGCAGAGATACTATAAACACCAAAACAAAATCATGAGACAAAATTGTGCAGGATCACCAGAAACTTTAGCGAGGCCTCTGGCAGTGACAAGCTCCGCCTCCACCGCCGGCCCCCCACTGGGTGCCAACACCGACACCACGCTGCTGGAGGTCCAGGCTGTATTGCTGGGTTCACTGGAGGGAAGGGAGGATCGGTGAACCAGGACCAAGCCTGAGCGGGGCAGACTGTCAGGCCCTACTGCTGTAAAATGAGTAGTTTTTTAAAGGGTCTCTGGTGCTGAGAAACAGGACTGCTTATGTTCACCGGGACCGCCAAAGTCAACACGAAATGAAAGCTCTTTGTTGTAACTGTGACTATGTACAGTATAATATGTCTGTGAGGACTGTGACACCAATCTGATGTGACTTTCATAGTAATGATACCTTTGAACAGATTTAGTACATGTGTAACCCAGCAGGAAGGACTGAGGTTTGGCTCAACTGTTATTGGATCACAGAGCAAAAAGGGGCGGGACTTGGTGAGGGTCAGTTACATTACCTACTCACAAAATGGTTCCTGGAATACATCAGACATCATAAACTGCAGATATATTCCAGCATAGTACACTGAGGTGGATTATTCCTTTAACTTTCAGCCCAGCGGGTGTATTCATTGTGACTTACTCTCCTCCTGTCTCTCTTTTCGTAGAGGATAGCCGAGGCTGAGATGGAGTGCCAGAGCATCGAGGCTCACATGTCCATCCAGGAGAGGAAACAGCTGATAGTGGCCCAAGAGGAGGCCTGGAAGACGAAGGGCCACGGAGCCGCCAACGACTCCACCCAGTTCACTGTGGCTGCACGCATGGTGAAGAAAGGTCAGAGGGGAAACTGAGCACACATTTTCTCTACAGTCTTCTTTGTTCATCTCCCAGAAGCGACTGACTCCTCCAAAGCCCTCGTCGCAGTTAGCAGCTGGGGGGGGATGACTGTCCTCCAGACACCCCGGCCAGCGGGGACTCTGGACTCGGGACTCTGCTCGGGCTGAAAATGGCTTCATGCTCAGAGCTGTTCCCTGTTAACTTCAGGCTCAGCCAGAGGGGGCAGCTGACGGGAGGTTTCTTGTGTTTTGGGGGAGTCGTCGGTTTGGCCAGAAGATGCACAGCAAAGACTGGCATCAGAAATGTGATGTTGTTAGGACTAGTTCCAGGGATTTGTTTATTACATTTTAGCAGCATGATTGCAACATAAAAGGACCTTTACTTCAGCTGCATATCATTCCTCACTGGTGACATGACACCCGTTAAAACCCACACTGCCTGTTTTTCTTTCCATAGACCATTTCACAATTCATAGGAAGTAAACATGGACCCAAGCTGTTGCCTAGCAATGTTATTGTAAAAAAATGCAACCTGCTGTTTCTCATTATTCTTTCACCTCTACTTAGTTTTGACAAATTGTGATTCAACGAATCCAAACATTTGCAAATGTAAACCAAAAACTAACAAGCCAACTTCAGTCCAAAATATCACGATGAATATTAAAGCAAACATATCTTGTTAAGCTGAAGTCAGTGAGATTGCAGCAAATATGATTTTAAAAAGTAAGTTCTTTTATATTATATATCACTTTTTCCTGACAGTAGTGCATGAGACAGGTAATCAAAAATGATGATCCTCTGTGTCCTAACGGCATCTGTAAGATTTCACAGACCAGAGGAAAACAACCAATCAGAGCTGATCTGGAGTCTGCCGTCTCTGAGCAGCTGTCAATCACTCGCAATGATCAAATATGAATCAATATTCTGTTACTCTTCTCAGATGTTTTCAGAAACATCTTGTAGTTACTGTTTAACTGTAAGTTTGTGACCGAACAGCCATGTTGAGATCTGCTGAGGAATCACCAAGCACCGCCCACACAGCTGGAGCACAGCCAATAGGAACGCTCTCTCTCTGACCTGTGATTGGTCAGTCTCCCATAACGGGCTAGATTTTCTAAAGCCTGGAACCAGAGTCCTGAGGAGGTGCAGATGTCTAATTTTCTCTCAAAACACTTGAATTATAATATTCTGAACAGATGCCAAAATTGATTTTGAAAACCATCTCTTTATTATGAAACACTTTCTGTATTGCAGAATGTCTGGTTGGAGAAATAGCTGATAATGAGGAAACAGGAAACACAGTTTTTTAAATAAAAACTCAAGATCATCAATCCCACAGTCGGACCTATTAGATATCGTTGTAATAGGTCACATAGTCAGCAGTGGTCAACTGGCTCTAAACATGCTAGCAGGTTAGTTCGCTAACTGTAGCACTAACTCAGCTAGACCCGTCAATCAGACGGGTGGTCTGTTGAGACAGGAGTCCTTCCCGCCTGTTCAACTGTGTTTACTCCTCTGCATCAGTTAGCAGTAAGCAAAGTGTCTTCAGGTGTCTCTGATAACAATGAATGACCTGTTCTGTGGTGTACATCGAACCGGTGTTTTCTGGTAATCACAAGGAAATAAATGTCTGATGTTTCACACGGTTTACATGTCATAGCAGACACAGAGCACAGTCATTGGCTGTTCATGCCTGTCTGTGTTCATATAACAGGGCTGGCCTCCCCCTCAGCCCTCCAGCCTCCAGCGTCCTCCAAACCCAAGAACAGCAGCCCGGCCATCTCCAAACCACAGGAAGGTATGTTTCTTTTTATTCGGCTGTGCCTGCTGTTCACTACACTCATGTAGCTGGGTTGTTGAAGGCTGCTGCTGCTCTAATCTGCTTTAGACTTTATAACATCTTTTTATGACACCAGACACAGTGTCCTAAACCAATTCTGCGTACAGGTAACTGCCTGAAATGTTGTCTCGAACTTAAATGCATTCCTGTGTAACAGGATTACATTTTCTGAGCTGACAGCTGGTCCACTGATGCTAAATGTACAGTTTTTCAAATGATTGTGGTCACAGTTTGAACACAGAGTAACTTACTGTCATTTGTTTCTCTTTCACAAGACATGGAGGAGATGTCTGATATCGAAGGTGTTTTTCCTTTTTTTTGGTGTTGCATTGAATGCAATATTCATCATCATCACCAAAACCACAAATCCCATCAACACTAATGTTGCTGTGAGACTTCTATTAGGGCATCAAAGCCTGATAGAGTATAAACCATGGGATCATCAACATGCATGTGACTGAAGTGCAGAAGGATTCATGTTTAGTGACTGTTGTTAAAATGCTTGTGGCTGACATTAATACGTTGACATAACTTCATTGTGATGACTGTTCATGCTCTGTTATTGTTCCACATCAGCATCAGTGGTGGCAGGTGTGACTGTGAACAGCAGAAGCCCAGACTTCCTCCTGTTCAGAGACACTAGGACCTGCTCTAAAATCAGAGTCCGTTTATGGCTCTAACAGCTGTGTTTGTATGTGGATGTGCAGAGATCAAGGCCATACCAGATCTGAACCTGGAGTCGGACATGAAGCTGGATAAACTGGAGTCATTCCTGGGCAAGATCAACAGTAAAGGTCGGTCTTGCTCGGCACGCTGTCTACGAGTCCATCATGCCTCTGCTTTGTACCATACTCTCAGTCACATTGTTCACACCGTGAGAAAATGTTCCCACATTACAACCATACGATCAATTATAGATTAAATCTCCTGATGTATATCAGATGTGTAATCCAGACCAAACTTGAATTAGATGCAGTATTCTCCATCGAGTTCACTATAACCCATTTCAGATGAGAGAATCTGTTGGTGTTGACAGTACAGAAACGTTAAGGATTTAAGATGGTCCATAAAAACACATGAAATCAGAGGAATGCAGCACTAGACCATATTACACACCTGGTTTATTCATCAACCAGTTTGAGCCTGAAAGACGTTCAAATAGGCAATAAAAAGCATAATATAATAACCTACAGTCGGCGTTGTCAAAGTAATGTGATATGATGCTGCAAAGTGCTGTCCCATTTATATTTATACCATTTCAAGCCCTTGGAGCCTCTCAAACTCAGCCATTTACCAGGTGACGTCAGTCAAGTCCCTGGAGGTTCAGGGCTTAAGGCCTGAGGGGGGACACTGGGATTGGGCCTTAGTGTGCAACAGTTGAGTCCTGGTACTCTGGGGACACCTGTGGCTACTGGTGGTAACAGCAGCCACATTTTAGAGCCCCGTTAACACAGTTCAACATGTTGACCTCTTCCAACTGCAGTACGTCGTCCCGGGTCTGACCTTTACTTCAGTATCACTGTCAACACTGCATAAATAAATCTGAATTAAAGGCAGCAGGTTAATGTAAAGGCTGAAGGAGCACTATATCACATATGCACAAGGATAGATCAAATGCTCTGTAGTTAAATGAAAACTTGATTATCATCTCTTATGATAAGTGATAAGTTGTTGAGGAGATTATTCTCATCTCAGATTGGTCTTTCTTTCTTTTTTTAAAACCAACAACCTTCCTACGACTTTTCTACAACCATACTGATAACCCCACATATATTTTAAATTTGGATGAAAAAATATTTAGCAGAGCACTTAAAAACATACATGTGAGTACACAGGTATTAAACAAGATATAGGCTATAGTTGGGATATTTACCGTGCTTTACCTCGCTGTTGGACATCACTTTCAGAAGGACAACTGAAGCTGTTATACTGCTGTTTTCAAAGAAACCAGACCAGAGTCCATTCTTAGAAACCTTAAACCTCACACAACACGGGAGTTACGTGATTGAGTTTCTCTATATTATGTTAACACACTGACTGTATGGATGTATATATACTGTACATGTAGCAGCGTCACTATGCAGAAACCTGCATCAGGTCATATGGGAGAAAGTTTTAGAAGGACTTAATGGAAAAAGTGGAACCACCCTTTAGGGTCTATTGCTCAGCCTGTGAGCAACAAACACCCTGGTGGCTTAGTAGTTAAGATGCTCACCATATACTACAGTATGATCACAACATCCCTGGTCTGATTCCTGCTGAGCACCTTTTTATCGCATCATCCCCAACTCAGTTCCTATCACATCTCTACTGTCCAAATATACTCAAAGAAATAGAAATAAATATGTTTAAAAATAAAAAATGCAGCGAGAAGAGCAACTTGTGTATGTTTGCAGCACAGCCAAACCAAAAGAAATCTTAATAAATTGTGTTTGTTGACAGTTTCAGGTCTGTGCAGAAAGATGCACCCTGCCTCTAACACTGAACTTCACCATTCAGAGAGGCGACAAATTCAGACAAAATGAGCCTTAAATAGTTTTAAAAGATTTGGGTTTGATGTGAGCAAAATCTGGATGGATTGCATGCATAGCAATAAGACTTTTATTAGATTTATGTTAAGTTTTTCTTCACAAATCAAAGTTACAATTTAAACTTAACATTTATCCATAAATAAAAGAGCACATCTTCCATTAGCAATACATGAGCCCAGGGATGCTTGCTCAGGCTCAGGTCAAATCATCTGCAGTAGTAATAATAACATTAATAACTGGGATGGATATCGTGTGATCTGACACAGCCTCATCTTGTCCCTCCTCAGTGTCTGGACTGCCAGAAGCCACCATCACAGTTACACAGAAGAAGGTAAAGGAAGTCATGACCCTTGAAGACGAAACTTTCTCCAAGTTCTACCGCCAAGTGGACGAGTTTCCCGCCACCACCAACAAGGTGGAGATAGACGACGACTTCGATGCCATCTTCGGTCCTCAGGTGCCAAAGTAAGCTCTCACTGCCACAGGTCACATTTTAAATGACGTCGCTGGGAGACCTTTTCCTCTGTTGACCACGCCTCTTCACCCCTGACCTCTCCGCAGGCTGACCTCAGACATGGTGCAGCACAAGCGAGCGGTGCGCCCGGCGCGTAACGTCCAGGCGTCCAGGAACCCTCTGAAGATGCTGGCTGCCAGGGAGGACATCAGGCATGAGTACACGGAGCAGAGGCTCAACGTCGGCCTGCTGGAGAGCAAGAGGATGAAGGCTGAGAAGAGTGAGTACAAATTGTTTTTACTCATCAGTGTCCAATCTTGGCCCGTCACATGGGAGTTTCATCTTTTAAATGAAGTGCAGTACATTTCAGGATGGCAGATATGTTGAATATACTTGATGTACTATGGTTTGTTCTACATGGGATGTAGTAAATGACCACCAACATTGAACATAATATTAATTGTCTTTTATTAAGCTGCCAGCATGAGACTCGCTTTGGCGTTTAGCTTCTCCTGCAGAGTGTGTGTGCTGTATAAGCATGGATGTGGGTATGGGGAGTGTGTTTTTGTATCTGGAGAGAAGCAGAGAACAGAGAAATAGCTTGGAGAGAGCAGAAGAAGTGAAATGGCAAAGCAAGTTTATACTTGTTTAGGTCAGTAAAGGTGACGGGAGATGCCAAACTCCACTTCAGAAAAGACGTTACGGCTTTTAATAATCGCCACACCAATCGCCTCTGAATATATGAGACGTACTGGTTTTGAACTGCCCGTGGAAAAATGCATTCTGGATGAAAAGCTCTGTTTTCGCTGTCTATTTTTCTCTTTTTAGAGTCGCAGTGCTTATCGAAATGCATTCACGATGCAGACAGTTGCTCTGTGCATAAATACTATAAAATCTGTGCCAGTAAAAATCTGTAAAATTTAATAATTCTCAATAATTTATCAGAGGCCTGATATATATTGTATATTGTGATGCAGCCTTAAAATATCGAGATGTTATTTATAAGGCATATCACCCAGCCCTAAGTACATTGTCTGCAGTCTTGTTTCCATCTGCACGTTCATGTGCTGAGTTGTGAACATGTGAAAATGCATAAGCTTTTACAGATGTGTCCTGCAGAAATGCAGTGACAAAACATGTCCATGTTTCAATCTTTGTAATCAAGTGAAATTCATGTCTGATTTTTGTTGTCTTTATAATATTGTTTATCCAGCGTTTGAAGCAATCCACTGGAAAATAAGAGAGAGCAGAGCATCCATCTCAATCTCAGATACAAAATTAATCTATCACTGATAGGATGCGGTCTATAAATGGTCTCCCCATGCTGAGAATGAGCCCACCCTAGCTGCTCTGGGACTCATACTGACCTATATCTGGGTCTTGAAGTCAGTTTCCCGTCATTGTGCAAAGCAGTCCAATGACATGGTCTGTAGCCTGTTTTGAGAGTGACGTTAGATAACCCACAAAGTCCATGTTATGTTGCTCCCATAACTTCCTCCTTCACCTCCTCTGACAGCAATAAAACCACTTCAACTGTCTCTGGAGTGCTCTATATTTGTTGCAGTTGAACAGAGGCTGGCTTTGTCAGAAATGAAAGGTCATTTACTCTCTAGCTGTGGTCTGGTTTGTGTTATAGCAGCTAAATGTAATGATTAAATGTTGTCTTTCTGTCTCGTGTCCCCTACAGTGAGTAAGAACTCTGGTTTCTCTGACGTGGCTCTGGCCGGTCTAGCCAGCAAGGAGAACTTCAGCAACGTCAACCTGCGCAGCGTCAACATCTCTGAGCAGATGTCCAACAACAGCGCTGTGCCCTACAAGAAGCTCATGCTCTTACAGGTCAAAGGTCAGCTGAGTGAACAGGCCACTCCGACCATACACAGACACAGCAGGTTCACAAGGACCGACAACAGGGTCTTTTTTTAGTTTACCACACCATAATTCCAGTAGTGGCACATTAAAAAACATGTGCAAATCTCTAATTAGTGCAGTTGTAATGGGCACTGTAATGGGTGATAGATGATGGAAAGGACAAATTTGACCACATTTCTACAGACCTGTCCTTACATGAACATATAGTATAATAGCATTCAATAAATCCATTAACAGCAGTGGTTCCCAACAGGTCTACATCTGGGTGTATGCTAAGTGAACTTAAAGGAACAGTGTGCAGCATTTAGGGGGATCTGTTGGCAGAAATGGAATATAATAGTTTGTTTTCATTAGTATATAATCACCTGAAAATAAGAAGTGTTATGTTTTCGTTAGCTTAGAATGAGACGTTTCTATCCACATAGGGAGCGGATCCTCTTCACAGAGTCCGCCATGTTTCTACTGTAGCCCAGAATGGACAAACCAAGCACTGGCTCTACACAGGGCCATCCACGTTTTTGTGTCGGCCACCGTAGTTCTCCCACATGCTTAGCACACGGGAAAAGTTTCACTTGGTTGCAATCTGCAACGTCGCCAAATACTCCACACTGAACATTTAGCTTCACATTTATTTGCATTCATCCAGTCAGTGAATTGTTGCTATGAGGAAACAGTGCTAACCTCTGCGCTGCCTGTTCAATATTACTTAAAAAAAATGAAAACAAAGTAATAAGAATTGCAACTAGAGAGTGAAATTAGGGTAAAAGGAAGTGTACAAATTAGCATTTATAGCTAATTCAAGCTAGTTAAACAGAACCGGGTAAAAATTATTTTCTAATTGAAAGCCAGGCAATTTATTTTTCTTTTCTGATTAATAGTGTCATGCTAATGTTTAGCCTTGTAGGTGGGGTTAGCCTCTTGTGATTCATCAATAGGCTAGTTGTGCTGTAAAGGTGCGTCTCACTGCTACAGGAAGTGGTTCTTAACGAGCCTGAGTCTGCCGTCATGACAACAGCTCCCTGAGGCTGTACTTAGCCACAGCAGGGCTTTGGGCTCTGTGCTGCCATGCTGATGTTTAGTGGGTATAATTGGTGCCTTCAGATGAAACTCCTGAGTATGTGATTACAACCTGGGAAGTCATTTATATAATATGTTTGGCGTTCAAGTGGTGAAGTTGTGAGAACACCGCTGCTAAGTAACCGCAATATTAACATTACTGTCGGTGTGCAGAAGCCACAGAAGCTACTTATTTAGAAACATAACAATATACGACTAAAATTACAATATACTGTATTAACTTAGGAACCAAAAAATTAACTTCCATGGCCTCAGCCGTGCCTGACAACATTTAGCAGGAATATTTACTATGTTCACTGTCTAAGTTAATTTTGTTAGCATGCTAACATTCTCCAGTTTTCAGTAAACATAAAATACATTGAGGCTGATGGGAAATGTCCTTTGTTTTGAATGTTTCTGATCATAAGCTACTGGATGAAAAATGAAATCGAGTGCATTGTCATTACTTGAGCTATACTACTACTGTTAGCTTGGCTGATAAAGATGAAAGCAGTGACTTCAAAATTCACTATACTTCAAAATGAAGTTAAATTAAGTTTTTTTTTTTTTTTTTTGCTCGCAACTTGGCCAGAATGCATCCTGCTCAGCTTTTGGACTCCAACCCACAGGTTGGACTAATCAGGATTTGTCCTGAGGAGGCACCAAGGCCATCATGTCCTACCGAGAAATATCTCTCAGTTTTCGTTGAAACCACAACCCTTACAGGAGGCAAATTGGGACCAGCCTCCTCGAATAGGCAAGCTTGAGGATGCAACGTGTTTACTACCCAAACAAGCCAGTCAAGCAGGAAGGGATCCAAAACATCTGTCTACATTTTCCTGATCTTTTAAACGAGGTTGTTTTTTTCAAGTATGAAACCATGAGGCAGCATCTTTACCAGCTGTTACATTCAGTTGTTTAAGAGCGTGGTAAAATAAATGGCTACTGTTTTACACAAAGCTTTGAAGGATGCTGCTTCAAGAATGTCCTCTCCAGAGGATATCTAAAATGGGAGATGAGTTGGTCTATTTCAGTGTCTTTGCACCTCCTCCACTCGTCTGTTGGTGACAGCTGTGGCTCTAAGTCATTCTCCCCAGGTCACCTCACACTATCCTGGGCTGATCCTCCCCTCAAAACCCCCACTGTCTGTAATCCAGAGCAAATGCAGCACCCCGGGGGTGCCGCTTTGTTAGGAGGTTAGCCGTCCCAGCCTGGCAGGGTTGAGAGTGGTGCTTTAGAATAGCTTCTGCGTGGATCACCTGAAGAGCCAGTGGGATGAGTCACTATAATGAGTCCCCTAAGTTTGTATTTAGGCATATTCACCATTTAATGTAGATTGCAATCTGTCCTGGCTGGTTTTTAAAGGTGACCTATTATATTTATTTTCAGGTGCATATTTGTAACATGTTTACATGCTTTAATGTTCAAAAAACACTTTATTTTTCTCACACCAGCTGTACTGCAACACCTCTTTTCACCCTCTTCAGAGTCCGTATGAACACCCCCTCTTGTGGTATTCACGACGTCATAAGTGTAAAGTTACTGAAAACTCAGAGTTTACGAGTTGTTGACTTTGTCAGAAATAGTGTACATGACTTCCCTTGTTGTAAACACAAGCTCACGAGTTTCATTTGCAGGCAGCATAACTTTTCAAACGTTTTGCATGCACAAAAAAACAATATAACACACTAACAGAAGGGCAAAAACATAATAGGTCCCCTTTAATACAAAGAGGTGGGTACTTGACAAGGCAGATATGTGCACATACATGTACAGGGTCAAACAGAGATGGCTGGCACATCCTTGCCCCAGCACCCCCAGTATGATAATCCAGGAATGCTGACAGCGATAATCAGAGCTGCCACTGATAAGCCACCTGTCTGGGTGTTGTTTTTTCCTGTAACACCAGGCCGACGGCACGTCCAGACCAGGCTGGTGGAGCCCAGAGCATCGTCCCTGAACAGCGGCGATTGTTTCCTACTCATCACGCCGCACCACTGCTTCATCTGGACCGGAGAGTTCGCCAACGTCATCGAGAAGAACAAGGTGAGCACTGTGAAGTAACGGAGAAGCTAGTTAGGACAGACTTGAGTTTCAGTCATTTCAACACAGGTGAAATAAGGGTGATGTTACGTGGGGCAGACGTCACGTGCAGGATGTAAACAGTCCTGGGAGGAAGCAACGGTGGCACGGCACAGGAAGAAGTGTGTGTTGACGGAAATGGTGTGTGTGTGTGTGTATGTGTGCGTGTGCGCAGGAAGCAGACGTAAAACAAGGCTATTGTTCAAAGCCTAGACTGGTGGCTTGTGATTGGTTGAACAGAGCGCTGACCTCAATTGGACCAAAAGGAAAGCTCTGAGCCATGGCCCTCATTATTTATGAGGGGTAGTTCGAGTCTAGGTAATTAGAGTTTGAGGGTCTTCTTCCTGAGTAATGGACTTGATTTTTTTCCCCTCAGACAGACAGAAGTAAACAGAACTCATCAGTAAAATGTAATACAAGTTTTTCCCTGTCGTTCTTTCAGGCTTCAGAGTTGGCAAACTTCATCCAGAGAAAGAGAGATTTAGGTTGCCGGGCGAACTACATCCAGGTCATTGAGGAGGGCGTCAGCACACACAGCCATGCTGCCAAGGAGTTCTGGAAGATCCTGGGAGGGCAGTCAAGTTATCAGTGTAAGGATTCATACGTGGCAAAGCCAACCTCGAGGAAACAGCTGTCGAAGTGCTAAACAGCTGATGGCCTTTGTCTTCCTGCAGCTGCAGGACCACCAGATGAAGATGAGCTGTATGAGGGCGCCATTGTGGAGACCAACTGTATTTACCGCCTGATGGATGACAAACTGGTGCCAGATGATGATTTTTGGGCCAAGGTGCCCCGGTGTTGCCTGCTCAACCCCAAAGAGGTCAGATAACCTGACTGAGGTCTAAATTCATCTTGAATGTGTTAAACTGTAGATCAGTTACGGATTAAAGCCAATATGTGGAGGATTTAAATATGTGTACTGTGGCGCCACCCAATGGTTATATAAAATAATGACACTGTAGGCAACAGTAAAGCCAGCTGGTGTTGCTGGACTGGAAAAAAAACTCTCTGTGTCTCTGTGCAGGTTTTAGTGTTTGACTTTGGCAGCGAGATGTACATTTGGCATGGAAAAGAAGTGACGCTGGCTCAGAGGAAGGTGGCCTTCCAGCTGGCCAAGCACCTGTGGAACGGCACTTTTGACTACACAAACTGTGACATCAACCCGCTCGACCCAGGAGAGTGCAACCCACTCATACCCAAGTACGGACACATGGACTGCATCAATATAGACCTGTGTGTGTGTACAGTGCAACACTTTAAAGGGACAGTTTGGCTGTTTTGAAGTCATGTTGAGGTACTTAGTCAATGTATTACTTACAGTAGATGCCAGTCGGCACGCCCCCAGTTTGAAAGAAACAGACAGGAGTACCAGCACGGGAGCAAATCAATGTACTGATGTGGACGGAGGGCAGCAGAAAAACGAATTTTAAACAGATTTTATGCTCTCTTCAAAGCCACCAGACTCCTTTGACAAAAATAGTGATTTTACCTCACAGAATACCGGAGTTGCTGGTCTACCGCTGTCTCTGTCGGTTAGTTTGTTTGTGTTAATGTGTGACTTTGCTGTCTTAAAGGGTTATTTCTGATTCATCAGTCACACAGTAACGCAAAGAAGCAAACTGATCAAGGCAGCGGAAGATCAGCAACTTCCATGTTCTGCAAGGTTTAATTACTATTTTTGTCAATGGAGTCTGGTTGCTTTGAATAGAGTACAGATAACGGTTTCAGTTCCCTGTCCAAAGGGCTGTCTGATGGGAAGGTAAAGTAGTGAAAATGTTCTACTCTATACATAGCGTACACTTTCTTTAGGTGCGTTTTGCTGCTGCCTCCATCCACAGCTGCAGCCGACATTGCTAGTAAGCTGGTAAAGCACCAAAAACAATGTTATTAGTTTGAATGTAGAGTTTCAATCTCACTTGATGGTCTAAATGCTCTTAATAACTGTCATTCATGAGCGAATGCTGCAGATCACTGCTACTACTACAACAGTGTATGGAGAACATGTACTGGTGTTGTGTCACTGACGGACTGGACCGTCTTCGCCTGCAGGAAAGGTCAGGGCCGACCTGACTGGGCGGTGTTCGGCAGGCTGACTCAGCACAATGAAACCACCCTGTTTAAAGAGAAGTTTCTGGACTGGAGCGACTCCAGAAAAACGCCAAGTCCCACAAAAACCAACGACCACATCGCTGATCAAAAGGTATCAAAGCGTAAAAGTCATATTACTATTGTCACTGCGGCACAGAAGATAAGATACAGCATCAAATGCACATTCTGTCCTCCACACCAGGAGCAGTCCACCTCAGATCAGCCCCACGCGTACGACGCCTCCCTGATGCTGCCCCTCCACCAGGCGCCCGTCTGCACCAAACTGGACGGGTTCAACGTGGGGCGGGGCTACGGCCTGGTGGAGGCGGAGGAGTGGCGGAGCTACGAGATCAGCACGCTGGCGGTGGAGGTGTGGCACATCCTGGAGTTTGACTACAGCCGCCTGCCGCGCCAGAGCATCGGACAGTTTCACGAGGGCGACACATACGTGATGAAGTGGAAGTACATGGTCAGCACTGCAGGTCCGTATCGACTCTTTTCACACATCACGTCTAAACACGCTTGAGGATCTTGACTTCCATTTCAATAGTCAAAACTATTAAATATTTATTGATAAATTCATCTGTGCTTAATTTTCTTGAGACTAGTACACTACCACAGGATAGTGACACAATAGAGATACTCTACTGTGCAAAACAAGTCAAGTAGTTTCATCCCGTCTAGATGATCCTAGTTTTTATGTGGAGGACTGTAGATCTAGATCATATTCTTCTCTGAAATACCATTCAGACACCATTCTCCTCTATTTACAGACATTTCAAGATGTGGTTGAATTGCCTCTGTTATTCTATTTGCTAATATATTGTAGATCAGATAGTTAAACACAAAAGAAACTCCTGAGAGAAGTCTTCCAGATTGTCCAGTTTAAATTAGACTATTCAATTTATTTTTATACTTTTAATATTGTTGACGCTCTCTCAAACACAGTGGCGGTCAGTTCGTCTCTGTGTCCTCAGTTCTGACGTTTTGCTACTGAAATGCTTAAAATTGGGGTCTTGCAGGTCGGGTTTGGGTGGTTGATTAATTTATCTCTTTACATGTTGGGCGGTGCGGATCGGTTCTCATAACGGGCCGCTGAATGCGACTGAACTGTACATCACTCAACGCAGTCAGGAGGACTCACAGTAACTGCAAAACTTAAACATTCACTGTTCAGTGTTTTTCATCAGATAACTATTAAGCAGCCTAAATTAACATTGATATAGAGAGATACGTTATTGCACATATTTCATATATACTGTATATATTAGGGCTATCAAAATTTACACAGTAATAATGTAATGCAAATTAATTTTTATGCTGCTAATTTCTTTAACACATTAATGCAATCGACCTTTCAGAGGCTGTTAAAGCAAGAATGAAGATACTTTTATCATATGAAACTGGAAACCAGACTAAAACTAAACTAAATTATGATGACTATTTTCTAAGGGGTCTGTTGACCTCTGACCTCCAGATGTGTGGATGTAAATGGGTTCTCTGGGTCCCCACCAGTCTCCCCTTTACAGACATGCCCACTTTCTGATAGTCCCAGTCAGTCTGGATCAAGTCCTAGTCAAGTCGTTGGGCTGCAGTTTGCCATGTTATGAGTTGAGCGTATTTTTTATACTAAAGTCAGAACCTGGCAGAACCAACTCTCATGTTGATAAGATTATTAATTACTTGACAAATCTCCCTTTAATGTACATTTTGAACAGATAAAATTTGTGATTAATAATTAGTTGAATCGACTGACAGCCCTAACATATACAGTATATTTATACACTTGAAATGTGTCTGAAGTTGATTCCAAACATATAAATGAGAGTAAACTGAATACTGTAATACCATTAGCAGCATTTTGTAGTTTTGGAGGCTGTAGTCACATATAAAGGATGTCTGTCCATCAGTTGGGAGGAGGCAGAACCCGGAGCAGCAGAAGACGGCAGGGCCCGGGAAGGAGAAGTGCTGCTACTTCTTCTGGCAGGGCCGCAACTCCACCGTCAGCGAGAAAGGAACGTCAGCGCTGATGACGGTGGAGCTGGACGAGGAGAGGGGAGCACAGGTACGCCCGAGTTTATCAGCCAGAAAGATAGATAGATAGAGAGGAGGATAGATGAACAAGTGGTTTTCATCTCCCTCCAGGTTCAGGTCCAGCAGGGTAAGGAGCCTCCATGCTTCCTGCAGTGCTTCAAAGGAGGGATGGTCATCCACTCCGGGAAGAGAGAGGAGGAGGAGGAAAACTCCCAGAGTAAGCCCACATTACTCCTTTAAAATAGTCATCAGTCATCGAGACAAACTCAGTTTGCTCTCTGCTGTGGCTCCATTATTTCCTGTTCAAGCCTAATAAGCCAATAGTGTGTTTAAAGGTCCATATTTTCTGAATTATAGTTGATCCCTGACAGTTCTTAATGAAATGACTAAACTTACAGCAATGATCGCTTCTGTAGCAGTCCTATAAATTCATCATCTGTCCATAACATATGAGAACTGGATTGTAGGAACCGAAACCATCCTGAGGGATAAAAACACTGATCTTTCAGGAGCTCCGTATTTTCCCAAACCTCAGATAACTGAGCTGTGGTCCTTTAGGCTACAAGCTGCTGCTGTACACAACTGCTTTCTTCTTTTACATCATCTGCTAAATGAAGAAGGTTAGAAAAGTCTGATCTGAATAGTTTCCTTTCCTGTGTTTGTTATAGGTGAAAGAAAGTCTTACACAGATAATCTGTCTAACTTCCTGGAAGTTAGACAGATAAGAGATAAGATAAGTTAGACAAAATAACTTAATGTGTGAAACAGGTGGGAAAAAAGTGTTTGTTGTTGTAATACTCATATCGGCCACTAGAGGCTGAAGTGCACCACTACACCATGTTCTAAGCTGGACTAAAAGTATTCATGTTTTCTTCAAGTTTTATGTTCTCTGTGTACTTTAAACACAAGGTACATACTGTATATTGTGTGTTAGTAAATTATGTAACATTACTGCCATGTCTTTCCTCCATTCTTTTGGCTGGAAATGTGTTTTAACCTGCACTAATCTACCATTGGGGGAAAATATAAATGTTTTTAGTCCTTTTATTTAGAACATGGGGTGGTGCAGTGGTTCCCAAGCTGGGGTCTGGGCCCCCTTTAGGGTGACACCAAAGACCACAGGGGGTGCACCAGGATTTGCCAGCTCTGAGGTTGTCAAAATTAGATTTGCATGTCAGCTAAAATCACAATAACATGCTCACTGGATAATTTATACAAAAGTTTAAATATAAAGTTTTTAATATTATTATAATAATATAATATAATAATAATAATATAATAATATGATATATAATAATAAGATATAATAATATTATTAGTATTAGTCTATTGGTATAGAATGACATTCCAGTGGTGGCTGCCGAGGTTTCAGAGACCTGTGATCCAAATATTTCCAATAACTGTCAAAATTTATTGGAAAAAAACTCACGACATGTTTTTATCTAACAAAATATCCATATTTGTTAACATTTAACTGAAGAGTTATGTGCATTAAAGACAGCTGATTTAATAAATCTTTTCTTAGATATACAAGTAGGGGGGCTTCAAGGGGAATAGGTTGGGATTCACTGGGGTAGTGGGACACTTTAACCTCTTGTGGCTGAAATAACAACAAAAAAGTGATCCTGACAAAAGCAACAAAAATCAGCTGGTAAAACTTTTTTCCCACCTGCTTCACAGATGAAACAATGCTAGAAACTTAGATGGATCATCGTGTTAGAGCATAAACACAGGAGGGAAACCATTCGACTGCATAACGGATCACCAGAACCTTTGATCTCACTTGTCTGTCAGCGTTTCCGTGGGTAACTGCCTCCCTCTCGCCCCCCACTGCCCCCCCAGGTGACTGGCGTCTGTACTGTGTGCGGGGGGAGGCGGAGGTGGAGGGCCACCTGCTGGAGGTGGCCTGTCACTGCAGCAGCCTGCGCTCCAGGGTCTCCATGGTGCTGCTGTGCGTCAGCCAGGCCCTCATCTACCTGTGGCACGGCTGCAAGTCTCAGGCGCACACGCGGGAGGTGGCACGAACCGCTGCCAGCAAAATCAGAGAACAGTGAGTGGAAACCTGATCGCCTCCCCTTAAAGCAGGGGGGCGTTTTAGTTCAGGGGCCACGTACAGTCCAGCTTGATGTCCGGTGGGACAGTAACACCGCTGCATGGTAACCTGTAAACAACAACACCTCCAAATGTTCCCTTCCTGTTAGTGTAAAGAAGTACAAGTACATTCAGGAAATGATCACAAGCGCTGAAAAATGAAAATCTCAGTTTTCACAGTTTACACAGCTTTGAGGTGTATCTTTTAGATTTGACTCCCCATGTCAAAGGTTTAACTCAGTTCTCTTAATTATGACTAGATTAATCGGTCGACAGATTAATTGGGCTGATTATTTGATATTTTTCATAATCAGCATTAGCCGATGTCTGAGCACATTAAGCTGATTATCAAGCAGGTGCATAAATGCTGCTAAGTGTACTAAAGCTTTAAAAAGTTTATTTGACAGTTTATTTTTATTTATTACCTGTTTCATGTATTTAATATTTAAAAATTCTGTGTACCATTTGTTATTATTAAGCTGTTATATTTTATCAGATGGAGAAAAAAAAAGAAAGTGACCCAAACATATCGGACCCCCCCCCCTCAAAAAAATCATCATCATATATTGGCCATCGGCTGCCCTGATTCTGTAAAAAATAAATAAATAAATAAATAAATAAAAATTGGCATCGTCCATAAAAAACCCATATTGGTCGACCTCTAATTATGACTTTCTATGATTAATAACTGATTAATGACTAATAATGAATTTGACGTAATATCTCATCATTTTGCCTTCCTATGTCAAAATTCTGGCTTTATTTTAACTCAAATTTGGATATAATTCCTGTTTAAAGTCAGAAATGTGAGTAGTGAGTATATCAGAAAGTATATCAGAATCGATTTACTTTTCTGAAATTTTTACACTTTACAAAGTCATCCAGTGGGCCTTATTGGACCCTTTGGTGGGCCGGTTGTGGTCCTCGGGCCGTATGTCTGACACCTTTGCCATAAAGTGTTCAGTCGGCACAAGTCAAAGTGACACCAAACAGGCGGGACTGCTCCATCTGACTGCTGCCAACAGATAACCAAGTGATCATCTTACAGATGTGTTGACATATCTGATTTGTTTCATACTGCCGTTATCACTCAGTTTGACGCGTTTGACCTTGTGCAGTTGTCCTCTGGAGACGGGCCTCCACAGCAGCAGCAAGGTGACCATCAGGGAATGCGACGAGGGAGCCGAGCCCACGGGATTCTGGGAACCTCTCGGGAGGAGGGACAGGAAAGCGTACGACTGCATGCTGCAAGGTTGGGGAGCCGTGAAACCCGAAGGCTGATCCTGAACATGTTTTCGTTACTGTAAACGGCTGCGGATGGTGGAGTTAACTGTTTTTTGACCTTTGACCCTCAGACCCAGGCAGGTTTAACTTCTCACCACGTCTGTACCAGTTGAGCAGCAGCTCAGGGGAGTTTGCAGCTGTGGAGTTTCTGTACCCTGCCAGAGACCCCAAGGAGGTCAACTCAATGCCGTTCCTGCAGGAAGACCTTTACGCAGCTTCCCAGCCAGGTACAGCACCCAGGAAGGCCTTCACACTGGACGCATTTCTTTCCTGCGATCAATTCACACATAAATATTTTTATCAAAGTGTTGGGTTTTTTATTAGTACTTTCACACAGAACATGAATATTATGCAGCGAAAAAGCAGCAGCTTTTTTTTTTTTCAAAACAAGATTGATTCTCTGAGCTTTCACATCGCGAATAAAATCATCAGGTGGAGTTGGGCCTATATTTAGGAAACAACAACATGGAGGCTCCGTCGTCCGAATCAAGACGACAAACTTTATTACTCCTTTCAACTTTGACAAAAGCAGCGCAGACCAGATCCACTCCTTCAGTTCTTACCTTTCACAATAAAAGCCCTGGTCATATAATATCAGCAGGCGTGTATTTCACATTTTCATGTCATTAATCCGTCACGTTCCGAGTGTGTAAAGGCCTTTAGTCTTACTGTGCATGTGAAGATTATAATAAAGTGTTATTTTAATAATTATATTTATAGGCTGCGTTTCATATTCAGTAGATGATGATTTACACTGCAGCAGATCTCGAGCTGACTGCAGCCATTTCTTCACTCCAGCTTTAGTCTTAAAGGAATGAAAGTCAGTTTACCATTTAAACTTTAGTGCACTGCAGAAGCTGATTCTGATGGATTATCTGACTGTGTTGCAGTGTTTTGTTACTTGTTGGTTAACCTATACAGACGCCGATGTATATGCATTAAGCTAATATTGTGTTGGGAAAGTGTGTTCAGCTAAGAATCACTGCTCTATCAGCAGTATCACTCCATGAGCACTTCAGTGTTTCCATTAATGATGATGATTACGTGTGTTTTCGTCCCTTAACGTGAGAAAGTCATCCAAAACTTTGTTTTTCATTCATCCTCAACTCCTATCCTAACCTGAAAATGTCCGTATGTTGTGGTCTTTCTGTGACATCCAGCCCTGTTCCTGGTGGACAACCACCACGAGGTGTATCTGTGGCAGGGCTGGTGGCCTCAGGACAGTGAAAGCACCGGCTCAGCCCGAATCCGCTGGGACTCAGACAGGAAGTGTGCCATGGAGACTGTGCTGCAGTACTGTCGAGGTATTCAGCTTCATTCTGTTATTATTATTATATTATAATTATTATAATTATTAGGGCCATTTTAGGTAGAAAAATACTGATCAGGATGCCTGGGGAGGGTGGTGATATTCAGAGATAATTTCAGATTTTACTAGTTTAATGTTGTACAGTAACAAGAAAAAATATCACACATTTATTTAAAAAAAAAACACTTCAAAATTCACTGAGATTATAATGTCATAAATTTGCAAGAATTAGAGATTCTCTAAGATTAAAGTCAAACATTTACAGGAAAAACTGGGGTTTTTGTCACTTTGCAAGGCTGGATCCACCTGATCACACCACAGATACTGCTGGTTAACACTGCAGTGATGTGAGGACTTTAATCTTCATATTTGAGGGTCTTTTCTCCTGAATTTACCACTTTAATCTCTGAGAATATCCATGTTTTATCTCAGATTATTACCCCCCTCCCTCAGCTCTGTGTTTTTTGTTATTTTGAACATGCAGTGGCCCTATACGTCGTCATAGTTACCTCTCTCTTCCGTCGCTGATGTTGGGTTGACAACATCCTCGTCCAGCAGTGCTAGCCATAATGAATGTGAGGAGCAGCGCTTCTTTCAAACCCCCAGTCTGTTGTTGTTTTCACAGAAAAGAACGAGAAGAAGCCTCCCAAAGCGTACCTGATCCACGCTGGTCTGGAGCCGCTCACCTTCACCAACATGTTCCCCAGCTGGGAGCACAGGGAGGACATCGCTGAGATCACCGAGAGGGTGCGTGGATGGGATCCTACTATCTGACTGCTCCCCGCTACTGTACATCATGTGATAGGAACCAGTGTTGCTCACAGTGTCTGCCTGTAGCCATTAGTGTGTGTACTGTACTGAGACACATGCACTTATTGAGACTTCTTTTTCATGAATACAGGTCAGTGCAGGTGTAAATCTTTATCCCTCATTGGTCTCCTTCTGAAATTAGTTGTCCGCTATCCAACTCTGGGTGCTTTTTGCATTGCAAAATAATCTGTTTTGTGTGTGCTGTCAGGAGGCTGAGGTGTGTAACCAGATCATCCTAGTGGAGGACGTGTTGGCCAGACTGTGTAAGACCACGTACCCCCTGGCAGATCTCCTGGCCCGGCCGCTGCCGGAGGGCGTGGACCCTCTTCGCCTGGAGGTCTACCTGTCTGACGAGGACTTTGAGGTAAGAACTGCAGTCTGCAGACCGTCTCCGATGTCGATTTAAAGGTGCTGCATGTTTCTTTTATTATGATATGAACTATGAAGACTGTCAGTAATTGAGTAAAAGAGAAAACACTTAGCCTGAGGATGTGAAACAGTTCAATAATTAATATCTTACTTCTGGTATATTAGAGAAACATTTTCTCACTCATTTTATAATGTACAAGTACAAGGGAGTATTACGGCCATCACAGGGTAATATTCCAAGAAGAAACTCATTTTCAAGATTAAAGTCAGAAGTTTACAAGAAAAAAATTGAATATTCCCTGAGATTAAAGTAGTAGATTAAAGAGAAAAAAAGTCACATTTACAAGAGAAAACTGGGATATTATATATTATATTATATTATATTATATAGGATGATAGGTTGGATCAACCACATGTCACCACAGATGCCTTTGTCATGATGTTTGATAATTTGGTGATTCTGGGCTGAAATCATGAGTATTAAAATATATAAATTGATGAGATGATCCGCTTGGTGCACGGTAAGCGCCGCTGTCTGTGGTGTGATGAGGTTGATCCAGCCTGGCAAAGTGAAGCGATGTGGTTCCCGAACAAAAAATCAGGTTTTGACAAAAATTTGTTTTTCTTGAAAAACTTTTTTTCTTGTAAATTTACCAGATTTTTCACAGAGAATATCCACATTTTTTCTCGTAAATTTACAATATATTGGTATTATATTATATATTAATATTATATATTTTATTTTATTTATGCCAAATTTGGTTTTAACAGCTACTTTTAAATCAGATTCTTTGTAAAGTGTACAAATGCAGAATTTATGTCTTATTTAACTGTTGATGTGGTGTTGTTTAACATTTCTCCTATAACTAATAATAATAATAATAATAATAATAATATCACTATGAAAATGATCAGTGGGATACGATATAGCAGAAAACGCGTTAGTAGGATACATTCACTGTTGGTTTTGGTCTTTTCATCGAATTTATTGATGCCCAGAAGAATATGGAATAAGACAGGCCTTATCCTTTAACTCCATACAACTTCTATTACTATTACTATTACTATTACTGTTACTTATATCATGTTTACTCAAATATGACTTACTCTTGTTTATTAGTACTGTGAGGTTATAGCAATATTAGTACAAGCATGCTTCATTCAGCTTTTCCTTTTGTTCACTGCTCTCTTCCTCTTTCTTTCCATGATGTTCTGCCATCTTCCCTCCATCTTCTTGTCTTTTTGTGAGCTTGTGCTTCATTCCTTCCACCCTCCAGGGTGTAGGGCCTTGTGGGAAGGTGAGTCGTCGGACTTGAGCATGGATGGCCTGGACTGGTGCTTCTGTTGCTCAACTCAACCATAAACCTTTTTCTATCCAACTTATCCTGAGTTCTCCTTTTACCTCTCCGGTGAAACCTCTAACTGCTCCCATCTGTTTGTCAGCATGTTGTTCACTCACCGTCTGCGAGCTGGTGTCACACAGTACACACTATGTTCAGTATCCTGGAGCTCTCTGACCATATTTCACTGGAGATGTGAAGTGAAGAATGATATTCTTACTCTCACTGACGCATGAGTGTGTTACTCATTCCTCACCATGCAAGTTGTAGGAAGTGGTTTGAAACTGAACAATCTGTGTGGTTAACGTTGTGACTGCTTCATGCTGATGGTGTGCATGTGGCTGCTCCCACAGAAAACCCTGGAGATGACCAGAGGGCAGTACGGCGCTCTGCCTGGCTGGAAGCAGGTGAACTTGAAGAAAGCCAAAGGACTTTTCTGAACACCTGAAACGGCCGGCAGACCCGACGCTGACACCAGGATGCTGTGTAGTCTCCCAGCAGAAACTCAGGAGCTGCCTCTCCGGAGGGAACCCTGTAACGGACGGTTGAGGACGGACGAAGGGAGGAAGGAAAGCGTTGAAGAGGTGGTCGGTGAACTAGGTGTGCTCCTTCCATTTGTTGTCTCAAGGTTTTGGTTGTATAAGTAGGAGACAGATGTAGGCGGTGTGTTATAGCTCTACTTTAAAGTCTCACTCTTGAAACTTGAAGTTTCAAAATGACGTCCAGGTCCAAGAACTTGATTGAATTTAATGTTAATGTATGTACATATGTAGCATACGCAGCACAGCCCAGTGCCCTGATGTTAGTGGGCGCAGGCCCGTCAGCCGGGTCCGCCCTCCACATCACACTCCCTGCTACTCCTCCATGTATGCTTGTGCATTACAAATCATTTATATTTATCAAATCCATGTAGGACATTTTAACATGAATATTCACTGAGCTAAAATGAATGAATAAATTGTGTAATTAATGTGGAGGAGGTTTGTGTCATATGTTGATAAATACTGGATCTCGCTGTACAGTTCACCGTTTGCCATTTACAAACAATGCAGCTTCGTTATCGCGTCTAGTGTCATTATTGTTTCAGATAGAAGAGGATACAGGCCAGAGTGATCATGAGAGGTGTTTGATTTTTAAATCCTACAGTGTATAGTGCCTTGCTTTTGTGTACAGTTTCTATACAGATCCTAGTCTGCATTTTGAAGACTTTTTGTGATATAAAGAAATATTAGAAAAATAAACTACGAAAGATGGAAAGTCTGAAAATTAATCTTGCCTTTTGTTTCCTCCATCGCGCTCGTAACATGATAATAATGCTTCAATTCATTTTAATGCCACTGGTGTCATTAACACAGCTGATCTTTTAGAGTTCTAGTTTGTCACAAAGGAGGTTAAATAACGCTCTGTACATGCACGAAATTTTGACGAGGAAAAACTGGCGTGACCATTTCCAAAGGGGTCCGTTGACCTCTGACCTCCAGATGTGTGGATGTAAATGGGTTCTCTGGGTCCCCACCAGTCTCCCCTTTACAGACATGCCCACTTTATGATAGTCCCAGTCAGTCTGGATCAAGTCCTAGTCAAGTCAGCACTCTGACACACTGACAGCTGTTGTTGCCTGTTGGGCTGCAGTTTGTCATGTTCTGATTGGAGCAGATTGTTGATGCTAAAGTCAGAACCTGGGAGGGTTTCTGGACAATATCTGCCATTGATTAGTGTTGTTCATTGATTTCTAATAATAAATATATACATATATTTTCATATAGCAGCATTTGTCTACTCCCATGTTGATAAGAGTATTAAATACTTGACAAATCTCCCTTTTAAAGGTCCGTTTTGAACAGATTAAAAATGTGTGATTCATTTGCGATTAAATATTTAATTCATTTGACAGCCCTAATACACTGTTTATACTGTGGTTTAGATGTGGTTGAAATTCTTGGATTCACAGCATGAACAGCTCCACAACATGAGCCCAGTAGAGGGCGGTCTAACACTAATTTCTGTGGACTTGCTACTGGTGTAGAAACTACTGATCAGTTGGATTCATGGTGAGTTACACTGAATCTGTGAGATTAATCTGTTACTATCAGTAACACAGAACACACTGTATTTACATCGGTATCCTCCAGTTTGTGTGTTTCCGGGCCCTTGGTGTAAAAACCACTGCTCTAGTACATACCTGCTGTCAGTTTCTTCTTATGTGGTAAACTGTTGAATATTGACTAAATACAACTAATAGCACCCAGAAAGACGAGACATCCTTGAACTGACCCAGGGGTTCGATACCCCCACAGGGGGCTGGATTATAAATCAGAACAGACGACTAATAGTACAGCATAGGAAAGCAGAAAAACAGGTATTTGCCCTGCACCAAATTATGCCTCTTTTTTCAAGTGTTTTTTTTTATGATGTTCTGGATGGATTTTACTTCTATATTTACCACGATCTGTAATGTATTAATATCAATATCAATATCAATACTTATTCAAAGAGAGAGTAGACATTACGTCGATATAAATGGGCCACAAACTAACTGCGTTACCGCTCCAGTCTGCAGTAGCTCATAGATGAATTAATGATTGTACTGAAACAACCAGAGCTGAGTGACTCTGCTTCATAGTCCTGGTTCACAGCAGACGGTCCGACTCGTCGTAGGAGGAAAACACAGGTGTTACTAACTAGACAGCACTGATGGCTCTGTTGTATTCAAGAGTCCCAGTAAGCTGTGAAACTGAAGCAGCTTCCAGCCATCATTCATTTCATTATTTACACCTGTCACACGTCAAAATATGTAATGTGAAAAAGCCTTGTTTGGTAACAACTAAGAAACAACAGCGCTCGGATGCTACGCTGCCCAGATGGAGGCTGGAAAGATTCATTCTGCAAAGCATAAAACCGGCCGGTTTTTAGGAAGAAACGCAAAACAGAGATGTCAGTCAAATCTAAAATATGAAGTCTAGCTTGCTGTTGTGTTTACTGTCGGTGTATTGAGAGGGCCTGCTGTTTTTAATTCAAAAAACAAAGTGAGGTACTTGTACTTTACTTGAATATTTCTATTTCAAACTATTTTCACTACCATCTAGAGGGAGCTGCAGTTACTAGTTACTTTACAAATAATTTCATACAAAACTTCAGATTGTGTACTGTTTGATACATACTGTAATATGCTGTACTACCAAGCAGTACACAAAGTAGTTAAAACTGGCTCCATCTTGACCAGGTGAAATGCTACTTACACATTAATATATCAGCATTGTTAATCTAATAATTCAATAATAATAATTACAGGGGCCATTTTTCTACGTTGGGTACTTTGACTTTTGAAACTATTAGTATATTTTGCCAATAACTCACTTTTACGTAAAGGTGCAGTGTGCAGGATTTGGTGACATCTAGCAGTGAGGCTGCAGATTGCAACTAACTGAAATTACTATTATTAGTATACTACTAATAATTATAATTATTACTATGAATACGTGAACGTATAAACATGAATGTCGCTCTCCAAAGCCAGTGTTTGGTTTGTTCATTCTGGGCTACTGTAGAAACATGGCGGTGCAACATGGCTGACTTTGTGAAGAGGACCCGCTCCCATTTTAAAGTAACAAAAATAACACACACATATAAAACACACGTTTGTGCATGAGCGCGCTCCACTCTGCACTGAGCTCATACTGCAGTTGGAGCTCATCATGCGGTCTTGACTGACGGCGGCGCTGTTGCTGAAGCACAGCGCCCACCCTTCGGTTCCCCCCGGTAAACACTGTTCACTGCAAGGCGCCGGCGCCGGGGCAGCTGTTGCCATGTTGAGAGCCGTGCAGAGGCAACAGTAATGCTCAGGTGGTTGACCTTGATGCCACGGCTCCACCGCCCGATCACCACTGTGCAGACTCTGGCTTCAAATGACATCAACATCTCAAGATGGCTGCTCCCGCATCCGGGATATTTTGGCTTCACCCATGTACAGTGGGAGGAAGTGGAGACGCGTCGTCCGTCTTTATATGTCTATTATTATGATATGCAATCCGCCATTCGGCCTGCATGCTCACATATGGCAGCTTTATGGTTTCTGTTAAAAGCTCAGAGGTGAACGCTAGAATCAGCCCTCCGACCTGTGAAACCTCAGCCTCATTTTCCAGGCCGTCCTCCAGCTCTACACACACTGAAAGCCCTCAGATGTTCTCAATATCAGCCGTTGGCCTGTGTCGGAGAACAAGAGCAATTAGAGGGGAATTTCATGCAATCACGGTAGAACAATATACACAGCAGGTTTCTGTTCATCCAACTGTTGCTGGAGTGTTGCTCAATATTTTAGCAGCCTTACTGACAGCCTGCCCCGAAACAGCAACGAGAGAAAGCAGAAGAAGCTGCTGCCTTTTTCCAGGGAGGTTGGCAAGGCGCTGCGTGGTTCTCGCTGTTTCTCATCTGCTCGCCCTCTCTTGCATGCTAAGTTGTTGGATGCTGAGCCTGCGCTGGGTTATTCTGCTGCACATGCCTCCTCTGAACTCCTCTGGCCTGCGAGGAGTTTGATGTGCGACACGGAGCGTATCCGCCCACCCGCTCCTCCTCACCCACTCAGTGCAACATGCTCCAAGCCCCCCTCCCCAGCCCTCCCCAGCCCTCCCCTCGCCGTCTCCAGTGGGATGTACACTACGTTGCTGCCAGGTGTGTGTAGTATCTCTAAGCCCGTTTTGACTCTGAGCCCAGTTTCTGTGCTGAGCTTTTCCTTTGATACAATCCCTTTACAAGATGCAGAAACATGAATGCAAAACACCATGACACACACACCTGTACAGTACAGTATGTGGACACACACACACAGAGAATCCAGCAATTATATGTATAGTAGACATACTGAAAGCACGACCAGAGTAGCATACAAAGTACAAGTCAAAGATTGGAATGTTAAAGAAAAATGAAAAATCAGCAGTGGAAAGTAATTAAGTCAGTTTATTCAAGTGTTAAAGGGTCAGTTCACCCAAATTGCCAAAAGCTTTAGTAAGTGCTGCTCACAGCTTTCAAAAGTACATAAAAAAATCCGCATTAACAATTTGCTAGGTATTCTGGGTAACCCATAGAAGACAGTGTGAAGAGTTTTCAAAGGGACTTTTTCTTTGGTAGGAAATATTTCCATTTTGCCACCAAATTCCTGTGAGGTGATATTTTATTACTTGGTTTAAATGAGTTTAAAAACCCCCCATGTAACCTTTGTTACATGGGGGGTGCACAGTAAACCACTCAGGTCTTACAAGCACATTTAGTCAATCAATCAGCTGAATAGAGTTCCTACTCTAACCTCTCATCTCTTTAACCTCTCCATTAACTGACTTCTGTTTGCAAGGCAAATGTATTTGTATAAGACATTAAACTAAACTAAGAGGGTCGCAGGTTCAAACTCGGCTTGGGATCCTCCTGCGAGGAGTTTTCATGTTCTCCCTGTGTTAGCCTGGATTTTCTCCAGGTTCTCTGGTTTCCTCCCACAGTCCAAAGACTTGCAGGTTAGGTTCACTGTGGACTCTAAATTGCTCTAAAGGTGTGAATGTGAGCTTGAATGGTTGTCTGTCTCTGTGTGGCAGGAGACCTGTCCAGGGTGAACCCCGCCTTCACCCAGTATCAGCTGTACCTATAGACCCACACCCACCCTACGGACCCACACATACAGGGTCTGATCCTGAGATAAACATTAAAAGATAGAGAAGTCTTCAGTTTAATTTGAATGTACATGTAGGAGATCTGAGGTCATCGAGCAGTTTGTTACAAACCTGCATGCAAAACTAGGACCCACTTGTAAAACCTTTGCTCCGTGGTGCTACTAGTGGCAAAACTCCACTGGAAGCCTTTAAAGGGCTAGTCCTGAGATTTAGTATTAGCCCTACCCTAACGTGTGAGGACTTTTAAAAACCATGGCCAATTGATGCAACACGTGGCCACTAGAAGTCACTGTCCTCTTGTCTTTGTATCAGTGATCAGTCATAAGAATAGATGATAACAGCCTTCTGAAACTACTAGTAGGTGTGGTAGGCCCCCTTTAACCCTTATCTGTGAGGCTGATAAGCTAACCATAACATTTAAGCAGGTAGAACAGTACAAGCATTACAAAGTCACTGCAGTACCATGTGACAACGTTTAAAATACTTTAAACTGAGCACACAGTGACTGAATGACGTGTTTTCCCCTCGAGGCGAGCTGAGATCATTCAGTACTACAAACCCATATACTCGACTCAACCTCTGCCGCCGTTACATGAGAGGAGATAGATCTTTGTTTATTTCATCTGGACTTTTAGTCTGTGGTCTTTATTTAGTATATTTAGTCCGTATAAATGCTGGATCCTATATTTCCCATGACTTTTTTACACTTCCTGCTTGGTGAAGCCCATTGTCTTTTAAACGCCTGTCCCCAGTTTGTAACACAGGCTTTCTGCCATGTTTTTAGTCTCCGAGCTCAAGCTGAGGAAACACTGAAGGCATCTTCAGTGGGCTGACAGTGTTGCCGTCTTGGTGATTTCTCGCTAGATTTAAGGACTTTTAGAGGTACATTCAATGGAAGGGTTGGCAACACTGGGCTGGGTTTTTCAGTTGGATCATTTTAAAAATCAAGTGTACTCTTGCAGGTTTCTCAAGGTCGCCCACCCTGCCTTTAATTGGATTTTGTTAAGCACACTGGAAGGATCCAGTAACAAAAGAAGATATTATACAACTGTTTTCACAGGCTGTGTAGTACTCCTCATGACAAGTTAATTGACCCAACTTGTTTTGGTGGAGTGCACCTTTAAGACCAGAGGGAATAAATATTTTGCATCCAAAATCCATGATCATGTTATATCTCTCTCTCTCTCTCTCTCTCTATATATATATATATATATATATATATATATATATATATATATATATATATATATATATATATATATATATTATTATTATTATAGTTTGGCCCAACAGTATATAAATGTGTTCCACCTCAAACCAGGTGCAACATGAGAATCCTGCTAACACATCACCAGTAATGATGAATAATGTTTTTAAATTTCTCCACTGTGGGACTAATAAAGGAATATCTTATCTTATCTTAATACATATAAACACTCCTAATCCAGGGCTTCCTCTGTGATGTGGGATGTTTATATTGTAGTATGGGCCTTTTGCTGAAATAAGGATCTGAATACTTGCCATCACAAATAAATGGAAGTTGGACGTTGACATCACGTCCTCGATGCGACAGCGCTTCATCCTCCACAGAGGGTGATTCTGAACCAGTGCAGAGGAAAGGTGAAACTGTAATGTTTGTGATTAATTATTAGATTATGCAAAGGGTAATTAAAATATCAGTCAATATTTACCGGGCCATATGCCACGGGCGCTTTTGCAGCCATGGCTCGCCTGTGAATTTTAATATCCCAAACAGGGGGTGAAAGGCGCCCTTTGGCAGGTATCTCCCTAATGCTCTTAACCATCTGTCGACGCTCAGCCCACTTCCACACTAACATAATGTTTTGTTTATGATAACAGTGTTAATTCAACACAGGCTTAGGTGCAAAGTGGCACCGTTGAGCTTTAGCACCATTTATTCCACAATATTTGCATCTGGCGGCGTGCCTGCCCAGCACTCCTCCTCCTCTCCACCTCTTCTCCTCCTCTCCTCCTCTCCTCCTCCCTCTCCTCCTCCTCTCCTCCTCCCTCTCTTCCTCTCCTCCTCCCTCTCCTCCCTCCTCCTCCCTCTCCTCCTCCTCTCCTCCTCTCCTCCCCCCTCTCGTCCTCCTCTCCTCCTCCCTCTCGTCCTCCTCTCCTCCTCCCTCTCGTCCTCCTCTCCTCCTCCCTCTCCTCCTCCTCTCCTCCCTCTCCTCCTCCTCTCCTCCCTCTCCTCCTCCCTCTCCTCCTCTCCTCCTCCCTCTCCTCCTCCTCTCCTCCTCCTCCTCCTCTCCTCCTCTCGTCCTCCTCTCCTCCTCCCTCTCCTCCTCCTCTCCTCCTCCCTCTCGTCCTCCCTCTCTTCCTCCCCTCCATCCACACAAGATGACAAGCAGTGAACAATGAGAGTCCACATCAGGCTCAGCTCATATTCTTCTGCTGTGTTTCCTTTTTGTTCACCGTTTCTATTTGTGTCTGGATTATCAGCTGCTCTCAGCACCACAATGGAGCGATGCTGCCTCTCCCCACCTTCCTCCTCTCCTCTCTCCTTTTTATTCCTCCTCTCCTCTCTCCTTTTTATTCCTCCTCTCCTCTCTCCTTTTTATTCCTCCTCTCATCTCATCTCCTCTCCTCCACTCCTCTCTCCTTCTCTCCACTCCTCCTCTCCTCCACTCCTCCTCTCCCTCCCTCTCTCCTCTCCAGTCCTCCTCTCCTCTCCTCCTCTCCCTCCCTCTCTCCTCCTCTCCACTCCTCCTCTCTTCCTCTCCCCCTCTCCTTCTCCTCTCCTCTCATTGCCTCTCCTCTCCTCCCCTCCTCTCCTCCTCTCCTCCTCACCACTCCTCCTCTCCTCTCCTCATCACCACTCCTCCTCTCTCCTCCTCTCCCCTCCTCTCTTCCTTTCCTCTCCCTCCCTCTCTCCTCCTCTCCTCTCCTCCTTTCCTCTCCTCTTGTCTCTTCCTCTCCTCTCCTCTCCTCCTCACCTTCTCTCCTCCTCTCCTCTCATTGCCTCTCCTCTCCTCCTCTCCTCTCCTCCACTCCTCCTCACCACTCCTCCTCTCCTCTCATCGCCACTCCTCCTCCTCTCCTCCTCTCCCCTCCTCTCCCCTCCTCTCTTCCTTTCCTCTCCCTCCCTCTCTCCTCCTCTCCTCTCCTCCTTTCCTCTCCTCTTGTCTCTTCCTCTCCTCTCCTCCTCTCCTCCTCTCCTCCTCACCACTCCTCCTCTCCTCTCATCGCCACTCCTCCTCCTCTCCTCCTCTCCCCTCCTCTCTTCCTTTCCTCTCCCTCCCTCTCTCCTCCTCTCCTCTCCTCCTTTCCTCTCCTCTTGTCTCTGCCTCTCCTCTCCTCCACTCCTCCCCTCCTCTCCTCCTCTCCTCCTCACCACTCCTCCTCTCCTCTCATCACCACTCCTCCTCTCCCCTCCTCTCTTCCTTTCCTCTCCCTCCCTCTCTCCTCCTCTCCTCTCCTCCTTTCCTCTCCTCTTGTCTCTGCCTCTCCTCTCCTCCACTCCTCCCCTCCTCTCCTCCTCTCCTCCTCACCACTCCTCCTCTCCTCTCATCACCACTCCTCCTCTCTCCTCCTCTCCCTTCCTCTCTTCCTTTCCTCTCCCTCCCTCTCTCCTCCTCTCCTCTCCTCCTTTCCTCTCCTCTTGTCTCTTCCTCTCCTCTCCTCCTCTCCTCCTCTCCTCTCCTCTCATTGCCTCTCCTCTCCTCCTCTCCTCTCCTCCACTCCTCCTCACCACTCCTCCTCTCCTCTCCTCTCATCGCCACTCCTCCTCCTCTCCTCCTCTCCCCTCCTCTCTTCCTTTCCTCTCCCTCCCTCTCTCCTCCTCTCCTCTCCTCCTTTCCTCTCCTCTTGTCTCTTCCTCTCCTCTCCTCCTCTCCTTCTCTCCTCCTCTCCTCTCCTCCTTTCCTCTCCTCTTGTCTCTTCCTCTCCTCTCCTCTCCTCCACTCCTCTCCTCCTCTCCTCTCGTCTCCCTCTTTGGGTTGGAAAAAGCTCTAATCCCCACACTTCCTGTCCAGAGTCTGAGAAAGCCACTTCAAAGACTGGGGCCTGAGATGATTTATGGGAAATGAATTTCAGGAAGAAGACTTTCCTTCTCTTTTCTGGTGCCCTGGGCTCTTAGTGGTAAGCTGTGCTTGTTAACCCAGATTTAGATCTCTACCCTGATGGATTTATATAATGTGTCCCGTCGCTCGCTGTCTCTCCTCTGTCTCCTGTCCGGTTCAGACCTGGACCGTCACTTTGGAAGCTGGATGGAGGCTCTGCACCACCTGGGGCAGTTCAGCTCCAGCGGACCACACACCACAGTATGAGCTCTGCAGACATTTAGCTTTTATTCCTCAGGTTTATGAGGGAATTAACCTCTAGATGGAAAATAATAAGAAAGTGGAAGTATGCTGTGGGCAGAGCTGCGACTGAATATTATTTTTGACAAAAGTCTTAAAACTCAAGTAGCTTTTTCCAGAGCTATTAAATGTGTCTTTGACCATGATGACCATGTCTTCAGTCTTTCCAGCTTCTGCTAAATAGACATGTTATTTTTACACAATATCTTCTAAACATGTTGCTTTTGTACATAAACACCTTTCCAGGGCCTGATAATAGCTTGAACAGAACCGAACAACTGAGGAGTTTCATACCAAAATGTCCATTACTGAAGACATGCTTCGAAAACAGGCAGCTCGTGAGTAGAGCTATCAACCTCTTTAAATGCTGACTGATAGATACTCTGCAGAAACAGCGATAAACCGCTTTATTTTACGGCTCTGTAAAGTCCTACAGTACTTATATCCTGCCACTGTTTCTAGAAATGTAAACTCTAATTATAGGAAAACTGCTTCATTTAAACCCAAGGAATATTCAGCCATGGTTAATTTATTGAAAACTTAATTCCTCTTATTCAACTGTGTTCTCTATCCTTGGGCAAATATCCTTTAAAGTCAATGAAACTTAGTAGGAAATTACAAGGGACTGGTCAAGCATGCCTTTTAGTGAATGTTTGAAACAAATTCATAATATAATATGTTGAAAAAAAGTCCTAAAAAACTCATGGTATATTATGTCTACAAAAAGTCATAGTACTGTATATTATGTCAAAAAAGTCATTAAAAATCACAGTAATATATATAGAAAAAAGTCACAATATATTATGTCAAAAAAAGGAATAAAAAGTCAACCTATAGTATGTTAAAAACAAGTCATACTACATATTTTGAAAAAAAGTCCAACATGCTGAAAAAGGTCATAAATACTCCATAGAGTAGTGTGTCGAAAAAAGGCGAAGAAGTCATTGCATAAATATGTTGAAAAAAGCGTAATAATAAAGTCATAGTATAATATGTCGAAAAAAAAATGAAGCATGTTGATAAAAGTCATGAAAAAGTCTCAGTATAGTATGGTGAAAAGTCCTGAAACAATCGTAGTATAGTATGTAAAGAGTCCATAAAAAGTGACAATATAGTATGTCGGGGAAAACGTCATAGAATAGTATGTTGAAAAAAGTCAAAGTATGTTGAAAACAAAATCATCATATAGTATGTTGGCAAAAAGTCAAAGGACAGTATGATGAAAAAGTTAGATTATGTTAAAAAAAAAAAGTCAGAATATATTATGCTGAAAAAGTCATAGAATAGTATTTTGAAAAAAGTCCTATAGTAAGTTGGAGAAAAGTCATAGTATATTAGAGTATAGTTGGAAAAACGTCAAACTATTGTATGTATATATAATATGTTGAAAAAAGTCTGTTAAAAAAGTATGTTGAAAACAAAATCATAGTATAACATGCTGGAAAAAAAGTCATAGTATAATGTATTGGGGAAAAAAAAGTGCTAGTATAGTATATTTGAAAAAAGTCAAAATATAGTATGTTGGAAAGAAGTCGTAGTATAGTATATTGGAAAAGTATCAAAGTATAATATGTTGGGGAAAAGTCATAGCAACGTTTGTTGAAAAATATTCAAAATTAGTATGTTGGATAAAAGTTAAATATTGTGTGTTGGAAAAAATGTCATAATATAGTTTGTTGAAAAACCAATGAATGTTGAAAAAACTCATAGTATGCTTGAAAAAAGACAAAATATGGTATGTTTGGAAAAAAGTCAAAGAACAATATGTAGAGTATAGAGTACAGTATTTTGGGAAAAATGTCATAGTATAGTATGTTGTAAAATGTCATACTATAGTAAGTTGTTAACATTTCATAGTATACTATGTTGGAAAAATATCATAGTGTAATATGTTGAAAAAAAATCATAATATAGTATGTTGTAAAAAACATGTAGTATGTTGTAAAAAAAATCATCGTTTAGTATGTTGTAAAAATGTCATACTATAGTAAGTTGTTAACTAGTATACTATGTTATAAAAATATATTATAGTATGTTGTAAAAAAATCATAGTATAGTATGTTGGGAAAAAATCATAGTGTAGTATGTTGTAAAAAATGTCATAGCATAGTATGTTGTAAAAATGGCATAATGTAGTATCTTAAAAAAATAATAGTACAGAGTGTTTTAAAAAAAACATATTAAAGTATGTTGTAAAATCATAGTTGTATGTTGTTATATAGTATGTTGTGAAAACGTCATAATATGGTATGTTGTAAAAAAAATATGGTATATTATGTTGTAAACAAAATCATAGCATGGTATGTTGTAAAAAATATAGAAAATGATGTAAAAAAAATCATAGTATAGTATGTTGTAAAATTGTCATACTATAGTAAGTTGTTAACATTTCATAGTATAATATGTTGTAAAAATGTCATAGTATACTATGTTGGAAAAATGTCGTAGTATAGTATGTTGTAAAAAAAAATCCTGGTATCAGATGTAAAAATGTCAGTATAATATGTTGTACAAAAAAGCCTTTGTGTGGTGAAAAAAAATCATAGTATAGTATGTTGTAAAAAAAACATAGTATAGTATGTTGTAAAAATGTCATAGTATAGTATGTTGTAAAAATGTCATAGTATAGTATGTTGTAAAAATGTCATAGTATAGTATATTGGAAAAAATCATAGTACAGTATGTTGGGAAAATGTAATACTATTGTCAGTTGTAAAAATTTCATAGTATTGTATGTTGTAAAAAAATCACAGTATAGTATGTTGCAGAAATGTCATAGTATTTTATGTTGTAAAATGTCATAGTATAGTATGTTGTAAAAATATCATAGTATAGTAATTTGGAAAACTGTCAGTATAGTATGTTGGAAAAATGTCATAGTATAGTATGTTGGGAAAATGTCATGGTATTTTATGTTGTAAAAATGTCATAGTATAGTTTGTTGTAAAAATGTTATAGTATAGTAATTTGGAAAACTGTCAGTATAGTACGTTGGAAAAATGTCATAGTATGGTATGTTGGATAAAAAATTCATAGTATATTATGTTGCAAAAAATATAGTGTAGTATCTTGTAAAAATGTCATAGTATAGTATGTTGTAAAAATTCATATTGTAGTATGTTGTAAAAAAATCATAGTATATTATGTTGTAAAAATGTCATAGTATAGTATAATGGGAAAAAGCCTTTATATGATAAAAGAAAAAAGTCATAGTATAGTATGTTATAAAAAAATCATAGTATAGTATGTTGTAAAAATTTCATAGTATAATATGTTGTAAAAATATCACAGTATAGTATGTTGGAAAAATTTCATAGTATAGTATGTTACAAAAATTCATAGTGTAGTATGTTGTAAAAAAAATCATAGTATAGTATGTTTTAAAAATGTCATAGTATAGTAAGTTGTAAAAATTTCATAGTATGATATGTTGGAAAAAATGTCATAGTATAGTATGTTGTAAAAAAGCCTTTGTATGGTGAAAAAATCATAGTATTGTATATTGTAAAAATATCGTAGTATAGTATGATGTAAAAATCATAGTATAGTATGTTGTACAAATGTCATAGTATATTATGTTGGAAAAATGTCATAGTATAGTATGATGGGAAAAAAGCCTTTATATGGTAAAAGAAAAAATCATAGTATAGTATGTTATAAAAAAAAATCATAGTATAGTATGTTGTAAACATTTCATAGTATAATATGTTGTAAAAATATCACAGTATAGTATGTTGGAAAAATGTCATAGTATAGTATGTTGTAAAAATGTCATAGTATAGTATGTTGTAAAAATGTCATGCTATATTAAGTTGTAAAAATTTCATAGTATAATATGTTGGAAAAATGTCATAGTATAGTATGTTGGAAAAATGTCATAATATAGTATGTTGTAAAAATGGCATAGTATGGTATGTTGTGAAAATGTCATAGCATGGTATGTTGTAAAAAATATAGAAAATGATGTTGTAAAAAAAATCATAGTATAGTATGTTGTAAAATTGTCATACTATAGTAAGTTGTTAACATTTCATAGTATAATATGTTGTAAAAATGTCATAGTATACTATGTTGTAAAGATTTCATTGTATATGTTGTAAAAATGTCATAGTATACTATGTTGGAAAAATGTCGTAGTATAGTATGTTGTAAAAACAAATCCTGGTATCAGATGTAAAAATGTCAGTATAATATGTTGTACAAAAAAGCCTTTGTATGGTGAAAAAAAATCATAGTATAGTATGTTGTAAAAATGTCATAGTATAGTATGTTGTAAAAATGTCATAGTATAGTATGTTGGAAAAAATCATAGTACAGTATGTTGGGAAAATGTAATACTATAGTCAGTTGTAAAAATTTCATAGTATTATATGTTGTAAAAAAATCACAGTATAGTATGTTGGAAAATTATCATAGTATAGTACGTTGCAGAAATGCCATAGTATTTTATGTTGTAAAATGTCATAATATAGTATGTTGTAAAAATATCATAGTATAGTATGTTGGATAAAAAAAATCATAGTATATTATGTTGGAAAAATGTCATAGTATAGTATGATGGGAAAAAGCCTTTATATGGTAAAAGAAAAAATCATAGTGTAGTATGTTATAAAAAAAAATCATTGTATAGTATGTTGTAAAAATTTCATAGTATAATATGTTGTAAAAATATCACAGTATAGTATGTTGTAAAAATTTCATAGTATAATATGTTGTAAAAATGTCATAGTATAGTATGTTGTAAAAAAGCCTTTGTATGGTGAAAAAAATCATAGTATAGTATGTTGTAAAAAAATCATAGTACGTTGTAAAAAAGCCTTTGTATGGTGAAAAAAATCATAGTATAGTATGTTGTAAAAAAGCCTTTGTATGGTGAAAAAAATCATAGTATAGTATGTTGTAAAAAAATCATAATATAGTATATTGTAAAAAAGCCTTTGTATGGTGAAAAAAATCATAGTATTGTATATTGTAAAAATATCGTAGTGTAGTATGATGTAAAAAATCATAGTATAGTATGTTGTAAAAAATCATAGTATAGTATGTTGTAAAAATATCGTAGTATAGTATGTTGTAAAAATATCGTAGTATAGTATGTTGTAAAAATGTCATAATATAGTTTGTTGAAAAAATGTCATTGTATAGTATGTTGTAAAAAAATCATAGTTTAGTATGTTCGAAAAATGTCAATATACTATGTTGTAAAAATATCATAGCATAGTATGTTGGAAAAATGTCGTAGTATAGTATGTTGGAAAAATGTAATACTATAGTATGTTTGGAAAATGTCATTGTATAATATGTTCTAAAAATATCATAGTATAGTATGTTGTAAAAATATCATAGTATAGCATGTTGTAAAAAAAATCATAGTAAAGTGTGTTGGAAAATTGTAAAAGTATAGTATGTAAAAGTAAAAATCTGAGTATCACATGTAAAAAAAAATCCTAGTATCACATGTTGTAAAAATGTCATAGTATAGTATGTTGTAAAAACGTTATAGTATAATATGTTGTACAAAAAAGCCTTTGTATGGTGAAAAAACATCACAGTATAGTATATTGTAAAAATGTCATAGTATAGTATATTGTAAAAACATCATAGTATATGTTGTAAAAAATTCACAGTATAGTATGTTAGAAAATGTCATAGTGTAGTATGTTACAAAAATTCATAGTGTAGTATGTTGTAAAAATGTCATAGTATGTTGTAAAAATGTCATAGTATACTATGTTGCAAACAAATCAAGTATAGTATGTTGTAAAAATGTCATACTATAGTAAGTTGTAAAAAATTCACAGTATAATATGTTTGAAAAATGTCATAGTATAGTATGTTGGAAAAAAAAGCCTTTGTATGGTGAAAAAATTCATAGTTTCGGATGTTGTAAAAATATCGT
The DNA here is from genome assembly GCA_947000775.1 of Pterois miles. Taxonomy (NCBI): domain Eukaryota; kingdom Metazoa; phylum Chordata; class Actinopteri; order Perciformes; family Scorpaenidae; genus Pterois; species Pterois miles. Next base: position 2,460,662 of record CAMQGK010000586.1, on the reverse strand, counting down.
AGTATAGGATGATGTAAAAAAATCATAGTATAGTAAGTTGTGAAAAAATCATAATATAGTATGTTGTAAAAAAATCATAGTATGGTATGTTTTAAAAATGTCATAGTATAGTATTTTTAAAAAATGTCATAGTATATTATGTTGGTAAAATGTCATAGTATAGTATGTTAGAAAAAATAATAGTATAATGTGTTCTAAAAAATCATAGTAGTTTGTTGTAAAAAAAATCATAGTATAGTATTTTGTAAAAATATCGTAGTATAGTATGTTTTAAAAATGTCATAGTATCGTATGTTGGAAAAATGTCATAGTATAATATGTTGTAAAAATTTCATAATATAATGTGTTTTAAAAAAATCACAGTATAGCTTGTTGTAAAAATGTCATAGTATAGTATGTTGTAAAAATATCACAGTATAGTATGTTGTAAAAATGTCATACTATAGTAAATTTTAAAAATTTCATAGTATAATATGTTGTAAAAAATTCACAGTATAGCTTGTTGGAAAAATGTCATAGTCTAGTCTGTTGTAAAAATATCACAGTATAGTATGTTGGAAAAATGTCATAGTCTAGTCTGTTGTAAAAATATCACAGTATAGTATGTTGGAAAAATGTCATAGTATAGTTCATTCATTTATTCATCCATCGTCAACCGCTTATCCCGTTAGGGGTCATAGGGGGACTGGAGCTGATCCCAGCTGGCATTGGGCGAAGGCGGGGTTCACCTGGACAGGTCTCCAGTCCATCACAGGACACATAGAGACAGACAACATAGAGACAGACGACCATTCACACTCACATCTACACCTACAGGCAATTTAGAGTCATCAATTAACCTAAATTGCATGTTTTTGGATGGTGGGTGGAAGCTGGAGTACCCGGAGAAAACCCACGCTTACACGGGGAGAACATGCAAACACCACACAGAAGAGTCGCAAGCCGGAATCGAACCTGCGACCCTCTTGCTGTGAGGCAACAGCACTAACCACTGCACCTCCGTGCAGTGTAATAGTATAGTATGATGTAAAAATTCAAATTATAGTATGCTGTAAAAAAAATCATAGTATAGTATGTTGTAAAAGTGTCATAGTATAGTGTGTTGTAAAAAAGCCTTTGTATGGTGAAAAAAAATGATAGTATAGTGCACTGTAAAAAAATCATAGTATCGTACGTTGTAAAAAAAATCAGAGTATAGTGTGTTGTAAAAAAATGTAAAAATGTCATAGTATAGTATGCTGTAAAAACATCATAGTATAGTATACTGTAAAAAAATCATAGTATAGTATGTTGTAAAAAATGCATAGTATAATATGTTGCAAAAATTCATAATGTAGTATTTTGTGAAAAACATCATAGTATAGTATATTGTAAAAATGTCATAGTGTAGTGTTTGTTGTACAAAAAAATCATAGTATTGTTCATTCATTCATCGTCAACCGCTTATCCCGTTAGGGGTTGCGGGGGGGCTGGAGCCGATCCCAGCTGGCATTGGGCGAAGGCGGGGTTCACCCTGGACAGGTCACCAGTCCATCGCAGGGCACATAGAGACAGACAACCATTCACACTCACATCCACACCTACGGGCAATTTAGAGTAATCAATTAACCTAAACAGCATGTCTTTGGATGGTGGGAGGAAGCCGGAGTACCCGGAGAGAACCCACGCTTACACAGGGAGAACATGCAAACTCCACACAGAAGAGCCGCAAGCTGGAATCGAACCTGCAACCCTCTTGCTGTGAGGTGACAGTGCTAACCACTACACCACCGTGCAGCCCTCATATGAACGATGAGGGCTGCACTATGTTGGAAAAATGTCATAGTATAGCATGCTGGAAAAAACTCACATTATAGTATAGTATATTGGATAAAAGTCATAGTATAATTTGTTGAAAAATGTCATATTATAGCATGTCAAAAAAGTCAGTAAAATGTCACAGTAAATAATGTTGAAAAGAGCATATGGTCACAGTATAATATCTTGAAATATGTCATTAAAAAAGTCACAGTATACTACATCGAAAGACGCCATGAAAAGGTCATAGTGTAGTATGTTGAAATAAGTCCTTAAAAAATCATACTATATTTACTATATGTATACTTTATGTTGAAAAATGTCACTGTATAGTTTGTCGACAAAAAGTAATAGTATAGCATGTCGAAATAAGTCATAGTATCATACCAAAAAAAGTACTGAAAAGTCATAGTACACTACGTTGAAAAGTAATAAAAGTCGTAGTATCGTTTGTCATAGTCATAAAATATTTTTTTCAAAAAATGTCATATTACAGTATGTCAAAAAAGTCATAAAAAGCCGTATTATAGTAAGTTGTAAAAAGTCATAGCATAGCATGTCAAAATACGCAAGTCATAAAAATGTCAAACTGAAATATGTTGAAAAAACTCAGTAAATTATGTAGAAACAAGTCAGAGTATGGCTTGTTGAAAAAAGTTTTAAGTCATAGTATATGTCAAAAAAAGTCTTAGTACTTCATAGTATAGTATGTCCAAAAAAGCTGCAAGAGTGTCAAAAAAGGTCTTAACATGTTGGAAAAAAAGCATAAAAAATCATAGTAAAGTAAGTCAAAAAAACATTGTAGAGGATGTCAAAATAGTTTGTCATAGTATATAGTAAAGTTGTCATAAATAAAGTAGTCATAGTATAAATATGTCAAGAAAATCTCATTGTATAGTATGTTGAGAAAAAAGTCATAGTATGTTATGTCGCCATAATATAGTATGTTGAAAAAAGTTATAAAGTCATAGTATAATGCGTCATAAAAAGTCACAGTATAGTATGTTGAGAGGTCATAAAAAAGTCATAGTAAGACTATACTATAGTATGACATTTTTATGACATTTTTACATACTATAGTTGTAGAAAAATGGTACATGTCAAAAAAAAGTCATACTATCATGTCAAAAAAGTAATGAAAAAGTCATAGTACACTACATTGAAAAGCATAAAAAGTCATAGTATAATATGTTGTAAAGTCATAGTATCATTTGTCATAAAATAGTTTGAAAGAAAAGTCATATTACAGTATGTCAAAAAAGTGATCAAAGATGAATTAATGCTCTGTTACTGTAATGATTATCTCTCTCCTCAAATGTTTGCTGTTTATTTCCTCCAATCTGTGAAATTAGATCATCTGTCTCGTGAACTACTGCCAGGAAATACAGTACGTAGTGACCGTTTTATAAAAATAACTTGTTTTAAAATCATGTTTGTTCCAACGTGCCTACTTCCTGTGTGAGCACATCCTGTAAACATGGTTAGTATTTCCTGTGACATGGAAGCTGAAAGTCTGGGTCACATTATTTCCTCCATCCAGGATGTAGAACCGTAACTGCTGTACTTGAAGAGTCTGCCAATCACTAAATCAGTCAAAAGCGTCTTTGCCTCTTGGAGGAGCTCCCCCCTACGATGCACTTCACCATTAGGTGTGACTCAGTGTGGGTGTGTGTGTGCACTTCCAACACACCTCCAAATCAGAGCCTTTGGACCGGAGTCAAGAGACTGCCCTCCCACTGCCACCTGGCATCATTAGAGGCTCTGATCCTCTAATCAACGCACACAAACACACTCCTCCCCTCCACCTCTCCATCCTGCGGCCCAGCCCCGGGCCTGGCAGCCTGCTGTGGAGAGTCGTGGATGGGGTTTTGGGGGTGGGGGAGGGTGCTGCTAACCAGGTGGGTGATGATGAGAGCCGACCCGGCAGACCGCACGCTGGGCGGTGGTGGGGGGGATTTAGAGGAGATTTAGGGAATTGCAATGCAGTTCCATTCACATCTGTGATACTTGTGGTTGTTTTCCGTTCACCAGCTCACTGTAGAAGTCATTTTCTTCTGGACAGCGGTGGATTTTTGGATTTGTAAAGCAGGACGAGGTTGCTTGTGTCATGTCGGAAACATGTGAACTCAAATGAGCTCGACACGTTATTTTGCTGTGTGTTTGCAGGGAAAAGAGGAGGGTCAGGTGTATAATTTGAGACGCACAGGGATCCAAACAAAAACTCAAAAAGCTGTAACCAAGAGGAGAGAGTGACTCAGCCTCGGGACTCGCTGTTGTGCTCTCCAAAACCCCAAAAGCCAGGGAAACAAAAACACCAGGCTCCTCTCTTTAGTTCAGCTCCAAATGGTGTGTTATCCTGCTCCAAAGAGTGATGAGGAGACAACGTGAAAACTCTGGGGCCCCTAACAGCACATTTCCATCACTGTTATTATGGAACAGTTCACCCTCAGGTGACTAACAGGCTCATTTAATGCCCCCCCTCCCCGACCCAAACACACTCATACACACATCAACACGCCTGGACGCAAACAGGAGGGAAAGCTGCAGTGTGCAAACAGCTGGCTGCTGTCTGAAGCATAATTAGTGGTTAATAAAAGAGGCTAATAAGGACTTAACTTCAATAGTCAATAGCTAAATGAAATGAGTCAGAGAGGAGAAGAGGATCTACAGAGTGGCAGACTGGCTGGACTGATGGGTGACCTACACCTGTCCTCCAGATAGAGGGGAAGAGAATATAGGATGTATATAAGGCTGCATATGTAACCTACATTCTTTTTAAGGTCAGAAATTGGTGCAAAAAAAAAAAAAAATCAATTCCCGTCCACTCTGTGCATGTGTAATCTTACTTTTTACTCTACAGATATGCTCTCATTTTAATCTGTGCAGCAGCTGCCTGCATAGCTCCGTCTCACCTGAACTCAAACCTTTATTTACGCTTCAGATCAATTTTTTATAAATTTTTTCTATCTTTATCCAATCATTAGCAATCATTTTGTAGCCTAATTCAAATTAAATCAAAGTGATCTGACAAACAGTGTGCCACAATTTCATCCATCCATCAGTAACTGTTTATCCCGTCAGGGGTCGTGGGGGGCTGGAGCCGATCCCAGCTGGCCCTGGGCGAAGGCGGAGTTCACCCTGGACAGGTCTCCAGTCCATCACAGGACACAGAGACAGACAACCATTCACACTCACATTCACACCTACGGGACATTTACAGTCATCAGTTAACCTGCATGTCTTTGGACTGTGAGAGGAAACCGGAGAACCCGGAGAAAACTCACGCTAACACGGGGAGAACATGCAGACTGTGAGCTGACAGTGCTAGCTGACAGTGCTAACCTCTGCACCTCTGTGCAGCTCGCCAGTTTCATATGAACTGAAAATATTTTTCCACTTCTCAGCTGGTAGGGCTGGCTGGAAATCGTGGGGAGGGACGGGATTCCCAGCAGGACTGTCAACCAGGGTGGACTGTCCTCAGTGCGACGGGTCTGTGGCCACGTCAGCACCCCGTCTTGTTTGCCATGCTTATACTGAGTGACTTTTTGCCATCAGCATTCATAACTATACAACCTTTATGTTCAGATTGTTTACTAGAACACAAAGTTCTTCATAGACCTAGATGCGTAGTTTTGCTCTCACAGTGCTCCATATTGATGCATTTAACTTTAATATGTTGGGGGGGGGGGGGGCACCACACCACAGTCTCTCAGAATCCTGTGGGGAACTCTGTATTACATCAACCAAAGCTGCTCCCTCACTTCAAAACACATTCCAGCACCTCTGAGTTGAGTGCTTTCACACTTTTTACTACTTTTAATCTAATTACCTGCCTTTGTACACTCATTACGCATCACTGGAGTCTACCACAAACTGCTAGACCGCTGTGAGTACTAACAATAGCCATGTTCACGGTTTACATTCATATTGATATGTTTATATTCATAATGCTAATTTTGGGGGAGTGGCTTTGGAGGGAGGTCTGATGAGACGGACTGTCAGTGTTGCTAACATCATAGGAAACGAGTTGGCAACATTGGACTGGGTTTTGTGGATGGATAATTTTCTATAATAATTCTAGCATACTCTTAGTGGTTTCTCTCATGTTACCTACCCAAGCTTTAACGATTAATGTGCCCAAGACCCCACACCCCAAGGACCCCAGCAGCTTCAGGCCGGTGGCATTAACATCCCACCTGATGAAGGCCCTGGAGCGCCTGGTCCTCCAACATCTCCGCCCTGTGGTGAGTCCATCCATGGACCCACTACAGTTTGCTTATCAACCTGGCATTGGGGTGGACGATGCCATCATCTTCCTGTTGGACCGAGCTCTGTCTCACCTGGAGAAACCTGGGAGCACTGTGAGGATCATGTTCTTTGATTTCTCCAGTGCTTTCAACACCATCCAGCCGACACTTCTGGGGGACAAACTGGAGACTGCAGGGGTAGATCACCATCTGACTTCCTGGATACTGGACTACCTGTCAAACCGCCCACAGTATGTGAGGACACGGGACTTCACCCCCGACACCGTGGTCTGCAGTGTGGGGGCCCCGCAAGGAACGGTTCTGACACAGTGGTCTGCAGTGTGGGGGCCCCGCAAGGAACGGTTCTGACACAGTGGTCTGCAGTGTGGGGGCCCCGCAGGGAACGGTTCTGACACGGTGGTCTGCAGTGTGGGGGCCCCGCAGGGAACGGTTCTGGCTCCGTTCCTCTTCAAGCTCTACACTGCAGACTTCACTTACAATTCACCAACCTGTCACCTGCAGAAGTTCTCTGACGACTCTGCTATCGTCGGCCTCATCACTGATGGGGACGATGGGGAGTACAGAGAACTTTCCCAGGACTTTGTGGACTGGTGCCTGCGAAACCACCTCCAGATCAACGCGGGGAAAACTAAAGAGCTGGTGGTGGATTTCCGCAGGCAAACTCATCCCCCTCCAACACCGGTGAACACCCAGGGATCAGACATTGAGATGGTGACATCTTATAAATACCTGGGTGTTCACCTGAACAATAAACTGGAGTGGCACATACACATTCACAACCAGCACTGCTCCCAGTAGACCACGTACACATTCACAACCAGCACTGCTCCCAGTAGACCACATACACATTCACAACCAGCACTGCTCCCAGTAGACCACATACACATTCACAACCAGCACTGCTCCCAGTAGACCACCTACAGACTCCACAACCAGCACTGCTCCCAGTAGACCACCTACAGACTCCACAACCAGCACTGCTCCCAGTAGACCACCTACAGACTCCACAACCAGCACTGCTCCCAGTAGACCACCTACAGACTCCACAACCAGCACTGCTCCCAGTAGACCACCTACAGACTCCACAACCAGCACTGCTCCCAGTAGACCACCTACAGACTCCACAACCAGCACTGCTCCCAGTAGACCACCTACAGACTCCACAACCAGCACTGCTCCCAGTAGACCACCTACAGACTCCACAACCAGCACTGCTCCCAGTAGACCACCTACAGACTCCACAACCAGCACTGCTCCCAGTAGACCACCTACAGACTCCACAACCAGCACTGCTCCCAGTAGACCACCTACAGACTCCACAACCAGCACTGCTCCCAGTAGACCACCTACAGACTCCACAACCAGCACTGCTCCCAGTAGACCACATAAAACACTCACAAACAAACTGACCGGACACAAGTGCAATAACAACACATATGTGAAATCATATCATCTATGCAATTATAGCAACTGGACAATAATATTTTTTTTAATATGCTGGACATATTTTTAGCTTTACTTCTCTATTATGTATATATTGCTTTATTTATTTGTATTAATACTCTTTTAAAATCTATGCTTCTTGTTTACTGCACTGTCCACTTTGCTGCTGTAACATGTAAATTTCTCCACTGTGGGACAAATAAAGGAATATCTTATCTTATCTTATAATGGCAGTTCAGAGTTCAGCCTTATGGCCCTTTCACACTTAATGCCGTTTTGCGCTGCACTCACCGCTGGGTTCAGTGCAAATCTGCAAAAAGACGTTCTTGCATCGTGTAAGCCATTGGAAACACATTCTGTGTGAAAGACGTCACAGAGCAGATATAATGGATGTAGAGTCTTGTTTTCCCAACAAGAAAATGTATTTTACATATTACCCTCAAAGGAAAAGGTGTTTCGCCAAACATTCCTAAGTACATTATATCTTAAGAAATCCACATAGCAGTCAGCTACTTTTTCCAGTTATTTATAGATGTAAAAAAAAAAAGATTTTAAAAACTTGTTGATAACGTATTGATATCTTCAAATATACTTTATGTTTCTAGTCATATTTTCTTGTGTTACACCTACATGTCAGCGACTGTAACACACTCAGTGACTCACGATTACCAAATACAAACTAGACACTAATCACAAATCACCGTCTTGGAGTCACTGCAACGTGGCTGTGTTCGTAGCAACGCTCCAGACTAGACTTCTGCGTTATCGTTTGATCACTTGGCAGAAAATCCTCAACATCACTTGCAACTGGCACGTCTTCATTTTCAGAGTTACTGTGATCATAAACCCACCGATATGAAAGAAACTTGCTCTGCAGTGAACCTGACAAACTTTTTCATCCTTGCGCCTGTGGAACCGTACAGTATCAGTCACAACCACGAGGAAACAGGGAAACACAACATAACCTGCTGTTATACACCTATGACCATATATGTTTACAGAAAACACAATGATTTTCTGCAGTTTTGACACAACAAATAGTTTGAGGAACAACAGAGTTGAGGGCATAATAAAAATGGGCCAAGGTATGAACTAAATCCTCACATTATCAGAATGAGAGCATGCAGACTTTACCTTTAACACTGCTGAATCTGTACTGTTAATCTTTAATTACTAAATCTACACAGCCTTTCATCTCAGCTCCATCTTGTTGTAAAGCTCCTCAAACTGATGTAAGACTGATCTTACCTGTGCATCAGCATAGTTCACTTCAGCTGCAGTATGAGTACATGGCCACAGCGCCAGCTTCACTTTCCACTCTTCCAGTTAAAGCTGCTCTTTGTCAGGTCCATATAGTGCATAATGGGGAAGTTTGGAGAAAAAAATATTACGTTAGTGCATAACACAGCTGTTACAAGCAGAAATATTACTACACAAACAGAGCATTACACTGAAATTGTAACATCCATAAGTACTTCCCTGTGTTTATCACATCATGTACTGATTAGAGTAACACTCAAGGACTACTTAATGTTACCATAATGACTGTCTATAAACACTACATCCACATTATTGACTGTTAGGATATCAAATGACATCCCATCTGCCCCCATTGCATTCTCTGAAGGATATACTACTTAAATCTGATCCTGTCCACTCCCAAGCTGTCCTCAGTGAACTCATCTCGACCACGCCTCATATCTGTTGCGTTCAGCTCTGCATCCCACCGGCCCGTTGTGCTCACTGTAGCCCGATCACTGCTGTGATTTACCCGGTGCCAGAACCTGTAAACTTCTATCATCCATTAAAGTGATTTAAGTCGCCATTTTGGTTAACGCTATGTCCTACCACCATAACTGGGTTTGATTTGTCAGTGTACACAAGATGCAGGTGATGCAGTAAATCAAAACCAGGACAGGTCTGAATCTGATGAGCTCTGCGACAAACCCGATACCCACTCGTGTCTTGGCCAGGACCGGTGGACATGCACATGGGCTGAGGGCTATAGATTCCCCAGGGCTGTGCTGCACTGTGCTGTCTTCACCCTGAACTCGATGTTACAGCTCACAGTTGTTTTATTACCACCTAGTAAGCACTACTGCAGCCAGCAAAATGATGCAAGCCAAAGCAATCCGCTGAGTGTGGGTAGCTTTCAGCGCATTTCCATTTACCAGATAGCTGTGATCCTGCGCTGTCAGCTTTAAAAGGCCTATCAGCTGGGGAGGCACAGGAGCAGTGTTGGCCAGTGACACAAAAAAATTAAGATGTATCTAATTGTTCATTTTAATAGTACTAAAAGTTCTCCCTGGGAGCAGTTCATTTAGGGTGAGTTAATGGCATCTTTTACCTATTAAAATATAACATTTAAAGCTGCACCAATCACTATTTTTATATTAAAGAGGACCTACTCTCAAGAGTTGGAGGAGACTAAATCAGAGCTAAAAGTAGAGTTAATATTACATTACATTTGTTCACACAGACACATTGTTGTTAATGTGTCTACTAGATGTGTAAACATGCAACTGTTTGCTAATGTATTAGCCATATCACCTTCATAAGGTCAAATCAATTGAAGCGTTTTTAAAACCATTCAACTTCAGTCTCACGTTGAGCAAAATAAAGCCATCGATCACAACAGATATACATTAGATAGAGAGAGAGCATTAAAAAAAGCTAGCTTTAAAGTCCATCTCCACTCAAAACTTGGATGTTACACATTCATGTATATGTATATATACACACAGTTTCCTTCTTTTCATGACTATTGACATTGTAGATTCACACTGAAGGCATCAAAACTATGAATTAACACGTGGAAATATGTACTTAACAAAAAAGTGTGAAACAACTGAAAATACGCTTTATATTGTAGTTTCTTCAAAGTAGCCTCCTTTTGCTCTGATTACTGCTCCACACACTCTGCATCCTCTTGATGAGCTTCAAGAGGTCGTCACCTGAAATGGTTTTCACTTCACAGGTGAGCCCTGTCAGGTTTAATAAGGGGGATTTCTGGCCTTATAAATGGGGTTGGGACCATCAGAAGTCAGGTGGATACACAGCTGATAGTCCTACTGAATAGACTGTTAGAATTTGGATTATGGCAGAAAAAAGCAGCTAAGTAAAGAAAAACGAGTGGCCATCATTACTTTAAGAAATGAAGGTCAGTCAGTCTGAAAAATTGGGAAAACTTTGAAAGTGTCCCCACGTGCAGTCGCAAAAACCATCAAGAGCTACAAAGAAAGTGACTCACATGAGGACCGCCCCAGGAAAGGAAGACCAAGAGTCACCTCTGCTGAGGAGGATCAGTTCATCCGAGTCACCGGCCTCAGAAATGGCAGGTTAACAGCAGCTCAGACTAGAGACCAGGTCAATGCCACACAGAGTTCTAGCAGCAGACACATCTCTAGAACAACTGTTAAGAGGAGACTGTGTGAATCAGGCCTTCATGGTAGAATAGCTGCTAGGAAACCACTGCTAAGGACAGGCAACAAGCAGATAGACTTGTTTGGGCTAAAGACCACCAGGAATGGACATTAGACCAGTGGAAATCTGGGCTTTGGTCTGATGAGTCCAAATGTGAGATCTTTGGTTCCAACCACCGTGTCTTTGTGGAACCAGAAAAGGTGAACGGATGGACTCTACATGCCTGGTTCCCACCGTGAAGCCTGGAGGAGGAGGTGTGATGGTGTGGGGGGGCTTTGCTGGTGACACTGTTGAGGATTTATTCAAAATTGAAGCATACTGAACCAGCATGGCTACCACAGCATCTTACAGCAGCATGCTATTCCATCCGGTCTGCGTTTAGTTGGACCATCATTTATTTTTCATATATATATTTATATATATAAGTCTGGAAACTCTGAGTACACACACAGACAGACACACATGCCAACACCATATCAAATTGTAATTGAAAGCAAAGTATTTATATATGTCTTAAAACATGTCTGGAGGGGATCTTTAATATGTGCTGCTCACCTTGTATTGTGAGTCAGTCTAAATGGAGACATCCTGTTTCACAGGAAGGTGTCACTTGCAAATCACACTGCCTAGAGGAACCAGGGATTTGGCCAGTACCAACATCCAACCTTAACAGATAATTTAAAAAAAAATCTCTCATGTGAAAGGAAACCACAATAGTTTGTGTGTTTTCTTAACACGTTTTCTGAATTCACGCATTTGTTATTACAGCAGTCTGCCAATGTGTAATTAGATGTTTGCTCTGAGAAAGATCTGATGATACATCACATACTGTAAATACTACGCTGTCATGTTATGATGGGAATAAGTCACGGGGATACATTCCCACAAACATGTCAGTCAGAAGAAAAAGTGTTTAATGAAAAGTGACAGGAAGAACTCCTCAGGCGATAGAGACAATAGCGTACCCAAATTAACATAAGCATCATTCCAGTTGTCAAGCACATTCTCTGCTTTATTGGTATTTTTAAGTCGGGATAAACCTGAGGAATGGAACAACCATTAAAACAAACAATGATTCTGTTTTCTCTGGCAGAGAGCTGCTTTTCAGGGGGAAAGAGAAGAAAAAGAGAAGAAGAAAAAAAGAGGAGAAAGAAAACAACCACGGCTGCTTTTCTGGCAGAAGCGTGAGATGCGGTGGTGGGGAGCCGAGAGCACTGCTCGTGCCAGCACATCCACATGTCATCTCTGTTTAGATACACCTTGGAGAATGTGACCTCTTTCCATGCCTGGCCTGGCAAGGGGTCCCCGGTGGAGGGAGGAAAAGCCCCGGATTGTGGCTAACCTGCGCCAGAAAGCTACCTCCCACTGTGTGCATGCAGCATGCATGCATGCATGTGTGTGTGTGTGTGCTCATGACTCACTCTGTGGATGGTGTGCGTGCAGGTCTGCAGATTAATGACACGGGCTCTGGCACGTCAAGCACTAGCTGGCTCCACTGCTGTTACCATTGGTGGGCCTTGTCTCGGTGTCGCCCCACAAAAATTCTCCCTTCTGCCAACTTACACTTGTGTTTCGCCAATTGTGACGCTTGTTTGGGAGCAGAGGTGACGTGAGTGAGCACACCCTGCTGATGGCAAAATTCTTGAGGGGAAACCATGTCAGAAATTTGCCGTCACAATAGCAGATTTGAGATGGCAGCTTAGCGGCGAGGGGGCACCCACGGTGTCCTGAGGTTATGGGAAGACAGTGGGGGAGACGAGGTGTGGAGCAGACAGGCAGGCAAAAAGACATTCACCTGTGTACCAGAGGGATAAGCAAGCCGCCAGCCACACAAAGTACAGACACAGCAGAATCCTACTCCCTGCCCGCCATTTGGCCTCCGGCAGTGAGGGATAACTGAATTACAGTAGCAGCAAAAAGCTAATCTCACTTCCTCTGTGGGGGTCGCATGTGTGTGCACTTGTACGCCAGTCTGTGGGGTGTTGCGAGTGTTCGTTTGCAAGGCCGCGTGCACTCATTCAGGCTCAGCATGGATTTTGGAAAGCATGTTATCCTGACAGTGTGAGTGTATGTTTACTAGATGAAGATGAAGGCTCCCATCCAACTGTCCTGCCGGGTCCAGAAGGTGAGGAGTAATAGAGGTGAGACGCATGCAACTGTCTGTGTGTGTGTGTGTGTGTGTGTGTGTGTGTGTGTGTGTGTGTGTGTGTGTGTGTGTGTGTGTAGGTTGTTTACATATTCTGTGCATGTGTCCACCTGTTAAAGCACGCCCACTGCTGTCACTCAACTTGACAAGCTGTCATCTAACACCAGGCTGGGTCAACTAGCGTTTGTAAAGCCTCCATGGATTACCAACAGATGGAAAACACAACAACAAAAGAAGAAGAAGTAGAAGAAGAAGAAGAAATACCAACAAGAATATTCTGATTTTGAACAGGTTTTATGTTTTGCCTTATTCTCGGTTTCTGTTTTTCATATGCAGTTTACCAGCCACAACTGCAACGCTGGCCATGGTCACAGTGAAGAGTATACACTCATATATACTCACCGTTCACCCCGATATACAAAGTCAGGAGGAGAGTAAACCTTACGACTGAGTAAATACACTAGACGACACACTGAACCACTGGGGCTTCGGTGGTAGACGACCAAAATCTGCAATTCAAGACATGGACGCTAACCAGCAGCTTGAGTTTAAATAACACCAGAAGTGGCATAGCTTAAGTACGGAAGTTACGTGACAAAAACTACTATCTTTAAGAAAAGATTGCAGTTATGGACAAATAAATCACCTTTGACCTAACAGCAGTCTCCTGGGCATAAGTCCTGTGTTTTGTTGACCCACCCATCCACCCCCTACATGATGTTTGATGTGGATTACATATGAATTGATTTCAAATTTTGTGACTACACAAACTGCTATGCGACTGGGCTGGATGTTCATAATGAGCCATCTTTTCTCTCCATGTCTTAAGGGGGTTAGCACTAAACACAAAGGGTTGGGGGGGCATCAGGGTCAGTAGTTGGGAGAATGAAGATGACCCGGGTTGGCGTCCTTATATTGCGTTTTAGGGTTAGGTCACAGTCAGTGTCATTTGTGGTATGACAGCAAATTCTCACTGACATCAATCCCCTGTAATGTTATGGTAAGACCTCTTTTTAATGGGCCCCATAAGGTTCCCACCGGAGTCACATAAGGGCGTTGGCATACATGCTGACTGCAAATGTTTCATTTGGCCAGAGGCAGATCATGGTTGAACTTCTGCACTAACATCACACCATTGTTACAGTCAGATGCAGCGAGTTCAAACTTGGAGCTGTAAGAAACAGGCATACCTTTCATCACGCTTCTTGGACATCCTGTCTTACCTTGGAGCTGGAACAGCCGTGTTGCCGTTTCCCATCTGCGGTCCGAACCGGCTGACTGGGTCAGGCTGGAGCCCAGGTTCCCCTCCAAACCTCTGACAAACGTAGCGTGAGTGTGTGTTGTTCCGCCACAGTCTCGCCTGCTGTAGTTTCATGGTGGGTTCAGCAGTGTGATGTGGTTGTGATACAGAGGTAGATCACGTCGCCCACACAGACAACTTGGCTGAGTGAGATCTGAGTGAGTGTCTACGTGCGAATGCTTTCTCCTGTGTTTACGTTTGTGTGAACGCTGTAAGCTGTGACGGTTGCCGCTAAATGTCAGCAGCTGGCAGATAACGGACGTGAGTGAAAGGCAGTGAGCACCTCCTGCATTCCAAACCATGTGGTTGGCAAAGATACAGCCATCGATTTGACCATCTGACTTCGGGAATGTTCAGATATGAAGAGACGAGGCTGAAACACTGAAAATTACACTGTTATAGCAAACATTTCTCTGCAAGAAGAATTTAAGAGTAGCATAACTACATGCTTTGTCAAGTCTGAGAAACTTACTCTGGTGACACTCGGCTCAGCGACTACAAATTTATTAACGCACCCAAATTTGTAGCCAGTATTTACAACCTGAGCATGTGAGGTTTGAAAGGATGCAGTACTGGGCAGTACTCAAAGCCCATCACTTTAGTTGTGCCCATTAGAAGAAAATACACTATGAGAGTAGAAATAATCTTTTGGACACAGTTAAGCAGTTTTGTGTCCAGTGTACACAGCTGTATCGATATGAAGTATCGTAGCAACAGTTTGTAGTGAGAACATTGTGATACATGTTGTTGAACTCAAACCCATACGAGGAGCTAAAAGTTAGGACATATTGATCTCTGCAGCATCAATCCTGACTGCGTCTGTTGTGAATCCTACAACTTTATGTAAGTGGGGCAGCTGTGGGGGCCGGCGGTTCGATCCCCGGCTGCTCCAGTCACATTTCGACGTGTCCTTGAGCAAGACACTTAACCCCAAATTGCTCCCGAAGGCTGGGCCATCGATGTGTGAATGAGTATTTAGATCAGATCCTGATGGGCAAAGTTGGCACCTTAGCGCCTTTCTGCCATCAGTGTATGAATGTGTGTGTGAATGGGTGAATGTGACGTAGTGTAAAGAGCTTTGAGTGGTCAGAAGACTAGAAAAGTGCTATATAAATGCAAGTCCATTTACCATTTTACTTATTTGTCTGTTTTAACTTAAAATTTTAACTCTTTCACAGTGTTCTCAATTCAAAAAAGTTCATTCTTACCTTTTTGGTCACCTAACGTCTTATTCAGCGTTCAGTTGTACTTCGCTCCTCCTTCTTGTGTCACTTCTGGTTGCAAAAAAAACAAGATAACGTCGGACAAAATACCGAACTCAAGGCTTCAGAACAGCAGTCCACAAACCAATGGGTGACAACGGTGACGACGTCCACATTTTATATACAGCTATAAATACCAAAAAAGGAACCCTAGCTCAATAAATCATGGTGTGAAATATTTAATGGCCGGCGTTACACTGAAATCTGTGGGCCATCAGATTAAGCTACAGCTAAAAGGAATAATGGAGTTGATCTAAGACAGACATTACATCTACTACTGACTACAGGTCTCTGCTATTGCAGCAAATCTATGATATATTAATCACTTTGAGGTTTAGCATTTTTGGCTTAAGCTACAAATAAATAGTGTGTCGTTAGATCTTTGCCAGTGGCAGCTGAAGTGTAGTGTAACACTAAACCCTTGTGACGGATTCTCTTACTAAAGCAGGCTGCAGTTGCATCAAGGCTGCTCGAGGAAAAAAAAAATGCTAACGTGGTGTCAGCACAGACGGCCTCTAATGGGATGCAAAACAGCCATGTTCACTTACTGCAGACATGACGCTTTCTGTCGCTGTGTCCAATGGAAATATTTCCTTACGCAGCTTTTCAAGCAGAGAGCACATACACAGGCAGAATTTGACCTCCAGTTTCCTCATCAGTAGGATCAGACTGTTTATCATATGGTCCTATCTGAGTCACACTTGTTTGCACTGCTGGTCATGTTGGCCGGAGCAACACAGATCCAATCTGTTCAGCCCGTTCTCCAGCCAGGAGGTGAACAACATGTCTCCAGGTTAACGTTTCCTGCTCTAAAGGTGCAACTAGTAACATTCAGCATCCCTCGAAATTACATTTCAAGCCTGGGGTTGAGATAATGTACTTAGCTATTTAGGCAAACAATGCAAATATGTACACTAAAATTACAACAATATCTCTAAATTCACCTAACAGTGATGTATTGACGTTGCAATGCTCAGGCTGTTCATAGCTATACCTATGAAAAGTAATGCAATGTAATTTGTGTATATCCCACAAAATCAATTCATGTGTAATTCACATAACCACGAGCCAGGACAGTGGTGAACGCCGTGTAGGGAAGATGGGTCGGTCTAGGAAACCAGCGTTCATGTGCCGTGTGAAACCATAAGTCAATGATTCACTTGTCACGTAAGTAACTTATTTTAAGCCGAACTGAATTTTTTCCAACACTTAGTTGTGTAATTTTGTTGCCTAAACCTAACTAATTAGTTTTGTTGCCTAAGACCACGTGTGAGGAGCGCGTGGCGGCTGTGTTACCTGTGTTTTTTCATTTCGGTGTCCATGTTAACGGGTTAGAGCTTCCACACCGCCCGCATGAGACGTGCATCCGGCGTGCGTCTCTTCTAGAGATTCGAGGTCTCGTCTATTTTTGACGCGAGCCGTGTGTTTCACGGCAGCAGACAGTGAAGGTGATCATTTGGCTGTATACTGACGTCATATCAGCAACATTACTACAGCCTAGATATCGGTAGAAAATGTCACGACATGAAAAAAGTCAAGATTTATTTTTAAATCAACACTTCCTGCTTTCATTTCAAAATAAAATCCTGTGGGCAGAACTCCAGATGTTAACACAAGGCTTTTATTCTGAAATATGCAGGGCTCCATGAATGAGTATGGTATAGGAATTGTGGATTTTTACTATTATTTCCAAATAAGCACACGTTTCTTGACCTTTCTCTGTCTAAAATAAATATAAATGAAATAGTCCTTATGAAAGTGAAATCTGTGCAGAAAGAGTGCAGAAATGCAGCTAACGCAGCCGTGAGGTAACGCAGCCGCCACATGCTAATCAGGCGTCTGTCCGAGCCGTAATCCAAACAACTCAATATTTTTCTAAGACAAAATTTGTTGCCTAATCCCAAGTAGATCTTTTCTTAAATCTGTTCCCTGCGAGGACGGAAGTTTATTTTGAAAAGACTGTATACATGTAACAAGAGGAAGTTGACGCGTGTTGCTGGACATTCATAGGAAAATGAACACAAAAAAAGAGGAATAACCTTTTTGTAAGATATCATACGAACCGTTGTATGAGAATACGTTGCAATGTTTCAGCTGTGATGCTTCCATTCATTTCAAAACATACCACCAACTACAAACTCAAGGCACATACACTCCCATTCACTCCCATCGCAGAGAAAATTGGATGCAGAAATAGTGAGGGAGTTCTTTGATTTTCATGCCACATCTTTGTAATCTAATTTTATTCATTTATTTCTTTTTAGATTAAACAGTTTATACATTCACGGCTGCCTCCTCACAAGCCGACAGTGGGCAAAGAGTGCAGCTCAGAAAAGCCCTCTGTGTATTTCAAACAGCCAGATTGAAGGCAGAGAAATCACCAGAGGAAGAGGGAGCTAAACCCAGCGCGATAAAAACGTCCTCTTAATCTTACCTTGAAAGCCACGACAGAGGGGAGCCTCCCCTCGGAAAGAGAAACAGGCGGATTATTTCCATTTGAAAGAACATGCCAAATTACACAGACGTGTTTTCAGCCGCTCTTTTCAAAAGTGGCAACAGATGGAGGCCGGTCGGCGTTGTGAGCAGGTTGGAGTTGACGGTCCGCCGCCGCTGTGTTTCCTGTGTCTGCTGGTGTTTATCAGCACACACAGGTAGCCCAAGAATCCATTATACAGAGCACAGATCTTATTCAACCATACTCAAAGGGAGATGCCTGCCCAGGTGTGTGCTGTCTTCCACACATTTTTTTTTTTTATTTGTCCTGTTTTGAATACAGACTATGGACTTTAAATGTGGCAGCTGCTGCATAACTTATCTCTACAGGAGGTTGGAACCAAGTGCAGCGAGTGATTAGACAACTGAGAGGAAGTTGTGGGCTAGGTGAGTGTTGGTGGAGATAAATGAAAGCTGGAGGTTTATTTTGGCTGCTGTCAGATGGCCAAAACTCATGTATACTGAACAAAAATATAAACGTACTACTTTTGTTTTTGCTCCCATTTTTGATACGCTGAAGTCAAAGATCTCAGACTTTTTCTATGTCCACGAAAGGCCTATTTCTCTTAAATATTGTTCATAAATTTGTCTAAATCTGTGGTGGTGAGCACTTCTCCTTTGCTGAAATAATCCATCCACCTCTCAGGTGGCAGATCAAGATGCTGATTAGACAACAGGATTATTGCACAGGTGTGCTTTAGACTGTCACAATAAAAGTCCACTCTAAAATTTGCAGTTTTCTCACACAGCACGATGCCACAGATGTCTCTAGTTTTGATGGAGCGTGTAGTCGGCCTGCTGACTGCAGGAATGTCCACCAGAGCTGTTGCCCCTGAACTGAATGTTCATTTCTCTACCATTAGCCATCTCCAAAGGCGTTTCCGAGAATTTGGCAGTACATCCAACTGGCCTCACAACCGCAGACCATGTGAAACCACACCAGCCCAGGACCTCCACATCCAGCATCTTCACCTGCAGGATGGTCTGAGACCAGACAGCTGATGCAACAATCGGTTTGCATAACCAAATAATTTCTGCACAAACTGTCAGAAACCGTCTCAGGGAAGCTCAGCTGCTCATCATCCTCACCGGGGTCTTGACCTCACTGTAGTTCTTCGTTGTAACTGACTTGAGTGGGCAAATGCTCACCTTCAGTGGCATCGAGAGGTGGTCTCTTCACAGATGAATCCTGGTTTTCACCGTACAGGGCAGATGGCAGACAGCGTGTATGGCGTCATGTTGGTGAGCGGTTTGCTGATGTCAGCGTTGTGAATGGAGTGGTCCATGGTGGTGGTGGGTTATGGTAAGGACAGGTGTATGTTATGGACAATGAACACAGGTGCATTTTATTGATGTCATTTTGAATGCACAGAGATACTATGATGAGATCTTGAAGCCCATTGTTGTCCGTTCATCCACCTCCATCACCTCACGTTGCAGCAGGATAATCCACGGCTCCATGTTGAAGGATCTGTACTCAGTTCTGGCTCCATGTTGAAGGATCTGTACTCAGTTCTGGCTCCATGTTGAAGGAGCTGTACTCAGTTCTGGCTCCATGTTGAAGGATCTGTACTCAGTTCTGGCTCCATGTTGAAGGATCTGTACTCAGTTCTGGCTCCATGTTGAAGGATCTGTACTCAGTTCTGGCTCCATGTTGAAGGATCTGTACTCAGTTCTGGCTCCATGTTGAAGGATCTGTACTCAGTTCCTAGAACCTGAAAACATCCCAGTTCTTGCATGCCCTGCATACTCAGCGTGGTCCACTTCCTGCCGATATCCAGCAGCTTCACAGCCATTGACGAGGAGTGGACGAACATTCAACAGGCCACAATCAATAACCTGATCAGCTCTATGTGGAGGAGATGTGCTGGACGGTGTGAGGTTAATGGTGGTCACACCAGATACCGACTGGTTCTCTGATCCCCCGTTCAGGGACTAATACTGTAAATGTCTCAGATAAAACTGCACATTTTAGAGTGGACTTTTATTGTGACAGTCTAAGGCTCACCTGTCAATAATCATCTGTCCAATCAGCATCTTGATCTGCCACCTGAAAGGTGGATGGATTATTTCAGCAAAGGAGAAGTGCTCATTAACACAGATTTAGATAAATCTGTGAACAATATTTGAGAGAAATGGGACATTTATGTACATAGAAAAAGTGTTGCATTTATATTTTTGATCAGTGTATTATTGACTGAGACAACTGAAGTGTTGTTTTAAATTTAAAATAACTAATCACACACATCTGTTTATTTATTTATGCCTGGTTTAATTTTAGTCTTTTGATTAAGATGTACAGTATATTTAGTCTTTTGATTATTGTTAGATTTAGCAAACAAAAAGCCAAGTTGTCATGAAATCTGAGGCCCATTCATGTATTTTTTTCTGTTTTCACTCCAGCTTTCAATGTGTTGAACATGCAGTGTGTCGGATTTGGTAGCATCTAGTGGTGAGGATGCAGATTGCAACCAACTGAAACACGTTTCTTATTGTTTGTGATTTTACACTAAAAAAGTACTTCTTGTTACATTGGTGGAGGAAGGGTAAAACAAACACAGGACTTTTGCTCAGGAGACCAGCGTTCGTGTCCTGTGTGAAACCAAAATTTAAGCGATTTGTCCTGACGATGTGAAGTCACTGAGACACATGACGTTACGTCTGTAGCTTATGTAACATGACAAGCATACTTAGACCATGATGATTTTTCTAACCCTAACCCTGCGTAGTTTGTTGCCAACCTAACCGCCACCGTTTTACGTTGACCACGTGTTATAACTGCCACGTTTTCCCGTTAACATTAACTGTGACTGTTTCATGTTAACCAAGCACATTATGTAATAGGCTTAATAATGACACAAGGGGCTTCTACCCAAACAGTAAAATATGACAAGTATGGCGATCACAACAAATCGTCTGGAAACTGTGAAAACAACTACAACATTAAAATCACATGTTGTTTGTTAAAGACTGAAAAACAAGTCAGATAGAAATCATATGATGTTCTTGGAAAACTAGAAGAGATGCATTTCTGTCTGTTGTCAGCAGACATGCTTTTTCCTACTGACTTTGGGGTTTTGTAGTGAGAATTGTCTAATAATAATAATAACACAGTGATACATCTTAGTGAACATTGAAGGAATAGCATATAAACATGAATGATGGCCGGCTGAAAGTGACGTTAACCTTGGCTCCACAGCCACGGCCTTTATTACATTATCAGGCCTACTGTTACCACACCTTTAAGCTACTGGTAGCAAAGCATCATCAACATGTCCTTCGCAAACTTGTAAGCTTACTGTATGTACGGTAGCATAATATCAGCATTCTAGTGAGGACGGGTCACCTGAGACCTGAGACTCAGGCGGGTTAGGGTTAGCGTATTAGAAAATATTGGCAATATTGATAAACGGACAAAGCAGCTTTCTGAAGAAGTTGCATGGAATAGTCCACCTTCTCTTCCTCTCTATCAACACACACACACACACACACACACACACACACACACACACACACACACACACACACACACACACACACACACACACACACACACAGGTGAGTTGATGCATTGTCTTGCGGGTCGGGCTCTCATAACGGGTCGGAGGGATACGGGTTATTAAAAAACCTGACCGACGCATCACCTAAACATAATGTCAGGTTAGAGGTTTCTTTATGGTGTGTAACATTATCAACCAACGGTATGCTGTTCTTGTGGTTTGTCCAAGCTGTTGTTTCTTACTTTTCGGTGGATTTTTGGACTTTTTCCCTACTAAGAAACTACAACATTAGCTAACATTACTGAAATGTTTCTTAGCAGAGGGGCTAGTTTGGTGTGGTGGAGGATACTATTTTACTGCTTTGAACACAACGATATTAGCACCTATTTGTTCATTTGTATATTTTTATTCGTTGTTGTAAATTGTAATACCCTTTTCTAATTTTTGCTGGTGTTGTTTAGAAGGTAACACCGATGCGTGCAGCGTGTTGGCGTAGGGAGGCCGATAATCATAAGACCGCCATCACATCTTCTGGTTTTAATTATTCCAGAAACACACACAGTTCCCTCTTCTCTGCCCTCCAGCCATTCTCCTCAGCAGCTCGGATGAAGAGTAGTAATCAAGAGCTGGCGGCACACAAGAGGCCATTTACTCAGGTGAGGAGCAGGGAGATGGGGCCACTTCAGGAGATGCAAAGCCTGGCCCTAAGGGTGCCACTCAATCATCTCCAATCAGGAAAACCCCCGACAGGCCTCAGAGCAACATATCGCATCTCTGCTCGCGTCTGATATGTCATCTTTCTTTTTATTTTTCCCAGAAAAGGCGACAAAGGTGAAATGCCCCCTTTTCCCCCCCAGGCACAAGAATCTTGTTCACACAGTATAAAAGGCAAGAAGGACCACTTGTGATGTTATACGACTGTTAACCAGGAGACCTGAGTTCAGCACCGATGTTGACGGGTGTTTTGTAAGTTAGTGACATTTGTCTGTAGTTGAGTTACGTTGTTTGATTACATATTTTACACTTTAAGGCGCACTTAAAATCACCCAACTGTTTAACTCAGACACTGATGATGAAGGATTTGATGGATTTGTGATAGAGGAATGAACTGAAAAATGAGTATTGTTTTGTATTTCATGTGTTACAACTGAAAAATGTTGAGAGATATTGAAGTTATTGAGTTATTAAATGAACTGAATAAAGTGACCGTTTTGTTTCGCTTTATGCGCCTTATAGTCTGAAAAATACGGTACTTATTTTGAGCCCAACCATGACGTTTTCCCTTACAAAGTGGTTTTCTTGCCTAAATCTAACTGTGGACATTTGCATAGCGTACAGATGACATGCAAATGACAAAAGGCTAAAATACATACGTGTAATGTCGTGGTATTTACACACATTCTTGTGAGATCGGGTTGGATGAAGATACAAGCAAAAAGAGGCTCCTCTTCTCCCTATTCCCACTTTTCTCCCCGTTTTCTCCTCTCGCTGTAGCATCTGCCAGGAGAGGAAAGAAGAAGAAGGGGAAGAAAATAAGACGGGCATTGATGTCGATCCCTCTGTGAATAAAGCAGCCTCTGAATCCAATTTCAGTGAAAAGAGACGGAGTCAGCACGAGGGTGGTGCCGTAAAGAGGCAGGTACAGGCAGATGAATTAGGAACAGGAGAAGCCTTGGGTTGGAGAGATCAAAGATAGCGTGGAGCCGAGGAGAAGGAGAGACTGCTGAATTATTTTGGAGGAGTTTGAGGGGTATTTTCCATCCAGCATGTCTAACCTCAGAGGGGCATATCCTGCCAGTTCACACTGCTCGCAAGCTGCACTCACACACTAACAGAGAAACACACACACACACACACACACACACACACACACACACACACACACACACACACAAAAGGGCTTTAGCTTCTGAGTCTTATTTGCATCGCTCTTCTGGGAGACTTTACCTTTCTCTCTGCAGCAAGTCAAATTTCCTGGAACGAAGGCTTTTTGAGCCTTTACGAAAGCCCCTCTGACATGTGCTCTTCTACAGTAAGTCACTGACTGATACAGTAAATAGTCAAATCAAATCAAAGCAGGCTGTTTACTGAATGCAGGATGGCAGCAGTGAGCGGTGTCAGGGCGGGCTGTGTCTGGTTAAATCCTGTTAAATGTGTCTAATCTAATGTCAATGAGAAATGAGGCACCTCTGAACCCTGAGTGGAGGTGGTGACCCAGAACGACCATATGGCTCCACAGCACCTATGGCCCTGGAGAGGATCCACCCAGCCGTCCTGTGTGTGTGTGTGTGTGTGTGTGTGTGTGTGTGTGTGTGTGTGTGTGTGTGTGTGTGTGTGTGTGTGTGTGTGTGTGTGTGGGACAGACTAGCTGTAACAGCTGTCTCCTGCAGAGCTCTCTGGGGGATGACTGACCTCATGCTTCTCAGGTGATCTCAACTCAAGATTTTTTCCAAAGTCAACAAATGCAGTTTTTGTCAACAGTCTCGTCTTAGATGTGAAATATTACTACTTTATTCAAATTATTTCACTGCCCAATTGTATGATTTTTTTTTTCTGCACCTTAACTATTTACAGGTTGCCAATGCATCTCATTTTTTCTTGATTTTATTTAATTTTTTTACAGATTTTATTAATAAGCACTGGAGACAAAATCCTGCTCAAATCCTACCTTCAGTTACACGATAACCACTCTACTTCCCTGCCTACATATTATGCACATACATACACATGCATCACAGTAATAACACCGATGAACTTATAAAATCTGGGGAAAGGTACAATGAATTAAATAAAATAAAATTTAAAAAAACACCACAAAAAATTAGGGCTGCCAAAGCTAATGTGATAATAAGGTATTAACATATTTGTTTCAACCCCACCAGTATCTTAAAGTATTAATGTAACTAAGTTTTAAGTTGTTGCAGGCTCAGTTTTGAAGCTGGAGTTACACATTTTGCTGAGAAAAAAATGTAATTTTCTGCCCATTTCCCTTAACCTCTGACCTCCAGATGTGTGGATGTAAATGGGTTCTCTGGGTCCCCACCAGTCTCCCCTTTACAGACATGCCCACTTTCTGATAGTCCCAGTCAGTCTGGATCAAGTCCTAGTCAAGTCAGCACTCTGACACACTGACAGCTGTTGTTGCCTGTTGGGCTGCAGTTTGCCATGTTCTGATTGGAGCAGATTGTTTATGCTAAAGTCAGAACCTGGGAGGGTTTCTGGACCATATCTGTTGTCCAGATCGTCAACCACTTATCCCGTTAGGGGTCGCGGGGGGGCTGGAGCTGATCCCAGCTGGCATTGGGCAAAGGTGGGGTTCACCTGGACAGGTCGCCAGTCCATCGCAGGACACATAGAGACAGACAACCATCAGGCTCACATCCACACCTACGGGACATTTAGAGTCATCAATTAACCTAAACAGCATGTCTTTGGACTGTGGGAGGAAGCCGGAGTACCCGGAGAAAACCCACACTTACACAGGGAGAACATACAAACTCCACACAGAAGAGCCCCAAGCCGGATTTGAACCTGCGACCCTCTTGCTGTGAGGTGAGAGCACTAACCACTGCACCACCGTGCAGCTCGTGTTGATAACTGATGTCCAATATTATATATGTACATAAATTTGCAAAGAGCGGTATATTTGTCCACTCCCATGTTGATAAGAGTATTAAATACTTGACAAATCTGCCTTTAAGGTTCATGTTGAACAGATAAAAAAAAGTGATTAATTTTCGTTTAATCATTATTAACTATGGACAATCGTGATTAATTACAATTACATATTTTAAACAATTGGCAGCTCTAGAAAAAATGATTTAAAATACTTTACAGTGAAATAGAAAATTAAAAACTAGGCTAAATACAATAAATACATAAAGGAAAAAAACACTTGTTGGCTCTACTACACCAGTTGTGATTCTGTATTGTTTCTACAATCTTGTTAGAGCTCTGCTCTGTTTTATGTTGCGTCCCCATTTTTGCCAAATGCAGAGAAATAATCTGGAAAAGCTTTTGGTTCCAGCTGCTGACTGCAGCTCTCTGTGAATGGCCTCGTCTCATTCAGGACATGGACTTCATCATTAGTCCATCAAATGTTCTTGAGTTCTCGCCGTTTTTTTAGCCATTGGCTGTACTGGTACCGGTACTGGTACTGGTTTTGTTTTTCTTGTTGCCTGACCATAGGTGTGAATGGTTGTCTGTCTCTATGTGCCCTGCGATGGACTGGCGACCTGTCCAGGTGAACCCGCCTTCACCCAATGCCAGCTGGGATCGGCTCCAGCCCCCCGTGACTCCTAACGGGATAAGCAGCTGAAGATGGATGGATGATCTTTAAGGTAACATTTACCTTTTTAGCTGCTGTCAGATCTGAACCATCATGTAGAAGTGGTCCAGTAGGGAATAAGGAATATTCTTGCCTAAAATGTCTACTACACGCACACACACACACACACACACACACACACACACACACACACACACACACACACACACACACACACACACACACACACACACACACACACACACACACACACACACACGATGATTTTCTCACTTTTGCGATTGGATTATTTGAAAAATTTTAAACTTTAGCAGAAATGGCACAATGCAGGATGTGGAGTGAAGGATGAATATTAATCTCTTCTAATGTGTATACACAGTGTTATTGTATGTATTGTGTCTGGTGTTTCTGCAGGGACCTGGTTTGTGATTTGTCGCCACACGGTGTCTCTGTAGTGCAGCCCAGAAAGGTGTGAAGCCCGTCGGAGAGGACGGCAACAGTAACCTCCCTCACCATCACCATCCTGAGGCCGGCTATCAGACAGAAAATAAGGGGTTAACTGGATGGAAACGCTATGTGCTTATCTTCAGCTGTGACAAAAGAAAAGGCAGGGGATAGTGGCGCTTTGTTTTTCGCTCTGGAGTGTGATTTGGGAACGGGCTCCAGTTTCCCAGCCTGGTAGAAAACAGGTGCTCTCGCCAGTTGTTCTTTTGTCCCATTACGCTGCTTACAGATTGAAAGTGGAGCCAGCACCTGTTAACATTCCTCAGTGGTTGTGAGAGAAACAGAAACGCAGGGGGGAAAAAGACAAAAAAGTGGTGAAATACAAATGTTTCACACCAGAACTGAAGAAATGATCTTCCCATGAAAGGAAAATGCATTTAATTTAAATCTTTTTCTAATGTGTACATGCTGTATTACCCGTTAACTGGAGGTTATGTAACGGACTGAGATTATTGTGAATATAAATTTACTTAATTTTCACTCTTTTCATGAACTCATCACAACCTGTGGAAAATATGTTTCCCTTGACATGTGACAGAGCGATGCAGCGATGATGTATTTTTGTCGGCCAACCAGAAAGTCAGCATCACACTAGTTCTAGGTATTTTCATTGGGTTTTGGATTATTGCAGAAAATAAGCTCTGCAGCAAACAAACCTTTATGATACCTTCACATTTTGTTCAGCAAGAAACTCTCCACAAGTGAACACCATTCTTAAGATTTTTGAAGCAGGACATGCCAGAAGTAAAGCGCTAAGGTTAGGCTTAGGTTAGGTCACATGACTTTACGTCACCACCAACAAGCTACAGGCGGACTAGTGTCCTGCATGATGACGTTTGGTAGTCTCATTTAGCCCCTTGCTGGCAACGCCTTTTTAAAACATGTGAAGGCCTCTAAATTCACAAGTGTGGTATTTACTGACATTTTGTATCATAGAGCAAAACATTCAAATCTCTTCAGCTTGTGTTAACAAGAGGCCTTATTTCAAAAAAAAAAAAAAAACGACTTCCAGACAAGGGAACCAGAAGTGCTAAAGCTAATTTTTGGGTTTTAGGACTAATTCCTGCACAAGTTTGAGATTGCAGTTTAGTTGGAATGAGACTCTGTGCTGCATTTGCACAGGAAAGCGTAGACTCAGTCGATTTAAGACATTTGAATGAGCAGAGCTGCTTGTCGACCAATCAGGATGCAGGACTGAGATATTTTGACATTAGAGATTTCTCAAAATTTGAATCATTTGAAGTGAACTGCATTCCACTGCAAATCATCACGAAGAACATCTTCAGTTTTATGAAAAATAAAATGAAAGTTTGAGTGTCCAACACCCTCAGACGGCTGCTTTGAGGTGGGGTGGATCCTGGGTGTTGCTCCATTCTGCTCTGGCCACAGCTGTGCGAGGCTGTCGAGGGGCTCTGATGTCATGTATAATGGGAGTCCGCAGGGATGCAGGGATGGGTGGGTGGGGGGGTGAAACCAGATCCCTGCCCTACGCTGCGCTTCGCTGTGCTGCTCAGACTGTGGGCGAAGGTTAATGTGGAGCCACCTGCTGCATGCATACTCCACATCTGATACCGACGCACAAACAGGGAGCATAAACCGTCAACAGATAGTGTTTCTTTGTTGATTTCTTTGCATTTTGCAATCAAGTTGAAACAAATGAAGCGTGCATGCTTGTGTGTTGGTACTGCGAGTGCAGAGGGAAGCATGAGGAAGGAAGGAGACCGACAGTTATGGTGACTTAATACCACTTGATATTTCATGGCTGGGGGAATGTGGCGGCACTCCCTGCTTTATGGAGCTGGCCTGGATTATTTAGTTGGATGGAGTCCTGCCCAGAGGAACTGCTGAATGATGTCATGCAGCGCACACACAGACACATTTTGTGTTCGTCCACACAATCAAGCTGTGGAGTTAAAGCGTTGATGTGGTTTGCGTTGCAGTTTTGGAATTGTTTGAGGGTTTTTTACAGAGTGGGATGCTGGGTAATTGGGAAGGTGAGCAGAGGAAAGGTGGGTGATGTTTGCTAATAAGAGCCCGGGCTGATTTCACAGAGGGTTAGGGGGGAGGCTCGCTGGGGAGCAGATGTGTGCTTGGAGAGCGAGATGAGAGATTGAGGTGGGTGTTTTCGGGGGGCTCTCGGTTTGCCGGTAAGCTGACCTCGCGCGGCATATGGCCATGCAGATGCGTGCACACATGCATGTTTGTTTGTGCATGTGTGTTCCGTCCACACAAATCAATGTCTGGCTTCGTTCTTAATGGATAGAACCAGGTTCTCCCCTCCTCCCCGCCGCTCACAGAGAGCATGTTAGCATGCAAGGCCCTCTCTTCCCTCCATATAACAACCTAAATATGGAAACAGTGATTGGAAATTGTTTAGACAACCTGAAATGGTTTATCCTGGGGCTGTGCACAGCTCGCAGATCAAAGCAGAGGAAACATGAATCATAGAGAGTTTCTGTACGGAAACAAACCCTTCGCCTTTCTTCCTTTTGACATACACACTGGCACAAATAAGAATGTTAAGGAAAACAAAGAGAAAAGAGGCGAAGATGCGAGGCTGCCGCTCTGATTCAGCGCCTCTGACTTCTTTGTTTGATCATACTGTACTTGACATCATGTTGCCTGTGACTTCACTCCCACTAGTAAATCGTCTCACATTAATAGAGTGCACCGTCACCCAGAGCCACTTCAGTAAAATAACGTCTCAAGAGACGAAGCTCTTCAGAGATCACCTTCCTTTCTTTTTAAACTCTTCACCTTCCTCCCCCTCCTCCTCCTCCTCCTCTCCATAATGATCAGCTCCACAGCTCTCTTGGGGAGCAGCATCTATCTATCTAGGTTCTGCCTCCTCGGCTCAGCGATAACTGATCCACTGTCTAAAGAGCATCACTCTCCTCCAGCCATCTCCGCTTACTCTCTCCTGGGATGGGCCAGGAGAAATAGTGCAGAGCTCAGTTAGAAAACTGCCGAATGACAGCATGGAGCCCCGCAGACGATCCTGCCGAACTTGAACCATTCTCTAAAAAAATGCTTAAATGCTTTCTTTCCCTTTCTGCTCACTAAAACTCTTTGATTAAGGTTTTAAAGCAGACAAAACCTCCATTTTTCCCCTCTTACATTACACCCATCTTCACCTCTCACAGTAATGATGTGGTTCCATGCAGAGGCCCCCAGGCCTGGGGTCAGCCTCTCTGATCTCCTTCCCATCATCCAGTTTGATCAGCCGCAGTGTATTTTATCTTGTCATTTACCAAGAAAAACGAGGAGGTAAAAGGGCAAGAAGGGATTAATGAAATACCAAAAAGATGCATCTCTGAAAGAGCATTTCCATGTTTATATGCTCAAGATCACCCTCATTTTGTGTCCATAAATCCGTATAGATTATAGATATATGGATTATTCCCCTTTTACAGACGGATAGAAACAGTACTGCAGGTATTGGAGAGCAGTGACTACATTGATATAAAGTGTTTTTATATCTGTATGAGTAACACATTTAGAGTCACATTTCTACATTTTTCTGTGTGAAAAGTTTGACGGCATATTTAACTAACATTGGTAGCATGCTAGCTATGTAACGTGGAGTGCTTATAATGGTTTATACATCTTTTAACAAAATAGTTTTGTTTTAACAAAGCCACGCGATTAGACTGTTACCAGGTCATTAAGTAGGCGTCATCACATCATCATCGCTATCGCACCGTAGATGTCAGTCAATAGAGCAGCACGTTCCAACATACTGTAAAACTGAATGAGACCTTGATGAACACAAACAAAAAGGACTCTTTAAGTTTTACAAAACTATAACTTCGTTAGGTTTAGGCAGCAAAAACATGTTTGGGGTAAAATAACTGAACACAAACACAGCTGCACATCGTTGGTTTCATACGGGATGCACACTCCGGTTTCCTGGGTGAAAACCCGGTTTTATGTCCCGTACATTGTCCCCGACCTCCACACCAGTTTCACGCCATCTATGCTGCGGCGCCCGACTTCGGCTTCTGCTCCTGTCATAATTAATACAGTCACTAAATGTCACTGTCGTCCACTTTTATACCCTATTTTGGTGCTCTACCATGTGAATAGATGATAAAACCTACTAGTGGGTGTAGTAGGCCCCTATTGACCCACAACTAAGGGGCTTATAGCAGCTTATATTGCTATTAAATAGCCTGACAAAAGTCTAATCAGCTGACAAAACTGCTAAATATGCCATCAAACTTTCAACTTTATAACAAATGTATAAGTAGAGCTGTATTATGTTCCTCAATAAGTTCACTAATTTGCTAATTACACAGGAAGTTAGCATAACATGCTAACACACATGTGGCACACAGTGCAAGTTTGTTTTCTGCTGCAAATGTTTTTTTTCCATGCACTTGAAGCAAATTACGGACCGGAGAAAAAAAATGGAAAGAGGAGTTTCACAGACACATCATAGGAATGAATGAACTTCTGGTCGACTTGCACAGATACACTGAGCTATGTGGAAACGAGGCATTAGGGTGAGGTGAAAGCTATCCACCGTTGTCCCAGTATTGAGTACGCTCATATTCGACATCCTCAGTTCTCGAGTCTTTCCAATGGGCCCTCCACGTTGATCATTTCTACCCTTGTGCTTCCTCCCTAACAGACAGGAGCAGCTGACTCACTGCTTTCAGGGAAGTGAAGCGGCGTTGATGTCATCTTGACAGACAGAGCAGTCCAGTAAACACAGCAGGGATGGCGTCGGACCGCCGTCGCATCACTCTGGGCTGACAGAGGTGCGAGGTGATGTCAGCGTGTGATGACGTCATGATGTGAGCACATCTTCCAGCGTGATGTCATCGTGGTCCGGGCATGACTGAGCGCCGTGAGTGCCTTCCCCTCCATTACTGAGATCGGGGTGAAACTTGGAAATACATGATGTAAATATCATGCTAGTGTTTTTGTCCATTACACATGTGAGCTCTCAGCATCACTTTACAAAGGAGACCTTGGATTTTAAAAATGTTACGTGAATTTTGGAAGTACTTTTACCAAGTGGACAGAAAAATGACTAATGTTGGTCTGTGTCTGATGGATGTTTATACGGGCAACTTTATAAGGCTTGCTGCAAATTAAACAGGGCGGGGTCCATAACATTTGTCAGTATTAAATAATATATACTACACAAATCATAGTGTGCAGTTAGCCAACTGTATCTGTGGAGTTTTGAAGCACCAATGCACTACATTGAAAAAAAGAAATGATTTGTTCATTAATAATTTCAAAACATTTTAATTTCAAGAGACCAAAGAAGCGGAGGTAGTCAGCCAAAACTCAAGAGGATTATCCAAGCAGCTAATCCCAGCTTCAAGCCTCAATGCGAAATTCAGCACATATCTATTGCTATTCGACTGAGCCAGTGCCAGCAGCTAACGATGCTAACAATGCAAACAACTTCAGCAGTGCTGACAAAGCTAACAGTGTTAACCTGGGAGGCAACAGGAGAGCGGTGCTACGCTGACGCTGATGGTTGGGATGGTGTAGAGTAGCAGCCATTAGCTAGCCAGGAGGCACGCTAAGATGCACTAAAAGACGAGCAGCCGGGCCGGCTATGTCAGCAAAGCACAGAGAAGCTCAGATTACAACACACAGAGGGAGAGAGACTCCATAGACATTACTCCTCTACATCTTTACATAGACAGTATGCTGCTATATTAACACTCTGGACATCAAATAGAGCAGTCAGTCCCATAAGATTTTATATAGGGTTGCCAAATAAATTTGCATTTCATCCATAGTCTTTTATTTATATCTGCAGAGCACGTTTGCACTACATGAGAGAGCCTGAGTGCTCAGGTTCCTTCTGATAATTGTAGCGTACTTATAACATTGAATTTAATATGAAAGGTTAGCGTGCAGTCTGTAGGTTTTACTTATGAGAGGAGTAGAGCCTGTTAACGCTGCCTAAAGGCATTTATTTGGTCTCATTTATAAAGCATTTAACGTGTGCGTATGTTTTTTATAAACGCATGAAATGAAGTTGGGATTAATCAAATGTATTTCTTCAAAATGGATTTAGTTATTCAAGTGGATATAAGGTGATGGAGAAGTGGCAGTAAAATGGCCAAGAACCTTAATTTACACACAAATTTGCTCTTTTGATTATTTATAGATATTGTTGTTTGGGTCACAGTTGACTGGCTTGTATTCAGAACAAGCGGGTCCTGAGAAAAAAGTTTGGGAAACACTGGAGTAGATCACTTCCTGTTAACAGTAACTTCATCTCACCCTGGTGGGAAGTCAGTGACGGATCAAATTCTTGTCACTTCACTACTAACTCCTGCAGGTAAAACACTACAAGAGGAAAATGTGAAACTGAAAAGATACAGAAGTACAGTTGTAGGGTACAATGACACAGTAACAACTACTTGTTTTGCAGCATCTTCCAAGAAAAGTGAAATAAATCAAATGTGGCTTCTGTGTGAATAAGGTGTGCAGGTGAGCAGCACACCCTCAGTATTTACTGCCAAAATCAGGTTGCACCTCTCAGACCAGCCCTCTCTGTGATCTGCACCTCAGACCATATCGTGTGACGCTTTAAATATACCTCTGCGGATGGTTCATTTCATGGTCACTTGAACATACAAGGCGTGCAGGATTTAGCGCCCGATTGTGTCACTTCCTGTGCAGCTCAAGTGTAGCAGGTTGAGCTCTAACCGGCTTAGCCCGGAGAAGGATTTCTCCTTTGTGGCCTCACGGCCGGCGGCGCGATGTGGCCGAGCCTCTCCGAGTCCTGGCCCTGACCCTGGGCAGGTGTGTGTGTGTACACACACAACACACACACACACACACACACACACACACACACAGACACACGCACACACTCAGGCTCTCAGGTTCCCCTGAAATGAGAGACTGGCAAAAGATCTATCGACAGAAAAATCAGGAGTTGATGACATACTTAACTCCCTGGTGTGTGTGCATGTGTGTTCACGTGTGTGTACGTGCACACTTATGTTCGCATGTGCACAAATGGCAGCCCAGACAGCCCCCCCCTCCCCTCCTCAGCCACTCGGCAACTTTTGCCTCGCCTCATTTGCTTCATGGTGAAGCGGCTGATTAAATATTTAAAGTATGGAGTACTTTCCCTTGGCATCAGGTGTAACTCACTCTGTAATCTCAGATAGCCCGGTGCACGGCGCGGTAATTACCATAGTCGAGTTAAGCGCGTGAGGCGGAGAGGGTCTACGACAGGCAAGGCTTTGTTGTTTATGTCTGCTTACAAGTTTATAGTCCTGTTTTCGCTTTCACTTGCTCCTGTATGCAGGCATGTGGCCTTTTTGCATCCATTAAGTAATAATGTACTGTTTCTGTTTCAAGATGCAAGACAACATAATGGTGGTGTGAACATTATGAAAACATTGGATTCAGTGTATTTTTTATTTTACTGCTAATATGTGAAAAAAAAACTGTACCATTTTCTAATAAGGCACTCTTTATTGTCTGACATTACTGTTTTTCAGAGGCTGTAGCAGCCTCGGCTTTAAAGTTTCAACAGCAGTGCTCACCAGGCAATCACCGAAAAATGCAGTTCATCAAAATGTCAGAAGTCTCCAAATGTCAGAAGTTTTTGTTATCACAGCATGCGTTTTTCCATGGTGTTCCTCAAAGTCTTGGTGTTTTAATGTATTTTGGAGGGATTTTTGACCATTTTTATCAATTCTTCAGTGGTCAAAAAGGTGACACTGTGTAATCTGAGTAACAAATGGTCAAAAATGATATTGAGCATAGGAATGGCCATCATATACTTCAAGTCTATCCTAATGTTCCCAGCAGTGGTGTATCTCCGGGTCTGAAACCTGAAGTGTCTTAAACTTGCTTTCTCTCTAATATCCAGCAGGGGGCGACTCCTGGTTGCTAAAAGAAGTCTGATTGTATAGAAGTCTATAGAAAATGAGCCTGCTTTCTCTGATTTATTACCTCAGTAAACATCAGTTTATGGTTTCAGTCTTCTTCAATACAACATGATGTTCATTTAGTAAATTTTGGTCCATTTAGAGTCAGATAGAAGCAGGAGATGGTTTAGGGTGTGGCTACCTTGTGATTGACAGGTCGCGACCCCAGCGTTGTCTGGTCTCAGAGATCTTGTCTTAGAACTTTAACTCTTTCACAATGTTTAATTAAAGTGAACTATAACATTTTGGTCGCCTAAAAATATCTGATTCAGTGTTCAGTTGTACTCAGCTCCACTCTGGTGAGGCTTCAGACCAGCAGTCCACAAACCAAAGGGTGGTGTTGTGGTTACTACCTCCACTTCCACGGTATACAGCCCATGGGTCTAACGTTTATTCAAAATTTTAAACAGAACTTGGTGCATAGTGCTGAGCTACAACCTTCAGGTTCCCAGCTTTCAGATGATGTATATCACTTTTATGTGGCATTCTGCTGTCTCCCCCCAAAGAAGACAGAAATGGTAGGAGGGGGGAGTAGAGGAGGTTAAGGGTCTGTAAGTTGTAACTATGGCTCTATTAATGGTTAGTAAACCCTTAATAGTTGTAAGCCACTCTGTGCCTCATACTCAAGCAGTAAACTAAGCTATTGTACTTGTCTTTGCTACTGCAAAATGGAGAAGATTAGCAGGATGTGCTAAGTGAACAATTATGACACGAACTGGGCCTTTTGGAGGGTTAAAGGGCCCTGAAAAATTTCCCTGGAACTTAATTTAGACCGTAGTCCCTGCGGTCCAAAACGCAACGAGATCCTCAAAAGGTTCCTGGTTCTGGTGGAAACTGTTGTTCTGTGAAACACAGCTAATATTAGCCGACTGCAGTGAAGTGGCAGAGGCACCGTGAATGAACAGAGCAACGACAGGCTATGTGGATGGTTTAAATGAATCAAAACAAATTACTAGTTATTTTGAATTTGATCAAACTTTAATCAACAGTCCTATAATCCATGATTAAATCCGGTTTGCAGTATTGCAAAAGATCCAGCGGAGCGCAGGGTAAAAACAAGTTAGCTAAAAGTGTCACGGTGCAGGATGAACAACCCTAATGATCTCCTCTTTAATGTTTTAACTGCTCAATACACCATCAGTAAATTATTTATTGATCATTAACAAAGCCATAAGTAACAACTTTAAAAACTTTATGAAGGGTGCCTGATTAAAGCCGCGGCAGACAAAGATGTGTGCTTATGAAACCCTTTCCAAACCCTGTGGGTGGATGCTCAAAGTAGAGCAGCTTTTCTTAGAAGAGTTACCAAGTTTTCAGCTAACTATTAGAAAAAGCCGCTTGTTTTTTTTTTTCTTGCAGAAATAAACTAATATAAAACTAGCTGAGGAAATCCAATAATCCAAAAAGTAAATGAAAAAACTACAAGGCCCAGGTGAGACGTACGCTTACATAAAAGTTCTTTCACAAGACTTAAACCGTGTGCTGTGAAGCCTCGTGGACAGCCTCCTTTAATCTCAAAAACAATACCCTTCCAACTGTGAAGCACAACCTAAGAGCCTTTAGAGGCAGAACAATAGATGGCAGTGTTCGGCACCTCCAAGCGTCTGAGCCAAAGCTCTGCTGAACAGACAATTCAGGAGCTGGAAGAAAGTCACAGTGGGCGGCTGGTTGAACATCAAAGCTTACAGTCACAGCGATACAGTGAGGAGGATATATGCCTAAATGTCTGTTTTGTACGTGGAGTGAATTGTGACTTTAATCCATTTAGCTGCGTACCTCCTCCAAAAAAGATCCCTTGAATGTAAGATGAGTAATAAAGCAAAAAGAGCCACATCCATGCTTTACCTTAATCCCACACACTCTCATTTTTGTCACTAATCTGACAGATTTACACCCTTTTATTACCTGAATGTGCCGCCCGCTACATATTCCACTTCATGGAGAATCCCATTTTGAAAATGTTTAAGTTGCAGGAGCATTTCTTCATGGTTTCTGAGAACGCGTTATCTCACACAACAGCTGAATAGACTGTGGAAAAAAAAGGTGAAACGCTGCCTCAAGTAGCCGCAACGGGCTTATAAGTTTTAGGTCCTGCCAGCTGTTGAGCTGATCCTAAATAAAGTTTCTTGGACACAGCTTTTATTCCATCAGGACTTGAAATACAAGCCCCATAATTATCCTTCAGAGGAGCTAATATTGTAAGTTTAGGAGAGATGACAGTAATAACCCGCTAATGCATACTGACTTTATACTCACGAGGGGCAGAATAAGGGACAAATTATGGTTACTCATGTCGTGTTCATAAACCTATCCCTGCGTGCATTTAGGTTTAAATATAGCTCTATTTCCATTACACAATGTAGAAGGTCCCTCTGTCGTGCGCCAATGTTCTTGTTCTGCTTTGTTAATCTGTACCGTTGCCAGGGATATTTATGAGTTTTTGGCTTGTGATTCATTCAAATAAACAAACTCCCTCACTGTTTCCACAGCAGGGAGAGTGCGGCTCGGCAGCGTAATGATCAATGGGGGTTTCTGACTAAATGACCTCGTCATGTCGAGCTGCGTGGCGAGGCCCCTCTGAAACTCGTGTGGTCGCATTTTGGAAACGGCCTAATTTCTTACATGTGTCTGCGACGGTGTGAATTCTCGTTGGCTTGTCTGCTTCAGCTTTTGTCATGTGGACTGATTAGCTGATTTTAAGGCAATCAATCTGCCAAGTTTTGGTGATGTAAGCGTTCAAGTCCGGTTATCTCCAGCCAACGATGAAGAAGCTCTCAATGTGCAACGTCTTAGTCTCACCTTCACTGTTTGCATCGCCTCAAATGCACTCAGAGGTGTTTTTTTTTTTTCTTCGCTTCGGAAGATGATAGAAAATCTCCCAGGTTGCATTGAGTGGGCGGAGGTGAGTTTTTGTGAAACGGCTGTGTGCGAGGTGCTTGTTTTCCCACAAGTCTTCAGGGGATTCCCCTCTCCTCTCTCTGCTGTAAACCAGCATCACCACACCGCTGATGGACGTCTCTGTTTGGCAGGTGCTCATATACTTGGCGCCTACCGTTGCCCACAGCGATGAGGCTGTCAGGGCAAAATGCCTTCCAAGAGTGCAGGGGAACATTATATTTCACATTATCTCAGAACAATAGGCCATTTCCTGCTCACTGCGGGCCAGAGAGGCTGATCGGGGGCTGCCAAGCTCCAGGAAGGGAGCACAGACTGCAGGAGGGGTTGGCGTCTAAAAGGGGGGGAACTGCATGAAGTTGATGAATTGTTATGTAGGTGGTTCCAGAGTGGGTGCAAACGAACCTGCCAGTTAGACTGAGCAAGAACAGCCACAGAGTGTGTTTCAGGTAGGATTTGAACAGAAACACGTGTCCATAGGTTTACACCCGAAGGCCACACTAGCCAGCGCCATGGCTCTGTGGATGGCAGCGTGTGTCAGTCAACCACAATGTGAATGAAATGCCTATTATATACATGTAACTGTCCAATAAATTGCCATTACATTTGGTCCAGACATTCATGGCACCCAGAGGACTAATCCATATGACTTAGCTGATCCTCTGACTTCTAGCGCCACCAACAGGTCAAAGAACTTCAAAATTTCAATCTGTCCAATATGTAAATTTATCCAAATAGCTGCAAAATGAATGACATTCCCGTCAGCATCAGCTGTACTTTGTATTTAGTGTTAATTAACTAATGTTAGCATGCTAACATGCTAAACCAGCATGTTAACCATGGTAAACTTTACCTGCCAAAAATCAATGTTAACATCACTGTGGGCATGTTAGTAGATGTTAGCATTTAGCTCAAAGCACCACCCTATGTAGAGCCCATGAGAAGTGAGCATGATATCACCCATTGGTGCCTTGAGATTATCATTTTGGCCTAGCTGCCACCAACTTGGCTTTTGGCCGTCGCCATCTTGGCTTTTTGCTACCAGAAGTGACACGAGAGGGCGGAGCTAAGCACAGCCGAACTCTGAATAAGATATTTTTAGGTGATCAAAATGTTACCGTTAACTTTGACGAACTGAACACACTGTGAAAGGGTTAAAGCTCTAAGACAAAAACATGGACAACTCCAAGACTTGGAACTCGTGATTGAGACCATAAACTCATGTTTACTTAGGTAATAAATCAGAGAGAAGGAGGCTCATTTTCTCATAGACTTCTATACAATCAGACTTCTTTTAGCAACCAGAGGAGTCGCCCCCTGCTGGATATTTGAGAGACCATGAGTTACCCACTGGTACAGCCTCCCAGAGCCGACAGCACGCCTGTAGAATGTAAACTACACTCAGGAGTGGCTGCAGTCAATCTGGTTAGTAAATCTCACAGATTTCAACACATTGTGATTACATGAAACACAACTGGGAGGTCAGTCGGGGTCACTGGCTCACCCTCCACCCCGCTCAGATCCTTCCAACCATTTAGTGCAGCAGGAGCCAAATGCTTCGTTACCTCTGGAAATACCTTTTCACTGAGTACTCTCTCGCTCTCACCCCCTTTCTTTGGGTTGCATAACTGCTCTTGTGTTGTATTATTGAAACGTTTGGCTCTGATTAGTGCAGCAGATGAAACGGCTAAATGCTAATGTGTGATTTCCCAGGGGGGCGCCCGGCTTCATGGGCTGCAGGTGTTTGCAGGGGAGGAGGAGGGCTTTTAAAGCGCATCGATGCCAATTACGCCCTGCATTGTTTGTATTTACTGTTATTTATCGGGGCAGGTAAACACTCCAGGTTGGCGTCCTAAGTATTTTCTGCAGATGCTGGTACAGTTGGTATCGAACCCCTTCTCCTGTGAGCTCTTAAAACCAGCCAGGCTTTAAATATGAGACATGTTGGACCTCTCCTTGGCTGTGCTCTAGCAAGTAACATGGTATTGATTATCTTGATGGACACAAACCCTCCCACATATCAGCCCTGGGTTACAGATCTATCATTTCCTCCTCAATAAGACCTGTGATACCTGAGCATATTTCAACAGCTGAGCATGGCAGGTCTAAGGTGATTCTGCTTTGCATTTATGTTGAAAGATGTTTTTACAGCTCTGGCTCAGGAGGAGCGCTGAAGGCTTCCAGCTGGATGATATCCTGAGAGCAAACTCAGCTGCCTTCAGGATCATGCAGCAGGGGTCCAAGGTGAGTAACTCTTTTACTGTCCCGTTTCACCCCGTCACTCGTCTTCTTAATAATCCCTCCATCTCCATCCTTCTGGGATGGACTGTTCTGTTATTTCTGCTGTGCTGAGCAGGAAAGGCTGAGCCTCGCGGCTTCCCTTCTCTTCTACTTCATTTAATTTTTCTCTACAGTACATCACTGCAGATTTAGCACCTCGCGCCATTTTCCTCCCGAAAGCGCCGGAAAAGGAGGGGAATTATTCCTGGGTCCTGACAGGGGGCCCTCGGGGTGGTGGGCGAGGGTGGGGAGGTGTGTTGTGAAGGAAGGAGGGAAGGAAGGAAGGAGAGTGGATGCTCGAGACAGGGTCTGAAAAATGTGACTC
The DNA here is from genome assembly GCA_947000775.1 of Pterois miles. Classification (NCBI taxonomy): domain Eukaryota; kingdom Metazoa; phylum Chordata; class Actinopteri; order Perciformes; family Scorpaenidae; genus Pterois; species Pterois miles. The sequence continues at coordinate 2,420,816 of CAMQGK010000586.1, read as the reverse complement.
ATGTAAACGCTGCCGAGGAGAAAAAGGGGGATGAGTGTAATTGATTGTGACGACCCGAGTCGGATGGCGGTCTTCCCCAGGGGGGAGACGGTGAGCGGATCCCAGCAAGAGTCACCGCTGTGGGGGAAGGGACAGGGGAGGAGAAGGGAGTGGAGGTGTGGAGCATATCTCTCTCTCTTTTACACATGCATGCACGCGTTTGTATTTACGTCATTAATAATTCTCGAAATTTTTACTGAAAAACTATTAGTAACCCCCCACATTTATACTTAATTCAACATTTTTACTCAGCATTTTGTAATTTAGACTTAAGTCAACATTTTGACGTAGTATTTAGATTTAACTGCATTAGACATTATCTATGCATGAGCTAATTGACCTATCAAACCAGTGATGGGAATTCCCCCACTTGTCTCATTCTTGCCTTAATTGCAGGTGGGAGTGAGAAGAAACAATGGGAGGATGATGGGCTTCAACTCTCAAACACACACACACACACAATTTTGTGCAGAAGAACATTCTTCCTCTTATTAGTCCACACCCACGGCTCCTTGGAGCCAGACTCAATAAATAAATTACTGATTCAGATGCCTGCTTACTTGCTAACCTTGTTAGCTTTTGCTCTACAGCAAACAGAAACCTCCTGGTTTGTGTGTGTGTGTGTGTATGTGTGTGTGTGTGTGTGTGTGTGTGTGTGTGTGTGTGTGTGTGTGTGTGGACTGGCATGATTGTATTGACGATTGTTATGTGTGTATGCTCATATGAAGGGTCCATTCGTCTTCCAGCAGGCCTGATTCATTAACCTTATGTGTAAGACTGCCCAGTAAATGTAGGTTACTGCTCAGGCAGACGTAATTCCCCAAAGGCAAAGAGTGGCATTAGCATCCCGTTATCTCGCCACATTCCCCCGGAGCTCAGATGACTCCAGAAAGATACTCCGTCTTGTTTGAATTCTGCCGGACAAGCGCTCATACAGCACGCAGAAATGGTCGAAGTTGATGTGAAAGCAAGGAACAAAGACAGGACGGCAGTAAAACAGGCCCACCTTGGCACCATAAAGACCATTTCATTAGCTCCTGGCTCATCTGTACAGATGTTTGGATCTGGAGGTGAGCTGATTTTATTTACTCGTCACTCAAGGAGAATCACAGGATGGGGCAGAATCGGACCTTCGTCCTGACAGAGCCGAGCTTTTACACCGAGTGAGCTGAGGCTCAGAGTTATACGAGACGAGAGGAGCGGATTGGAACAGATGGCAGGAGTCCCCCTGGGCGAACGCCGCCTACCCCGCTGAACACTGGGAGCGCTTGACCATCTGGACCAAACGGCAACGAGCAGCACCCTGTAGCGGATTCCCCACCGAGGCGACATGGACGAGAGGAGGCGGGCACACTCAGAGCAATGTCACCAACATGCTGTCCATCAGCTCCATGTCAGGATAAGGTGTCCCACATACACACTGTACGGCTCAGTGATCAGAGCTGTTGCTCCTCCTGTTGAGGAATGAAGTGCATGCTGGGTAGGAGATTAAAACCTTTTACACCCTTCACCTGCTCACTTTTCCTAACATTTCACAGACAGTGTTTTACTTTTTTCAGGTGATGTTTACCGTGGTTAAAGGGTGTAGTATGTAGGATCTGCTGACAGCTGTTGGTGTGGTTGCAGATTGCAAACAACTGAGTACCTCTCCACTCACTCCTCCCTATTAAACTGCAGCAACGTGAGCCGCCGAGTGTAACACTGTGGTTACGCCATTCACCTCACTCAGAGGCCATCCATACCATAATAACACTGAAGAGCCACGGACCGGCGGTACTGCAGTTTAGCACTCTGCAGTCACGTTACTGCAGTTTCACCAGCATGTCAGAGAACCTCGGTGGCCTTCGGGTAAAGGAAAACGTCTCTGTCAGAGTTTGATTCGTCCATTCTGGGCTACTGTAGAAACATGGCGGAGCAACATGGCGGACTGTGAAGAGGACCCGCTCCCTATGTAGCTATGAAGGACTTCTTCTAAGCTAACGAAAACACAACAATTCTTAGTTTCAAGTGATTACACACCATTTACATACCTCTGAATATTATATTGCATTTCTGCTAATCTCTGATCTCCCGAAACGTCACACACTGGACCTTTACGTTGGGCTGGGAAAATAATGTTGGACTGGTATATGAAATGTGGGTCGCTTTTGTCATTTGGTGAGATTTATAAAATATTATGAAAACAAACAAGCTGTGATTTTATGGTCAAACACAGATACAAAATTCAGCAAACTTAGTTTTGTCCAGTCTCACATATTATTGACACATTTATTTCAAGAAATACTTGATTGGCATGCGTTGTATTTGGTCATCATTAGGGATAACTGAGCACCTACTTACACTTATGAGAAATTCTGTATTTGGTTGAGAGTGCAGTCACTCTTTGTGGGTTGCGATAACCTAACATTTTATCTCGGGTATTCGATGCAGATATGAAGCTTTGTATGCTTATGATGGGTTTTTGATTGCACATGCAATAGTTTCACGGTTCTACGTGGGTTTCTGATAAGGTTATGATTTAGGCTGTTTTTTATTGAGTTGGGCAGATTTTAAGTTGTGATTGAGTTGGAAAGTGTCGATCTGATCTGGCAGCACTGCACACAGATAAAGCTACCATGCAGTTTCAGTGCTTATATGCCCTCTTCTCTTGGAGAGAAAAGTCTTTTATTTCTAAAGGATAGATGCAAGGAGATCCCTTTGATACTCTGAGCTGTCCACAGTTTCATGTAAGCACTTGCTGGAATGTATGAGGTTGGAGCGGTTGGTTAAGATTGCTCCTTTGGCAGAAATAATGTCTCCTTCAAATCAAAAGCATATTTCTGATTTGGCTGTGCAGTCACCTCTCATGCTGAAGAGCACGGGGCTATTGGATCCAGACTGGGAACAGCAGAGTGTTAAGATACTTGATGTGAACCAGTGATTTAGCTGCTCTCAGCACACAAAATCTGATCTTCATATGGACGTTTTAGTCTGAAGGGGTCTTACTTTACCATCCAAACATTCATGTCATCTTGGCTGACATGAATCGTAATAACGAACTATTAGTAGTAAGTATTGTCAGACGGACTTAAAGGAGTTTCTCAAGGTTGCATCATACAGCACATTAATGCCTCATACGTACATGTTTATGTTCTCTGGCCCACAAAAGAAATAACTATTTATGACCATTATCAGTATTATTAGATAGAAAATATTGGCCACAAGTCAGGATGAAAAGTGGCCGTACTGTACTGCAATAAAATGGGGGGGTTACTGAGGGAACCAAGTGGCAACTTCCAGGGCTTTGTCAAAGCCGGTGCAAAAGTGCCAAAAACTGCAGTTCCTCAAATGGCCACCAGGGGCTGGCTCCAAAAGCTCGTCCCTCATGTTAACATGCCCAACTTTACAGCAGAAATAAACATGCTTAGAGCCTCCCCGTTGATGACAACTGTAAGGGTGAATTTTTATACAACTCACAGGTTTAAATGTATATTAAGACATGAAGTGATCCATAATTTTAAGAGTGGCAGCTCTGAGTGACAGGTGAGTGCTATGCTAAAGGTACCTGGTCCTGCCAGGCCTCGATCCACCCCAGCTCCCCCCTCTCATCCACAATATGGTCACTTCAGGCTCCAAACAACCAAAATGGCAACCTCAAGGCTTCAAAATGGCAGTCTACAGACCAATGGGTAACATCACGATGACTACATCCACTTCTTATATACAGGCGATGATGGGAACACTATGTCATTTACCTTTTAATGGACTTAAACTGTCAAAATACACAGTAAGATACGACCAAAACACACCTTGGCTTTAACCGTTTTTGACTTATACATACAGTACATGTTACCATGTGTGATCTACCCCACTGGGGGATTAGGCATCGCTAAACCCCACCTTAACCCAGGTCCACCCAGGACCAACCTCTGGATGCAGGTCAATACGCAGAGAAGTGTAAAGAAGAGCTGACAGATGTGGCTTTGAGTGCATTTGTACAAAGATTTATTAAAAGATAAAAATACTGAAATATAAATAACCACTTCAGAGCCACTTTGATCCTAAAATGTCATGCTGGTTCTGGGTGACAGGAAGGAAAGAAGTTATTCCTTATCCTAACACAATTACAAAAGAAAGGTATCTAACAATAAGACTCATACGTGCCAACCCTCACGATTTTCCTGAGAGACTCATTTTTCATAGCCCACTCCTGGTTTCAGAACCCATGTTTTGGTTGTGAAATCCTCAGTATTTTTGAGGTCTCCAGAGGCCTGTACTACGATAGCGAGTACGACGGTTAGCGAGGTAACTTCAGGGTTAACTCTGGGTTTTTCTTCCTATGAAGGTGGATCATTTCTTACTGGAGTAGATCACTGTGGTAACTGATACTGAACACCTAACCTGCTCTGGAGCAGGTTCTGTTCCAGATAAGAGATGAACTCGCCACGGACTGACCGATCAGAGCTCGGTGCAATGATATTATTACACAAATATGACGAGGTCACAGTCATAATCCAGGCTAAAAGCAATGGGGTGGTGCCTCCCCACCAGAGTCTGAATGCGATAGGTCACTGGGTTCATCAGTATTACCTGTCTAAAGGTAGTGGTAGTAGTTTCATTACCAAACTAAACATGTGTGAATCGTCTTATTTATTATTTGAACGATTAGTAAATAAATTAATTTTGAAAAGTTTATTTTTAGAGTAAAAACATAGCAGGAGAACTGCTTTGGCCAATGGGTGCAGCGTGCTTTGAATGCTTGACCTTACTTCGGCTAACTGGTAACCACATGGCAAAATTTGAGGAAGTTCGCATCAACAGAGCGAATTTATCAGAACTGATCGTGTTTTGCTCCCTAAACGTCCATGTGTGGAACCTGGAAATGACAGTCAGGCCGCTCGGGGTCACCGTCCGGGACCAAGTCCTGAGGATGGAGACGAGGAAGGGGACCTCGCGGCTGTTACTGAGGATGCTAGCATTGCTGGGATTATATTAGGAACCATCCTCAAGATGGCCAGTTGAACTGAACCTCTGATACGTGTGGCGTTAAATGTGGAAAGTTATGGGATGGCTACAGCCTGCCTCGTAGAGAGACCTTTCCTTAACGAACCGATGGTGAACACACCATGCAATCCAGCATGTCAGTAAAGAAGTCAATACAACCAGGTCTGTTACATCAGCTGTATGTCGTATAATCAGTTAGAAGGCCGCTGGCCAAGCTGGTCTGTTACAAAGAGAGACGTCCTGCCCATTACTGACTTTACCAACACAGCACAACAGTTTTCTAAACCTATTTTAGAAATGTGTAAACGTATAATATTTAATACCCAAATGTAATATACATGTCTAGATAACGAGTATATAGCCAAGTTTCAGCTTTAGGTAACACATTTTGTGATGCTGTAACTGAAAAATCTGCATTATTATTTGGTCAGTTGCAGCCAGACAATAGATGCAGGGCTAGGACAGTACGGTTCATCTCACCAAGCTCAGCCAGGAATGAAGACGCCACAAAGCAAACTGGATATCCGATAAAACATAAACATAAATAAATATAGAAGCAGAAATAAGCAAAGAAAGAAAAGAAAGAGGCAAAAACACAGGAGGCAAAACAGTGACAAACTATGTTCAGATGGACTGACTGACCTCCACCATGATCCCAGCTGCTGGATGTCTCCTCACTGGACAGAGATCACGACACTGACTTGTCATTTTGGTAATGAACCGTACAGAAATAGGGAAGGCAGTAAAACCCAGCAGCTCACCTGTACAGGTGAGATCTGCTCAACGCTGGGCTCACCTGTATCTGATCTTTCTATTGCTGTGGGGATGAATAAATAAACGAAGGTTTGACACAACAACATTAGTCTCTAAACATACCTGGAACAGGAGTCCTGACTCCAGCTGGACCCCGCGGTGGCGGCTACAGACGCGTCACTGTTACAGACAGCTGTTCAGGTTCTGGTCCGGGTCCGGGTCCTGGTCCGGGTCCGGGTCCTGGTCCGGGTCCGGGTTCTGGTTCTGGTCCGGGTTCGGGTCCGGGTCCGGGGCGGGGTTCTGCGGTACTGAACGGGCCCGGATATGACAGTCAGCTGTTGCGCTGTTGGCGTCTTCCTAATATGGAAGGTGGCGTTCAGGTGACAGAGACCGGCTCGGTAAAAACAGTGCTCCATATGGCAGTATGAGCCCTTTTAATATTTCATAGCTAGGCAGCATATTCATCTGCAGCGTCATTTTGCCTTGTCAAAACTCTAATTCAAGATATCTCTAATTCTATATTGACGAGGAAAAACTCAGGTTTTAGATTTGGATTTGTATAATTCAAACTACTTTTGCCATTCATGTTTCTGGATATCCACTATTCAGTGGTGGAGATCCGTAATTCACATTGTGGCAGCTGAATTATGACTAGTCATAATTCCGGTTTCAGATATCTACAGTTTAATTCTGACTAGTCTTAACTCCAGTTTAATACATCTTTAATTCCCCTCAGTTGAAGATATCTACATTGTCCTTTTGAGATATCTACAATTAAAGTTTGACTAGTGAGAATGACGTTGATATCTCTAACTGGAGTTAGCGATCGTCAAAATGTAATTACAGATATGTAGAATTAGAGTTTTGACGAGGTGAAATGACGTTGCAGATATCTGTAATTACATCTGCAGCAAGTGGGAGGTGAAGCTATTCAGACACACTGCGCTGCCATAGTGTGTCTTGAGACAATGCGTCTATAATACTGTACATTTCTACCACAACTCTCTAGTGAACAAAGCTCTGGTTGGCCACAGATTCCTTAATCAGCTCTTTCTGTCATTTTCTAGCAGTCTGATCCAGATAGTTGGAGTTGGTCCCTGACCACACGTCTCACAGCACGTAGACGCCAACGTTATGTGTCCAGCTCCAGCGACGGCTGCTTGTGATTAAAATGAGCTTGTAGCTCGTTATCTACCTGTCTACAGTTACGAAGAGACGTCGTTGAGTTTTAATAATGTTTCGCTTAGCAAGTATTGATCCGGGAAGTTTGAATCTGTGACTATCTTTCCAGCTTTACCAAACTGTCCAAGTTCAGATGCTTCGTTGGGCTGATATCCGATGGGAGGCCTTGATGAAACAACTCTGACGAGTCATAATGAGGTCTGAGATATCTGTGACTGTGATTCAGGATAGTCACAACTGAATTACAGATGTCTTTAACTGTTGTTAAACAGTTGACTAACCTCCATGTCATTAATTGGGGGCGGCAGTAGCTCAGTCTGTAGGGAGTTGGCTTGGGAACCGGAGGGTCACCGGTTCAAGTCCCGACATGGACCAAAAACTGAGTGTGAACTGGTAGCTGGAGAGGTGCCAGTTTACCTCTTGGGCACTGCCGAGGTGCCCCTGAGCAAGGCACCAAACCCCCAACTGCTCGGGGCGCTTGTCAGGAGCAGCCCCCTCACTCTGACATCTCTCCATTGTTGCATGTATGTGTGTTTCGGGTCTGCATGTACCATGTATGAGTTTAACAGAGTGTAAAATTGAATTTCCCCATTGTGGGACTAATAAAGGTAGATCTTCTTCTTCTTCTTAAGACTAGTCAAAATGCAGCTGTTAATGTTAATTCCAGATAGTCAGGCTTAGCTGTTAAATGTTAGAATGGCTTGCCATAGGTATGGGACTATAGATGGGTTTCTATATCACTGGGTTCATGCGCATTCAGAGGGTAAAACTACTTTGGCAGCCAGTTGTAGTCAACATAGATTTAGCATCATTTATACTTTGTTAAACTTGCAGTACTTGGCATCATGGGGCAAAAATCCCATAATAATCTTTCAGCATCTTGTAATTCAAGTGTTGTGAGAGAAAACCAGACTTCTGCTCCTCCTCATGGCTGTTTTCAGCCTGTGATGGGAGACTTTGGCCAATCACAGGTCATTTCAGAGAGAGAACGTTCCTATTGGCTGTTGATTCAGTGGAGGCAGCTGTCAATCACACGTGAACTCTGATCAAACGGTCAAACTAGGCAGCGCTGATCAAATATGAATCAATATTCTGTTACTGTAATGACTATTTCTCCCCTCAGATGTTTTCAGAAACATCTTGTAGTTACTGTTTAGCTGTAAAATGAGAAAGTTGCTCACCGACATTTGTCCTGTCAGATGATATATCTCTGTAGGTCCATCACTATCAGGCAGTCACATTGTTTTCATGCTGCCATTTAATATATTGTTATTACAAAAATATTGATTAGTCACTTTTAGGGCCCTGACACACCGAGCCACCAGTTTGGGGCTGTCGGTGAGCATCTGTCGAGGTTTTGCGGCGTGTCCTGCACCGTCGGATTCAGCAGGTTGAATCAGTGACAGTCAGTGAAAGTAATCACTCTGGTTGGCTGTTCGGCTTAAGCGAATCAGTGCACGAGAAGAGAGACGGCAGAGGAACGCAAGCCAATGATTAAAGTCAAGAGGACACACTGAAGGCTCCTCTCATTTTTCATCTTCGTCTCATCTGATCATTCAAATACTCAGATATTTTCACAATAACATGACCATCTGGAAAGAGCCAAGCGGTGAGTGATAGTGGTGTGAAAATGGTCCACAAATGCTGCTTTGTTTCATGTACGTATCTTAACAGTTCCCCTGGTTTCCCTTTTAGAATAAGGAATACAGACTACCGCCCCCTGCTGGTAGGGCGAGTTATTTCCTCTCACGCAGGCACAGGATGTACATGCTAGCTGGCCATCGGCTGTAGTCTCTGCGGTGTGTTCAAGTGCAACTTTCTGACCAAGACAAAAGCGGCGTGAGGCGATGCAGCAGTCAGCATCGGCATGATCGCTGCCTCTAATTCTCTGATGTCAGGTTGGTGTGTGTGGACCTTTACATTTGACTCTGGGACACAAGATTAGAATGTTTTTCACTGTCTTTCATTATCAATGCCGTTCTGGAAGATTCTAGATTATTATAATCAAAGGTTTCACTACACTATTATCACCACATTGCACAATCTAAACATAATTCAACACTACACTGACAACAACAAACACTGTGATGCTTGAGTTTTGGGGATTTCATGTATGTTTTCAAGACTGGAGAAGCCATTGTCCTCCAGAGGTGTCTCTTCATGCCTCTCCTTTTCATAAATCTGACTCCCAATCAGCCCACACAGCGCAGAGTGTTGCAGTGATGCACCTGCGCCTGCTTATCCTCCCGAGGTGTCTCCATCCCTGCTCCATTTAGAGCCACAGCCTGGCTCGGATCGATGCCTTTCTCCAGCCGCCCGTCATCAATTATTCACCTGATCAGCCCTGCTGCTCATTAGATGACTAATCTGGGAGGGCGAGGAGAGACGGGACGCTTTGAAACCCGAGACCAAGAGGCAGCAGGGAAGGGAAGGGCGGATCACATCTCCAGATCGGGGGAGAGAAAGAGATGGAGGGAGACTTCATAGATGTGGGATTACCGATTTGTACATCTAAGTCCTGACATCCAGGAGGGTTTATAAATCTTTGATGAAACCATAGAATCACTTTGATGAATGTGCACACGTATCGGCGACGTATTGCACGTGCCGACAGAGGCTTCACTGATGTTAGCGTATTAAGACAGACTGGCAACAGGGCGAGAGGTGGGAGTGGCTGCATGTTGCACTCACGTTACACCCCACCTAAGCTGCTGTCAAGAACATCTGTGGTCAGTGTGGGTCACATTTTTACTGTGCTATAAATCTCCCCGTAGCATTCCCCCAGAGACGGCTGTTATTCGCTGTCTCCCTGCATGTTGTTTAGCAGCCTTGTTTCCATCAGGGTCAAATGAAAGAGCTAAACGGGTACACACACTAAGTAACCTTTCTCAACACTTCCTGGGTAGTTTTGAAGGGGCTGTCGCTCAAAGACCCAAAGAAAGAAAGAACGAAAGAAAGAAGCAGTTCTTTCCCACTGATCATGTACATGCTGGGGGGTGGGTGGGTGGGTGGGGGGTAGCTTTGATCTCCCCTGTCCCCCTGAGAGCCACAGTGAGGTGGGAGTGCAGTGTGACGGCTGTGGTGCACGTTAGCTCTGATTAAAGGGAAATATGCATCACCATATAGCGCTTTCCTTTTTATCTGCGCCTGCGACGCGGCGCGATGGCGACGCTCGATTGGGCCCTGATATGTACTGATGTCGCAGCTTTATCTGTGTTCCACCGGAGCTGAAAGCCACCTGAAGTTCAGTCACTCTCATTTGAAACCTTTGAGTCTGTGTAAAGTAGTTTGAAGAAGTTGAGGAGTTGATGCAGCGGAGGTTGTTTAGTGTTGGGGAGTAGCTCTCTCTCTCTCTCTCTCTCTCTCTCTCTCTCGGGGTGCTTGAGTAGCAACAGAAATCACACCAGAAGTGCCCTTTGACCTTTGATACAGGGTCAAGTGCCTCCAGATCAATTAGAGCTGAGGACCTGCATTCCACACCGGTGTGGCAATGACTGCAGCCGAGCAGAGAGCATTTGGTTGTGACGGCATGGAAACAGAGTGCATCCTCTTACTAACGTACTTGTCCCTCTCTGTTGTGTGTGAATTTGGAGCGAGCGCTTTCTTTTTACTCTCAATGCATTCTGCAAAGTAGAAAGAAAAGACATGCAGGGATCGGTACTAATGTCATCTCCATTCATTAAATATGAAGCCACCACAAGGCATGAAGCCATCGTCTTCATGCTGCTCTCTGAACCTCAGCAGTCTCTATCATGTTGTGTTTCAGAACGAGCTTTCGTTATCTGAAAAGAAGCATTGAAACCGAAGGGAGAAACATTCGCACACACGTTGGGTAATGTTTTGATGCTAAAGAAGCAGACAGATGGAGGGTCAGTCTGGAGGGGAGGAGTGCATTGGTGCGACATATGTAGGCTCTTAAAAGCCCCTTGGCTAGCCCACTTTGTTTGACCCATTACATACTGCACACATGCACTCACCTTTCCAGAGTGAAATATCAATTAGCCCCATTCTCTGAATGTATTCTGATGAACACAGTGACTGTTCCCTCCTCTCAGTCCTACACTGTCATATCTGCCACAGCAGATGAGGCGTTTGCCTCAGCACTATATTAAGTGTGTATGTGGGCGGCTTTATTCTCTATTTCTGCTCTTTACTAGAGCTGAAAAGATTAGTCGAGGAAATGAATAGGCTATTATTCATTCTAATCATTAAAGAGGACCTATTATGCTCATTTTCAGGTTCATACTTTTGGGTTTCTACTAGAACATGTTTACATGCTGCAGCGCCTCTTTTCACCCTCTGCCTGAGCTCCTGGTCCCACCTCCCAGTCTGCTCTGATTGGTCAGCTGGCCTTCTCTTGTGATTGGTTAACCAAGCCAACCTCTTCAGACTCTGCTTTAGCTCCACTCTAGCTAGCTTTGTTTGAGGGTGTGCCAAACTAGCCGCTAGGCAGGTATTATTCAAATATGTTCCTTGGTAACGTCAAGGTGGGACTTTCAGGCAGCTCAGCAGCAGTAGTTTCTGTGGGGACAGTAACTCCCTTTGGCCTGGACTTTGTAACTCTGCAGACCTTTTATATATTTATATATATATATATATATATATATATATATATATATATATATATATATATATATATATATATATATATATATATATATATATATATATATATATATATATATATATATATATATATAACACACTAAGGAAAGGGAAAAAGCACAAAAGCGTAATAAGTCCTCTTCAATTTATCAAGCGAACATTCTATGGACGACAATTTAGGTCCATGCAGGTCCAGACTGAAATATTTCATCAAGCGCCACCAACAAGTCAAAGGTTTCACTATCCTGTGAAATATCTCATCTAATAGGATGGATGAGCACAGTATTTGGTACATGCATGGTTCCCAGATGATATAATGTCCTAATGACATTAATCATTAGGATTGAGTGGTTGAAATTAATGGGTGTGTGTGAAATATCTGAATGATTATTAAATGCCATGACATTTGGTACACACATTCATGAATGCTTTATAATAACTAAGGTGCAGTGTGTAGGATTTGGAGCATCTAGCGGTGAAACTGAAACTTGTGACGACGCGAAAACGTGAAAACACGGCTGGCCCACTTTAGAACCAGTGTTTGGTTTGTTCTGTGTTGTTTGCTGTTGAAGCATTTCAATTAGGATTTGAATAATAGAGAAGAATATTTCATAAATGATACTGAGATTTGGTAATGGTTTATTTCAACCAATCACTCTTTTTCATATTTTGATCTGCCACTTGCCTCTTTAAAAAACAGAGGACCAGCCTCCACTGGTGTGTATACTGAACAAAAATATAAATACAACACTTTTGTTTTTGCTCCCATTTTTTATGTGCTGAATTCACAGATCTAAGACGTTTACTATGTACACAAAAGGCCTATTTCTCTCAAATATGATTCATAAATGTGTCTAAATCTGTGTTAGTGAGCACTTCTCCTTTGCCAAAATAATCCATCCACCTCTCAGGTGGCAGATCAAGATGCTGATTGGACAGCATGACAACATGTATGGCGTCATGTAGGTGAGCGGTTTGCTGATGTCAGCGTTGTGAATGGAGTGGCCCGTGGTGGCGGTGGGGTTATGGTATGGACAGGTGCATGGTATGGACAGCGAACTTCACACAGCCATTGAAGAGGAGTGGACCAACATTCAACGGGCCTTCTGTGTACATAGAAAAAGTGACTTCAGCACATAAAGTGTTGCTTGTCTATCTTTGTTCAGTGTATGTATGGATGGACAACCTGAAAACATAATGCGTCTGGACGCGTCTGTCCTCAACAAAGCATATCTTTATTCTCATAAACATCAGGTTCTTCAAGGAACACAAACTGTCACAAACACAAACACTTTCAGTCGTTTTTTTTTTTTTTTGGACACAGTCAACATATTTAAGTGATTCAAACACATCACATCACCTAATGTGGGAGTTTTCACTTTCCAACTTGTGCTGACGGTCATGTTTGTTTTTCATCTAACTGAGGAAAGAAGAGTCTGACCCTTAATTCTGTCACTTCCTGGTTTGTGTTGAGGGCTTGGAAACAAAGGACAGCTCACTGATGAACACTCTCAACATGGCATTCAATGAACAGTAGTATACCATTAGTAGTACAAATTACCCACTCAGTGCGACATGTACGCATCAGTGCTTTGCCCTTCATTCACAGTCCTACTGTACGTTTTGTGTCAGACACATAAGGATAGCTCTGCATGGCTTTTGTTGCCAGTGTTGGCAATGATATATTCATCTCTTGTTTCTGATCCTCCACTATGACAGGACACAGCAGCTGATTCACTAGTTACTCTATGTAAATATATATATATATATATATATAATAGATTTTTTTCTCAATATATCTATATATTCTATCTATGGAATAAGTCTATATAGCATATATATACTTTTGGTAGGGTTTTGGAAACATTCAGGTACATTCACTTGACCCTGTGATGTTTTTTCTTCATATGAAAGCTAAACACAGACAAATGTTAGCAGAGATACTCGCCATGTAGCAACGACCTCCCATCAAGAAACAAGACATTAAGCATCTTAGAAGTCTTAGAAGTCTCAGTGCTGGTTTTTTTAAGGGCCAGCAGCAAGCATAAACATACTAAAAGACCTCTGTAGTAATCTAGAGTATAAAATAGCATATTTTCTGGACTTGACAACAGTTTATATTAACTCTAATAATAGAGTCTGGGTGCACACAATTCCACAGGTGCGTACATGAGCTGGCAACAACAGGTAGGCAATTCGATGGTTTCCTTTGCGTATTTACTAAGTTAACGAAAAGTATTCTGTCAGTGGTTAAAAAGCTTAAATGCGAAACTCACTTTTACAATCACTAGTGTGAACAGACCCTTGGCATATCACAGAATACACAAATAGGCATTAATCAACAAGTCAAGAGAGAGAACGTGGCCTACGGAGGACCATACTGACGGTAAGCCACACTACGCATGAGCATGATGGGTTTTTTTTGTTTTTGTTTTTTTCAGAAGGCCACAAGGATGTCACTTGGGTGCTGGTTAGGAAAGCGTTCCTTTGTGGGTCCGAGTTGACAGAGGACCCTAATACTGCCCTACCCCGGACTGTGAAAGTTCAAGTCATGACAGAAATATTGGTTTTCCATCCCCGTTCAGACCTGGTATTAACCAGCGTCCTTGGTGATCCGGTCACAAGTGGACAGCTCTAAGTACAGGTGTGAACGCATTCATTGAGATCCGATCACTCAGGCCGCATTCAGGGGTGGTGTGGGCCACATATGGACACACTCTTTTAGCAGTGTTTACACGAATGTGTCCTGGGCCACATTAAGGATCGCCCATAAACTGACATCCCACTGGATCCATGCGTCTCTGGTCATATAGAGCAGGGAAGTGAGACTGGATTACAAGTGGCCACTCAAGACGCAGGGTGTGAACAGACGTACTCAAAGCCGTCCACTTGTGATCTGATCACTCAGGAAGCACATTAATGCCGGATCTGAACAGGGCCAACAGATTGTGTACACATACTTATTCATTTTAACCTGTAATAATCCAAGGCCAATAGATAAATTGTCAGCCAGTGTGACAGTAGACAGTGTGCCCTTGTTATGATCAGTTAGGATCAGTCCACCCAAATTAAAAAACAGATTTTCTCGCTTTCCCATAGTGGTATCCAGCCATGCATGTTTGGTAGTTTCAGTTGAGATCTTTGAGATTTCTGCCTTGAGATAGTGAATGGAAATATTTGTGGGGCTCACATTACTATACAAACAATATTTCCTCTGGCTAATCCACAGAGTAGACACTGTTTCTGCAATGAGATGGTGTCATAAAACTTTTAAAATCAAATTTTTCATTGGGGTGGCGGCAGATATCTCAAAAACTGAGCACATAAAACCAAATTATCTGCATGGCTACATACCATAAGAGGTAAGAGTTTGAGTGAAATGGCCCTTTAAACAGTATAACTGTGTCAGCTAGGTTATAAATTACCCTTTTAATAAGATTTAAATAAGCAGTAGAAAAAAATAATCCAACAGGATATTAAATACATACCTCCAAACAAAAAAACATAACAGTGCAATCAAAATAACATTATTTATCAAATTGGTTTCTCTGACCAAGAGAATGTCCCTTATGAATTGTAACACAAAGATCAATTTTCACCATTGGCTTGATTTTCTCTCTTCTTTTTCTTTTGGCCCAGCTCAACTGGTGAAAGATGAAACTAGTGATAAAAGACATAGGAGAAACTCTCCATCCCTGTGCTGCTTATTGTTAGGACTGAGTGTGTGTGAGGAGCCTCAGTAAAGGGCTCCATGCCCATCTGAGGGCCAGGCTGGTTAGTGTGGGCTTGGAGCAGGAGTGTCCAGATCCCCGTCTGCCTCGCCCTCTTCCTTGCCGGAGTAGGAGCTCAATGCATCCCACAGAAGGCTGGGCTGCTCACAGTGGTGGCGACTCCTCCAGTGCTCCATAACGCCCTCTTTAGTGTCCAATACCTCGCTGCAAAGCACGCAATTAAAGGCCGCACCTGCTGCAAGGACCCCGAGGCCTCTGCCGCTATCTGGTGACGAGACGGTGCCGCTGTCCTCCCCCTCCCGTCCACGGTGGTGGGACATGATGTGCTTCTTAAGCTTGGAGAAGGAGAAAAACTCCTCATCGCAGCTGCCGCACTTCACCAGGTTGCGCTTCTCATTGAGCTGCCGCCAGTAGTGGGCGGCGTGTTTCACCAGCTCGTTCTCGGCCTCGCGGCCACCCCGCGATGATTGGCCATCATGAAGTGGAACCTGGACCTCCTCTCCGTGCACATGCAGCAAGTGCATCTTCATGTCGGCAAAGGTGGGAGTGATGGCCTGGCAGCGGCCGCATTTAATCTGCAGCTCCACGGGGTCTTCGCGATCCTGCTCATCCAACGGCTCTGGGGAGTTGGCCCTGGTAAGGAAAATAACAAACAATGCTTATTTACAACTTTGTTATGATGGTTTGGAAAAAGTTGCCATGTCAGCGTTGAATCTCTGCATAAAGCCTGCTACAAGGTCACAATAAAGTAGGCGCTCAATCAATAATCATCTCACCCCTCCACAGACAGGTCATCCTCATGGTGGCTGATGGACGGCTCCACGGTCAGCACCACCTTGTGGACCTCTCTCAGATGACTGAAGTAAACCCCCACATATCCAAAGGCCTTCTCGCAGAACTCGCAGCACAAAGAGCGACGTGGGCGTACCTCGGAGTGGTGAAGCTTCATATGGGTGCTCAGGCTGCCGGAGTGGGCATATGCTTTGCGGCAGACTGGGCAGACGTAGGGCCGGCTGTTGGTGTGACTGTTCATGTGGCTCTGGAGGTGATGCTTGAACTGGAAACAGCGGCTGCAGGTGGGGCAACGGTGGAGTGGACGGCTACCTATGAACACCCTCGAATGGGAGGCACCTCTTAGGTGCAGGGTCACTGGGGCTGGTTGGGGAGGACAGTCCAGGGCCTTAGTTGTGGTAGTGGTGGGGAGCTGATGACCAAGTACGAGCTCCTGTTCTTGGCCATCCGGGGTAATGGCAGGTAAACTAACCAGTTGGGGAACTGTCTCCATAACCAACATTGGTTTGGGTCGGATGCTGCGGTACTTCTTTGAAATATCAACCTCCTTTTGTTTGGAGCCTGGAACAACTGCTGGCGGTTTCTCTGGGACCCTTCTACGGAAGAAAGACAAGGACCTCTTCTTTCTGGCCTCAAATGCCAAGATGTCCTCCATTGTCTTTCTCTTCCTCCCCCTCTTCTTGCCAGGCGGTTTCTGGAGGGTTCCCAACACAGGCATGAGTGTGGCCTTGGACTGGGGCTGTAGAGTGGTGTTTGGCACCTGGTTGTGACCCAAGGCTTCAGCCGTCTCAAGGGTCTTGGATGTAGGATCTAAGGGGCTGGTGAGTCTGGTCTGACTGGAGAAACCCTTCTTCTCTGGGGACAGATTGCTGAGCTTGGCAGCTGGGATGAGGGTGCTCTTAATTTTAGAATAGGGCAGAATGGGCAGTTTACCTTTAGGTGGGGATGGGATAATCTGGACCGCTTTGCTGAAGATGGCTGAGGACAGGACAGTGATGCTGCTCTGGGGCTGGGCTGCAGCGGACTTAGACTGGCACAGCCTCATTGTACTCTTACTTTCTTCTGGGGGTTTGCCTTGGGAGCCCTTGACAGCAGAAGGGGGGTACTGGAGGTTCTGAATAAGACCAGTTGTAGCAGGTCGTTCAGAGCCATCTGATGCTCGTTCTAACTGAGAACCTGGGTACAGGACGGCATTGTCTGGTAGTAGAGCAGTGACGGAGATGTCAGAGGAGGCTGGGTCGATCAGAATCACCTGCTCTGAAGGCTCCTCTTTGGGCACGAGGGTGTCCTTTGTGTGCTTGGACTCATGTTGTTTTTTCTTCATTCCTGTTGAAGCCCCACTCACCACGGACTTGGCTGGTGACGTCACAGTAGCCTTGGAGGCTGTTTTCATCCTTGCAGCTAGTGGTGGTGACTTGATCTTATCTGTGGTCCCCTTACTCCTCACCGGCTGGTATCTGGGAATGGGCAACTTGAGGTTCTTCTGGGTTTGTTGCTGTTGTTGCTGTGGTGTCTGGGAGGAGACCGAAGGGGGCAGTGCCACCAGAGAGAAAGTGCCATCCTGACCTGCTATTTGCATCAGTGCATAGTTTTGGGTGGGCACAATGATGGACTTGGGGCTGGAGGCGGTGGTAGCCTCAGGGAGGGCAGAGGGAGGTTGGCAGGACAGGACCGCGGGGGAGGGGGAGGGCACCACGGCCGGGGCCTTGGGGGCGATGCTCCGGAACTGAAGGCTCTTCATCTGAAGGACTGGACTCAATGGCTACCAACTGAAATACAAAAGAAACAGTTTTATTAGTTATTGCACTGAGACTAGCAACCCTTTTTAGCCTTAACTTACCCTAAAGGCCCAGACACACCATCCAAACGTCAAAGAGCTAGTCTCAGTGAAAGCTTGGCCTTTGAGTCGCCTCAAGTCTTTGTCTTGACCAAAGACTAAAGTAGACGGCCAACTACCACTTCGGTTCTGCAGCTGCGTGAGATGAAATAACTCTCCCTACCAGCAGGTTGCAGTAGTCTGTATTCATTATTCAAAAAGGGAAATCAGAAGACCAAGGACAGCAGACACCAGCCCTTGTTATGGTACGTAAATGAAACAAAGCCAACCACTGTCACACCACTCTCACTCACCCCTTAGCTTCATTCCAGATGGCCATGTCGGTGTGAAAATATCCACATGTTGGAATGATCACAAGAGATGAAGATGAAAAATGAGAAGAGCTTTCTGTGTGTGCCCTCTTGACTTTACTCGTTGGCTTGCTTTCCTCACATCCCTTTCTCTTCTTGTGCCAATCAGAGTGATTCCTCTCACCGACGGGCTACGCTGCTGATTCAACATGCTGAATTGGCCAAAAAAACTCCTACAAGGGTAGACTAGAGCCGACAGTGTGGGACACACTGTGAAAACTAGGCAGATAGATGCCTAGATGCCGGTGGCCCCAAACGGCCGACCATCGGTTTGATGTGTCAGGGCCTTAATCTTCTAACCCAGAGTTTCCACATCAACAACTGCCAACACTGCAACACCAGATGATTGTGGTCTTAAATCTGTTTGATCTAGTAAACGTAATAGAAATAACTGAGATGGTTAAATGACTTGTGGAACCTGCCAAGAGTGTGACTGTAAATGTGACCTCATTGCTCAAGGTCTCCGCTTGATGCTTTTTTTTTTTTTTTTTTTGATGGTGTCATTACTGTGCAACCCAAGCAAGAGAGAAGCAAACACACAGTCAAAAACACAGGCATATGCACAAGTGTGACAAGTTGTCCTATTACCCATGTCTCTCTGGTCACACACAGTAGACTCACGCTCCCCCAGGCTAAGGACAGACTGCCCCCTTTGATTTGGGCTCAGCATGCAGCCATGGTACATGCTGGGGCTCTGCGGGGGGCTCCTTATACCCCCCTCACTTCCTGGAAGGATCAACCAGTGGAGCGTGAAAGCTGCCCAACGGCAGGATCTTTACTAGATGAAGAGGGGCTCCCCTCTCATCTCCCCCTCCACTGACCAGCACTGCAACCTGGCCGTAGGCAACAAGGATGCCCCTGAAAAAGCCCTGGATTTACTTTATCATCCCTTGTTCACAAACAACGTTTCATGGTTATCCAACGGAGACGAGGCTTTTCCACTCAGTGGATCGCCATTGTGACTGTGTTGATACAAAATACTGCTGAAGTCTACGGGGAAACTGTAACCTCACAGTGAGGTTTTAAACAAGTCTATATTAAATAAATCTACCGTAGAGTTTCCATCCATCAATCAAAAGCCACAGGTATGGCTATAAAAACAAGGGCTAAATTCCCTTCATTTACATCAAAACTGAATCTTTATATCAAAAGGAGGCTGAGATTACAGAGGAATGCTTCAAAGGGCCTAATTGTAAACAGACTCTGAGGTTTGAATTTCACATTATGGCCAGCGTTCGATACGGCGCTCCACTCTGTAACACTTATCAGCATAACGTGCAACAATCTGGAGGTGTCAGCAACAGGCGAATATTCAACAACAAAATTTCTCAACGCAAAAAAATGATTCTCTTTCAAAGCAGTCGGTAAGATGCTTTAAACATTCAAAAAGACGGAGAAGAAAAGAAAAACTGCACAGGGCATTTTGTTTAACAGCTGGAAGTGTTTCTGTGCGGAGAGATTATTTATACAGTACCCCTACCACATTACGACTCCATAAAACCAGAGATATTCCTTCTCTGCGTGGATAGTTGACTCCAGTTTGACTGTGACTTTGGCTGAACACCGAGTGGAATAAAACCACGGGATGTGTGTTCCTCTGGGCATTTTCTGTGGCCGTAGAAAGTAAGGGATTGGGAAAGAGGTAACGCTTGGCGATTTATTACACCATGCAGAAGTTTACAGTTGCACATGAGGGGGAAAGAAAGGCGTGTATCAACAGCTGGAGAAGCAGCCAGTAGGCCTGTAATCCTTTTGTCACAGATGATTCAGCAGACGTCACCGGACACCAAGTAACTCCACGCAAAAACAAGATCAGCTTTAATATATCCCTTTGTCTCATTCTATCTGGGGACGGTAGCAGCACGGTCAGCACAGGGGGATACTGTGTTTGAACGTCTAAAACTTTAAGAAAATCGATGCATTTGATACTAGACAATAAGATCACATTGAATACATCACCATCATCCTGAGTAGGGAGAAGATAAGACAAGGAGTACTTAAACACAAAGCCAGTCCCCACAATTCTCCTCATTACTATGTAAATTTAATGTTCAGCAAGGTGCTCCACCATCTAATCTGATCGTGTCCACTGATGTTTCTCTCATGGCTGTTATTGCACTGCTGTGTCTACAGGCGTCTGCACACAGACGTGTTTGACAGACAGACAGACAGACGCCGCCATGACGAGCATGTGGCAGCAGCAGGAGACGAGGATGGGAAGAAACCCGACGAACTACACGGCAAATATTACAATCAATTCAATCAGTTACACAGTGTGTGAACGTAACAGCCTCATGTTCGCACAATGACTGTAGTCAGGCATACGTGCTGATGATAATGTTACTATGCTGATGTTTAGCAGGTTATGGTCACAATGTTCACCATCAGACTTCAGCATGTTAGCATGCTAATATTTGATGCATAAGCACTAAACACAAAGTAGAGCTGAACTTTTAGGTATCTTGGACATATCAAAGGGGAACTATGGCCATTTCCAAAATTCAAGCCCCCTTTTGGGGGAAAGAAAACCAAAGATCTCATAGATTTCAATCAAATTTAACACGTTTGGATTGTAATTTTGACAAATTTGTATGCATTCATCTATTGCAACCTTGCCTGAATCTTAGCGTTCGCAATACCTTAATAAATAAAGGTTGTCCCTTCAGTCTTCCCCCGCCAGATATTGCTTATCCAGACATCTCTACATATTTGACTGAATCCTGTTAGGTTAAGAGTTTTCTGTAAATAACCAGCATGTTAATAGCCAACTGTTGGATTTACAGGCTGAGATTTAGTTGAGTTGATTTAGTTTAGCTGTCTGATGCTTCTGTAAAGTTAATATATGACTGTACTACTGCAGCAGCCTCCCACTCAAGCTAATGTTAGCTAGCCATGCTAGTCACTGTCACCAGCATCACGTGGCTATTCACCACACTGACAGTTAATATTCATGTATTAATGTGCCTCAAATCTCAGTGTGAAAGCCTCAGTTAACCTGCTACACAACAGCTTTTCATCATTTTCTCTCCTGTGACGGCGAGTTTCTTTCTCCCAAAAGGAAGTACAGCCTCGGAGAGGAAGCCACGCTGGTCTATAGCTTGGAGCAATAAAGCCATGCTGGTCTGGTCTATAGCTTGGAGCCATAAAGCCATGCTGGTCTGGTCTATAGCTTGGAGCCATAAAGCCATGCTGGTCTGGTCTATAGCTTGGAGCCATAAAGCCACGCTGGTCTGGTCTATAGCTTGGAGCAATAAAGCCATGCTGGTCTGGTCTATAGCTTGGAGCCATAAAGCCATGCTGGTCTGGTCTATAGCTTGGAGCCATAAAGCCATGCTGGTCTGGTCTATAGCTTGGAGCCATAAAGCCATGCTGGTCTGGTCTATAGCTTGGAGCCATAAAGCCATGCTGGTCTGGTCTATAGCTTGGAGCCATAAAGCCATGCTGGTCTGGTCTATAGCTTGGAGCCATAAAGCCATGCTGGTCTGGTCTATAGCTTGGAGCCATAAAGCCACGCTGGTCTATAGCTTGGAGCCATAAAGCCATGCTGGTCTGGTCTATAGCTTGGAGCCATAAAGCCACGCTGGTCTGGTCTATAGCTTGGAGCCATAAAGCCATGCTGGTCTGGTCTATAGCTTGGAGCCATAGAGCCATGCTGGTCTGGTCTATAGCTTGGAGCCATCGAGCCATGCTGGTCTGGTCTATAGCTTGGAGCCATAAAGCCATGCTGGTCTGGTCTATAGCTTGGAGCCATAGAGCCATGCTGGTCTGGTCTATAGCTTGGAGCCATAAAGCCATGCTGGTCTGGTCTATAGCCTGGAGCCATAGAGCCATGCTGGTCTGGTCTATAGCTTGGAGCCATAAAGCCATGCTGGTCTGGTCTATAGCTTGGAGCCATAGAGCCATGCTGGTCTGGTCTATAGCTTGGAGCCATAAAGCCATGCTGGTCTGGTCTATAGCCTGGAGCCATAGAGCCATGCTGGTCTGGTCTATAGCTTGGAGCCATAAAGCCATGCTGGTCTGGTCTATAGCTTGGAGCCATAAAGCCATGCTGGTCTGGAGCCATGAAGGCCCTCGATTAGATCTTTTTTAGGATATCTATCTATCTATCTATCTATCTATCTATCTATCTATCTATATATCTACCGTATTTAAAAGCTGTAGTACTTGTGGGCCATAACTCATAATGTTGAGTCCTCCAACTTAAATCAATCAATCAGACCTTATTTGTTACTCAGTGACAGGAGTATGCACAATAAAGAGGAGGAAAGCAGCATGAAACAATGGTGGAGTCAGACAAAGTCTGCTCACATCGGGTTAAATATATATTCAATCATTTATTCCAAATTTGATAGAATTTGTCTTTTTGCGTCCTCAAAGAATAAGTCAACGTTTCCATTTTAAATATTTCCAGTGTTATTTCATACCAATTTTCTAACGTAGGTGTTGCTGGATTTAGCCACTTTCTAGTGATTGATTTTTTACTTGCTGCCAAAAAGGCCTTTAGCAGCAGCTTAGTATCCCTCCTCTGTTTGAAAAACAAAACGTGGCCCAGATTAAAAAGTCTCCAAGTTCGGGAGTATTTGAGTCTCGAATATCATCTGTGCTTAATGTTTTGTGACTCCAAAATATTAAACTCATATTTTTGTACTTTTCCTGGTGTGGGGTCTTTAAATATCCTAGATTTTTTCAGAAGTGTTCTCTGCAAGCCAAGGAGTTAGTTTAGGACCAGTGAAAACACTGAAACTGCAAATTAACCCTAAAACTAATGAGGGGAAGTCCACTGAGTAATACTCCTAAACTGTCCTTCAATAGAATGGTTCAAAACAGGCCTTCAAACAGACTGCATGTGTCTGATAATGACCATATCATTTCATTATAAATGACATTTATATTTATTTTGACAGAGAAAGGTCAAGAAACGTGTGCTCATTTGTAAAAAAACAGTAATAATCCACAATTAAAATCCCGTACTATATTCATTCATGGAGCCCTGCCAGCCACTGCATGTCCTGCACATATTTCAGAATAAAAGCCTTGTGTTTACAAATGAAGTTTGTTAGCACAATTTATTTTGAAATGAGTTTTATTTTGAAATGAAAGCAGGAAGTGCTGATTTAAAAATAAATCTTGACTTTTTTTTTCAAGTCCGTGACATTTTCTACAGACATCGAAACTGTAGTAATGTTGCTGATATGATGTCAACATACAGTCAAACGATCACTTTCACTGTCTGTTGCAGCTGCGAATCGTGTGGCTCGTGTCAAAAATAGGCAAAACTTTGATTCTCTAGAAGTGACGCAGGTCAGACAGGAAGTGTGAATGCTCTAACCTGTAAACATGGACGCCGAAATGAAAAACAACAGGAAACGCAGCCACCACGCGCTCCAGATGCGTGCAGTCTGTCTGAGGCCGTACTGTGAAGCATGCAAACCTCTTCAGGACCATGGCATTGACCTTCTGTTCATTTACTACAAAACTGTGTTGACAAAGTCTGGCTAGATTTTCAAATTAGTACAGGATAGACTTCAGACTGCATCTGTAAATGATGAATGAGCTGGTATTTTTGTAGTGGAGCCTTGCGCTGATTTCTAAATGTTTAAAACACACTAACTGTGCATTCTAATACCCCTACTACCACACTATTTAGTATCCCAGAAAAAAGATTTAGTATGTCCCAATACATAGTATGTCAAAAATACCAGGATGTCCTTCTAAATCTGGTTGCTTTTTGCAGTATGCAAGCCAACATGCTTTTCTAGCTATTCTGACCAACAATCCTCTGCGCAGTGGCTCCATGAGCAAGAGGGTCAAAACTCAAGGCTCAAAGTTATGATGAAGTTGTATGAGCCGAGCCTCCAGGAAGAGCGCCTGTCATTGATCCCAATTTCCATAGTGGCCAAACGGTACTACAACTTCTGTGTCCGTCAGGTGATGCCATCGGGCCCAAAAGACTTTTCCCCATAGACTGACATTGGGAAAGAGACATCTGAAACTCAGTGGATAATTTTTTTTTGAGGTGAATCAATTTCCCAGTATGAACACTTGAATAGCCCTTTTTGTATTGTTAGGTCCTAAAAGCTGCAAAATACATAAACAGCTGAATCCAGAGTCATTTCCCTTCCTCTGCTCATGTGAATGAGACCCAGACCGAGACTGGAGCGAGGGCTGATTAACAAGCCGTAACAGGACCCCGCCTCCAACGCCGAATCCAGTTCTCTTTATACATCCATGGTAAGAGTCCAGTGTGTTCATACTGCATGCAACCGGTCGTAGTTTGTTAGGGCAGCTGCAGTATGTCGTTAAAGTAAAGAGAAAAAGTATGCGATTTGGATGCACCCTCACTCCTCACTCTCTGAGCTCTACTACAGAAAGTATGGTGAAAGAACAGGTGAGTGTTGGTGGTGATGATGACACTAGCTCACACCTAGTTATTCACCATACAGGGCAGTGATAAAGTCTCCTTTAGAGGCTGACCAATATTACTATTTGAAAAAGGCTACCCTATTCTGTCCTCCCTCCATCCTCTCTTTCCATTACTCCCCTCTATGTGAGTCCTCTCCTTTCGTACTTTGGGATGCCCCTCTCAGTGTGCTCCATCTGCATAATCGGCACGTTAACAACTCTCCTTCTCCAGCTCGGCCACATGGGGGAGAGCAGAGAAAAAGACAAGAGAGGAGGAGAGAAAAAGGCTTTATTCGCTTGATTGGTTGATGTGACAGTGGCGGTCAGCGTGCCCGGTCATCATCGTTCTCTGCTCTCCTGAGGTGGTTATTTAGCACAGTGAGAAGCAGCGAAAAGAGAGAAACTGTCTGGAAGAAAGCCAAGAGAGCTACAGATGCTTAAGAGCCGGACCTGAAAACCTGCATCTGAATTATATCAGGACAGTGTCATCATTTCCTCCAACTGCTATTTTTTAATACACTGTTAAAATAGAAACAGTTGCTTAATTCAAAGAAGACAGAAGGCTGAAAAAATGCTAATTTTCCTCTAGTTAATGAAAGATAAATGAAAGACGTTTACAGCAGCTTTGGAAAGTTTCCAGACCCGTTCACTTGTTGCTCGATGCACCCTGATAGTGGGATGCTATCACCACCATGCTTCATCTTAGCTATGCTAGTAGCCAGAGGACGAGCAGTGCCTGCTTTTTGCCAGATATTGCACTGTGAGTTCTCCAAGGGGTCTCATTTATAAAACAGCACATACGATCCACACAAAATGTTTGCGTATGTTCAAATGAGGAAAGGTATGTATGCCATAATATATTCTGAATCCAGTGCACAATTTCCATTTATGAATCCCAAATCAAGTTGGATATGTGCATACATGGATCAACCTCACATCCAGCCCTCGATACGCCCACATTCAACCGTAAATGGTCAATGCAAAGCACCTCCAGAGTGTTTCCACAAAGAAATGAGCCTGCTGATCAACGTTTTTTTATGGTGAATCACGGCAACTAACGGATGAATTTTTTCTGGCACATAAATGGAGGTGCTTGTGGGTGATGTTGTCCCTGAGCACTCATGTTTCATTCATGTCGTCCTCGCAGTGCCAATGCATCCACCAGGCAGCATGCTGCAGATTACGAGTGCCAACATGCCAAAATGATCGTGACAATCAGTAATATTGTGCTACAGCCTTGAAAGTTGTGTTAACACATTAAAGAAATCGGTCGTGTTAAAACAAATTTGCATTAATGCGTTTTTAACACGTTAACATTGCCAGTCCTGCTAAAAACATGTTTTCTCTTTGTAATTATGGATTATTGTGCGTAAACTAAAGGGCAAAAAGTACATTTAATCTATTAAATCTACAACACAATGAGGAGGGCAAAAAGTGAAGGGGTCTGAATACCTATTCACCTATATTAAATCGGTCGACATGGCTCAGCGGACACCAGCCCTTTAACCAAGGTACTGTTTCCCTTCACAGCAAACCTGCGTCTAACTAATTGGTGCTGAGACCTGAAGGGCCCCTTCTTGATTCGGAGGGGTATAACGCAGCAGGGCTTGGGGAAAAATGCACAAGGAGGTCATAGATGCTACTCAATCTGTTGCTGGATTTGAAACGCCAGCCACTCTAATCTGACTGGGGTCAGAGGTCAGGGCTAGGGTGATGCAAAAACCTGGTTTCTGGAGAGAATGCAAGAGAGCGAGAGAGAGAGATGAAAAAAAGGTGGGGGTGATCTACGGAGACAGATTATCAGGTAAAGCCAGAGGGGTGAGAGGTGAGGGTCTACTGTTTATGCTGGAAACAGGTCAGGGTTGAGCAGGAGGGCAGAGAGGGGACGGGCCAGGCATCCACCTGGACTGGAACGAAACCATATGAAGCAAAAACACAAAAGAAATGACATCCTCAAACCTGGACCTGGGTCACATGTAGAGGTGGCTCAGCCAAGACCGTCGGGCTGACCAGCCAAAACAACCTGCCTGCTGTTCGCCAGTAATGCAGTTTAGTGCGAGGTGAAAGCGCTGCTCTGTGAAATGTCAAAACACGGACAGCGCTGTGTTTTGGTAGCATCCCTGATGCATTCTCCGATTCTGCTTTGTCTCGCTTTTGGCCAACTGCTGTTTAAACTGCAGAGTCCTGCATTTGGCTCTCACTATAGGAGAAGTAGCTTCTCTTGTGGCGAGTTTTAAAAAAATCAAATGTGAAGTGTTTTGAGGGGAGCAGAGCAGGGAGCGGAGTAGTGCGAGCTTTGTTATCTCCCTTGTAGGTGAGAGCAATGCTCATCTGGGACTTGAAGATAGAGCCCCGAGATGGAGGGGGTCTGGAATGAAGCATGCATGTGTGTGGGAGGAAGGGAGGGCCAGAAAACCCAGTAGAGGCCAAGCTCCCCCAGGTTTTAGCCCAGATGAAAGGCCAGGATCTGGGCTAGATAAGAGGGCAGATCACGGGGGGTCGGGGCCAGCCGGCTGTGAGAAGCCATGTCCGGCGGCCATCTTTCACCAGCCCTCTCTCCCTCTCCCTCTCTCTCTCTTTCTCTCTAGACTGTAACACTAAGACAGTCAAAGGAACATTAAAAGAAACTCAAAAAGTCCCTCTCACCTTTTGCAGGCCTTAATGAAAGCAGCAGCAGGCATGATTTGTGCAAATATGTTTAGTTATTTTAAAATTATTATTATAAAACGGTCACTATTTGGGATGCTAATTTTGAATATTTTTTAACTGATAACTGACCCTCATTAACTGATTATTAACCATTAACTGACAAGCCGACCAGCTGCAACAAAAAGCTGATGCATAAACAGGATAAATCCATCATTCATCAGCAGCTGCAGGATGTGAACAAAACAGGCAACTGTGTCCCTGGTTCACCTGTCTGGGAGAGTTACTGTAGCAGCCATGACGCTGCAGCGGCGTAACTTTAGCAAGTGTCTGGTCGAGGGACAGACCATGTGTGTGTGTGTGTGAGAGTGTGTGTGTGTGTGTGTGGCGGTGGTGTGCTGTTATCAACCCGGCGTAATGTTAGCGAGTGTCCGACAGACCGTGTGTGTGTGGCGGTGGTGAGTGTGGGGTTATTGGTGGCGTTATAGCTGTGAACGTAGCTGTAGCAGTGTGTGTTCAATTTATTTGGCGGTGAATAAATGCTGCTGCTCTCGTGTCCTGTTTAGCTGTAAAATGAGAAAGTTTGTGACCCGGCAGCCATGTTGAGATCAGTTGAAGAAATACAAGCCCCGCCCACCAGCCAGAGCAAACTTTCTCATTTTACAGCCAAACAGTAACTACAAGATGTTTCTGAAAACATTTTATGTGAGAAATAGTCATTGCAGTAGTTTTAGTCATTTGATTGGAATTTGCAAGTGATTGACAGCTGCCTCCGTTGAATGAACAGCCAATAGGAATGCTCTCTCTCTGAAATGACCTGTGATTGGCTAGATGTTTTAAATCCTGAAAACAGAGCCACGAGGAGGCACACAAGTCTAGTTTTCTCTCAGAAAACTTGAATTACAATATGCTGAAAGGTTATAATAGGATTTTTGCCTAATGATGCCAAAAATATTCTGCCTACTGCAGCTTTAAGTGAAACACAATAAAGGAACATTCCATCAATCATGCAGTCCAAGAGAAAATTAGATCGTTCCATTTGTTTTTTTCCTCTTGAGCAAACTTAAGCGTTATCTGTGCTCGATTGCTTCTCCCTGCATGTGAACTGCTCATCTTTTGCTCCCCAGCCTAAGGTGTGTGTGTGTGTGTGTGTGTGTGTGTGTGTGTGTGTGTGTGTGTGTGTGTGTGTGGCAGGGGAGCTGCTAGGGTCTGGAGCGAAGGCGGTCATGGGGAAAATGAAATCAGTGTTTGCAGAGGTCCTTGTTTCATCCCAGAGCTCTGCTGAATGAGAGGGCCAAGGAGCGGGAGACAGAGGGTGAACACACACACACACACACACACACACACACACACACACACACACACACACACACACACACACACACACACACACACACACACACACACACACACAAGACAGACAAGTGATTTGGTAGCATGAAGCTGCTCCTTTTACCTTTTCACCGGACAACCAACAGTTAAAAGAAGAGAGCATGACAGCATCATATGGTATTCATGGCACACACACACACACACACACACACACACACACACACACACACACACACACACACACACACACACACACACACACACACACACACACCCGTATGTCATCCACTGTCACCTAAGCAAATCAATGCTACTGAGAAATCCATTCCAATTAGGATCCCGCTGCTCTGCCCTGCATGTGGATGCAGATGAATCGATATAGAAATCCCACGGCTAAACTGCCATTCCTCTTAGAGAATACGCTTAACTGAGACTCTGGATGTTTTGTTTTCATTGAGAAATTAAAATAAATTAAACATTAATTCAGTATTCACATGTGTATCTAAACAGAGGGTTAAGGGTTTCAGAGTAAGTGGTCACTACAGACAAGCTGGACCCTCAGTAAAAAACGAGCCACTGCCCTTTGAAGGCAGGATGCTGTAAACCTCTGACAACCAATGACCTTTGACCCCATGTCCAACAAGCCCATGTGTCATCCCCAGGAAACTGTACCATCTTCAATCATCCATGCTGAACCAAATGAGCGTAACGCGCACACACAGTCACATGCACACAGATGACATGGCCGCCGGCTGAGCCGAGCTGAGTGGCGTGGACGTGGAGCCGAGGTGACAGCAGTGTGTGTTCAAGGTCTCAAGTGTTACTGTGCTCCCTCCTCAGGCAGCCAGCACTGCGTTAGCCATGCTCAACACTAAACCTTTACCTGACCTTTCCCTCTGCTGTGACATTTGGACCCTTCTGAATAGGTCAAACAGCACTAAAGAGTGGTAGAGAGAGGGATGGGAGCTGGAGGAGAAAATAATAACAAAAGAGGAGAGGAATGAGGGCTGTCAGGGCAGAGCCGTGACAACTGATGCTGCCTGGGATGTGTGAGAAAGACAATCAGAAAGGTCCAGTACCGCTGAAACTCCCACAGCTAAACCATCATGCAGAAGGGATCGTTTCTAAAACGCAAGTCGGCAGAATCCACGTCTGTGAAAAACCACTGGCGGAGTCAAATATTTAGTTTCAGAAATGTGCAGCGTCACTGATGTCAGGAAGTTGCTGTGAGCACATTTTGCTGAGTGACCAACAGGAACAAGGCAGGAAATGACGATGTGGCGGTAAAGATTGCTACAGAAGTAAAAAACACACATGAAAAAAGGGGAAACTGGTGGATGTCGAATGGACAAGGTGACCTTGTGTAGTGAAGCAGATATGGTGAACACAATCTGTAGGAAACAAACTGCTTTTCCTGGTGTACTTACAGAAGTAAACAGTAAACTCCGTCTTTACTTTGAAACTTCTAGTGTGTGGACTTGGACCAGTTGGTCACCGTCTGAGAAGCATGACCCTAAATATTAAGACCATGTTCCCATCCCAGCTGGACAAGAGACGACCAAATACAAAATGTGTTTGACCATCAGCTGATTGTGGTCAAAAGATCCAACACATTCTCACTCCCAACTCACCAAATACCACCGCTTGGGCAGAGCCCCTCGGCATCGACTATCAACACGCTGGGTACCCCTCTAGCGTTAGTTCTGGACGTGTCGGGACGGCGTTGTGACATGCATTGTGTCCTTTCAAAATAAACTTCCATTTTCAGAGGAAGTTAGGTTTAGGCAACAAAACCACTCAGTTTAATGATAACTTCACTGACAACTCATATAACTAGTGAGTGCCTAACAACTGATGTGACAAAATAAACTTTTACTTTTAGTTTCACACAGGACATGAACAGCAGTCTACTGGTTGAAAGTGTTGAAGTGCAGACTAACATCAGGAACAAAACTCTTCTTCATTGTCACTGGACTGGACTTCTGATCTAAAAGAAAAGTGACTGAGTTATTTAAAAATAATGAATATATAAAAACTAATCATCAGCTAAAAGGTCAGCATCAGGTCAGCAGCACTAGAGCTTTTTAAACAACAGTAACATAAACTAGGCAGCATCATATGAGGACAATCTGCCATGATCAATAACACTGATCAATATTACAATGACGATATGACTTGTGATAAATAAATATTGAACTGTTTACTAGGTATACTGGTGTCAGGCTGGTTGTTTTTAAAGTCAGAACCAGATTAGAATTAAATATTTAAATCCAACGAGGACACATGTTGTTTCTAGAGCAGCAACAGTAATGTTGACAACAGCAGAGTCACCATAGAAACTCATTGATATCTCACTGGAAACAATCTGACAGATTAATAAAATAAATCAGATTCCTGAGTGAAGTTTATAAAGACTGAAGAACACAAACATCAGTCAGTATTAGTCCTTCATAACAAATACATAAACTAACCTAAACAGTCAGACCACAGAGCCTACTGACAGCTTTAGTTTACTACTGAGATACATGACAAACTAACCTAAACAGTCAGACTACAGAGCCTACTGCCAGCTTTAGTTTACTACTGAGATACATGACAAACTAACCTAAACAGTCAGACTACAGAGCCTACTGCCAGCTTTAGTTTACTACTAAGATACATGACAAACTAACCTAAACAGTCAGACTACAGAGCCTACTGCCAGCTTTAGTTTACTACTAAGATACATGACAAACTAACCTAAACAGTCAGACTACAGAGCCTACTGCCAGCTTTAGTTTACTACTAAGATACATGACAAACTAACCTAACAGTCAGACTACAGAGCCTACTGACAGCTTTAGTTTCAGCTTGTGTAGTCGAGGGTTATGTTGGTCCTAAACTTTATGATGATAATATATTAATAACATGGAGGCTCTGTAGTTTGGACCCTTGTCAATAACAGATCATCACCTCTCCACTCCTACTCTTCCTCCCTTCACAATAAACTGCCTGAACAACCACTGATCACTGCTGACTAGAAGGAACTAAAGTCATTTACTTACATGTTACTGTTCACTGTTAGCCGCCGAGCTAACATGTGGTGACGAGTTGATAGCTGTGGTAGTGTAAACACAGTGGTGGTGTTGAGAGACACGTGCAGTAAAATCTGGTCCACCATCACCGAAATTGAGCCAATCACAACGCACGACCTCAGCTTCAGTTACACTGCGGATGTTTTATACATCATATTCCTGTCCGCCATGTCCCAGCCTCTTTCCATAGGCCTGGATTTCTAGTGTGACAATAAACGCAATGAAAAAAATACACAATCGGCCTCATAACCTATTTCAAATGAACGATACATACATAAACCGAATGGTTTGTTTTATATACAGTACAGACCAAAAGTTTGGTCTCCAACAGTCTTGAAGGAGTTCCCAGAGATGCTTAGCACTTGTTGGCCCTTTTGCCTTCACTCTGCGGTCCAGCTCACTCCAAACCATCTGGATCGGGTTCAGGTCCGGTGACTGTGGAGGCCAGGGGGAAACTACAATATAATGCGTATTTTCAGTTGTTTTACACTTTTTTGTTAAGTACATATTCCACATGTGTTAATTCATAGTTTTGATGCCTTCAGTGTGAATCTACAATTTTCATCGTCATGAAAATTAAGAAAACTCTTTGAATGAGAAGGTGTGTCCAAACTTTTGGTCTGTACTATATATATATATATTTTATATATATATATTATATATATATAGAGATAGAGAGAGAGAGAGAGAGACACAAACAACAGGACCTGTCCATTTCCATTTAGCTCTTCATGTAGTAATCTGCTCCTCCATCCCGACTGACAGACTGATACACAAACACTCCAGATGAGGACTGCAAAGATATTTGCGTGTTCATCTTGGTGCTGCCGAGGAAAAGCGATGCCACTGCAACCTCGACCGGGACACTAAGATAACACCTGCGCTCCCGGTCCCACCTTAATGATCACTCAACGCAATGGGAGAACCTTAATGGGGGCCCTGGTAGAAAGGAAGGAAGGAAGGAAGCTGCCAGCTTGCTAATTTTAGGCACTCTGCATCTCAGATGAAACGCTGGAAAAGGCAGAGAGGAGGCGTGGAGAGGCGGGAAAGTTCTCTGTCTCTCACTTTCTCGACTTTCTGCATCATGTCTTTCTAACTATCATTACCCCCTGCATCCGCTATGAGAGAGTCTCATAGCTCTTTGATTCTCTGAACCATTTCTCTATCTCTTCCTGTTCCCAGCCCTCCCTCCCTCTCTCCCTTCCTCTTCCTGGCTTTCTCTGTCTCTTTCTCCCTTTTTCCGACTCTCCCTTTCATTCTCACCTCCCTCCCCTTCTGTCGGTACCTGAGTAAATAAACAGTGTTGTGTGGGATGCTAATTAGAGCAGGTTCAGGGACGTGACGAGCCCAGAGACAGATAAACAGCGAGGTGGGGAGGAGAGGAGATGAGACGGAGGGGCGGGGGTGGAGGTAACCCACCCAAGGGCAACGCAACGCAGACACAAACACGTCAGCTTAGCGGTGAAGGACACACAAGAGTGGTTTTGGCTTTCAACCCAACTCAGGGCGGCTTTAAAGAGAAGGGCGGTGGAAGGGGCTGCGATGGAGTGAAGGGCACTAGCAGAAGAAGGGGGCACGTGGTGGAGCTTCAGCCACGATGAGAGGAAGAGGGAACGTCAAGCGAACTTCCTTAATGACGCCTGCTCCGAGAGACCCGGAGCGAGATCAAAAGAATATGCAGATGATCCCAACAGTTCTTCTCCTGTTGAGGTGAGCCTGGGCTTCTAAAAGCAGGTCAATGTGAGGCAGCGTGCTCTTATTTAACATAAGATGGCCTTTCTGGGGGGAATAAGCTGCTGGATATGCAGGTGAGATGGTAATGTAACAAAGGAGAGGTGAACACAAATACATCCACTCAACGGTGGCTAAGTTGTTGTAACACTACACTGTCAAAGCAAAGATAGGATTTCATCAGACAGACAGCAGACTTTGAGATCTCTGGCAGCACTTCCTCCCCCTGTGTTACCTTGAATTCATGAAGAAAACTTAGTTTTTCTTACATGCCTCCATGATGAATGAAGAATACAAAAATGTAGAGAAGTCTTGATGAAATGATGTAAATGGGGCCCATCTAACAACAGCAAAACTACATCAAAACATCTGTTAAATTCTCACACAACTCATGCAGTATAATCCAGGTCTCATTCATCCAGTTTTATGCTCACTTCTTCCCAAACAAAGATTTCTTCAAGAGTACAAGGGAAGACATGTGAGCAACTGATATACAAACGGTCATTTGGGGGATGGACTATTCTTTTAAAGGGACTGTCTGTAACTTTTTACATGCATACATTTTTTTTGTGTATTTTATGTTGTAACCTAACTTAAAAATGAGACCTGTGACTTTCTGGGTTTCCTCTCTCAGCCTGTAGACTGACTTTAATGTGAAGAGCCTGGACCTGTTTTCCCTGACTTCATCGCTGTTGCTAATGTTGCTAACATTAAATCAGCCTGACATTTGACGTCCATCACACAGGTGTCACTGTTAACAAGCAACTTCTCATTATTACACTGAGTCCCTTTAATGGTGTTATCTTTCAAAATAAATCATAAGCTACATTATATGTGACTTTGCAACAGGACTGCAGACTTGAGACTAACGTCAGACTGAAGTTAAAATACATGGATTTGAAACTTGCTCCTGGCCTGGGACATCCACAACCTGAATCTCTAAGGCCCTTACGCAGCTTTGGGGCGATGCTCCTCCCCCTATTTCGACTGCATTTTACCAAGTGGGACAGTTTACATGTTCTCATCTGAAAAGGCGAGAGGACAAATATGTTTACGGGTTGTTGCATAGGAGAGTAAAGTAGTCGTGTCATTTCAATGGTCTGCATTCATAGACCTGAATGACCTGTGGCTGCCTGCCCTCAAAGACTTCACACTTCCTTTGCCAAGACTTGACATGGACTTGTCTCAGATAACTTGAAACTTGACCTGAAGTTGCTCCAAAAGACTTGGTTCAGACTGAAATCAGCCCTAAAACAAGGGAAGGGGCTGCGTTGGGACAGGTGACTGGAATACAATCCAGAAACCTGTGAACCGGAAGGTTTCTCAGATGTCGACACACTGCGTAGCAGCTAATAATACTCACAGACAGGATATTCACGTTGCACCCACCGAATGATAAGCCAGTGTTATATGCCCCACACTCCCTCACTTTACTGTATTTTAATTATTACTTCTGCAGCTCTTCAGCTGCTCCAGTGCAGCGGCTCAGTGGCCAACAGTGCTGCGCTTGTATAAACAGCTCCCATGGTTGAACTTTGAATGTAAAACAGGGCTTCACTGAAAAACTGCATGAAAGCTCAATCACCTTATTCAGCCTAAACAAAGTCTTCCGAGGAGAGGTTTTCTTTTTTAAATCTTTCAAAGCTATTGTCATTCCTGAAGATCCGGTGAATGCCTCATGTCGGCCTGTCTCTGTCTATAGAGTCGGTATATTGAGCATCTGCTAAGGTGTCTTTGTTGGGTTATTAGAACCGTAGAGACACTGTCTGGCAGGATCAAAGCTGGCCTTGGATCCTAATGATCACTGATGCTGCTGTTAAATTAACCAGACGTGAGCGCTGTTCGCTCTAATGATAGGGCTCTGATAGAGGAGGTGAAGAGAGACGGTGGGCCAGGTACAAGAGAGGAGAGGACTACCTCAGCAAAATACAACAGATCATGTAAACACCGTCTTTTATGTCAGTCAGACATGTTTCCTGATTAAAAGACATCTTATGATCCCAGATTACGGCCAGATTGGTAACGACAGGTGCAGGGGGGGAAACCTTGCCATTACAAGGACTTGCATAAGCTTTTAATCTCACATTAAGGCCAGCACAAACACTGATGGGGAGACGGAGAGACGGAGAGTGGAAGGTAGAGAGGATCACGATATGTATCTGAGAGATTGCCGAGGAGAGGGGGAAATGGAGGGAAATGTGATGGCTGGATAGATGAGCTATTTTTATAATGAGGTCAGTGTGAGCCGTGGGATTTCATTCTCCTGGGACGAACACACAAAGGGGAACTGTGGCAATGTATCCCTGCTGAGTGGGGCTGCCTCTGTCCACAGGAGGAGGAGGAGGAGGACGAGGAGGAGGAGGAGGAGGAGGAGGAGGAGGAGGAGGAGGACGAGGAGGACGAGGATGAGGAGGAGGACGAGGAGGAGGAGGAGGAGGAGGGCAAGGAGGAGGACGAGGAGGACGAGGAGGAGGAGGGGGAGGACGATGAGGAGGACGAGGAGGAGGAGGAGGACGAGGAGGAGGACGAGGACGAGGAGGAGGAGGAGGAGGAGGAGGAGGAGGAGGAGGACGAGGAGGACGAGGAGGAGGAGGAGGACAAAGAGGAGGACGAGGAGGAGGAGGAGGAGGAGGAGGAGGAGGAGGAGGAGGACGAGGACGAGGAGGAGGAGGAGGAGGAGGACGAGGAGGAGGAGGAGGACGAGGAGGAGGAGGAGGAGGACGAGGAGGAGGAGGAGGAGGGGGAGGAGGAGGAGGGGGAGGACAAGGACGAGGAGGAGGAGGAGGAGGAGGAGGACGAGGACGAGGAGGAGGACGAAGAGGAGGACGAAGAGGAGGACGAGGAGGAGAAGGAGGACGAGGAGGAGGAGGGGGAGGACGATGAGGAGGAGGACAAGGAGGAGGAGGAGGAGGACGATGAGGAGGAGGATGAGGAGGAGGACGAGGAGGAGAAGGAGGACGAGGAGGAGGAGGGGGAAGACGAGGACGAGGAGGAGGGGGAGGACAAGGACGAGGAGGAGGAGGAGGAGGAGGAGGAGGAGGAGGAGGAGGACGAAGAGGAGGACGAGGAGGAGAAGGAGGACGAGGAGGAGGAGGGGGAAGACGAGGACGAGGAGGAGGGGGAGGAGGAGGAGGGGGAGGACAAGGACGATGAGGAGGGGGAGGAGGACGAGGATGAGGGGGAGGACGAGGAGGAGGAGGAGGAGGACGAGGAGGACGAAGAGGAGGACGAGGAGGAGGAGGAGGAGGACGATGAGGAGGATGAGGAGGAGGAGGAGGAGGAGGAGGACGAGGAGGAGGAGGAGGATGAGGAGGATGAGGACGAGGAGGACGAGGAGGAGGATGAGGAGGACGACGAAGAGGAGGACGAGGAGGAGGAGGAGGAGGAAGACGATGAGGAGGAGGATGAGGACGAGGAGGAGGAGGAGGACGATGAGGAGGAGGAGGAGGGGGGGAGGAGGACGAGGAGGGGGGGGAGGAGGAGGAGGAGGAGGGGGAGGACAAGGACGAGGAGGAGAAGGACGAGGAGGAGGGGGAGGACGAGGACGAGGAGGAGGAGGACGAGGAGGACGAGGAGGAGGACGAGGAGGAGGGTGAGGAGGAGGATGAGGAGGAGGACGAGGAGGACGGTGAGGAGGAGGACGAGGAGGAGGAGGACGAGGAGGAGGGTGAGGACGAGGAGGAGGA
Source organism: Pterois miles (assembly GCA_947000775.1). Lineage (NCBI taxonomy): Eukaryota > Metazoa > Chordata > Actinopteri > Perciformes > Scorpaenidae > Pterois > Pterois miles. The sequence goes on along the minus strand of CAMQGK010000586.1, from coordinate 2,383,673 downwards.
GGAGGAGGACGAGGAGGAGGGTGAGGACGAGGAGGAGGAGGAGGAGGAGGAGGGTGAGGACGAGGAGGAGGAGGAGGAGGACGAGGAGGAGGAGGACGAGGAGGAGGGTGAGGACGAGGAGGAGGAGGAGGAGGACGAGGAGGAGGAGGAGGAGGACGAGGAGGAGGACGAGGAGGAGGACGAGGAGGAGGAGGAGGAGGACGAGGAGGACGGTGAGGAGGAGGACGAGGAGGAGGAGGAAGACACAGAGGAGAAACAGACAAACCCAGATGTCACAGAGAAGGTTTTAAGGATTTCAATAATAACCTGATTGGTCGGAGCGTCTTATCTCCTCCCTCTAGTGCTTGAACACTGATGCTTCATTATTGAACGTTTGTTTCAGAACAAACGCTCCCACCGTGTGTCCCACCGTCTCACATCCTGTAAACTGTGCAAACATAATGACAGAAAACACTGCTGCCGTAACGCGCAGCTTACTGTGCCTTAAGTCGAACCAAAAGGTGGTTACCGATGGGACGATCCTGCCTCCTCGGCGGCTGCCTCGCTCCTCCGCCTGTCTGGGTGGTGCCCGGGTGGTGGTCCTGTCCCCCCCTCTCCACCCCTGGAAACACATCAGACATTATCCCGTCAAATAATGTGTGTAAAATACAACAATCACAATGCAAATGCAATTAGTATGGAGCCCCCAAGTGTTAAATAAATAACATTATTGCAAAATCATTATGAAATGTTATATTTTTCTATTTTATTATGGAAATTTTAAAACATCCTTTTTCAAAACCCTTTTTCTGTTACTAATTTTGTGGCCTTTGTCATAAGTGACTGAAATTTGATTTAAATTGTTAGAAAATTCCCACTTTTATTGATTTTCTTCTACATTATTTTCCCCCAGGTTACTTCTTATCAGGTGTGAAATAAGACAACTAAGTTGTTTTTTTGTGGGCTGTCTAGATCAGAAAACGTGATTCAACTAGCCAATCAGATTTGGCTCCCCTTCCTATGTCACCGCCCACAGGTCTTAAAGAGACAGACACTAAAACAGACAGGGTGAATACAGATATATTCAGACAGACAGGATGAGAACAATAATGTGGTTTTTGAGCATTAAAGCATGTAAACATGTTCTAGTAGAAACCCAAAATACAAGTATGAACCTGAAAATGAGCAAATGCCCCCTTTAATATACTGAAAAAACACAAAATGATGAAATAATTAGGGCTGTCAATAGATTAGTATATTTAATTTTGATTAATCGCATGAATGTCCATAGTTAATCGTGATTATCAGAAATTATTTGCATGTTTTTTTTATCTGTTACTTACTCAAAATCTTGACAAGGAAAAACTATCATGTCCATCTCCAAAGGGGTCCGTTGACCTCTGACCTCCAGATGTGTGAATGTAAATGGGTTCTCTGGGTCCCCACCAGTCTCCCCTTTACAGACATGCCCACTTTATGATAGTCCCAGTCAGTCTGGATCAAGTCCTAGTCAAGTCAGCACTCTGACACACTGACAGCTGTTGTTGCCTGTTGGGCTGCAGTTTGTCATGTTCTGATTGGAGCAGATTGTTGATGCTAAAGTCAGAACCTGGGAGGGTTTCTGGACAATATCTGGTATTGATTTGTACTGTTCATTGATTTGCAATAATACATATAAACGTACATTTACATGAAGCAGCATATTTGTCCACTAACATGTTGTTAAGAGTGTTAAAGACTTGACAAATCTCCCAGATATAAATTGTGTTATTCATTTGTGATTAACTATGGACAATCATGCGATTAATCAATCATTGTTTTTGACATATATTAAAGGGGACATATGCTCATTTTCAGGTTCATAATTGTATTTTAGCTTTCTACTACAACACGTTTACATGCATTTATGTTCAAAAAACACCTTTTTCTTATCCTGTCTGTCTGAATCTACCTGTGTTCACCCTCCGTCTGAGGTACTCTGTTTGAGCGCCTGTCTCTTTAAGACCGATGTGCGGTATATTCTAATGAGCCTGCATGTGACATAGGAAGGGGAACCAAATCTGATTGGCTTGTTGAATCACATGTTTTCTGATTTTAGCAGCCCACAGAAAACTGACTGGGTTGCCTTACTTCAGTGTGTGGGGTGGTGGATACTCCAGATACCCAGATGGACGTACACAAGCACTGAAATATTAGCATTAATAATTCAAATAATGTCTATCCAATATTGACCAATTTGGGGCTATAAACAAGCACCAAATAGATGATGTAGTATTTGTTTTCTATGCATCCGTCAGAGGGTGGAGCAGTACTCTGGCAGCATTTTGAAGAGATGAAGGGTCTCGTGGGATCTGCCTGCATAAAGGTATAGAGCGTAACATGGTGCAACGACAAAGTACATCCAGCAGCGACAAGATTCACACACAAGCATGGCCTGTTTCACAAGCACACACACAGTCTAAGTCTCTCCTGCACCCCTTGCTGTCTCTAAATGCTTGTCGCTTTGGCCCTCCATTAAGCCGAGCGAGCGCTCGTTTAGCCAGCGTCTTGGCAGTTGGGGACGCAGGCTGCCCACTCAGTCAGATCCAGCCGTATTAAATAAATAAGGAGCGCTCTTCTGTGTAAATTATTCATTTAACACGCCTTATCCTCTTCCAACAACCTTGTTAGAGCAACTCAGGAGTGGAGAGGGGGCGAGTGGGGGGGGCGGGCGGAGGGGGAAGAGCAGACACCGCGGCTCATGTGCGACTCAGCAGAACCTGTGGTGCATCTCTAAGCTCTCTGGGCGTCCAGTCGTAGGGCGCCTAATTCGCCCTGACACCTCCTTTGTTTCAGGCAGAACAGAGCTGCATACACACAGCTACACGCCGGCACACACTCGAGCACACACCGACATGCACAAACTTCGAGAGAAAGGCATTTTTAGTGCATATTCATAGAATAATCATTCTAGTTGTCTGGATAAATTATTGAGAAACGGGAGTCCAGGACACGCCATGCTGGAGTGCGTTCGTTTTTTTGTTTGCTGCCTGAACACAAATCAGACAACGCAGCAAGTCATCCACTCTAAACAAGCTGATTCTAATGAGCCGGGATGTTACGCATAGGAAAATGCTTATCATGAAGAAAACAACTGTTCTGGATATTAACCTTGAGGACAAATGTACAGAGCACCTTACGTTTGTCTGTCAGTGACGTCGCTCGGTACTCATGCCCTCCGATATAAATGTATTCCTCTACGTATATCTATTATTCATGGCACGAAAAAAAAAAATTATTCAAGGCGAATTAGGATGTACAATAATTACAATTATTATTAAGCTATGCATACACAGTGGATAGCTCTATTTAAATACTGCAGATAACAAAGCAAAGTCAAAAACCAAACTGCATTCAAATAAATCTGAATTCCTATTAATGCTTCAAAACACCAGTAATGCTTAAAGGACCAGTGTGTAACATTTAGGGTGATCTATTGGCAGAAGTTCAATAGAATATTAAGAAGTGTTTTCTTTAGTGTCTAATCACCTGACACTAAGAATCATTGTGTTTTTGTTAGCTTAAATGAGCCGTTTATATCTACATACATATACACGTATATATCTTCACGGAGCCCAATGCCATGTTTCTACAGTAGCTAAAAAAGGACAAAGAAACACTGGATCTAGAGAGAACCACTCAGGTTTTCACGTTGGTCAGCATAACTGTCCTACAGGCTCGGCACACAGAAGACGTTTCAGTTGGTTTGCTAGAAACTACCAAATCCTACATACTGCACCTTTACAGTGGCAATCTCAATTTTTTATCGCTGAATGAGATAATACAGCCCACTGATTAAAGTACTACAACATTTACACATTTGCAGTCTTGGGTTAGGACGCGGAGGTCACCGGTTCAAGTCCCCCATGGACCAAGACCAACTGGTTGCTGGAGAGGTGCCAGTTTACCTCTTGGGCACTGCCGAGGTGCCCCTGAGCAAGGCACCAAACCCTCAACTGCTCTGGGCGCTTGTCAGGAGCAGCCCCCTCACTCTGACATCTCTCCATTGTTGCATGTATATGTACTGTGTGAACAACAGAGTGTAAAACTGAATTTCCCCACTGTGGGACTAATAAAGGAATATCTTTCTTTCTTTCTTTCTTTCTTTCTTTCTTTCTTTCTTTCTTACCAACTGGACATCCAAAGAAAACATGTATTAAGTTGCTGCTAATGCAAACCAAATATTTCCTGCTGCTGCAGCTTCACATTAAAAGCATTTAACTGGCAAAACAAAGTTGATTTTTATCATGAAGAAGTCATAGGAAATGCAACGGAGTGAGTTTGACACTGGCTGCTGTCGTTCACAGAATGATGGAAAAAGGCAAATTATTCCTGAGATCTTTATTAAAAATGACAGTTTGTTTTTCTGCCTCCGGTATTCTGGGACATGTAGTACTAAACCAGTAAACAGGGTTTCACCAATCTTAAGGACCGCCACTTTAAGTACTAAGCTTCAAAAGCACAGTGTAAGTTTGATGTTAATTAAACACAAAAGCACTCACTGACTTTGTTTAAATATTACGTTTTTTCCTCTTGCTCCAAAAAGACAATATTCCCGCTAAGCTGTTTACATGACTAATGAAAGTGAATATTCCACTAATATTCCTGTTTACATGCAGCCGTACAGACTTTGTTTAGCATAACCAGTGGCAAACACAGCTGCCCTCTTTCATTCCTTCAACCACCTTCTAGAAAAGGTCGGCGTTGTGATATTTGCTCTATCCAAAAACCTGTTGATATCCAAGTCTTTCATAATGTTTAAAAGTGGGCAAGTTTCTCCTTCCGACTAGAAATGTGGGCTTTTCTTTCGGTCATGCATCTCTGCAAACTGTGGGCTAGTTGGTTTGTGCACAGAGCTGGCTGTAAACAGGAAAGAGGCCGTAAAAACCCAAACTGAGACGCATATTTTGAATGAGCTGTATACGTGTCCAAACAATGCTCCTAAAACCTGAATAATATCGGCATATTCCACATATATTAATGGGAAAATGCTCCATTCAGAATAAGGCCTAACTCAGATTATCCAGACAGTATTATGTTTACTTGACCCGTATATAGTGATTACTAGTGTGCATGTAAACATAGTCACTGTAAGTCTGAGTTAACATGGTTTACCTCCAACCTCTGGTGATCACAGTGAAGGTAGTACTGCAGGTAGAAAAAGCATTTAAATCTCAACGTCCAGGGCAAACTGAAACCGAAATTTCCAAAAACAAAGCCAATGGCCAAAACACAGCTGAATCTGTGAATTTCAATGGTTAATTTGCAGATGGACCCAGACAGAACCAGCACTCTGTCCGTCTCTGACTCCACTGTTCAGCCCCAGAGCGGCAGCTTGTTATGTCAACTCTGACAGTGCTCATTACCAGCCTCTACGCTCTCAATTGGACTTAACAGGCTTTGGCCCAAGCAGAGGCCAGCTAGACCCGACTGGTACAATGGGATCAGTGTGTGTGTGTGTGTGTGTGTGTGTGTGTGTGTGCGCATATGCACTGAGAGTTAATCACAAAACGCTCTTTCATGTCTAAATCAAACCCCGAGGCCACTGTACATTACAGAAGCACTGATACACGATGTACAATGACATCTACTGCTCAGTACTCCCCCATACGAGGGCTGATCGCTGCATCCCGCTGCTGCCAAGCAGCTTCTGTTAGTGCACCGTTTCATCACCTCTCTCACTGAATGCTATTGGGAGTAGCTCCAACATCTCGCGCATTTGGACAATTCTGGTCTAAATGATGAAACACGAATACCTCTGCCACCAACAACCGTGTACTTGGTAACTCTCATGATGTAATTTGATGCTGCATGTTAGCATATGTCAGGACACATTAGCGCGTCAATGGGAAGCGTCTCATGGAACTGGCTTGCAAACCAACAAACTATAAACTCACATGTTTATATTTATAGGCTGCAGATTCATCACGGGCTGCACAGCCTTAAATACTACTTAAAGACAGGATTTTGCAGCTCTCTTAAAGGTACAGTATGTTGAATTTGGCACCATCTAGTGGTGTAGCTGCAGATTGCAACCAACTGAGTACCCCAATGCTCACTCCTCCCTTTGTGAGACTGCGGTAACTTGAGCCACCGAGCGTAAAACTGTGGTGACTGTTTGCCGTGCTCAGACGCCATCCCTGCCATAATAACACTACTTCAGGAGCAACGGAAGTCAGATGGCGACTGGCGGTACCTCGGTTTTGCACTCTGCAGCTCACATTAGCACAGTTTCACAAGCGGGAACTACGGTGGCCTTCAGGTAACTTAAAAAATAAAAGACTCTCTCTCGAGCCTGTGTTTGGTTTGTCCATTCTGGGCTACATGGTGGACTCCGTGAAGAGGACCCGCTCCTGTGGCGATATGGACTCATTTTGAGCTAACGAAAGTACGATTCTTAGTTTCGGATGGTTATACACTAAAGAAAACACACTTATTATATTGTATTTCTTCCAATAGATCCACATTTTTTGATTGCACACTGGCCCTTTCAGTAAAAGTACAAAAGCATTAGCATCAAAATATACTTAAAGTACCAAAAGTAAAAGTACTCATTATGCAGAATGGCCCATTTCAGAATCATATACTGTATATTATATTATTGGTTTATAATTATTGATGCATTAATGTGTTCATCACTTCACAGCTAGTAAAGATGGAGCTCATTTCAATGACTGTATACTGCTGTGTATCTTAATAATCCATAATAATCCATCCTAATGTATTAATTGATTTATAATTTCTATTAATAATCTGAATGTGCAACTAAAGTTATCACACAAATGTAGTGAATTTAACTGTACAACATTATCCTCTGCGATGTATTGGAGTAGAAGTATAAAGTAGCATACTCAAGTAGATCATAATTGTACTTAAGTACAGTGCTTGAGTAGATGTACTTAGTTACATTCCACCGCTGCAGACTCATGTTTATATTTGCATGCTCATCTGGGGTGAGGATTATCACAGCAACAATAACAGTTTCAGTATTAGCAGTTAGATGATGCTGTAATATCACTTATAACCGGTGACATTAATCTCTAGTCTTGTCTCTAGTCTACCCCCAGAGACAGGATGTGACTGTCATCCAGTCTCTAGTCCGGTCCCCTGCTGCTATGACGGTATCCCGGCCCCTCTGCCCCCCCTCAGTCCAGTAACCACCAATGTCAATGATTACACTTGTGATTAAAGCGTTCCACTTCAAACGGCCCTGCTGTTTACACAGGCCCTGATATGGCGGATGGGATAAAGAGCAGGTAGAGCTCTGTGTTTGTTTGTTTGCCTAGATGGGAGGATGAATGTCATTACGCCCAGACTCTGTGGACATACAGAATGCCTTTCTGCATATTTCAGCTGCTGCTTCCTCGCTCCCCTCCTCCTCCCACGTACAGTCGGCCTATAAACTTCACGACCAGCGTGAGCGCGGCGTTGAGGCAGAGGTGGTAGGCTGGACTCATTTCTTCGAGTCTTACTTATGAACGTTGGTGGTTTTGCAAGAGGCGCTGGAAAAAATATTATTTTTAAAATCCAATTTCCATGTCAGTATATTGTTGGACAAAAAGTCGTCTAATGTCTTAGCAACAGTTTGTTGACTCATTCTATCACTTCTACTGTCTGGCCATGTCTTTTATACATTACTTTACAAACAAGCTGCTTTTTCCATATTTTTCGGCAGAATGAAAAGGACAAAAGTGTGAGGTGTCCCACAGCTGCAGCACTGCAACCTAAATTAGCCCGGACCACATGAAAAGCTGTCGTCTCTATTCCAGGCCGGGGCGGGAAAATTACAGCCCTGCTCTCTCTACTCTAGCATTAAACCTCAATTAGTGCACAACTACACCGGTGATGTCATCACCGAGGGACCCAAGAGCCCTGAAAATAAGGGGTGCTTTTGCTTTACGGCGACAAGACGCTCGTAACCGATCCACCTCAAACTTTCAGGTCCTCTACGAGTGGCGGAGGAAGGTTGTTTTTCCATCCAGCTGGCGAGAAGTAAGGTGATGTTCTTTTGACACGGCCTGAAAAAACAAAAGGCACAAGAACCTGCGGTCAGGTTTGGCTAAACTGACCAGGAATTTTAATCCAAAGTCGTGACTGGAGTTTTCCCAGGAGACGAGAGGTCAGTGAGGTAGGACAAGAAAAACTCCTGTTTGACCTCCTGTGACCTGGCAGGAGACAGAGGAGGAGGAGGAGGAGGAGGAGGAGGAGGAGGAGGAGGAGGAGGAGTCCGGCTCCTGTCCAAACACTGACAGAGTGTTTCTGCTGCCCTTTCCTCAGAAAAACACTTCTATTACACAACAAACTCACATAATCATATGCTGAGAAAATTTCAGTCATTGCTGCTGACGCTGAGCGAAGCCTGAATATTTGCCTTTTATTACAACTTGGGTCTTATATTGATGAATCTGGCCATTTTCCTACTGAGGATAAGGGCTGGGTACCACTCCACACTTCTGCCTCGTTTCCAGTGCATGGTACTGGTACTGGTACTGGTACTGCTCAACTCACGTTTTGGTCCCTGATGCTTTTCTCTATTCATTTTGTGTAGGCGGAGCTTCAGCTGATTGCCATAGCGACGCCGCTTCACTGCCATTTTTTAAAAAGCCAGGTCAAGTGAATAAAAAAATCCTGTTGCCATTAATAGTATGGGTATTTAAAACTTTATCACGTTCATCATATACAGTACAGACCAAAAGTTTGGACACACCTTCTCATTCAAAGAGTTTTCTTTATTTTCATGACTATGAAAATTGTAGATTCACACTGAAGGCATCAAAACTATGAATTAACACATGTGGAATTATATACTTAACAAAAAAGTGTCAAACAACTGTAAATATGTCTGATATTGTAGTTTCTTCAAAGTACCTCCTTTTGCTCTGATTACTGCTCCACACACTCTGCATCCTCTTGATGAGCTTCAAGAGGTCGTCACCTGAAATGGTCTCCAACAGTCTTGAAGGAGTCCCAGAGATGCTGAGCACTTGTTGGCCCTTTTGCCTTCACTCTGCGGTCCAGCTCACCCCAAACCATCTGGATCGGGTTCAGGTCCGGTGACTGTGGAGGCCAGGTCATCTGGTCCAGCACCCCATCACTCTCCTTCTTGGTCAAATAGCCCTCACACAGCCTGGAGGTGTGTTTGGGGTCACTGTCCTGTTGAAAAATAAATGATGGTCCAACTAAACGCAGACCGGATGGAATAGCATGCCGCTGCAAGATGCTGTGGTAGCCATGCTGGTTCAGTAGGCCTTCAGTTTTGAATAAATCCCCAACAGTGTCACCAGCAAAGCCCCCCCACACCATCACACCTCCTCCTCCAGGCTTCACGGTGGGAACCAGGCATGTAGAGTCCATCCGTTCACCTTTTCTGGTTTCACAAAGACACGGTGGTTGGAACCAAAGATCTCAGATCTGGACTCATCAGACCAAAGCCCAGATTTCCACTGGTCTAATGTCCATTCCTGGTGGTCTTTAGCCCAAACAAGTCTCTCTGCTTGTTGCCTGTCCTTAGCAGTGGTTTCCTAGCAGCTATTCTACCATGAAGGCCTGATTCACACAGTCTCCTCTTAACAGTTGTTCTAGAGATGTGTCTGCTGCTAGAACTCTGTGTGGCATTGACCTGGTCTCTAGTCTGAGCTGCTGTTAACCTGCCATTTCTGAGGCCGCTGACTCGGATGAACTGATCCTCCTCAGCAGAGGTGACTCTTGGTCTTCCTTTCCTGGGGCGGTCCTCATGTGAGCCACTTTCTTTGTAGCTCTTGATGGTTTTTGCGACTGCACTTGGGGACACTTTCAAAGTTTTCCCAGTTTTTGGGACTGACTGACCTTCATTTCTTAAAGTAATGATGGCCACTCGTTTTTCTTTACTTAGCTGCTTTTTTCTGCCATAATCCAAATTCTGACAGTCTATTCAGTAGGACTATCAGCTGTGTCTCCACCGGACTTCTGATGGTCCCAACCCCATTTATAAGGCCAGAAATCCCCCTGATTAAACCTGACAGGGCTCACCTGTGAAGTGGAGACCATTTCAGGTGACGACCTCTTGAAGCTCATCAAGAGGATGCAGAGTGTGTGGAGCAGTAATCAGAGCAAAAGGAGGCTACTTTGAAGAAACTACAATATAAAGCGTATTTTCAGTTGTTTCACACTTTTTTGTTAAGTACATATTTCCACATGTGTTAATTCATAGTTTTGATGCCTTCAGTGTGAATCTACAACGTCAATAGTCATGAAAATAAAGAAAACTCATTGAATGAGAAGGTGTGTCCAAACTTTTGGTCTGTACTGTACATACAAGTGCATACCTGAAATTTGACCTCTTGTTAACTTGGGGATTCAGGGTCTCACTCAAGTACTAAAACATGTAGACAGTAGGAACTGGGATCGAAGCGCTGACCTGGTTCAGGATGACCCACTCAACCCACTGAGCTACAGCCGCCCACTATAACTGGCAGGTTTGCTCTGGATTTCCTGTGTCGCTCTAGTGACGATTCTCTCTGACCAATCAGTGGTCTGCAGTGTTTTAACTCCACCTTCTAGTATCGACTTAGAGCTGTGTACTGGCAAGTACCTGGAGATACTATAAGTATCATGATGTAGGGGTTACGATTCAATATACTGCAATACTGTAAGCAAGGTTATATACTGTGTGAAAACTGTCACAGTATAAAGAACACACCACCTCATGCATAAAATCTGAGTTAAAAAAATACTTTTTTATGCTATCAGAAGAGAGGGATCTTCAGTTGCACTTATCAGTCCCTGTAGCATCCAACATCATAGCACTACACTGAGATGGTGCATCTCTTTGCACATGAAATAAAGTATTGGCCGAGTTAATCTTTGCATGTAAACTATTAACTAAAAATCAATAGTGTTTTTGAGAATCAATACAATATCACAACACATAATACCACAGTTTGTTTTTCAGTATTTTCTTACACCCCTAACAGAGGTGGTACTAAAAAGTACCAGGTACAACTTTTGCTAATGAAAAAAATAACTGGTCTAACATGAACTGAACTGGACTGGACTGAACGGGACTGGACTGGACTGGACTGGACTGGACTGGACTGGACTGGACTGGACTGCTTAGTGGAAACATGGCTTGTCGGTGTGGGGATGTCATCCTCAAACAAGGTGCTGGATGGGAACCAGTTGTAAAGGAGTAAAATGTGTATTTTAAACAGGATAACTCTACTTCTCCATAGTCAGTGTACTACCTACAGTAGATGGAGCACCAGCGTGGAGGCAAAGTAATGTGCTGATGTGGACGGGGGCAGCAGAAAATCGCATTTTGACACCTAAAAAGATCAGTTTAAGTATTTTCACCATTTTACAGCCTTTTCTGACAGGCAACTGAACTGAAAGTGAAACTTATCTGTGCTCTCTTCAAAGCCACCAAACAATTTTCACATTTAATTCAGTGAACCAGCCAAAAATATTGTAAATATAGTATATACTTGAACAGATTTTTTTAGGTGTCTTAAATCCATGTCGCCGCTGCCCCGTCCACAGCAGTACACTGCTTTACTCGCATGCTGGTACTCCTGTCTGTTTCTCCAAACTGGGGGCCACCATCTACTGTAGTAATACACGGACTAGGGAGTATCTCATTGAAACCCCACCTCAAAACACCTACACTATTCCTATCCATCTGTCTGCACTGAGGAAACCAGGGAGTGAAATAAACATAAGTCACATTCAGTCTTGCCTTGCTTAACTTTCTTGCCCTGTCAGACTATGTTGTGGTGATGTTACATGTCATCATGACCGACTGTAATGATGGATAAAAATACTAGAATAAGCCTCTAATAAAACGTAATGAAATCGACCTGGATGATTCTTTAAGGGCGCTCTAGGTTTCTAGCAGAGACTAAAAGCTGGACGGAGCAGTCCCTGGTTGGTTATTGTAGTGTGATGTAGTTCCTTCATGTCGTACAAAGGAGGGAGCGACTTCAACACAGCTCAGCATGGGAACGCTCCCGGGCACCTCCTCGTACCTTTCTCCTCTTTGGAGCAGAGAGAGCCCTTCCCTCACTGTGTGAATTATGCATCGCAGCTCCCAGCGACTTCTCACCAGTCGTTCAAGCGAAGCTGCCCGAGGACCACGAGTGCTCCTCGGCGCACCTCCACCTGAAGAGACGAGATCGCTCTCACATCTTCAAAGACAAGTCAGTCGTGCCGTGGATTGTTAGTACCACCCAGTGGGTTTACAAAACTTTTACCCGCTCTCTCACAGGTGCAGAGAAAAGGGAATGGGGCCCACATTTCTCAGAAAGTGGAACAGGGTTTTTTTTTTTTTTTGTAGCTCCGACAAAAACTTCGAGCTGGGGTGGAGGTGGTGGTGGTGGGGGGGGGCGGGTGAGATCAAAAGCCTGCGAGTTCCTGGCGAGCGGACCCAATCAGCCGAGAGGGCCAAGGAGAGGAGGAGAGACAAGCGCTTCCCTTTTAAATTGATCCCACCGAGACCCTCAAGGTTCCCCTCGCAGGACTCGCAGAAAAGCGATAAAAATCTGGCCCTGTGGATCTGACGAGGAACTGGGAGGGGAGAGGGTGAAGAAGAAAGGCATAGAGAGAACAGAGGGGAGCTGTGGGGGGGAGAGGAGCCGGTCGAGGCAGATCAAGGGGAGACGAGGGAGACGAGAGGGGTGGGCTCCTTCTCTGAGGGTGCATCGATGCGTGCCAGCCGAGCAGGCAGGACCGGCGCTATCAGCTATCAAACCTGTGTTACACGTCTGATGATGTGCTCAACCAATCAACCACGGGTGTATCTTTATTCTGCCCAGGTCCTGGCAGCTGAGAGCGTTGGATGGTTTGGCGCTGGCCTGAGATCAGACCCTGGACGAGGCTGGTGTCGTTATCCGCAGCATGTCGGGGCCCTCAAAGGAACAAACGCTATCAGAGCAACCCAGAGATCCAGCAGCCTGCCAGACACACCGCAGACCTGCCCAGCCACCAGCACACACATTGAGGTGTGTGTGTGTGTGTGTGTGTGTGTGTGTGTGTGTGTGTGTGTGTGTGAGTCCGCTCCGACTCCATGGATGTATGTCACAGTACAATATGAAGTCATAATCGCCAGAGCTCCACGGTCGTCACAAGAGGAAAATCCAACAACAGATTCACTCTAGTGCTGTCAAATGTCATGACTGAAGCCAGATGAGCAAATAATTATCTGCAAATGAGATTTATTCATTGAGGGGATCTAAAATATATATATATATATATATATATATATATATATATATATATATATATATATATATATATATATATATATATATATATATATATATATATATATATATATCATCATCTCAATCACGTTCACAAACTGAATTTGGGATCAGGTATCGGCGAGTACGCCGGTCTATGCATCGACTGACCCAGAAAAAAATCTCTTCTTCTTCTTCGCTGCTCCAAACAGTTGCCTTCACAGTGCTGTCGCCCTGGATGTATCATGGCAGCCACTAACTACTACGGTTAAGAGCAGCAAAGAAGAACTGCCTGCAGGTTTGCCATGTGATGATAAAGAAGAAGAAGAAGAAGAAGAAGAAGATCAACCTTTATTAGTCCTACTTATACACAGTACATACAGGACCCATATACATGCATCAATGGAGAGGTGTCAGAGTGAGGGGGCTGCTCCTGACAAGCCCCCAGAGCAGTTGGGGGTTTGGTGCCTTGCTCAGGGGCACCTCGGCAGTGCCCAAGAGGTAAACTGGCACCTCTCCAGCTACCAGTTCACACTCAGTTCTTGGTCCGTGTCGGGACTTGAACCGGTGACCCTCCGATTCCCAAGCCAACTCCCTACAGACTGAGCTACTGCCGCCCCCAACTGGTGGAGAGTAACGGTAAACTGGTGGAGCGTAACGGTAAACTGGTGGAGAGTAACGGTAAACTGGTGGAGCGTAACGGTAAACTGGTGGAGCGTAACGGTAACAGCAAAGCATACAGAAGCAAAGAGACCAAACTGTGTGTTTTTTAACAGCTGTAGCCTCCATTTTGGACTGAAAATGCTTATTATATTTATAATATTTTATTGTTCCACACAGACCATTTCAGTAGAACATGACAATATAATAGAAATAATTTTGTTTTACTTTTGTATGTAAGCAGATATTTTATCTAAAACGGTGATTTCCTCCTGCTTTGTTAATGTTGTTTGTCTGCTCACAACGTGCTGAAGGGGTAAACAGCCCACAGCTGAGCTGCGACAACATCGGCGTAAATAGCTGAAATACATAATCTAATTCAAATCAAATTAATGTGCAGAACATGCTGTAAGTGCATCTTTGGGTTTCTACAAAGGGACCTCTGTATAACAAGAATCCCAGATATTCATATTTTGTTATCATGAATCGCTTTTAATGACTTTATATTTCAGAAATTCAATTACTAAAAGGGACACAGAGAAACATGCAGCATTTCCACTTTTCACAGGGAGAGATTAAAAGGTCAAAGGTCCAATGCCACTTTTTGTCACTGGCAGTCCTTGGCAGGTTCAGCATATCAATGCAAGGCTTTGCTGGTAAAAACACTCAACATCTCTTCACAGTATATCTTGTTAGGCCGGACCTCTTTGCTACGCACGTAGACCGAAAGTATCACAGCATTAAGAGGTAGATGAAACATGGATTGGCCATAACGCTGTGTTACCTGATGACGTAGCAGTGTAGTCAGTTTTTCTGTGCGTAACCAAGTGCAACACCGGAGAGACTGAATTAGTGTTGGCCCTTAAAGGGGACACATCATGCTCATTTTCAGGTTCATATATCACTAGAACATGGTTACATGCTTTAATGTTCAAAAAACACATTATTGTTCTCATCCTGTCTGTGAATTCACACTCACGCTCCGTTTTAGCGTCTGTCTCTTTAAGACTCCTTCCTGCCCAGTCTGCTCTGATTGGCTAGCAAGAAAAATAAGGCGTACCTTCGTGGTGGTTCTCAAGCTGTGGGCGGTACAGTTTATTCTAATGAGCCTTCGTGTGACATACGCTGGGTTTCTTTTAGTCCCTGGAACTACTTTTCAAGGGACGAGGGCTGCAGCCTGGACGTCAGTGTGTCCGTTCATTTCATCTAAAGAAACCGCTGGAAAAACCAAACGCTGGGCTTCGTCTCACTGTCACCATATTTACTGATGCATGTTGGAGGTAATGAATGAAATGCAGAGGAGGAAAATGAAAGTGAGCGCGTCTGTCTCCACAGTAAATGTTTGATGGTTATTTATTTGTGTTTTAGAACCGTAACCGTCATGAAACAGTCAGAAAATAACTTTCTGTCTCTCATTCACAGCACCGTCGAGCTCTCTCTCTCCTAAGACCACAAAGACACTGTAAAGCAATGCTTCCCAACTTTCTGGAGAAAGACCTCCTCATAATCACAACACTGTGCTGTATGCTTACTACCATTTTTAGTCTTAGATGACACTATTTGAATTCTAAAGCTTTTCAACCTAAATACTTCAGACCTGTTTGATAGTCATCAACAGAGACACATTTCAATTTGAATCGTGTTAACTGTTTTGTCCTTGTACTCAGATGTGTCTTTAGCTCGGCCGGCTTCATGGCTTCAGTCGCTCGTTATAACTGTCATTATATCAAATATTTCTCCATGCTTGCCAGCTAGCTAGCTGGCTAATAAGCTAAGCAGCAGCAGGAACGGCTCATTGTGCCCTGAGTGAGATGATGGATTCATGACAGATTGATGTGATGTATCACAATCACCAATCAATCACTTTCTATAACATGGTGGGAGTAATGGACACCTTATGTTTGTTTCATTGGTGCAAACGGTTCCCATCTTTAGATATGCACTTTTTAATGATACAGCACAGTTATGTAGTTTATAGCACATTATTTGGTGGACCCCCTGACAGAGTGCCACTCTGAGGATCACTGCTCTAAAGCCATGGAGCTCTCACAGAGACACTGGGGAGGCTGCGACGGACGGCTTTCTGCAGCACATTTAACTTTGGACATTTAGAACCGCTATAAACACTTTTACCAGCACTTTTGCATTTTACAAACTAGATCGTTTCGAGCACACTGAACCAGTAAGAAGGAGCAGGAGGCAGGTGGGAGGTGAAACCAGAGGGAACTGCTACACCAGAAACAGCAGGCAGCGTTCCTCCTCAAACACTGAGGACAAAAACAAAAGCAGTACTGGCAGGCTAATCAGCAGCATTTTAAATCTGCATTATGATCCAAATGAATATTAAAGTAGTGAGTGAACCAAGTGTGTGATTATCAGACACTATTCAGCTCTGGGACTGTACTGTAGCAGGCTACAGTAAGCCAGCCTCACTGTGATGGATAGCAAGTGCTGAGCATGAATAACTTACAGCCTCATAAATAAGCAGATCTCCTCTAATATCATTAAAGTAGCCCTGGGGCTGGCACCCCCCCCCCCCCACCCAACCTTTTCCCCATACACCACCTGCACCAACCGCCCTCCTATCCCTGAGAATCACATCACAATTCAGCATCAATATTTTGACATTTCATTCAGCTGACTCTCCAGACGGAGCCATTTATTTAACTAGCTGAATAAAAATTGCCAGGAGAGGCGAATTCAGAGTTACGTGACCGGGGCCCAGTTGCCACAGGTAACCTTTTTGGAGGGACTTAGTGTGGCAAATTGATTGCCGAGAGCGCAGACTCATCATGAGTGCTAATTTTCAGCAGTAGCGCACGGCGGAGCGGGGAAATAAGAGGCTCTATTTATAACGGAGGGAAACGGGAGAGGGGGATTAGCTTGTCATTAGAATAAAGAGCGCAGAAGAAGAATCAATTTCAGGGTTTAAAAAGCTGATAAACACAGTTCACTTACTGGTTCTCTCCCTCCCGCTCTGCCTCTGGCTCTCAGCTCACCTTTTGACTGAACAGCCTACGACCTACTAGATATGGAGGGACACGTTGAAGCTTTTCAACCTTCATGATAGCTCCTCTTGAAAATGACTGCTCTGAACCCCCTTATTGTCAGTCTACCCAGGAAAACCATCCATCCTCTGAATGCTCCAGGTCTCTAGTTTATGGCTGCAAACTTTCATGAGGCTGTGATGATCCTAGAGGTCACCACAGCTCATTTTATACAGTGAGGTCAAGTTTCAAAGAACGGTCTCACTACAATGAAATGGCTCCTATGGGGACTAACATCATCACACATGAATCCAGTTGGACTCATTGGATCCACCAGAGTCTCAGCTTTACACTGAGACCCAGTTTATGGGATTCAACACTGTTTAAGGACCCCAGTATGCAGAAATATTCAAACAGGCCATTTTAGAATAGGAGACAATAACACATTTATACTGCATGAAAAAGCTGCATGTGATTATCACAAAGTGGGCACGTCTGTAAAGGGGAGACTTGTGGGTACCCATATAGCCTATTTTCATCCACTTATCTTGAGGTCAAAGGTCAAGGGCCCCCTTTGAAAATGGCCGTGCCAGTCTTTCAACCATTTTAATAATGGTTCAGAACTGATATGACAGCAATGAATGGGACTGCAGCGAGCAGATCGTATTTCTTTAGTTTGTCCGAGGCGGTCCGTCCCAGTAATAGCCAATTCACTGATATTATCATTTTCATCACTGGCATTTCAAAGTTGGCAGTTAGCAGCCTCTGCCATCAGTGTATGAATGTGTGTCAATGGGTAAATGTGACATGTAGTGTAAAGAGCTTTGAGTGGTCAGACGACGAGAAAAGTGCTTCAGAAATGCAAGTCCATTTACCATTTACCACCTAATCTCACTACAGGTGTGCATCATGGAAAAAAATCAGGTTTTCCCAGCATGCCTTTGGGGACTAGACCAGAAGGGAATCTTGGGGTTGATTTCATCCGACCATCCCCTCACCACAAAGCGCTCACCCCCTGACCCGGGCCATCATACGCCCGCTGTTTAACCTGGCCAAGTCTCCGGGACAGGAACCACACAGGAAACGGCGTAACTCGACACGAACGGGAACTCGCTCAGGGGAGGGGTGAGAACAAGATACCACAAAGTAAACTTTTCCACCAACAGCTACGGCGAGGTTAGCGGGGCAGAGGTACTGATGATGCATTTTGCTTTTCAGCCCAGGTTAGGCCCACGGAGAGGAGCTAAGCTGGCTGTAGGAGGCAGCACTGGAGGGCTTGTCATTCACAATAAAAGGGAAGAAAACCGCCCAACATCGCCTCTACAGGATGCTGCCAAGACTCCTCGCATTACTGATACAGTAGGAAAACATATTCAATTAATACAGTAAAGCAGACAGCAGCGCTGAACTCTCCAATCCAATCCGCTTATAGAATAATAGCATATGAGGAGGAAGGATATTGTGCTAATTTGTCTTGTCTGCAGAGCGCTCTGACAGCCCCATTGATGCCGACATCTCTTTAACATGAGGTTAGTGGGTGTTTGGCCTCCCCTCCAGTCGTTTGTGAGCTGCAGAGCCTGGAAATGATTAGGCCTGGGAGGGCAATTAGCCCGAGCAACGCTGGGCTAAATATAGTCCGGCTTGGCCCGGCTCTGCTCCTGGGTCACATCCACACCGCAGCCTCCACGCAGACATATTTGCTCAATCTGGATCCCGTTTTTTTTTTTTTTTATGACTGATGCGAAAGCTCCACTGAGTCAGACAAGATAACATAACTCAGCCGTCGATCAGGTGTCTCGGGAGGGAAGGAAGTGAGTGGGAAGGAGGAGAAAATAAAAGGAGTTGCGTTTGAAAGGGAAGCGCACGTTAACCTCCACATCCAGAGTCGGAGACGCATGTTCCTGAAGTTGACTGACACATATTTATTTATTCCATCACTTTAAATGAGTCTACATAAGAGCTGTCAATATATTAAAATATTTAATCCGAAATAATCGCAAATAAATTCAGTTCAAAATGTACCTTAAAGGGAGATTTGTCGAGTATTTAATACTTATCAACATGTGACTGAGCAAATATGCTGCTTTATGCAAATGTATGTATATATTTATTATTGGAAATCAATTAACAACACAAAACAATGACAGATATTGTCCAGAAACCCTCCCAGGTTCTGCATTTAGCATAAAAAAATATGCTCCAATCATAATATTTCAAACTGTCAGTGTGTCAGAGTGCTGACTTGACTATGACTTGATCCAGACTGACTGGGACTATCATAAAGTGGGCATGTCTGTAAAGGGGAGACTGGTGGGGACCCAGAGAACCCATTTACATTCACACATCTGGAGGTCAGAGGTCAAGGTCTCCTTCACGACGAGCTAGCTTTAAGCTGAGCCTGTTACAGGCTCTGAAAGGTTATTTGTGTTAATGCATTAAAGAAATTAGTGGCGTTAAAACAAATTTGTGTTAAAGTGTTATCACATTAACACTGACAGTCCTTTATTGAACATACAGTATGGAGGCTGTATATGACTGAAGGCGAGGTTTGAAGCACACATTCACATATCTTGAGGTCAGAAGTCAAGGGACCCCTTTGAAAACGGCCATGCCAGATTGGAGCATTATTTAGCCTCCTTCCCGACGAGCTAGCATGACATGGTTGGCACACATGGATACCTCAGGTTTTCTAGTTTCATATGATCCACGACAACCCAAAAATCACAAGTTGCGTTAAGCCGTTAAAACAAACTTAAAGGGCCGAGTCTACGTGCTTTATCACAATCAAACCTTCAGCTCGAATATGGCCGTATTTCACAAGAAACGCTGAACCGCGGTTGGGAAAACATGCTTTCCCACAGCCTTACACCAACTCAACGGAATGCAAAGAAAGAATGCTTTCCCATCGCACAGCTCCCTCCAGTCCCCGTATCTTCCACCCCCTGTGAGAAAAAAAAGGAAAAGTGTAGAGATTTTATCCTTAAAAGCAGGAGGTTCGCCCACTCGTTCACCTGGGACGGCTCTTGGACGACGGAGGCAAGCTAGAAGGTTATAGGAGCCTGGGAATGTTTAACATCAAGAAAGCAATCAGAATGTAGCCGGAGCGCTGGGAATTGGACAGGAAGCGTGGAGAGTAACCCCTTCCTGCCTGAGAGGAAAGAGAAGAGGAAGTGATTTGGGTTTGACGAATTTCAACTGGAACCTGAAAGGGAGCCTGTTGGCATTTATAGGTGGACTCGATTTTTACAAATTTAGCAAGACTTTTAAAGACTCTGAAAAGAAAGTTTCACTTCTCTTGGAAGCAGCTTTGTGAGCCTGACCTCTGCCTACACCAGTGTTCAAAAGGTGAAGTGTGATACAAGAAAAGCACTGAAAGAAAAGGTAGTGGCCTCTAAACTCAACATGGACTCCGCTTGAATTTCCCCATCACTGTGTCTTTGGGCAGAGTGTACAGACCGAGGTGAAACATAAGTGGAAATGTTCCGGCACTGCACCGAGCTTGCCACAAATTGCACAAGACAGCTCAGGAAACTGGGGTTTGCTTTGTATCCTGAGCAGAGAACACTTATCAAGCAGTAAGTCCTGCTGTAAGAGGCCTACTCCTGTGAGCCAGCTGGGGAGACAGAGTTTTACAAACACCAACGAACGCACACAGGAGCAGCACCGAACACGAGTCTACAGCAACACTAGGGAGCTACAGGGGACATAACCAGACCATGGATCCCAATACGGGGTCGGCCAGAAAGCTGATTACTGACAAGTTGCATGTATAGACACACCCACGTAATACAGAACATTTAAACATGGTTCAATTGCCTGATTTTTCCAAGTTAAAGGTTTTTACATACCGGGGCATGATGACTACATGGAACTACAAAAATACTCCCCTGTGAATATTATATGTCTTGGACTTTTATTGTGAAAGGTAAGAGCAGAAGGAGAAGATCTTTCCTGTGCTGCAGTTGTCACGGTTGGGAAAACTGGCAATAACATTACATCACACAGCAGTCATTTACTAACTGCACTGATAATAAGGATCTGTCTGATTCAGCTCAGGAGCTGATTGATCGATTGAACAGTTTCTTCACATTAATTAATCAAAGGAGCATGTCCACATGTCAGAAAAACACCTATTAGAGGTGTGCAGCAAGTAGTGAAAAGTAGAGACACACAACCTAATCTGTCACAACACCAAGCCCATATTAGTTTCAACCCAATCCCAGTGAGAAACCCAGTATCCACATACATATAATGTATGTTAAAGGCCTAATGAGTTGGATATGCCTCAACAAACAATGAACAGAAAATAATCCCTCTTGATCTTCACTTAAAAATCTTGTGGTAATCCATTCAATGGACGTCGACAGTAGCAGCACCAGAGAGCAGCCTCCAGGTCTGAGAGGTGAAGCCAATGCTGAAGTGTTTTAATCTTGCGTTCGTTCTCCCAGCCAGCAGGAGGCGACTCCTCTGGTTGCTAAAAGACGTCTGGCTGTATAGAAGTCTATGAGAAAATGATCCTACTTCCCTCTGATTTATTACCTCAGTAAACATTGTAAACATCGGTTTATGGTCTCAATCACTAGTTTCAAGTCTTCTTCAATACAGCAGGATGTTCATTTAGTAGATTATGGTCCATTTAGAGTCAAATAGACCATAAAACAGGGGATGCTTCAGGGCGGGGCTACCTGGTGATTGACAGGTCGCTACCATGGTGTGGTGTGGTCTCGGAGTTGTCCATGTTTTCGTCTTAGGACTTTAACCCTTTCACACTGTGTTTTCAGTTCATAAAAATTAGTTGCAACATATTCAGCATTCGGTTGTACTTAGCTCCACTCTGTCGGGTCACTTTCGGTTGCAAAAAACAAGATGGTGACGGCCAAAAACCAAGATGACGATGGCAAAAAAAACAGGATAGCAACGGCCAACATGCCAAACTCAAGGCTTCAAACCTGTAGTCCTCAAATCACGTCATGGAGACTACGTCCACTTCTTATATTCAGTGTAGGAGCAGCGCTGGTCCCAACCATGGACCAACTAACACTGGCATCCTTAAAAAGACTGAAATGTGCCTTTTTTAAGTGGCTTCAGTAGTGTCTACTTTGAGGAAATCAACCACTGTCTGAGACTGTTAACATGACACGAGAGAGCGCTGCAGCACTTCCCAAAAGTCCAGTGAAGCAGTCTCCTCAAAAAGCAGTTCAAGGGAAAGATTCAGCACTTAAAAAGTCAACGTGACAGCACCAACTAAATACTGCCTACCAGAAAAAGCCCACTGGACTTAATCCCAGCCATAAATCGCATCCACTGTGCGCCCACTATATGTGAGCCCTACCATTATGGCCATAGCCATAGATATCCCTGCAGGCTGTAGTAGCAGAATAAACCTGGAAAATACATCCATCATAAAGAGAGGTTATTCTAGCAGTGTGCACTGATAAAACTGTGGACATGCTCAGCGCGCCGTTTATAAACTGTTTGTTAATCTATCATTTGCCTCAAGAGGAGTGAGATAACAATATGGTGTGGCTTACAGTCGGCGTGGCCGCCACGGAAAGATCGAAGCGTGTCCTTGGAGTGACATTAGTTATTGAAATAAATTCACTCAAGCTGAAATATGTATAGCGAATGCATTATGAACAGTGGCTGTGATGGAGCAGAGAGGGGCTTTAACTCACCGTAACACTGGCTTGCTCTTTTCAACAGATGTCCCTTGTGTGACACACGGCGAGGATAATAGAGAGGAAAGGGTCTGAACGCTTTAATTTAGCCCTTTCATGAATGGAAGGGGTTTCCTTTTGATGGCCTATCTGAATGTATAGACAATTTACAGTCCTTCTCGGAGCGGAGATCCTGATCTTAATTACTTTGTTAATTAGCTGCGATTCCCGGGGAGAAGGCTTGCCCTATCCACGGTCCCTGTGCATTGCTGAGGGGCTCCTCAGAAGCCCTCACATCCTCGCTCCCGTTTCAGAGCAACAATCCTGCACTTGTGACACTGATTTGCAAGTCTGCCTTTGCTGAAGGTGGGATTTTTTTTTCCTCAAATGTCAGCAAACCCCACAGAGCTCCGGCTCTCTAATGCTGTTGCCTGAGGAAAGGGGTGCACATCAGGCCTTTTTCTCCCCAGCATAAGTAGACTTATATCACACGGACGCATTTCACAGATTTATGTTTATTGTTTTCCGATGAAAGAGGGACAGCCGGTGCAACATCCTGCATGCTCCTCTCGCTGTGTGATAAATATGGCTCCCTCGCACCGGGTGCCTCAACTTGGTGGATCGATGGGGCATTTAGCTAATCACAAAGGGAAGCCGCGGTAGGAAGAATAAAAAGGATTGGCATCAGCGGTAGGCATTGAGCGAACTCGCCAGACAAACCACGATACTGCTTACTTGCTCGTACCTCTCGAGGTTGCCCCACACTACAAGATTTTTCAAATCTTAACAGATGTTGGAAACGTGAGCGCCCCCACACACATGCTAAATTTAACATTTATTCATAACAACACACACCAACAGATTCATTCATGAGGAACCGACTTCAGTGTAAACAAACATGGTGGACGACGGGCAGGAGTGATGTCGTTTTTTTTTTTACTACTTTGTACTGAAAATTAAAAAAGAATGAAGTCAAGGAGACATTAAATAAACACAGATCAACAGGTTGTTCCTGCATTTCTGAGCTCCATCTCACTGCTACTTCCCGATTTGTGTATTAGCTCGTCTATTAGCTGTCGCTACCATGATGGTGACTGTTGCCGCTCTTTCTTCAGTCAGCCTGGTTCACATTTGGCTCTCTTCTCTCTACAGATGACCCAAACGCTTCGAAGCTTTTTAGCGTTGCCATGGCAATCGGCCTCCAATTCAGTATTCAAATGGTTCAAAGTTGTTGTTTTTTTAATATAAGTACTGTATGTAATAATAACATATACATTTCAAAATAGAAAATAATGAAATAAGGAATAATCCCACAAAATTATTCATTATTCATATTCAACATCA
Source organism: Pterois miles (assembly GCA_947000775.1). Taxonomy (NCBI): domain Eukaryota; kingdom Metazoa; phylum Chordata; class Actinopteri; order Perciformes; family Scorpaenidae; genus Pterois; species Pterois miles. The sequence goes on along the minus strand of CAMQGK010000586.1, from coordinate 2,359,793 downwards.
ATTACCTATACCTATATGCATCAGCAGCTATCCTCAGGGTTCCCCACACACAACAGGATATCCCCTCGGAAATACCGAACATGTTTAATATTTAAGATTTGATATCGGTGCGGCCAGGATGGACTTCTGAGCCAACTGAGGTATCTTGGGGTATCTCTGTATACCTTATTGGAAGGGGGAAATCAGCTTGATTTAGCAGCTTGCATTACTCCAACACTGCCTCACAGGACGTTATCACTCATCAAAGTGGATCAAGCTTCCCCTTCTGATTACACACCACCTACTTCAACAGGCCGTACAGATCTTGAATACAAGCCGGGGTTCTGGCGTCCAGGCTACCTTGAAAGAACAGCAGTCTGACAGAAAGGAAAGGTAAGGTCCAGCTGAGGCAGCTGCTTGCTATTACTCCATCTGACTACACCCCCACCCCTCCTCCTCCTCTGGCAGGAAATAAGCAATCATTTAGTACTGACAGGTACATGCTGAACCACTGCTATCTCTGCTCTCAAACCAACCAAGTAATGGATTACAGCAGTTTAGTATTAACCTTAAGCCACTCAAGTATCTTTGCCAGGGTTAGTCAGTTTCATACCTTTCAGAGGGTGAGCATATATTTTCCTGTATAGGATAAAACATGAAGTAATGCTGGTGTGGTGCGTACACGTGACTAGAGATATCAGATGAACAAACCATTTCTCTGTGGGTACCGTAGCTGACGCCGAGACAGAAAGTAACGGCAAACAGAACAACCTCTCCCGAAACATGCGAGGTGCTTTTCTGCTTGTGAAAAGCAGTAATTTAGAGGTCTCTGGTGAGCTGTAGAGGGCTTAGCGTGTCCAACTGGATCTGGAGTGTAGCTGCAGACCTGCCTTTAATGCTCTGCCAGGTCACCGTCGCTGTGCGAAAATGGCAGTAAGAGGCCAGAATGGCTGCTTGTAGCTTTGGGCACATAAACGAGGTGGCAGTACGACCTAAAAGCTAAGAAAAGACTCTATATATAGTTGGTGCCCCTGCCCACTCAAGCACTGTGTTCAGTCAGGACCACCAGAGGTAAGACTTTCATCTATACACTCTGTCAGGGTGCAGCCATGAATAAAAACTAATAATGCTGTACTAAACTGTAGATCTGGGCAAGAAAGAAGCGTAGAAGAGCAGGTGCCGACACAGTTTTGATAATGGTTTTGTGATTGGTGGGGCCATCCTGCCAACAGTACCCATATTACTGTGCAACATACTCTCTACCTGCTCCAGGTGAGCTGGCCGACTTACATTTAACTGTCAAAGATCAAACCTACCCATCCAGATATAGTATTTCGATGCAAATTACTGAGGTACAAAGGAGCTCATGGGCAAATGGTTTGTATGGTTTGTGTGTTCAAACCATACACCAAGATTTAGTTGTGAACAGCTTCTTCAATCTACAGAGATAATCAGCTGAGAGCCAGGTGTACCTTGGTAGAAACAGATGTCAAATTAACTGTTCACACAGAGGTCTGTAGATGTTATATAGGGCCAGACACACCAAACTGACATCAAAGAAGTCGCGGCGATGAAGAGCGACCGTCGCCTCGCCTCACGTCGCCTCACGTCGCCTCGCCTCACGTCGCCTCGCCTCACGTCGCCTCGCGTCGCCTTTATCTTGGCCAGAAAGTTGTGCTTAGATACGCGGCAAAGACTACAGCCGACGGCCAGTTAGCACATACGTTCTGCACCTGTGTGAGAGGAAATAACTCTCCACACCAGCAGACGGCAGGAGTCTGTCTTTGTCATTCAAACATGGAAACAGGAAGTCGTTATGATACGCACATGAAACACAGCGGCCACCACTCAGCTTCATTCCAGATGGCCATGTCGCTGTGAAAATATCCGTGCAATGATCAGATGAGCTGAAGATGAAAAATGAGGAGAGTCTTGTATGTTTCCTCTTAACTGTACTCGTTGGCTTGCTTTCCTCCCTTTTTCTCTTCTTGTGCACTGATTCCTTTCATCGGAGTGATTTCTCTCACCGACTGGATCAAAAAACGTCAGACACACACCACACTGTAAAAACTAGACCGACCGACGCTCACCGACGGCCCCGAGCTGTCCGACGGCCGACCGTCAGGTTGGTGTTGGTCGTCTGACATTTTTTGTATCGATTAATCATATTTTTATGCTTTTTTCATGCTGAATGACGTATTTCCAAGAAACTTGTGAGCACATCAGCAGCAAACACAAGATTTGTGGCGCTTTTGTGTGATTCTTTGTGGAGGAACTCAGTGTTACAGATCTAAATCAACTAATCAGTGAGTTGACAAAATCGTAGGAGTGTTAGTCGACAATGAATTTCTACATTTTATTTTATTTTGCTCACGAAGACAGCTGCCATGAGACTGTACTGTGGACCTATAGCAGGTAAGGTGACCTCCGACGCCCACATTGCCAGGTGCATGAATGCATACAAGGCTTTTGGTTAGTGTGCTCAGGGACTCCTGATGTGCCAAAATAAACTACAGATATATTCGTTCTATCCAAACTACTGTTTTCATATACACAACCAGTATGCTTCACACAGACAGAAACAGCCTACAGTCTCACTATACTTGCAGTGACACTTCCACATTTACAGATCAATGCTGGAGATGAAGGTAATGTGAGCCTGATATTAGTAGACTCTCTTCTGGGCACAGAGATGTCCTCCCTTACCCTTAAATAGCCGTACCCTTGGCCTAAATGTATTATTCCTTCCAATGAAATAAATCTAATCTAACATTAGCACAGCAAATGAGACGGCGCCGACACTGCGGAGACTGAGTTAGGGCAGAATAAAACGCCCACGTACAGACGGGAGTAAACATGCAATCAGCTCTGTTGTTCTGGCTGCGACAGCCCTGCAGGCCCTCGGGCTCCGGAGCATTTCCCCCTCTACAAACAGCTCTGCTCTCCAGCCCCACATGTCTCATTACTGTAAAACAAGCAGAGAGATGAGCGACGTACAAGCCACTGGCCCAAAACGCTGCCTCCCTTTCAATTAGAGAGGATTAGCCTAGCCTGAGTGGGCCTTCCTGCGACGCGACACGTTACCTCGCATCGCTCAGGACAGCCATATGTCGGACCTAAATAAATTAATAGGGAACCGAGAGCTTGGCAGGAGCAGGGAGGGAGTTATGGCTCCACTAGAGTGCACAACGGGCTTAATAGGAGGAGGATGCTGTAGCCTCTATAAAAGTTGACACCCTATGAAAGGGGCAGAGACACAGGTACACACCTTCCCTCTCATAAATTACACCTATAGGATCCCACTTCTCCTCAGCAGATTTAGTAGTTTCACTCAGCATGCATGAATCAAGCAGTAAAACCAAGTCAGCTGAATTTCTGCAGTGTCATGCTTTGGCTACGGCCCTGCCTACACATATACAGATATTTTTAAAATGGATATTTTCCTCTTTGGCTTCTCATCCATGCGCAATTGGAGTTTTGGATCACAAAAACTGATATTTTTGAAAACGAATGAGCATGCACCAGAAACAATAACAAAGATGGGAGACTATCGTCTTTTCTTAGCACTGCTCGGACTAAACACTACTTTACATTTGGAAAATGTTAAAGCCACAGCAGGCCAAAGCAGGAACACATTAAACTAGGACTGTCAATCGCATGATTGTCCATGATTAACCACAAATTAATCACACATTTTGTCTGTTATAAATGTACCTTAAAGGGAGATTTGTCAAGTATTTAATACTCACAGGTTCTACATTTACCAAATCAAAGCATAACATACCTGCTGACTTGACTATGACTTGATCCAGACTGACTGGGACTATCATAAAGTGGGCATGTCTGTAAAGGGGAGACTGGTGGGGACCCAGAGAACCCATTTACATCCACACATCTGGAGGTCAGAGGTCAAGGGACCCCTTTTTCTCCCTGACCTATATTTAGTGTAAGTTTGGAGCTTTATTTAACTTCCTTCACAACAAGCTAATCTTCACTCAAACTTTAAAACTGAGCTCGCTAGAACCTAAAAGTTGCATTAATGTATTACTGCATTAATGCGGAGCCATAATGCTGCGTTATTATGGTGTTAACTTTGTCAGCCCTACAGTAAACATGTGGAGGCTGAAAGGTGATTGAATGCAAAGTTTGGAGCACTCAGAGGGGCCATGGACATAAACCTGAGTGGCCTCCCTTTCATCATATCTGCATGTAAAGAGACAGTTGGGACAGTTGATGACTGCCCCCCCCCCCACAATACACAATAACTGTTATCCAACTGAAAGCGAGACCTTGACCTTAACTTATGATCTCACACAAGGTTGTGTGGACAGATTTTTGTCTTTAAACGGATGAGAAAATATCTGTTTTTAAAAATATCCATATACATGTAGACAGGGTCTAAGGCACCTGAGCCCATCCAGTCCCATGACATGTACTGAAGGATGACAGACCAACCTTAACGGGAAGGCACCACCGCCTGCATCGCTCACTTTTATGGGAACAGGGCGGTGTGGGGTTTAACAAGAGCTTTTACTCGTCAGGGGGAGCCGACATTACATAACTGTAAAACGATGAGGTCCACAAATCACCAGTGGACTTGTGACGCATGGCAGGGCGGGGCTTGTTGTGGCTCATAACCCTGCCAGTAAACACTTTGTGGCCGTGAGAGTGAAAACAACAACAAAAAGACGTCTAAGCCATTTGTCAGATGAAAGCAGTCCATATGCTGGAGTTTCCTTCACCCCACATGAAATTGAGAATCCAGCTCTAAAACTGCAGCTCCCCACCGCTCACTCCTCCACATCATTTTCCAGGGAGTGTGTGCCACAGCTGGAGCGACTCCACTGACCAGGGGCGTCTGTGGTTGAACTGAGCTAGTCCGCAGGTCCGGAGAGGCAAGGCTCCGCTACGCCTGACATGGAGCACCCTCGCAGGGGGAACGACTGAGTAATGGCAGGGTAACACGATCCGGGGCTGGGAGGCGAGTGGGAGCAGCCCTGACGCCAAAATCATAGCTGTGGGATGGAGAGAGGGAGACGCGCAAATGTGTTTGCAAGAAAGATTCGCGGGGGGATGAGAGGCCGAGGAGACGGCGGGCGGGACGGGCGGAGGAACGAGCGGCGGTTAGACGGCGTATTTGGGAAGCGGCCAAATGACAGGGGATGAAAGTGAACGCCTCTCTGCTTGTCTTTCATGCACGTGCTGCACCCAGCGGCGTGGTGGGAGGGACCGCAGAGGAATGACACGGCGTGGGCTTCAAATTCACGGGCCTGTCTCAGACTGAATAAACACGCGTAGGCCCAAAATGACTTCGAGTTTCCCTGAAGTCTGAGGCTAATTGAGAAATTTAGGCTGGTAGACATAAATAAATGTATACCTCTTCATATAGGCCAGGAATTAACCTGTCCCTACAGCAACGCTGAGTACCCTTATTACATACAGTATACATACTACTTCAGCTTGTTATAGGAGAACCACTCCTAAAACAATGAAACACACTGTCTACAGACCAACTCAGTCTGTGTATTACATCCCATCAACCAGTCTTGATTCATATTTAATCAGCGTCGCCTAGTGATTAGCCCAGTGACTGACAGCTGGCGGCAGGTGGACGGCAGATCAGCTCTGATTGGTTGTTTTCCTCTGGTCTGTGAAATCCTGCAGATGCCATTAGGAGCACCGGAGGACATGATTTTTTTTTTTTCAGGTTACCTGTCTCAAGCACTACTGTCAGGATACAGAAACCGTTTTATTAAAATAACCTTTTATAACTCAGACTTGCTCCGGTCTCTCCTATTTCAGCTTTAAAGAAATCCCCTGACAAAAAAACACAATCCCAACTATCACTACATGCTGTATACATTTAAAAATACCTATACACAAATAGAAAATGATGAAAACCCCTGATCGCAATAACTCTCATAGCAGAACTAAGCCACCACTTTTCGTCATAGTGGCAGAACACAACTTCCTCTTTTTCAGCCTTTATTCACTCAACACAAATGGTGCTCGGAGCAGTCGGCTCCACAGCAGTACGGCTTTTTGAGAAACGACGCAGTTTCACAAAACATAATAATGACATTCAATTTTCTCAGTATTTCCTTACACCCCATACATAGCGTTATCTGCTGCTGGAACAGCCTGGGGTTAAAGGCCTTGCTCAAGGGCTCCTCAGCAGCAGCTGCCTCGCTACCCTACCAGACTTCTAAGAGCCGGCCTTTACTGAACTCTATTTAAAAACTGTCTGACTTCACTTTTGTTTTAGAGGAAACATCATAAAGTCATCGTTACACTAAGTGAAATGGCAGATCTGAAAAGAAGCAGCCGGTTACGGGGAGCATCCAGGTCTATTCTCATCGGCCTCGTACGATGTTACCGCACAACGGCGAATTTTGACCAGCGAACAAAATGGTTTGGTGGAAGTGGAACAGAGCCAGGAACTATGCTAATGCTCAAAGGAGCAGCAGCCTAATATAATAATATGCCTTAGCTGCCTGCAGCCTACAGATCCAGTAAAAGTCAGCCATTAGGCTTCACATGTAATTTTCATTAACTTTTCTTGGAAACAAGAGTCTAGCAAGACCAACAATTTAGCAGAGAGAGAGAGAAATGTTCACCAGACTATTACTGAACCACATCCTCCCTTTTCCATCCACAGTATGGTCTCCATTCATTATTCAGACTGGAGATGCACTTTCCTTGTTCCTCAACTCTCCACTCGTGACATCTTTGGGCAGCACTTAACAGACGGGATACATATCAGCTGCGTACATTTCAGGTAGAAATGAAACATAAAACTTAACATGCGAAAAGACCACTTTTACGGTTTTAATCAATTAGACTAAATAAGCTGATGGACTTTCTAAATGTGTGGCAGAGCTTCACGTTCTGAAGCTTCAGTCTTTGAATGACTCGCTGAATTAACCCGTATGTTCATGTTTTTAGGGGAAAGCTGCATTTTAATTCAGGCTTGCAGTGCTCATAATTTAGAGATGCCATAATTGTAAAAGTAGGCCAAGCCTTAACCCCTTCACACTCCGACGGGCCGGCCGCTATTCTGTGTTTCACAGGTTGTAGGGGGCTGAGCGAAAATACTGGTAGCATGTGAAACTAGAAAACCTACGAGATCCATTGGTATCAATCACGTCAGACTAGCTTGTCGGGAAGGAGGTTAAATAACACTCCAAAGATGGGCTAAATACTGGTGAGGAAAAACTGGCAGGAGTATTTTCAAAGGGGTCCGTTGACCTCTGACCTCCAGATGTGTGAACATTAATTGCGATTAAATATTTTGATGGATTGACAGCCCCAACTGAGACTTTTTTGAAACTTGACCTCACTGTATAAACTGACCTGTGGTGACCTCTAGGATAATCACAGCCTCATGAAACTTTACAGCCACAAACTAGAGGCCTACTACTACTACTACTACTACTACATCCTGGTAACTAGAGACCTGGAGCATTCAGAGCACGGATGCTTTCCTGGGTAGACTGACAATAAGGGGGTTTCTGAGCACTTTACACAACAGAGGTGCTCGCTATCCAATCACCAAAAAATGCAATTCTTGCAAAATTTTCCAAATGTCAACTCAAATCACAGCATGGCTTTTTCTATGGTGTTCCTCAAGGTCTTGGTGTCTTAATGTGGTGTTTTGTTGGGAATCTCTCTAACAAATGGTGCCAACCTAAAAATTGCTGCAACAACTTATGAGACATAATAGAGCATGAGGATGGTTATCATATACTTCTATCATCATGTTCAGTGCTCTTATACACTTTCACTATTAACTAATTAATTTTTATTTCTTATTTATGACTAGAACAACTCGACACAGCGCTGAGCTGCATCTCATATTATTCTTCAGGTTCCCATCTTTCAGATGATGTACACCACTTCGATGTGACATCTACTGCTGACTTATTATCTCCCCCTGAACATCCGCTGTCCCCCACCCCTATCGCTATGAAAAGAGGAACGGTAGGGAGTTAGAGCACCTCAGAAAAACATAATCAGTGTCCAACCTGCGAGCCACTCCCTGCAGAATGGTTGGCTGAATGTCTGCCTGTACTATCGTGCCCCTCGTGCAAAATGTCAACATGATTTGGAAACTCTCTGGACTTTTTTGTTATTATCTACTACTTAGACTGTTACTTCAAAGGCTGCAATGAGTGGCGCCCGAGTGAAAAAAATCCTGTGTGTGTTCTGGTAACACGATCTTGGTTATGATTGAGCGGAAATGTTAGACAAGCATCTAAGTTTCCTCTGCCTGCTTCCACCCTCCTCATCTAGCCACATGTGAAACCACACTGGAACAGCTCGCCCGGCCAAAGTAAACGCTGCCGCCGGTCACATGGCATGTGTTTACGCTGGATGCCAGGTTTACATGCCAACCCCTTACTCATATTCTGGAGATAAATGGTATCATGCAATGTGATTCTTCTGCCATAATCATTGTATGCTATGAACCTTAAAAGTGTGAGACATTTCCCACAGTGAGCTGCGAGATAAAGGAGGCGTCGCAGTCGAACTCTGCACTGTGTATGTGTGGAGGACGAGAGGCTCATCTATAAGCTGCTCTGAGTCTGCAAAAAAATCTTTAACCCACTGTGCAGGCTAGCCCATTTTCCAAGTGCTCTGAAAAGAACAATAAACGTAAATGTGATGTAATTCCTGAGATGACCTGGAGCCAGAAGAAAGCTGATTTCTGTGCGTATGATTGGCTTTAAAACGGCGAGGTCACACAGTCTGGCAAATACCTTAACTGAACTGTATGGTCTGTTTATTCTGCTTAACTGATCTGCACTTATATAACGTGACACAAACTGACTTCTCACCAGGCAAACAGAAAGCAGTCACTTTAAGACAGAGTGGGGCATTTTATTAAAGGGTCAGTTCACCCAAATTAAGAAAAAACACGTATTTTGCCACTTACCTCTAGTGGTGTATAAAGTCGATAGCTATAGAAACCCCCTTAATGTAGCTCTGAACACTCCAGGTCTCTAGTTTGTGGGTGTAAAGTTTCATGAGGCTGTGATTATCCTAGAGGTCACCACAGGTCATTTTATACAGTGAGCTCAAGGTTCAGAAAAGTCTCACTTAGGGCTGTCAATCAGTTAAATAAAGGTCAACAGTTAATCACTATTTATCACAAATTAATCACATTTTTGTCTGTTCAAAATGAACCTTAAAGGTTTATTTGTCAAGTATTTAATACTGTTATCAACATGGGAGTGGACAATGCTGCTTTAAGTGGAAATCAATTAACACAAAAAATGAAAGATATTGATCAGAAACCCTCACAGGTTCTGACTTTAGCAAGAAAAAATATGATCAAATAATAACATGGCAAACCCAACAGGCAACAACAGCTGTCAGTGTGTCAGAGTGCTGACTTGACTATGACTTGATCCAGACTGACTGGGACTATCATAAAGTGGGCATGTCTGTAAAGGGGAGACTGGTGGGGACCCAGAGAACCCATTTACATCCACACATCTGGAGGTCAGAGGTCAACGGACCCCTTTGAAAACGGCCATGGCAGTTTTTCCTCACCAAACTTCTAGTGTTATTTAGTACTTGTCTTCTTATAACCCTCAGAACACAATGCCAATAATTTTCATTACTGCTGCAACTAACGATTACTTTCACTATCGATTAATCTGCCAGTTATTTTCTTGATTAAAGCTAGGGTTGGTAATGTTGAGAAAGAATACGCTATATTTTATAAATGATCCTACCAAAAACTCAGCCCAGTGTTGAAAACCTTTTTCCAATGAAAGTATCTACAAACACGAGCTCCAAAAAGTCACCAAGTCGACAACACTGACAGTCCGTCCCTTCAGACCTCCCTCTAAAGCCTCTACAATGATCATTATGAACTTAAACAGTGAACATGGCTATTGTTAGTGCTCACAGCTGTCAAGCTAGCAGCTTGTGGAAGAGTCCAGTGATGTGCAGCGAGTGCACAGGTACAGGCAGGTAGCCCGTCTAATCATTTTATTCGGGCTAAGTGAATTGATTGGACAGGCTTATTACAGTCTTGTGACAGCTACAGATAACAGACAAATATTCAAACTTATTATAATGCAAGACCACGAAAAGCAGCAAATTATCACATCTGACAACCTGGAAAGTATCACAGTTTTATTGGAACAAGACTGTCAAAACTAAAAATTAGGGCTCAGCTGTTCCACTAATAGTCAGAGGTCATGTCTACAGTGTTAAATCCAGCGGTACATGTCCACCAGGTCCAGTGAGGACACTACAGGACCTGCTGCTCCAATCAACTGGCCGTTTACGAGGGGATGCACCTTATCCTGGAAGCACCTGACTGGTCCCTGGTTTTCTGCTCGCCGTTTCAAATAAGAAACAGCATGGTGGCCTGCTCGTAAACTTTATTATATTCAATCTAAACAATCCACCAAAGGCGATGCCTCAGCTGAATCTGGGTTAATTTTGGAACGACATCGCCTAGTTTCACAGCCTGGAAAGAGCTGAGATGCCCTGCGTCACCAAATACACTCCTGATCAAAATCTTAAGACCAGTTAAAAAATTGCAAGAATTTGCATTTTGCACTGTTGTATCTTAAGAAGGTTCTAAGTAGAGTTTCAAAATGCAAAAAGAAGAAATGAGAGCAAGAGACCAAATGTTTTGAGTAGGCAATTTATTGAAAAGAACAATTTAACTGAAATAGGCTGTTCATCAGCTGATCAAAAGTTTAAGACCACATCCTTTAAAATCCCAAATCTGTGCAAAAATTTGGATTCCATGTCATTTTCTGTCAAGTAATCACACTGTCAAGACCTCTTGATGGGAAACGCTGTGAGAGACAAGGCCTCTCACAGCGTGCCATCGCTGCTGAGGTTGGACGCAGTAAGACAGTCATTTTGCATTTCTTAAAAGATCCTGAGGTTTATGGAACAAAAAAATCAAGTGGTAGACCCAAAAAAATCTCACCGGCACTGAGCCGGAGGATCCGAACGGCTGTCCGTCAAGACACGGGACGATCCTCATCCCAAATTAAGGCCATTACTGGTGCTGACTGCAGCCCAATAACCATCAGACGGCATCTGCAAAGGAACGGCTTCAAAAACAAAAAACCTCTTCAAAGGCCACGTCTCCTTCAACGCCACAAAATTGCCCGTTTGGCCTTTGCAAGGGAGCACCAAACATGGGACGTTCAAAGTTGGAAGAAAGTTTTATTCTCTGATGAGAAAAAATTGAACCTTGATGGTCCTGATGGCTTCCAATGCTACTGGCATGACAAGGAGATGCCACCTGAGATTTTTTCAACACGGCACAGCGGAGGGGGCGCCATCATGATCTGGGCTGCTTTTTCCTTCAATGGAACAATGGAGCTCCAGGTTGTGCAGGGGCGTCAAACAGCAGCTGGCTACGTGGAGATGTTGCAGCGGGCATCCCTCATGACTGAGGGCCCTCGTCTGTGTGCTGATGACTGGGTTTTTCAGCAGGACGATGCTGCAATTCACAATGCCCGTCTGACAAAGGAGTTTTTTCAGGAGAATAACATCACTCTTTTAGATCATCCTGCATGTTCTTCTGATCTAAATCCAATTGAGAACATTTGGGGATGGATGGCAAGGGAAGTTTACAAAAATGGACATCAGTTCCAGACAGTGGATGCCCTTCGTGAAGCCATCTTCACCACTTGGAGCAACATTCCTACAAGCCTTTTGGAAACACTCGCATCAAGCATGCCAACACGAATTTTTGAAGTGATCAACAATAATGGTGGAGCTGCTCATTACTGAGTCTGTTTTTGAGACTTTAATTTCTGTTTTAGGGGTTTTTTTGAGCTATGGTCTTAAACTTTTGATCAGCTGATGAACAGCCTATTTCAGTTAAATTGTTCTTTTCAATAAATTGCCTGCTCAAAACATTTAGTCTCTTGCTCTCATTTCTTCTTTTTGCATTTTGAAACTCTACTTAGAACCTTCTTAAGATACAACAGTGCAAAACGTAAATTCTTGCAATTTTTTAACTGGTCTTAAGATTTTGATCAGGAGTGTATGGTGAGTGGAAATGCTCACGAGAAACCTATGCTAAGGACTGTTCCTCACCTTTTCATTTATTAAAAGATCAACAGCCAGTGAGGAAGCTCAAAAACTGGCCGATCAATCGTGTAATTTCATCAGTCAGTGACTTGCTTTCGACTTTTGTAGAGCTGACCCTCTGCGGTCCAGCCAAAACTGTAGTATTTATCGATTATTACAAAAAACTGCCGATTTCTTCTTTCAGCGCTAGTCTTCCTTGGGACTACTTCTGTGGTAGAAAGTGGCAGTGAAAACTGCTGACTGCATGTTGTGTGGATTACCTAACGTAACCAGGACCGTGGTGGTAGCCAGGAGTCCGGTCTCACTTCATGATACAGACTTCTGGACACTGTTTCTGGAAAGACATGCTGCTGTTACATTTTAAAAGGTAATGAAGTGAGCACTATCAACTAATCACCATTCACATCCGTTTTACTGGAGTGGAGGCAGAAATCTCAGTGACAGACACTGTGTACTGGCCCTTTAAACATTTTTGGAGGTGTTTACATGACGTTTTTATGAGTCAACTTATCACGACAATCAGAGCAGGATCTCCCACTGGTGGCAACCACCACCATCAAACTGCGTGCTGTGATAGGAAAGTAAGTGGGATTTGTTCACTATGATAACCGACAGCCAGTACGGAGTAGGTGTCGGCTGTGTGGGGGGAGTTTCTGTTATGAGTGTGAAAGTTTTTACCAAATGCGAAAAGGTGTTTATTGATTTGTGTGCTGTGACCTGCTTTCCATCACCAGCACGAAATATTGCTGAGACAGCAGTTATTCTACCAAAAAGGTGTGATGGTGAACGCATTTTCTCTCTCCGGGTCCTAATAACGTTGCCTTACCATGACTCAGACTTTTGTCAGTGTGACACACACAAAGCTGAATTATGTCAGACTGACACCAGACCCCCACGAGACAGAAAGCCCGTTTGCTTTGAAAGAAAAATTGTGTTTGTACTGGGAACCAGTGCCGGTCCCTGTTCTGAATTAGCGCTAGCAGCAGTAATGAAACAAACTGTTTTCAGTCAGCTTTTCCTGCGTAAAAACATAACGACGTGGGGTTTGCTGGCCTTATACGGCATCTTTCATGTGACGAAAACTGGCCTGCTGCAGATTAGTGAAAATAAGAAATTGTTGTATCTGGAAAGGAAAACCAGGAACACTCTCTGGAACACAGCGTTCTCCACAGAGAGAGATTTCCAGTTCCAATAAGATGGATCTGACTGAAGGGGAATTTTCTCCTTCACCAGACTCCATCTTCATTTCACCACAGCGGGTCATATTCCTCCTTTTTAACGTCCCAGGAGGCGTTCACTCAGAGCGCTCGCCCTGATCTCACGTCAGACACCTCAGGGAGGGAACTATCTCAGACTGGCGGTCGGACAGCTTGTTCGCTGACACCAGATCAGTGCTCCAGATTCATAAAGCCAATATGAAATCATGCTCTCTGTCTCAGAGTAGCTGATGAGGACCAACAGGTTCACTCACGTCTGTAACATCTCAAGGAGCCAAAGATGCACCGATCCTACGTTTTCAGTCCCAATACCGATACCTGGGCTTTGGGTATCGGCCGATACCAAGTACCGATCCCATACCAGTGTGTTATTAATAAGCTGTATGCCTGGGATCATTTTTCATGTGTGACGCAACAACAGGCTGGACTTAAACATTGAACATTGTTTTCTTAACTTTGTAAAACAAACTGTAACAAATAAATATGCATTTTCATTTTCTTTATACAAATTTAATTTTTACTTATTAGTACACCATTAACTTGGTATAAAATATAGTAATACAATTTAGGTGTACTGTATTTTCCGCACTATAAGGCGCACTTAAAATCCTTTAATTTTCTCAAAAATCGACAGTGCGCCTTATAATCCGGCGCGCGTTATGTATCAATTCATGGGAAATTCAGTTTTACACTCTATTGTTCACACAGTACATATACATGTTAATGGAGAGATGTCAGAGTGAGGGGGCTGCTCCTGACAAGCGCCCAGGGGGTTTGGTGCCTTGCTCAGGGGCACCTCGGCAGTGCCCAAGAAGTAAACTGGCACCTCTCCAGCTACCAGTTGGTCTTGGTCCATGGGGGACTTGAACTGGTGACCTCCGCATCCTAACCCAAGTCCTTACGGACTGAGCTACTGCCGCCCCTGGTTGTGTTTACTGACCTCAAACCAATTTTATGTGGTACAGGGCGCTCAAAAATCTGTCAAAATGTTTTGTTACGACTCTGGTAAACTATGAAGTCGCACCGCTGGATGGATTGTCGGAGCATTACGGAGCTCACCGACACTGTCAAAACGGGAGTGAAGAAAACTAATTCGGAGCTCGCCGTCATTCCGGGTGGATTAACTAAATAACTCCAACCGCTAGATATCGGTGTCAACAGGTCGTTCAAAGTTAAACTGCGAGCTGCGTGGTAGCGTTGGATGACAGAAGGCCAACACAGAGGAGGAGGACAGGGACAGGGAGGCAACGCCGGGCGAGTTACTCCACTATCTGCCAATGGATCGTGGATGCCTGGACCAAGGTATCAGTGTCAAGTATCGTCCTTTCACGAAGGCCAGAATCATCGCTGAGCAGCTAAGTTACAGCAAAGAGACTGACTCGGATAATGATGGGAGCGCCTTATGTATGAAAATAGACACGTGCATTGATAGTGCGAAAAAACTTTTTTACTGCAGCAACAAACTGATCAAAATATATATAACAGGAATTCAAATTCCAGTATATAATGTATATAATATATAAACATAGAAAAGCATTGAGTAGATCTGCCCCATTGTCAGTCCTGGTCCGATATCCGATCCGGTATTGGTATTGGTGCACCTCTACAGTCCGCTACACACAGACTCCCTGTCAGCTCTAGATCGGTCCTGAAGCTGACTGACATTTGACATCCCCACGGAAAAGTGCCAGAAATACATTAAAAAATACAGAAACATAAATAACTTTCCAAAAAGCATCACATTACTGTAGCCCGTTTCCAGTCTTTGGGCTGCCATCCCTCCATCAGAGGACTCTTACTCCTCTCCCCTGATACTGTTACTGATACCTGAACTTAAAGGGTCCATGTTGTAGAAAGTGAGATTTCCATGTCTGGTTTTCATAGTATATAAATACTGTGAACGAATCAAAGTGCTCGATCCAGAAAAGCACAGAGCTCGTATTCACAAACTACGTCTTTAAACAAGCCATCAGGACCTCCGTAACACTGTGACGTCACAACCATACAGTCAGCAGTGGGATTTGGTTGTAAAGTCAATTATACAAAGTGCAGTACGACAACACGCAATAAGAGTCAGTCAGCAATAACAGTACTACACACTACTTCAGTACTACACACTACTTCTGTTTTAACCGAACAGACTGATTCAGCTTTGCTGTCACAAGCAGAGATCAGTAAATGTTCTGTTCTTCAGAGCAATAAGCCTCTACAACTCCTCACCTCTGTCCAACCAACTCCTGCAATAATCCTGCACATCAGTTTACAGCCTTATTTAGATTTAAAAACAAACAAAGCTAATTTACACAGTATGTTATAACACACTTTGCTAAAGTTATTCTATGTTTATATTTTATTTTGTTTATGCTAGCTGTAGTAGTGGTATATTTATAGTGTATTCTAATATTCTTTATATTGTGTATTCTATATATTTATTTCTCTAGTGTTGATATGTACATTCTATTTACTTTTCTGGTGCATTGCCTGGATATCCTGCCTCTGTAACACAATAATTTACCAATGTGGGATCAATAAAGTACATCCACTTATCTACCTATCAATGTATTAGAATATTTCAGGGGTTGTAGCGGGCTCAGTTTGAAATCTACATTAACATCATATGAAACAAGAAAACCTCCGGAATCCACCGGTACCATGTTATTAAAGCTTGTCTCAAAGGAGACTAAATAACACTCCAAAGACACGCTAAATTTTGGCAATGAAAGACTGGCACAGACATTTTCAAAGGGGTCCCTTGACCTCTGACCTCCAGATATTTGAATGTAAATAGGTTCTATGGGTATCCTTCAGTTTCCCCTTTACAGACAATACAATTGTGTACAATTGTGTACAATTGTGTTATTTCTGTGTATGTCTGGTGTTTTCTTTATACTATGAGAGTTTTCCTTGCTAACGTTACACCGGGTTGATAACAGTACACCACCGCCACACACACACACACACACACACACACACACACACACACACACACACACACACACGGTCTGTCGGACGCTTGCTAACGTTACACCAGGTTGATAACAGTACACCACCGCCACACACACACACACACACACACACACACACACACACACACACACGGTCTGTCGGACGCTCGCTAACGTTACACCACGTTGATAACAGTACACCACCGCCACACACACACACACACACACACACACACACACACACACACACACACACGGTCTGTCGGACGCTTGCTAACGTTACACCAGGTTGATAACAGTACACCACCGCCACACACACACACACACACACACACACACACGGTCTGTCTCTCGACCAGACTTGTGCTAAAGTTACGCCGTGCTCACTGAGTACACCAGGCAGACAAACAGCTGACTCACTGGGACTGTCCATGCAGCGTCATGGCTGCTACAGTAACTCTCCCAGACAGGTGAACCAGGGACACAGTTGTCTGTTTTGTTCACATCCTGCAGCTGCTGATGAATGATGGATTTATCCTGTTTATGCATCAGCTGTTTGTTGCAGCTGGGCGGCTTGTTAGGCTCTAAAATAGCACCACTGTGTGAAACACTGTAATGCTGTCAATTAACGGTTCATAATTGGTTAAGGAGGGTCAGTTATCGGTTTAAAATTAATTCTAAATTAGCATCCCTAATTGCCTTGCTTGCAGCAGCAATATATCACAATATGTTGACACTCTGTATCACACCTGTCATTGGCCAGATTCTTGCCAATACACAGCCCTAATTAGGATCATGTGTTTGCTCCTCCATATCCCTGCTCTAACTGATTCTTCACTGTTTCTCATTATATCCACAGCACGTAAATAGTTTGAATTAACCCGATATGGACTATAACTATGTTAAAGGTGGACAGAGATGATCCATCTAAGTGCACCCCAGTCTACAGAACACAAACCAAACAGGACTCCGTCCTCTGAGGTTCACGTCAGGTGCACATCCAGCACTGCTGACATCCAGGAGGACAGCTGAGGACAGGAGTGGGGTTGTCCACGCAGCACAATAACAGTCAGTGGCTGTTTGCACACGTCTGGCGTGTCGTTGCTGTCTGTGTACAGATCCTCCTGCGGGGAATCCTAACCTGATGACGTCTTTCTGCGATACACGCACAGCTGCGGGGTTAGCCGCAGGCCTGCTCTGCATTACCCACACACACACACACACACACACACACACACACACTACTGTATGACATCTTCCATACGTTTACCTCCCCGCTGTTTCTTGCACGTGCACTTTTATGTAAAGCGCAGACTTGGTGCAGACAGTGTGCGAGTTTAAAGCCGGTATTCGTTCTGTTATTCAGCCACAGCTCCTCACTGCTGCTGCATATAGATGCTACCGTGATAACACTGCAAACGAGCCTGTTTGGCCCCGTTTTCTCCCTCTAACAGCAGCGGACTGGGTGTAAATGTCGGATTAACTTTAAACTTGGCTCACCTGGATCCCCAGTTATGTGGAGGAAGCTCCTTCAAGCTACGACGAGCTCATTTTTTTCGTAAATACCAGGTAAAATCGTCGATCCTCATAACTGTTTCACTTCAGCCATTTTTGAGCCAAACCGTCAATTTGATCCGGCGGGTGTAACAAATAAGACCAAATTATTAACACGTTGAATTTTCTCATCTTCTGAGTACAAAAATAACTAAATAGAGAAGACTGAATGTTAGTTTTGTGTTTAAGTCAGCAATGTCTGTTTCAGACGGGTGATGAAGCTACATTTTGCAGTTGTTATTTCCTGTGACACCCCCGTGGAGGCAGAAATGGTACGGCCCGGCACATTCCGGGGAGCTACTTCGCTCTGCTGGGTGAAAGCAGCCAATGAGCGGCTGAGTAGTAACCTGTAGCAGAGTCACACTGTCAGGCAGCCGGAGGACGTCAGCGGCGCCGCGGCGGGCGGGAAAGACCCGCGTTAGGACGTTAACAGCACTGTAACACTCACCGGCCACATCATTAGGTACACCTGTTCAATTACTTGTTAGTACAAATAGCTAATCAGCCAGTCACATGGCTGCAGCTCATTGCATTCAGGCATGTTTTCAAGACAACTTGTTGAAGTTCAAACTGACCATTGGTCACCTTTATGGCCACAGTGGACCATCTTCTGATGGCTACTTGCCTACTTACCAGCAGGATGATGCACCAGGTCACAAAGCTCAGATCATCTCAAACTGGTTTCCTGAACATGACAATGAGTTCACTGTCCTCCAACGGCCTCCACAGTCACCAGATCTCAACAGATCAGCTCTGGGATGTGGTGGAACAGGAGATTCACATCATAGATTTGCAGCCGACAAATTTGCAGCAACTGTGTGATGCTGTCATGTCAATATGGACCAAAACCTCTGAGGAACATTTCCAACACCTTGTTGAAAGTATGACACCAAGAACTAAGGCAGTTCTGAAGGCAAACGGGGGTCCAACGTTTTACTAGCAAGGTGTATCTAACTACCTAAAGACCAACGGCTTTGTAATTTTACAGACCTTTTACGTGCACAAAAAATATTTAATGCACAAGGGAAATGGTGCAAAAGCATAATAGGTCTCAAGAACTGAAGTGTCATGAGTAAAAGATACTCTTCATGCAGGATTAATGGCCTCTGTCACTGTTATGCTATTTTATATTGATTTTATTATAGTGGCGCATTACTATAAAAGTTGCTTGTTGTTGATGCTGGTCGAGGTGGAGCTCATTGAAAGTAGAGATACACCAATTAAACTTTTACTCTCCTGATATTGATTCCAATATCAAGTAACGATCAAGGCTCACATCACAGATCTCTTCTTCACAGATTGGTGCTTTGCTGTATAGACATCACTGCACAGCTAATTCCCAAGCTGCTTAAGAAGATCAATATCAATGTTGATACCAATCCAATGTATCAGATCTATGGATCCATAATTTGAATTATTATATTTAGTGGTGGGTAATTCAGTCCAAACTGCATAACCACAGGCCAGAGACCAGACCCCAAAGGGCACCAAAAGCCAACTCATTATAATAATTACATGTACTGCAAATTTGGTTGAGAATTTGCACAAGTAAGATATAAACTCAGGCAGGATTTATTTATGTATTCATGTCTCATATGAAAAGCACAGTTACACACAAGACATATGGTAGACACATGGTCATATACAGCATACTGTACGTATATGTACACATACTGTACTTTCATGTATCCCCTCATATACTTACATACACAGGTAAACAAATACATACACACATCTACAGTATATACAGTATTCAGCAGGGCATTTTATTTAAAGTTGCGGTCCATATGATAAAATCAATATATTAAAAAGTTATTTTTATAAGACAGATAAGAATCCTGTTCCTCTGTTCGTCATGGCATCTGCAAGATTCAGCTGCACGCGAAGGACAACAGCCAATCAGAGCTGAGCAATCTGTAAACAACTGTCAAATCACTGCTCGCAAAGTTTGCGCTGATAAGATAAGATAAGATATTCCTTTAGTAGTCCCACAGTGGGGAACTTTGCAAAAATTCTACTTGGTCTGTATGGGGATCAAACCCACGATCTTAGCGTTAAAAGCACCATGCTCTAACTAACTGAGCTACCCGGCCACATTTTCAAATATCAGATCAAACGTGAATCAATATTCTGTTATTGTAATGAGAAGGTTTGTGACCCGGCAGCCATGTTGAAAATAGCAAAGCCAAAACCAAGAACCGCCCACTGGCCGGGTCACAAACTTTCTCATTTCACAGCTAAACAGTAACTACAAGATGTTTCTGAAAACACTTGAGGAGAGAAACAGTCATTACAGTAACAAAATCTCACATTTGATCAACGCTGCCTAGTTTGACAGTTTAGATTCACCACCAGTGATTGACAGGCGCTATAGAGACTCCTCGGCTCTGATTGGCTATTGGCTAGCTGTTACCTACTAATGTTACCTACTGCAGCTTTAATGCTGCCATGGCAGAATGGACCAAACTCCCCCCAAAGCCGGCCCTCCTCCTAAAGGCCTGGTTAAAACTGAGCTTTAATTTATGACACATATTTATATGTTAGTATTAGCACAGAGGGCTATACATTATGAAGAGGGTGGGGGGTCAGAAGGGGTCCAACAGCAGCATTATGTTCCTGTTCCCACTGAAATTAATTTCTTTATACTTACTGCAGAAATAAAAGAATGAAGACATTTAGAGTTCTAGTGATGTTTGTTCTAGTTTGTTTTTGTTGTTCAGTCAGCTTTTATAAACCTAATGAAGCCCATGCTAATTATTGCGATGTATTATTACAAATGCATAAATGAACACACATGTTTAGATATGCACGTGAACTGACACACACACACAAAGTGCCCTTTCGACTGGTTTTTCACACCAGGTTCTTGGTGCAATGAAGCATCGTGTTGTTAGCTTTGCAGTTTGAGTCACCTGGGGCTGCACATGTCCTGTTGTGTTAACCACCGTCACAGGCCTCAGTGTACAGTCTGTGGCAGGTGGCGACTGTTTGTCGCTGTGTGTGTGGATGACAGACGTCTTCAGTTTCACGCTACTTCACATTTCTCTGTGTGTTTTTCTGTCTCTCTATCAGGAACTCCAGTACAGGTGTTGTCACTGCAGCGTTTCTGAAAGGCTCCGTTTCACACTGATAGTGCTCGGCAAGAAATATCAACATCTCTCATCTCCTAAAACAGGATATGAAAGAGAGTTGCCTTTTGTCTGTTACCCTTGATGAAACACTGAGGTATCACTCACCAGCATTTGCACCTCATGACTGCAACACTTGATTAAATGCTCAGGTATCACTCTGAAACCTGTTTAAACAGGATTAGGCTGGTGTCATATGCCGTTCGTAGCTATACCTACAAAAAGTGATGCACTGTAATTTGTATATATCGCACTAAATCAGTTTGTGTGTAATTCACATAATAGTGAACCAGGAAATATGTGCTGAGTGTCCTGTGTGAAATCAGATGTCAACGTTGATTTGTCACGTAAATAATGTCACTTCTGGAGTTATTTTCAGCCAAACCACAATCTTTTCCTAAACCTAACTATATAGTTTTGCTGCCAAATCCTAACCAAGTTGATCTTTTCCTAAGACTAAGTAGTTTTGAAAAGACTGTATGCATGTAATGTGTGAGAATCGACACGTGTTGCTGGACATTCATAGGAAAATGAACGAAAGAAAGAATAACTTTTTGGTAAGATATACAAATGAGAATACATTGAAATAATAATCTATTCTTGGCGTGTGGCTGTATATTGAGATCTGGACTATATGAGCTTTTATTTAGCTACACACAAAGGTCTTAACTCCAGAAAAAAGTAGTTGTGGCATCCCGACTTTGTGATCAATACAAGGATCTTTACCTCAGGGCCAAATAGAATTAAGAATTGCTTTAGGATAATGACAGTATCGACCAGCGCTCAGTAAAGCGTTTCAAGCTGTGGCAGGTTAATTCCCATCTATGAAGGTGTTCAGGGAGCCGGTCTGAGTCAGGTTTGACGGTCAAAGTAATTCTCTCCAGCGGGATGCTGCTGCTGTAGCACTGTGCACAGCACCTCCTTCCCCCTGTACCACACAGCCATTTTAAGATATCATTTACAGTCTGTTCTTTGGAAACTGAGCTATTTGAGATGCCATCACAGAAATGGAGAAAATTTGCACAGACTGCGCTAGTAAAATTCAACTACTGTAACGTTATGGAATAATTTATCCACTCTATTGGCATGTGCCTACATATCTGTAAACCCAAAAGTCCTCAGGCGACTCATGGATGACATGTCATGAATTACGGGTCAGTATGAGTTATGGTCAGATCAGGCAACAAAGCATTAAGGCTGACACTCTAATATAACATAATAACACAATTACAGCGTAGAAAAAAAGGTTAGGCAAACAATCATAGGAACGAATTAGCTCGTTTTTTTATGTTGAAACAGACGTTACCTCCAAAGGCCACAAAAAATTCTGGCAAAAGACAAAAATAAATGTTATAAGTTTCCTCTTTCTTTTTTTCAAGCATATATATATTTTTAAGCAAGGTACTTTGAGTGAGCATTCCTTGTTGCGTATTCCCTCTGTGAATAGGACTAATTTACCTTGCTCATTATGTGAGACGTTGAGGTGTTTTGATGTTTGGAGATGAAAATGCTTTGAGATGAAATATTCATTTTTTTAGTTGGCTTAATTATGTATGTGTCCACTGTCAAGTTGAAAACTGCTGCTCCTGTGAGGGATGTTTCAAGCGTACCTTTTTTGCCATTGGCACAGAATACATTACCTCCTTATTACAGGGATTGCCTGGCGTATACTCATATGCAACCTTATGGAAATATTAAATGAAGAGGCTGCACACCTCAGTGGACACACTGAATAAGCATGAGCGTCTCTTGTTTGTGACTCATAATGTGAAGGATGGGCTGATTGTGTTTCTTTTTTACTCATTTACTGCGTCATCCGTCGTTCCAGCCAAGACTTTGTTCTTGTCGTATAGACAAAGAATATATACCTGTACTCTTTGTTGTGTTAGCCTTATTCCAACAGTGGTATAATGAGCTAGAGCTCCAGATTATGAGCAGATGGTAGAGGTGCCTTAGGTGTAATTTGTCTAACATCATGAATGTCGTGTGTGTGTGTGTGTGTGTGTGTGTGTGTGTGTGGGTGTGCGTGTGGCTTTGTGGTCATGTGAGGAGTCAGCATGTCACAAAGGAATAGGTCAACATTTTGGAAAATACACGCGTGAAGGTCGATACCACACTCATCTCTGTGCAGTAAATATGAGGTAATATGAGCTAGCAGCCAGTTAGCTTAGCTTAGCATCAACACTGGAAACATGGGAGGAAAGCTAAAACAAAGTTATGAAATGTTAATGAGAGCTTTAAGGCCTCTACACACCGTTTAAGGAGTTTTTTTTTTCATGCAATTAATTTGCACATCAACACGTTTTTTCAAACTGTCTTTCACATAGAATGCAGATATTATATATACACAGTAAAAAAGCAACATACGAAACAAGGTAGATTTTCTGAGCTGTCGCACCGCGAATAAAAGCATCAACCAATCGCCTTTATTTCTGAAACAACAACACAGAGGCTCTTTTCAACCCTGACAAAGGCAGCGCTGACCAGATCCACCGCTTCAGCTATTACCTTTCACAATAAAAGCCCAAAACATTTGCAGGTGTGTATTTTGCATTTTTGTGTCGCCCCCAATGTGTAAAGACCTTTAGTGTTGTGCTTGTAGGCATATTTGTTAGCCAGGAGCCAGGAGAACTGTTTACCCCAGTTTTCAGCCTTAGGCTAAGCTAACCACCTGCTAGCTCTCGCTTCATATTGGCACATGAACTGGAGGCAGGGGAACAGCTAGTCTGGATTAAACAAACAAGAGGAAATGTGCTAATGTTATTGTGTTTGTTTTATAACTTAGCTGGCAGGTTAGCCGTTTCCCCCTTAGACTGAATGCTAAGCTAGCCTAAGCATGTCATGACTCCAGCTCCAAACTGGAGAGGAAAAGTTTCACATTTTGGGAAATACACGTTGCTTTTTTTTGCTAAGTCAGATATGCTATCTGTTAAATATGAAGATCTAGGCAGCAGCCAGTAAGCAGAGCTTAGTTTATCTTAGCAGAGCTTAGCTTAGCATAAAGACTGGAAAAGGGGTTAACATCTGGCCTCTGTCCAAAGTTAAAATCAAATGTCTACCAACACCTCTAAAGCACACTAATGAACACATGATATCTTGTTTATTTAATCTGTACAAAAATGGAGGTGTAAAAATAAGATTTTTACTGGGATTACATGCTGGGTTGGGTCTGTGCTGGTTGTCTGGAGACCCCACCATGACAGCAATGCTCTATATCCCTATACTACGTATATAGTCTACTCCTGGCCAGTAGTCCAGCCTATACCAGTAACCTCACAATTTAACTATCTCCTGGCTGTAGCTTCATATTTACAGCACA
Source organism: Pterois miles (assembly GCA_947000775.1). Classification (NCBI taxonomy): domain Eukaryota; kingdom Metazoa; phylum Chordata; class Actinopteri; order Perciformes; family Scorpaenidae; genus Pterois; species Pterois miles. Next base: position 2,335,573 of record CAMQGK010000586.1, on the reverse strand, counting down.
GACATGAGAGTGGTAATTTTCTCATCTAACTCTCATCAAGAAAATGTACTCCACAACATGTTGAACTATTCATTAAATACTCAAACATACAGCACAGCTTCTCATCTTACTTTCATAAAGACCTATAAACAACTAGTCACATGGAGCAGAGAAAAACTGGAAAAAGACCTGAAATATCTGCAAAAATGAAGGTTCAAACTACAATTGATATTTTCTTTCTCCCTGTTGGATCATCTGCCTGCATTCAGTGTGTGTGTGTCCGAGCGCTGGTGCACATGTATTTGTATGTGGGGTTTCCATCAGCCTGGCTTTGATGCTCTACCAACCTCTCCTCTTTTCCAGCCATGAAGTCAAGGCCTTCTCGCGCTTTCCAAAGTTGTAAAACATGAAAATGAAACACTCGTCTATCTCACTTTCAGTTATGTCACGTTCAATATGTGATGCTCTCCACATGTTTCTAATAGGGACTTTTGGTGCTCGCTTGGCTTACACCTTTGGGGTGAATGCTCAGGAAGTGATCAGGGTACAAAATGATTAAAACACACATGTAGAAATCTGCACCGGAGGCTAGAAAATGCCCACACATACATTATACCTGGTAAGTTAGATCAGACATAGTGATCTGTTAAGTAAGTAAGTAAGTTCTGTCTTTTACCAACTTCTTTCTAAGCATCTGAATATCATTTCTTTAACAAACAGAGTTTTTTAGGCCTAAAGTATGAGCGTTATCCTACATTCTATACATAATACAGTCCTTTTAAATATAGCCAGGAAAAGCTTTAGAGTTTAAACCAAATCTTGGAATGCATCACTGATAATTTCCATAACATAACTGCAAGAATCCCACTTGATTTCTTTAAGCCTTTCCACATCAGATTACAGAGTTTGCTCGTCCTGAACACTCATTGCAAACACTAAATGAGGACGATCTCTGTACATGTTTATTTCCAAAGCCTTACTGGCTGTTGTGCTATTATTACAGTCATTTCCTGTGCTGGAATTTCATTTTGGGGCTCCCTTCTCGCTCCTAAAACTTACTAGCGGCCTGTCACCCTTTCAGCACCTCTCGCTGGCTCTTGTAAAGGTGTGGGTGGCCGCGGTTGGACCCTGAAGTGGCTGCACGGACGCTGAGCTGTGAAATTACATTAAGCCGCCAGCCTAAGGCCCATGGCAATCCTCCCTTAATGAAAACTGTTTCACAGCGCAGGCTGCTCGGAGCACCGGAGACAATCTGTTTGACAACCAGGGCTTAATATGGAGAGGTTGAGTAAAGGGACACCATAGTAATTGGCTGGCATTTTGGATGTTCATTTATAGTGCTCCGCCGCTATTCCTGTACGGAGAAAAATGTTCTGATGTTCTGAGTGTGTGTGGGAAAAGAGTAGGTGTGTGGTATTCATATTCATCCAGTGAAAACAGCAGTGGCCTATCACAGAGTGAAACATAAGCACATACACAAACATAAACCACCCACACACTATTCACTCATGGAGCCTCACCATTGTGCATATATAGCCACACCGTCTCAGATGTGTTTCCTTGTAACGGAAATGTGATGCATAGACAAATACACTCATACAGGGGGGAACACAACCTTTTAACTTGTATTAAAACGTCACATTATTCGTCAATGAAAAGGAATTTTAGTTTGCGGTGCACACCTCGTTGAACGAACACTTTTAAAGCTGCACTAATTTTTTTGTTGTTGTTTTAACAATGGCTCAAATAAATATATGGATTGTGAAAGTGGTGGCTAGAGGTGACAAACCTACAAATAATTATGACCCAACTCTGCACTACTCCTCAGGTATAGCCTCCCCATCACAGATGACAAGCAATGGTAGCATTTTGCATATAAAGAGACAGATATTTCCCTCAGGAGTCGGTACAGGCAGCAACCTCCAGCTCTGAAAAGTGAAGCCAAAGCTGAAGTGTCTTGAACTTTCATTCTTTCTACCAGCCAGCAGGAGGTGACTCCTCTGGTTGCAAAAAGAAGTCTGATTGTATAGAAGTCTATGAGAAAATGAGCCTACCATCATTACCTCAGTAAACATTGCAAACATGAGTTTATGGTCTCCATCACTAGTTACAAGTCTTCTTCAATACAGCATGATGATCATTTAGTAAATTATTAACCCTTTCACAGTGTGTTTTCAGTTAAATGTTAAACGTAACTTGGGCTGTCAATCAATTCAAATATTGAATCATGACTAATTGTCCAGAGTTAATTGTGATTAATTGCAAACAAATCACACATTTTTTTATCTGTTCTAAATGTACCTTAAAGGCAGTGGACAAATATGTTTCTTTATGCAAATGTATATATATGTTTATTATTGTAAATCATTTAACAACACTAATCAATACCAGATATTGTCCAGAAACCCTCCCAGGTTCTGAGTTTAGCATCAACAATCTGCTCCAATCAGAACATGGCAAACTGCAGCCCAACAGGCAACAACAGCTGTCAGTGTGTCAGAGTGCTGACTTGACTAGGACTTGATCCAGACTGACTGGGACTATCATAAAGTGGGCATGTCTGTAAAGGGGAGACTGGTGGGGACCCAGAGAACCCATTTACATTCACACATCTGGAGGTCAGAGGTCAACGGACCCCTTTGAAAATTGCTTTTATCCTCGCCAAAATGTAGAAGAAGTTTACAAGCTAGTATCTTCTCTCTAGCTTTAAAACTGAGCCCACTACAACCTAAAATCACATATTGCATTAATGCATTAACATATTATTGTCACGTTACGTCACTGACAGCCCTAATTGTAACATTTTGGTTGCGTAAAATATTTTATTCAGCATTCAGTTGTACTTAGCTCCACCCTCTCTTGTGGTTGCAGCAAAAACAAGATGGCGATGGCCAAAACGCCAAACTCGAGGCTTCAAAATGTCAGTCCACAAACCAATGGGTAATGTCACAGTGACTATGTCCACTTCTCATATACAGTCTGTGGTAGAGACCAAAAACAGAGCTAGAAGGAGAGTGAATATTGGACTTAGATTCATCAGGTGGTGAGAAACAGGACTCCAGATGAATGGTCCAAATTGTTTGCCAGCGCATTTAGCATACAAACTTTAAGGGGTCTAGCTTCTGCCCCCAAGTGGCCAAAAAAACCCATTAATGTACGTTTTAAAAAAACAACAGCAACAAGGTTTTACAGACACAATGTCAAACAGAAACTATCTGCATGGCCTCACCAACCAAAAATCTGCATGTTGTTAAATTGGGTGAGAGGACCCTTTAACAATGTCGAATGCACAAAAAGTAATGTCCACGTCCAGTTACAGGTGGGAATTCAGAAAGAAGCGGAAAAGTGTCTGAAAAACACATCTTTGCTGCATCGTCTATTTAACATCATCATCTTGTCACTGCAGTACACCTCAGTTCACTTGTATTATTTCACCACATGCTGGTTTCAACTGGGAGACAAGATGCCTCCAAAAATAACGCCTGGACGTCTCCGCGGCGCTCACCAATGCTGTTCCAGCCGCAAGGACAAATGAACAGTAAAACGCAACAGGCGCTCCAATGAATACAGTATAAATTTACACAGGGCTTTCCAGAGGATGGCTGTCTCCTTCTGACAGTCACAAGAGGAGGGCGGAGACTGGGCCGAGCACCGAGCGCCAGCGTTCATGTGTATGTGCATGCATGCGTTAGCATAACTTCACACACACGTCTGGCTAGCCAAAACAAGTATATATCTTGGCCTGCCGTGGAGACAGGCAGCGTTACGTTCACCCGCAGGTCAGGAGCTCTCAGGCCCGTGGCCACCCACCCCCTTGGAATCATGGGAGTGGGGGAGTTTGTGTTTGTTTGCATAACTCTGAGCATTAGAGGGGGCTTCTTCACCCCTGTTGTACTCCAGTCCTCCCTGACAGTTATTATCTAACCTTGATTTTAACGTGGAGAAAACAAGCGAGAAAAGAACAAACATAAAGAAAACATGTGCTCTTATCACCTTTTCCTCAGATTAAAGGTGCATTATGATGATTTTACCAGTGAATTTCTGTTTATTTGTCATGGGGAGTCCTACCCAGCCTGTGAAAACAGTTCTATACTGTCTGCTGTGGCTCCGGAAGAGCTTTGTAAAATCTGAGAAAATACCCCTGATGTGCCATGAGGCTTACCACAGGTCGAGGCTTTCTACAGTGTCACACCATGATGGTCAGACTTGTAATTTAACAAAAAGCCTTAGAGCATTACAGCGTCTGAAAGACATGGATGTGTGTTAGAGTATCTACGGCCTGCAGGGCCATGTCAGCTGCTGCTACATGATTGGCTTGTTGGTCTGTGATTACCTTCGAGCCAATCACATTTTTTGTACTCAAAATCAAAACAGCGCCGGCCAACATATCGTCGGCTATGGATCGAGAATCAGAAATACTACACTTCACTTAATGTGATCTGATCATCTTTAATTAGTGAGTTAGTGCAGCTACCTATGTTATATGTTGAGTATTCTTAATCTATTGCTATCACGGCTGGAAATGAACCTTTTTGTCCACCTGCCGCAGTGGCTTATAGCTGGTAGTTGTTATGCATCATATTTTATAAAATCAATGTGTTTTGTGGGTAAAAATCTTAATCTGTACATTGACTACAGCTGTTAAATATTCAGTATGAAGAAGAGTAAAATATATATATATATATTTCCCTCTGATCTATAATGGAGTAGAGGAATAAAGTGGCATGAAATGGAAATATTCAAGTTAAATACAAGCATCTCAAAATTGCAAAAAAAAAAATACTTTTTTCAGAAACATGATTTAATAATTATATACTAAAATATCAAATAGTGGTTAAAACGGGGCCCTTAGACTTGAAAAGTGGCTGCTCTTCATCGAGGTGGAAAACCAAAATTAATAGGAGACACTTCTGGTCAGACGCTAATCTCACCGCTGTGACCGACTGTCCAGACAAACGAAACCTGCTGGTTAATGTCGTGATTCAGGGAGTTTTTAAAGAAATGTCAGTAGAACTTAGTAGAACTTATTTGCTAATTACTATCTATTTATCAGCAGACATGTGGAAACAGAGATATATTAAATAAATTACCAGCTACTGGGAAACAGTGGAATATAATTGTTCAATAATGTTTATAATAAAGTAATATTTGATCAATTTTGAGGTAAATATTTGGGTAATATGGCAGTAATTCCAGAGAATTTTCAAATAGGTTGCTTGTTAATTATCACCTTATTACCATGACCTGACCTGACCTGTAAAATCAAGTGTTACCCTTAAATACTGTTAGTAAGTGTTATTACATGCCTCCCTGTTTACAGTTTGTACAGCAGGATTTCTGTTAAAACACATTTAGTCTCTAAGTCCAACCCTGATAACATCAGCAGAGCAGATGGTTCAGACTTTGGAACGCTTTCTGCCGAGCTGATTACTCCTCATGACGAGTAAACACAATCTGTGGAGCACCTTTGATAGAGGAGGAGTATCTGAGTACGTTGGGATGTCTGACTAGCGTCGTGGTTCTGTCCTAGTCACCTTTTCCCCTGACTAAGATGTCTGGGGTGGGGCTCGCTCCTAAGTGTGTCAGCTACTTCCTGTCTCGAGAAAAATCCATAGAGGAAGACGGAAGTGAGTTGAGAATACTCCGAGAGATTGACATCTAGTCCTCAAAACACTGCATTGTTGGGTCCCAGACTCTGACAGCATGCATTCAACTGCTGCTGAATGCTCTGGCTGATGTTTGTTTCAGGAGTTTCCCCGAGGGGCCGACTCGACCTCTGGAGAGAGCCATGAGAAAGTGCTCAGGCTCGCAGTGAGATCTGTTTATTTGCTGCGAGCCAGATTGTTCTCAGCGGCAGAATTTATAAATCAAGACCAGAGTTTTCCCTTCGAGCTCGGCTCACACTCGTGGCTCTTTCTCTGCTTCACTTCTGGGCAGAAATTGATCTTTTCTCTGCTCCGCAGTATCAGTTGCAGTGAAGGCTCCACCTGAGCTCTTTTAACCATGTGTGGATGGCTGCAGCTGTGGCTGAGCTGAGTGATAGTGGGGGTTGCTGGTCTGTGGAACGGGGAGGAGGAGGAGGACCTCACATTTAGCTGGCGTCCCCTGGGAGAGATTAAGCAGTTTAGTCTTTGCTGTGTCTCTCTCTATCACTGCCTCCTGCTTCTCCTCTCTATTTGGAGCAGGGCAGGGTGTTCCGCTGTCCTCCTTTTGCACTTTCTGTTCCTCTCTTCTACTCTCGTTTCCTCTGTTCCTCCAGTGTCGTTCCATTCATCCTGCCTGGTCTGACACACTGAGCTCTTTCGCTTTCCCCGCAGACCGTTTCTATTTTACACCTTCTCCCTTTCTTCTTACCCGCCCCTCTGGTCCGACCCCAGCTGATTCTCGGAGCCCAGATGGCACAGAGCGAGTGTGGTGGAGCTGCCCCCCTCCCATCATCTGCACACCAGCCCCTCTGTCACTACTCGTGATAGGCTGCCTGGGCTGGGCCGTCCCACCGAGCTGATCCCCTGGTCCTGCGTGGAGCACCACCGAGCTCAACCACTACTCACATTAATCTCCTAAACGATCCTGGACCTAAGAGGATCAATACTCATTTTCAGGGAGCAGCATGATCCCTTAATGTAGTGGAGGATGGCTGCTTATCCCTCACTCTCTCTCCCCCCCGTCCTCGCCTCAGCTTCAACTCCCCATAGGAAGTCACTCTATTTCATGACCCACTTTAAATCAGACAATATCTCTGGTTTTAATGCTGATGTCGTAGCACCTGTACGTCCTCTTTGGGGAGAGTTTGCAGGGCCTTTGTGATGAAAACTGACGTCTTCATTAGTTAAAGCTGCTGTAGGCAGAATGTTTTTGGCAAAATTGGGCAAAAAATCCATAATAACCTTTCAGCATATTGTAATTCAAGTGTTCTGAGAGAAAACTAGACTCCTCATGGCTGTGTTTTCAGGATTTAGATGGTCTAGCCCAGACTTTGACCAATCACAGGTCATTTCAGAGAGAGTGTTCCTATTGGCTGTTCATTCATCGGAGGCAGCTGTCAATCACTCACCAGCTCCGATCAAACGGTCAAACTAGGCAGCGCTGATCAAACATGAATCAATATTCTGTGACTGTAATGACTATTTCTCTCCTCAAACATCTTGTAGTTACTGTTTAGCTGTAAAACCAGAAAGCTTGCTCCGGCTGGCGGGCGGTGTTTGGGATTTTCTCCACTGATCTCAACATGGCTGCCGGCTCACCAACGTTCTCATTTTACAGCTAAACAGTAACTACAAGACGTTTCTGAAAACACTGGAGGAGAGAAATAGTCATCACAGTAACAGAATACTGATCCATATTTGATCAGCGCTGCCTAGTTTAACCGTTCGATCGGAGCTGGTGAGTGATTGACAGCTGCTCAGAGACGGCAGGCTGCAGCTCAGCTCTGATTGGTTGTGTTTCTCCAGTCTATGTTTTTGTCTCATATACTACTGTCAGGATATAGTGACTGTTTTATAAAGATAGCTTTTTTATAAATCATATTTGCTCCATTTCTATCCACTGCAGCTTTAATATATTAGTTTTAGTGTGAGGTGGCTGCTTTTATGATTTTAGATCAATGTCTTGATTGACTTCTCTGACCCTGCATTCATCCAAATCATAGAGGGGTCATCAGGAAGGCTGTGCGTATCTGACAACATAACCGTCATGTATTTCTCATTTGCTGGTGCATGAATTTGCTTTGGTACAAAATACACAGCGATTCGCCAGAGAAAATAAATCACCCGCTTCACTTCAGTTCCCCTGAAACACATCAGAGACGTCTTCAGGCTATTTCGTACTAGTAGCGGTCGTATAATTGTTATTCTTTGTTTTCCACAGACGTTGAGAAATGACTGCATTCTAATAGTGGCGCGATCCAAGGAAAATGGGGGAAAGATCGGACTTTCCATTGGATAACAAGCATCCTGTTTTTCCAGGCTCGGCGTGCGGAGAACGCCGCTACGGCTGCACGGTTAGCCGAGCGTCTCGTCATTGATCTTTGCTGATGTCGACTTCTTTCTGGCGGAGAGAGCGTGTCCCTCTCAGGCAGGCTGTCTATTGGTGGAAGAGGCCACCTGGAGCAAGTTTGGAGGTGTTGTTTATGCTAAAGCCATTACTCTCTGTCTGGGCAGCCGGCCCTGAGAGCTGGACTGCTCCACCGCTACTGAATTATTCAGCCCACAGATCTGCCATCCTATGTACACTAGCTGTCACATGTGGCTGAATGATAAGCTGATTGACCAGCAATGAGGAGGTTGTTACCTTGAGTCTAAATGCTTGATAGATAGGTCGATTTTAGGGCTGTCAATCAATTAAAATATACAATCGCAATTAAACACATCATTTTCCATAGTTGATCACAATTAAATTAATCACAGATTTTTTTATCTGATCTAAATGTATCTTAAAGGGAGATTTGTCAAGTATTTAATACTCTTATCAACATGGGAGTCGGCAAATATGCTGCTTTGTGCAAATATATGCATATATTAATTATTAGAAATCAATTAACAACACAAAACAATGACAAATATTGTCCCAAAACCCTCACAGGTTCTGACTTAAGCATAGAAAATACGCTTATATCATAAGATGGCAAACGTCAGTGTGTCAGAGTGCTGACTTGACTAGGACTTGATCCACACTGACTGGGACTATCATGAAGTGGGCATGTCTGTAAAGGGGAGACTGGTGGGGACCCAAAGAACCCATTTACATTCACACATCTGGAGGTCAGAGGTCAACGGGCCCCTTTGGAAATGTTTTTCCTCACCATAGTTTTGCGTAATTTTGGAGTGTTATTTAGCCTCCTTATCTAGTATGACAAGGTTGGTACCAACTGATTCCTTAGTTGTTTTTAGTTTTGTATGATGCCAGTATCTTCACTCTAGCTTTAAAACTGAGCCCAGTACAACCTAAAAATCATAAATTGTGTTAATGCATTAAAAAAAATTAGTGACATTAAAACAAATTTGTATACACGCTTTGACATTTAAACTTTGACAGCCCTGTGGATTCATATCAAGGCTATATGCTCGAGTGACATAACATCTATGTAATGTATATAATCCAATTATATCCTGTAGGACAGCATTCACAGTGGTAACTTCTGCTGCTCCCTACAACATTCCCAGTGATTGCAACATGTCATGGCCTCATTTAACAGTCAATACAGGACACCATACGAGAGGCGAAACTGGGTTACGCAGTCTAGCTGCCACAATAGACTGAAGGATGACAACATGTCACATACCAGAGGCCCAGGCACCAGAAAGCTCACTGTCATCTGCCTCAAGAATAGCCACAGCCTGCCGGGCAGCGGCCGCTGCTCCTCTCACCATCTCAAACATCACCTCGTTCTCTGCTGAGTTCAGAAACTTCTATTTTCTGTCTCTATAAGTTTCCAGAAGAATTCACCTCAAACATGTGATTCCTTCTCCTGTTTACACAGAGAGAGAGAGCTCGGCTCAGGAGAACAGCAGCGTTTTTCTTTAGGTGGACGATCGAATCAGTGATGACAGTCTCATGACCTCTTCCTCTCTCTAACACACACACACACACACACACACACACACACACATTCACACACACACGGTCTGTTGCGTTTCTATGCTACTGTTGTTTCTATACTGTGCTACACACACACACACGATGTAAACAACAGGTCAAAGTTGGGTAGCAAACATATTTAAAGGTGTTTATAATAACATAATGTGCACTGATTATGTCAGAATAATTAATCTTCAATGTGTGAGTCAGACACTGTCCAAATAACCACATATCTACTACTGCCATTACAGATTACAATTTACAGTATTTAAGGCACATTTTTAGATTGTATTTAGTCTTTAAAACATTTCTGCACATTTTTTGAGATCATAATTTCATCTCTAAAGAATTTTTGCATATTTTTAGATTATATTTAATCTTTTAAATCACATTTTTGCACATTTTTAGATTATAATTTACAGTCTTTAAAGCACATCTTTTAGATTATATTTAGTCTTTAAAGATTTTTTACACATATTTTAGATCATATTTTATAATATTTTGCACATTTTAGATATAATTTAGCTTTTAAAGCATTTTTGCACATCGTTAAGATTATATTTAGTCTTTAAAGGTTTTTTCGCATTTTTTTAGATTATATTTAGTCTTTGCATATTTTTTAGATATAATTTAGCTATTAAAGCATTTTTGCACATTTTTTAGATTATATTTAGTATTTAAAGAATTTTTTGCACATTTTTAGATATAATTTAGCTATTAAAGCATTTTTTGCATATTTTTTAGATTATAATTTAGTCTTTAAAGAACTTTTTTGCACATTTTTAGATTATAATTTACAGTCTTTACAGCACATTTTAAGATTATAATTTACAGACTTTAATGAAGTTTTTGCACATTTTTAGATAATATTTAGTCTTGATAGCACATTTTTTGACATTTTTAAGATTAGAATTTACTACTTTAACGCATTTTTTGCACTTTTTTAGTTTGTATTTAATCTTTAAAGCACATTCTTGCATATTTTAGGTAATAATTTACAGTCTTTAATGTGCATTTTTTGTCATATGCACATATGTCTTTATGTCCTTATGTAGCCTATATATTGCAAACAAACAAATAAATAAATAAATAAATAAATAAATAAGTACATAAATAAATAAATAATATAATAAATGTAGCGTGCAGTGGGTGGTTTACTCGTGTTATCATAATGCCCACTTCCACACCTTTTACCTCCGACTATAAACGTGTTCGTGGTGGAGGGACAGCGGACAGCCTTCCCTCTCACTTCCACTGTGAACGGTACCGGTACCGGCAGCGTGGGTCGGGGAGGTGCGGGAAGGTGATGTCGTAAAGCTGAGTGTCGTAAACCAGGTGCGGAGAAGGGGAGGTGAAGGGGAGGAGGAGGAGGGAGGGGGAGAGGGGGTGAGAGAGGAGGTGACTCTCCGGCAGCATTTAGACACAACGAAAGGATCATGGCGGATGGCCCCAGGTGTAAGCGCAGAAAGCAGGCGAACCCGAGGAGGAACAACGGTGAGTTCAGCCACTTCCGACGCGGAGCTTTTCTTTCGGGGAGCCTGTTCTGTCTCCCGGTAATTTCACCGAAAAGTTTGGCAGCCCACAAGTCGGGTTTTTAGTCACAGAAAGTCCTGGGAAGTAGCAAGTGAGCGCTGCGCAGCCCTCTGTGGTGTACCGTTATACCTGGGCTGCGGCGCTCCTCCGCCTAGCGGTCCGCAGCACCGGAGACCGTTACACGCACCTCACCCTGCTGTGGCTGCGCCCGCTTTTCTGGCCACTTTAATACTTATTTTTCATTTAAACACACTTTCGCCCTCCTCGCAGACGCTGTGTTCAGTGATTTTGTTTCGTTTTGTCGAGTTTTTGAGCCCAGCACTAAACTCGGACCTGTTTCTGTGGGAAGCGGACTACCTGACTGTTCGACAGGCGGTTTACTGCTCTTCAGCAACTACGTGTAGTTTTGATTATTTCCTCGGTTGTGTTGTGAAACAGACGGAAAACAACAGTTTGGGTTGTTGTTTCTTCCCTCGCTCAGCCGTAGCAGGTAGCGGCAGCCAGGACACTGTTGCTGCTCCGTGCGGGCTGACCAGACGCGTTTCTCCCCCCTTACCGCCGCCTGCTCCGGGCCACACATCAGGTCCAAATCACGGACGACCCCGTTGTCTGATATTTCAGGACGTAACGGAGAAGAATTGCGTGTTGTTGTGTTGAAGCACGTTTCTGGCAGGTCGCTCTTTCTTCACCTCCCAACTTGGTGCGCTGTTTCCGCTCCGCGCCGCCGCACCGTCCGCGGTAAAGCTTTGAACGCGGGTGTTTGGCAGTAAAGTAACGGCGGACAGCTCGGTAAAACCCGGGTCGGGGTTCCGGGGACCGGGGACCGCGGGGACCGGGGGTATCTCACGCGCTGTTTGTGTGAGCAGGGCGAGCGCAGCCCATATAAGGACAGCGGATCCTCTCAGCCGCGCGCTGGGAGTCCGGGTTCTCGGTGGAGCGGGGACGCGACCGAAACGCGCTCAGCCTTTCTTCTATTTTCCCTCTTATTGCTTATTTTAACAGGTTATATCGTGTGTATCGATCATGAGCGAAGCCGAACGGGGCTTTTCATTCACCGTATTGTGTGAAAACAGTGTTAATGTGGCTGAAAGTCGCCTCCACAGCGCTGCCGTCCCACTGCGTTTATCTCCTGTTTGTCTTTCAAACGTTCATGTTAATTTGGCTTAAATTCGTGGTAAACCTAACGGAGTTTGGCGAGTTGTTATCGTCTGTTTTCCTGCTTCATCTTTCCATGTATTTACGTCGGGGGGCTGTTGTGAATCCGTTGCGACAATTTATCACCGATTTATAATGATTTTCTCGGGAAAACGAGCCTGTTTTAACGCGACTGTTGTCTTCCAACTGGTCATGTGTTGTGCCACCCGGTGTAGCGCAGAGGAACTGAGTTAGCGCAGGAAACCCAGCGCAAATGAGTCAAAACAAGCCTCACATACAGCCCACGGAGGGATGCACGGGCTCGCTTTTGTAGGCTAAAAGCGGTGTTTTCTTGTGTTGGCTGCTGTCGTGTTAATTTGCTGTGGAGTGACGTGAAGAGTGGCTTGTTTTTTTGTTTGTTTGGTTTTTTTTTTTTGATGGGTGCTATGGATGTTTTCCCTCTGTCATCTCGGTTCTTTATGGGGTGTGTTCAGCTATGCATTCCCGCCATGTGTGCGGTTTAATGTGCGCAAGGTGTGGACACACCTTAAATAACGGTTCAAGGTGTGGATGAGTCTCTGAGAGACGTGGGTGTCTGCCTGTCAGCTGTTGCTCCCCCCTTTCACTTAACAGGTTTTATGAAATAATGACACATCTCTATTGATATTTAAAGTCATATCCTTAACCAAGCAGATGTGTTCCCTGTTACTTTGGCCTCATTTGCATTTGCTTCAAAGAGCCATCAAGGTCTGCTTTAAAGTCCTCACTTCCTGCCGCCTCCTGACAGGACTGTCATGTAAATCAACATCTCTGCTGACTTGAAGGCATTTCCTCAGTAGCGTTACATCGAAGGCTGCCTTAGCATGTTCTCATTCCTTCTGTGCTGTTATACTTTTATAACAAGTATAATAGGCTGCGATGCACCGGCGCCGATACTGGATCGGATATATCGGGTCGATACTGACTCAAATAGGTGGATTGGCGGTCGGTGACAATGGGTCTGATCTATTAAATTAATAATAAATTATATACTGGAAGTTTAATTCCTCTAGTTTTACCAGTTTATTGCAACAATACAAAAAGTTTAATTGTAATTTCTGTTCATTTTGAAGAAAATTCACAAAATGCATATCTATGTAGTTATTTATTACATATTGTCTTGCAAAGTTAGGAAAGCAATGTTTAAGTCAAGCCTGATGTTGTCTTACGCATAACAGAATACATGCATCCACACAGTGAGGCATACAGCCTATTAATTAAGCTCTGGTATCGGATCGGTACTCAGCATCTGACAGGTATCACTATCGGGACGGAGACATTTGGATCGGTGCTCTGCAGAACAGAACTCCAGCCTAAAAAAAGTTTGGGCTCTCATAATTAAGCAAGCCCTGAAGTTGTGCCCAGCTTGTTATGGCCACCGGCCTCGCCAGGTCCCTGGTGAGCGGGGGGGTGTTGAGATCAAGGTGAGCTCCATTACCCGCTGTAAACAGAGAGGTGTTAACAGCCTGCAGGACGACAGGTGTTTGCAATCGGTGGGATACTACAGCTTCCTTTGTCGCTTCTCCCCAGTCAGCTCCCCCTGAGGAATAGCAGCCGTTCCCTGCGACGGTAATTTAACACAACAATCTGGGAATAGAGGAATGTGCCCGGTGTTAACATTCTTTGCAAAAAACAAACAGGGCTGCGCTGGGACAGCTTTGTGCCCCATGCTTCAGGTTTTCAGCGCCCTGTTACGGGGACACCTTGAAATGCATACAGGTAGCTGGGATTTTTATTTATTTGATAATATCACATGGCTCATTTGTCTCATGTCCTAACCCCCCCACCCCCCTCTCTCTCTCTGAGGCGTTCACACACTTGCACCTTGATGAATCATCCATCAAATAAGGAAAATGTGGTTGTGGGCTTGGCGCTTGGCAACAACTCATGTAATGCTGAAGAGCCTGTTTATTGGCCTGGTAAAACTATACTTAAACCATACTTAGTGCCCTGGACCCACTCACCCTGTCTAGAAGCTATTGAATGCAACCACATGCTGTAAGTTTGTGGGAGAACAATAAAAAACAATGAGTTAGCTCTAGGTACAGTTTGTTAGGCGAAACAAGCTGTGTTCTGGGCTACAGCGGAGGAGGTGGGGATCGGCTCCGCGGCTCCGCATGCCACTTCGCTGTTTTTAAAAGACATCTGTTTACATTTAAAAGGTCCGCCCCTGTTGTGCGAAGAGTTTAGCAGAGGAGGAAATTTTTCATTTATCTCGCTGCTTTTCACCAACTTCCTCAGCAGCTTCATTTAAAAGTGCCAAGTAAGATGAAAATCCCCCCCGCCTCCTCCTCCTCTCTCTCTCTCTCTCTCTCTCTCTCTCTCTCTCTCTCTCTCTCTCTCTCTCTCTCTCCTCCTTCCTTTATTTCGGGGGTTAAGACACAGTAGCCAGGGGTGCTGTTGATTGCCCCCTGACCTAGGCACCCATGCGTGCCTAGAGTATGACTTCACTTTCCCCCCCTGTGCCATTGTGAGGCTTCCAGCATGTCCAATTGTGTTTGTGTTAAAGTCTGTTCAATGAAAAGGGAAGAGAGGAGGAGGAGGAGGAGGAAGAGGAGGAGGGGTGTGTTGGAGTTGCAGCTTTTCCTCCGCTCCCTCCTTCTCTCCGTCCACTCCTCTCTGACCCCTTCAACTGTGGGCTCCACGCTCCCTGTGGAGCCGAGGGGGGATGGAGGGAGCTGGTGAGAAGAAGTGGCTGGGGTGACTAAAGGACTTTACAACAGGTGACATCTGAGGGATGAAAAGATGAGACACATGGCGGCTATCTCCCAGACATCTGTGGATTTTAGGCTTCTAACTAGGCCTATGTTTTGCACATACAACTCCAACCCAAAATTCATTTTAGACCCCAAATACAGGTAAAAGTCACAACTTCTTACTAGGGCCGACTAGGGTCGGTTAAAATATTTAATCATGATTAATCTCAAACTTTATCTGTTCATCAACCTTAAAGGGAGACTTATCAAGTATTTAATAAGCTTATCAACATGGGAGTGGGCAAAAATGCTGCTTTATGCAAATGTATGTATATATTTATTATTAGAAATCAATTAACAACACTAATCAATGCCAGATATTGTCCAGAAACCCTCCCAGGTTCTGACTTTAGCATCAACAATCTGCTCCAATCAGAACATGGCAAACTGCAGCCCAACAGGCAACAACAGCTGTCAGTGTGTCAGAGTGCTGACTTGACTAGGACTTGATCCAGACTGACTGGGACTATCATAAAGTGGGCATGTCTGTAAAGAGGAGACTGGTGGGGACCCAGAGAACCCATTTACATTCACACACCTGGAGGTCAGAGGTCAACGGACCCCTTTGAAAATGGACGTGACACTTTTTCCTCGACAAAATGTAGCACAAGTTTGGAGCGTTATTTAGTGTTATTTAATCCCTCGTGACAAGCTAGTATGACCTGGTTGGTATCAGCTTAAGTTTAAGCTTTAAAACCGATTCTGCTACAATCTGAAAATTGCAATTGACAGCTCTGCGTTTTACTTTTTCTTATCAACCATCTGGGAAAAAAGTTGTGTTTGTGGCAAAGCTTCATCCCTCAACAAGTCCATCAGGGTGGGAAAAGGCCTGTCCTCATCTGACCATCCGGCAGAATTAAAACGATGTGATGTACGACCACGCTCCCACCTCTGTTAAGGCAGCTTAATGATTAGCTGCTCCCATGGAGGCTGAGAGCATTAGCCTATAAAAAGGTGCTCTCCCTTCGTAAAGCAGGAGTTTTAAACCCAGAGTCAGTTTCAGTAACCCCCTTAACTGTGCTTGGATGTGCTTTATTGGGGTTTGTGTGGCTGAATGCTTAAATGAACCATTGTGTGTTTGGGCTTTAGTGAGAAAGCCTGAGGAGAAAGAGCCTAGTTACCTTTGCAGTTTGCCTGCTCTACCTCATACACTTTCAGTGGCAGAAGAAAAGGCCCTTTCAGCGGGCCCGGCATGGGGAGGGAGAGCCCTTTTCACACTCGGCTTGTGGGAAACTTCTCCTCCATACTGTGCATGCCATTTGCATATGACCCATTCTTTTCCCAAAGGTCCCCGTGAGGGAGGAATCCGCGGAACGTTCGCAGAATTCATCAAATCCCTCTTTCACGCAGCCCTCGGGCCCTCAAGAGCCTGCTCTGCAGCGCTCCGTTTGACATTTTTGTCTCGGAAATGTAGCTTACGTGTGCGTCACGCTCGCTCGCTTTAACGCTAACGCCGACGCATCCTCGTGGCATTTATGTGCCGTGTATTTTAAAGTGCTACCCAGTGTGCTATTTTTAATGTCAGGGTGAAGGCTTAATTTGGCACAGCAGGCAGGAGTTTCCCCAAATCCCCAGCATGGGCCGTGAGGGGTCCATCTGCATGACAGGACAATGTGATGGGGCGGCGCGCCTCGGAGGCTCCCTAACTGACGCTGACGCAGCCATCCGCGGGTCCCAGAAAGGGCGAAATGTTGAGTATAGGGGGTAATACGGGGATGAGGCGGCGGGAGCTTGTAGCGACGCGTCAGCTCAGTGAACTGGACAAAAACAGGACCGTTGGCCCCCCACCCAGAATAGCAGCCAGAGCGTTTAAGATCGTTTACGTACTGCAGGAACCGCAAATGCTGTCTTGATGTGACATGTGAAACAGTGTCCATACTGTTGAGTTGTGTTGGTCTGCAACAGCTCCGACACAGAAAGTGGTGTAGGCCAGTATCTGTTGCAGTGCTACGCGGGGAGGAGAGCTCAGTTAAGTGTATCATGTAAGCTAACTGAGCCGAAAAGCCTCCTCTGCCCTCCTCTCCTCCTCTGACTCCAGAGCAGTGAGTCATGGGCAGACAGGTGTGTTTGGAAGATGACTTCAGCCTCACAAACTCTCCTAATATGTTCTTTTCCTCTTTCACATTAGCCGTCCCTCACTCCCTCCTGGTCTCAGCCCCTCCCCACAAGTGTGGGGGTGAGAGGTAATATTCTCCAGTAGTGTGTATACTTGAGGGAGAGATTACCTCTAAATTGCCATCCTGGTGGAGGTAAATATTGTGTATGGTGTGCCCAGCGCTGCCTGCTGATGTGTGTTTTTAATCATGTATTTGGTGGCTTCTCCACAGTGAGTCCCTTTGGGTCTGTCTGCAGACCCCTCCTTGCCCCCCCTCCATCATCACCACCACCTCCTTCTTTCCCTTCCCGCCCATCTATCCCTCCCCTCCCTTGTGGTCCTCAGTGGAGCGGTTAATGAAAAAGACTGGACTGACACAATAGGCAGAAGGCGGGCCCGGTAAGGGGCTCTTACGCCAGCTTGTGTTTATGGCAAATACTCATCAGGGCTAACCTCTGCTGTAGCTTCACTCAGACCACCTGACTGTCACTTTGTGTGTCTTTCTTGACGTAGATGTCGAATGTCTATTCCTGCTTGACCTTACTACAGTCCCTCAGTGTCTCTGTCCACAGGGATGAAATTAGATGACATCAGATGAGTAGTAATCCGTTGCCATGCATTGTGCTTTGAATGCAGCCTAGTGGCTGGCTTTTTGCCAGCCCGTTATGATGACCATATTGATTTTCCCCTCCGTTGCACACACAACTGATAATGGCCCCCATGAGGGGGTATGCATTCATATTCACACGCTGATTCCAGTTGCAAAGCCCAACTGCGATGTGACTGACAAATCAAGTCCCCTACGTCCGTGCATTGAGCTAGCTAGCTAGGCTAGCCGTGTGACACAAAAAACCTTAGTCACCCTGTTTGTTAGTCAGAGAGAAGGCCGGCTGCTATGTTGAATGTCAACATGGATAAACATCCACACAGGATTAATGAGAGGAGAATGGTCAGCCTGAAAACAGAGGGGAGGGCAGAATGGAGGGAGGCATGGAGCATCCGCATCGCCCCATTTAACTCATGAGTGTTTTGTTGGGCTCTCCCCATGACCCCGCTAGTGTGACCTAACAGAAGGAGACAGCCAAGCCGAGACACACTCGCTGACTGTTAGCCATAAGACATACAGTCTGTCTTTGTGAATGAAAAACACAAAACAGTGCAATGAAGGAAAAACGTTTTATGCAGCATGGACTGAGCTGACACTGTCTTCAGAGCTGTAAACATCCAAGGTCCAAACAAAGACAGATTATTATTCTATACATAGACTAACTACAGACATTTACTGTATTTCCTAACTGTTTTAGGTCAGTAGTGTCTTGAGTTTGTATGTGGTTTCATTAAGTTCCTCCCAGAGACTCAACAGGTCTGATCCGGTTTAACAAATACCTGTCACTGAGCGATGCATTCATCCACACCAGGGCCTCAGTGGGTTCCCTTGTTACATCCTCCTATACAGGAGTGTCACTGTTCTTCCTGACAAATCGAAGCATTTCTTAAACACATACTGCGGTCAGCAAAGATGGGACCAAGTCACTGTTTTGCAAGTCACAAGTCAGTCTCAAGTCTTAACAGTCACAAGTCAAGTCTCAAATCAAGACTGGCAAGTCCCACGTTAAATCCAAATCCTAAACTTTAAGTTTCAAGCCCTGATGCTCTCTTCACTAAATGTAATGTCATTTGTGTCTCCCTCTGCAATTTTTGACCGGGCCATATTGCATGATTTTTGTACGTGAACAAATTTATCTTTGGTATATTTTTTTCCACCTGGTGCTCAGTAACGTAGCGTCACTTCTTCATGGTTCCCTCCAGCAACCTGACTGGATGATGCTGGACTGGTTCAAACACAAAGGATCTGAGGAATTAAGAGGCAACTTTCTAATGAACGAATAACTTTACATGACTCATGAAATGAAGGGAAATTAACTGATTTATGGCACACGTTTTGAATAACATACTTTTTAATCTTTGGGCTTGGGGGGAAGGTATCAAGTATTATTAAGTCAAAATGTCCAAGTACAAGTGGAGTTGCAAGTCTTTTTTGAATTTGACAAGCCATTTAATTTGTGACTTGAGTCTGACTCATGTCCAAGTCATATAACTCTGATAGTTAGTTTCACATTTTACCCTTTGTATTCGATGCTCTGTACAGGATGGTTAGAGTTGGGATTGTGTTCTTGCTCTTATTAACCAACCTGTACATTTAGTCTTCCTACCCAGAAAGCACCTTTGATACACGATCGACGGCAGTTTTTTTTACACTAGGACTTTATGTCTCTGGGAACTTGAATTAAGCCAGTGACCTGTTGACCTGTCGACCTGTCTCGGCCCACCTTTCCTGGCCCAGCTCACCGCTGCCAACGTTCAGGTGTTTACAGTCAAAACACGCCGGGGCCCCCCGAGCGCGTCACATTAATACATGTGTGGGTGTAATGTGTGTGAGGAAGGCGGTGGAGGGAAGGGATCTCCGTAGCCAGGCGATCATACATCTGTCTTCTTACTCATGCTGACAGCGCCCTCCCCTCTCTTGTTACACTGGCGCCGGCGCTTTTGCCTTCGAGTCAATGAAGCATGGCCTTTAATTGATCACGTTTGGAGTTGTACGACACTATCAATTAGTGCTTGCTCATCACTCGTTTGTTTGTCTTGTCCTACTGTTCCTGTTATAACACCCGTCATTAGTTGTATGATCTGTGCGCTGACAACATCAACAAAACCACACTATTGCCCCACCATAGGTACTCTCCTCCTGTGACCCTTTATTTCTCTTTTCTCATTAAACGTGTCGCTCTGTGGCTCCTTCTTCGGTCCTATGTAGTCTTCCCTCTTTGCTGCCTCTCTTTCTCTCTCTCCTCCCTCTGGCAGCTGCCTTGGCTCTGATTCTCCAGCACCAGCAGGTGCTGTAGGCATGCAGCAATTCAGCTATACGGTGCTCATAAATAACACCTGACAAAAGTAGGAGAGCCAGAGCTGCAGCCAGAGAGAGGCAGAGATTGAAAGTTTCCTCTGGCAGGATAACAGGGTGTGGCTCACGGTCAAATGCCGGCCTTCTCAAGAAGGACATGTTCAGAATAGAGAGAGAGAAAAATGTGAGCGCGGCAGAGAAAAGAGGAGGAATGCGAGCTGCATTCACTGTAAATGTATGAATGCGTTGCCTGTTCTTCTGAAGTTTGCGTCTCTCCTCAATGCCAACTTTTCAATAAACCGCTTTCATGCAAATTTCTCATAAATGGCTCTTTTTAAACACAAGGCCAGCACTAAGTGACTGGTTAAGGAGGAACTTGAATTTGAAGGAAGGCAGCGTTATCTTTTCTGTAATTAGGATGTAAGAGCTGGGAACAACATTAATTGTGCTCTAAAAGCAAATGAAGAGGTCAGGAAAGGAATTATATGCACACTTTTATAATCATCATCAGTAATGAACCAGCACTCGGAATAAATGAACCCATAAATCAGCCACGATCAAGGACTATTAATGAACGCAGCTCAAAATCTAACCCGGCTGTCTCTTTGTCATTTTACGCTCTTCAAATTCGCCAACGCCACACACACATCCTGTCTCATCAGAAGCTATCGATCAGCTTCTCAGGGCGAAGGTTAGTTTGTCATTTTCTCTCGCCTCGCCGTGAACAAAACCAGGAAGTGTGTGAGAGATTACGGCCCAGGATGCAACCTGAAAGCCCTTTATCTCTGGGAAAACAAGAGGCTTCCTGTGGTCTTGCTCCCATCCAGGCCACCTCCCCCCTCCTTCACCTAACCGGCCCCCAGCACCTGTGGTAGCCTATTTATAAGGCTCCTCATCAGGGGCCGCGGAGACCACAAACCGGGAGCAGAAAACATGAAAGCCTGGGAAAAGAGTTAGCACTATTGCTGAGCTGTGGACCCTTCGGTTTCACACCACACAGAGGGCAGAGAAGAACAGCATCTCTTTTCAGACACCTCAAAAAGATCTGGCTCTGTTAATTTCAGAGTGAGTCAGGGGAACGAAAGGTCAGGTTTTTCCTGCAGAGCCCCTTGCTGTCCTGTTGAGACGTGGAAAGGGGGCTAAAGAACACTACGACTGTGTCAGCCCAATGACTCCCAGTGCTTCCTGTGTATCCATCGATCAGGGTCGACACATTGATTGAATGATAAACGCAACAATCCAATATCATCACTGCTATGTGAAAACATCGATGCATATCATCATCTTTAAAATGCGCCTTCATGGCGCGTCTGTTTCACCATTTCCGTCCAAGTGCAGCTAGTTGCAAGCATCCAAACAGTGCTAGCAAAGAGCGCACATTACCAAGAAGTGAAAGTCATTTCCATCCGTTGCAACATCAGCGGCCAGCAGCAGAGCTACAGTATGCTCCTGCTATACTGGACTGAAAGCGACTACCATGTGCCATACAAAAGTAAAACACAATTTATTTCTATTCTGTTGTCATATTCTACCAAAATATCCTGTGTCGAACAATAAAATATTATAAATATGATACGTATTTTCAGTCTCTGGTGTTAGCGGCGCTTCAGTTATGCTTTCGGCAAGGATGAGAGCACAGACGAGCTGGTTTGGAATCATGATGAGGAAACAAGCGGGGTTAGTAATTGGGGTTGGAAAGCAGAGGGTTAGCCGTCCAAACAATCAATATAATATTGTATCGTGATGAAACTGGTGATTTACACCTCGACTTCCAGTCACTTCTGACTTGCCCATAAAGAGCAACTGGACACAGTACAGAGAAAACGGTCCTGTCATGTCTGTGTCATTCTTATGAGGAAGTTCATGACTTAAATTAGACACTGGTGTGCTTCCTTTGTTCAGCTTTAGTGAAACAGTTGCTCAATCCTCTGAAAGATCTCCATTTCAACATAAGCTTCCACCTCTCATCTGGTATTTTTGATGACTAAGCAATGGTACATCGCAATCCTGTTGGTCACCTAATGTTGTGTTGTTAACCCAAAACCTCAGCCATAGAAAACACTCCCTTTGCTCCTTTGAGTTACTGCCACAGCTGGCAAGGGTGGTTTGTCTTGACGGTACCCTGCGTTGAATTTCAATGACCCCCGTCCTCCCCCTGGTCTTATTATGCCATCGCTGCTAACTGGCTCCTATTCACTGCAGTGTCCTGACTTCCCAAAGGGGCCTAGATAAACAAGGGCTATTCAGTCCCTGAAAAGCCCCCCCGCCCCCCCGCCAGCCTCGGCCTCTCCTTGTTTCAGTGCCAGGCTGCAGCGCGTCTCGCTCGCCACCGCCGCCGAGCAGCAGCGGGCGCCGTGCCACGGATTCTTCTGCACCACACAGCACACTTTTAGGGAGATTAAACTTCGACGTGACTGTGACGACTGATAAATGGCCGCCACTAATGTAACGTATGAATGGCGAGGAAGGGGTGATATCCTGCATGTTTCTGTGTCAGTGTGGTGCGTGGTAGAGGGAGCAGTTATCTGTAGGTGTGGCGTGGTGTGATGTTGCAGGCCAGGCTGACTTCCTGTTGTTATAGTCCATCAGGGAGATCAGGGGTGGGGGATGCTCCCATGAGACTACCCCGTGAGAGTCACATGGTCTGGCTGCAATGCATTTAAAGGCCATGTTTTTCATGTGTTTCGCTGTGTCTGGCTCAGCGTGGCTTGCTCGTGCATTCCTGGCCTCCACCTGAATTCTGACCCGAGTGTGAACTGTCTCCTCCTGGCTCTTCCTCTCCTTTATTTTTTTTTTTTTGTTGGTTTCATTTTCTGCCCTTCCCTCCATCCTTCCTCCTAATCAACAGATCTCAGAGGAAAACCACACATCTCCCCAGGGTGCCTCTCTCTATCTCTCCTCACCAGATGTTTAGAAGCTGTTTGTTTGTTTATCCAGTGGAAGTCACTGTGATTGATGCCTACCATAAAACGGTGCCTTCCACGTTGATGCCACATACCTCTGTGTTAGAGTAAAATATTTTAAAGAGCGGATCAAATAAATCGGCCAGGTAAACCACATCAGCAGTTGTCCAATGATTGCAGACATTGTGCTCGCTGGCGTCTGTGGACCATTAGTATGCAAGAGGGACGGTGTCCCTTATGCCGACCTCGCACCAAACGGCTTTGGTCTCGCAGAGTTGGAATAAAATCCCGAGAGTTTTACTCAAGTTGCTGCGCTCCGGTGACCTCAATTGTGTAGTGTAATGTGGTCATAAAACTCAGTCCAAGCGTTTCTTAAGTCAGTATTTTTCTCATCTTGGCGTTCAGATAGTCTAACACCTTTAATGTTATCGTAAGTTCAATGACGTGAACATCACGTCATCAACCACTAGGCGTGCTGTCACCAAACAGGAAGCAGTAGTCATGGAGGAAGTGGTGGAGTTGTGAACTGAACAGCGTCTCTTAGACGTGTCCTCCCATTTGTACCACGATAGTGTGGAGAAGGAAGAAAGCTGCAGAGTATGCTATATGCTATAGCTAGCTAGCTAACCGTTTGATGCCTTCAAATGAAACTCGTGAGCTTGTGTTTACAACATGGGAAGTCACGTACACAATGTGAGGCGTTCAAGTGATCAAGTCATGAGAACACCGCCGCCAAATAACGGCAATATTAACGTTACTGCTGGTGTCTAGAAGCTACAAGGTCAAACAATTAGCAAGCCAGCAAGTGGGTAACGTAATGCAGTTAATGCAAAGACATAATGACAGAGGAAGAAGACGTGGCCACTGGGAATATTTTCCTCAGATATATTATGCAAATTTGAAGATAAACAATGCACAACTAAAATTACAATCTTGTAAATTTCTAAAGGAGTCTAGCTGTAGTCTTTTAGTGACCCTGCAAGATCCCCAGTCTTTGTGACTAGAAACTGTGACCGTGTCTTTTCAAAGTCTCCGAGTGCATGGTTGACATTAGATTGTAATGGCCGTCCTGTCCGGCCCACCTCCGCCACTCCCTGACTCGCCTGCTAATTTAAAGCAGCGCCCTTCTAATCGAATGGCTGTCTGATGAATCCATGAATCAGGACGGATGTCCGGCGTGGCGTGGCAGTGACACAGCGTCTAGACGGGCTGAGAGGTGAGCAGACGACTCGCAACGTGATTCAGATCCGAAGGAATCTCCATCAGCTGGCTGGTCGTGTCTGCTAAGCAGCATTTTAACCAAATCTTTTCCACTTTAGCGTCTGGGGGTCAAGTCCTCAGGAGGACGGGGAGGATTTCTCAGGCCAAGGTGGATTATTACGGACAGTGATTCTAAAGTACGCCCTCAGAAATAACATTAGAGTTGATTGAAGCGTGCATTATAGTAGCGGGGTAGCAGGCTTGTATTTGGGTCAGGCTTCATCTAACCCTCTTCTTAGGAAAAGGCAGCGGCCCGGGGCTCAATTCCATCTAATAATTGTATTGCCCCCATGACAGATAACACTGATGTAAAGCTGTTTATTGTTGGTGATGAGTCTATTGAACCCAGCCATGCTCTCTCCCTCGTCCTTGGGGAGCTTATCCCCCAGGCAGGGCCGCTTGTGTTTTTATTAAAACCCAGGTTTAAATGGACCAGGTCCTCTGATCGACAAGCAGATTAACCAACTAATAAAACATACATCACGATATATCGAGAGGCCCCCTCTGAGACTCCGGCTATTAATATACAAATATGGAGGATTACTGTCTGCTTGTCTCCATGGCCGTGGAGAGGGGATTAGGGTCCTGGTCCAGACAGATTGGATTTAATGTGTGTAAGACTAAACGATTGCTGTACTACAAAGCCCTCCTGTATGTGCAGACTGATCTCTGCTCTCCGGCTGAGACGTCATAACATCCTGTTGTGTTTGTGGATCGGTTACGTCCATGACATCTGCGTGTCAGTTGTGTCCAGATAGAAACCTTTATTCGATCCTCTGTTTTGATGCTCCATACCTCCTGTTTAGTCACATTGTTGTGCTTCAGAGTACTAACCGTACTAACCTTATTTCCATTATATTATGTAACACTTGTTTACTTGACTGAACATGCAGGTTGGCCTCTCAGTAGCACTTGTGTACTTTCCTGATATTGAGTTTGTTGTGATGACTCAACTAAACAGACAACTACACCTTAGTGTATAATTGTATTTATAATTTTCCTTAATGAAACTTTTGGGGGCACTTTCCATGTCTATAATGCATATTTTAAGTATTTTATAATGACTTATAATGTCAAGTATCATAATAATTTATAATTGCTGATCACTCAGAGTTGAATAGATTTAAAGATGGAATCAGTGAACACTAATAGTGACTTATAACCAGCTTATAATGTGTTATATCAGTATTCATATGAAAGCACCCAATGACCACTTAGAATAATCACATTTATAATGCATGATGAAAATATTATAATTATGGGAATTATTATTTACTATGATCCTTGCAATAAAATATCAGTGAGGGAGCATCAGTTATGAAGCATTATGATGCCTGACCTTATATATACTATAAAGCATCATGTATATGTATGAGTTAAGGGTGTGGGGAAAAAACAATACAGCATAGTACCACCATTTTTTGCGTAGCAATATTGTATTGATACACGGATGTCAAGTGTCAGTCTTTTATTATTTGATCTATAAACCTAACAATCTGACGGTGTGAAGATACTAGAAAACCTAAAGAATCTGGATATTTGGTATTATCCATAACATGGTTGGAAGAATGCTAAATAATGCTCCAAATTTACACTAGATTTTGGTGATTTTAGGAAAAACTGGCATGGCCATTTTCAGAGAGGTCCCTTAACCTCTGACCTCAACATGAGCGAAAACTCGGAGACAAAATTGTACCCTATTAGACGAAGCCGATGTTGACAATATTCAGCATATGGCAAAATGTTTAAAATCGCAATAATCAACGTATACCTAAGTATCGTGATAACATTGTATTGTGGGGCTTCTGGTGATTTCCACCCCTAGTATGAGTACTTATAACTAATAATATACAGTGCTGTAAGCAGATTACACACATTATGGACATCTGCGTTATAGAAAGTACTACCAAACTTTTTTCTAATCGTGAAAACCACAAAAATTAACACTTGTCTACTGCAAGTACGACCACCTGTCACAGTTTGTTTGATGGGTGGAGACCGACTCGTACTGTGTGCATGACTTTCATAAATATCTGTGTGTGTGCGTTCCCAAAGCCTTATGGGTAGTCATGAACCTGAAAGGTATACCGTGTACTAAAATAATGCATGGCCTTTATAACAGAAATGTACATGAGGTGTACATACCTTTGCTGCTGAGGACACCGTAACCTCTCAGGCTGAACTTGTTTATGGGCGTCTCAGTGACATGGAAGTCTGAAACCGATCAATTTGGACCCAAACACAACAGGAGGAAAACATGAGCGCAAGCACACAAAGCACAGACCAGCAAATCATATGACTGTCTTAACTCACAATCAACAATTTCATAGTCTACAGCATACGCGACACTGAGAAATTAGTCCCAGTCTGGCATACATATTGTTCCCTCTAGCAGCTAATGCGACGCCATTTCAGCCTGACGCACTATTGAATTGACAAATTACTAGATAATGCAAGAAAATAAGGCTCCTTTTAAAGCACAGACTTTGATTTAAACCGAATATTCGCATTTTTATTGCTATCAGAATATGTGTCTTGCAGAAATAAGCATTTCCTTCAGATGTTTCCCTCTCTGTCCCAGATATGAGAGGACTATATGCTCACATTGTGCCGAGGTAGGAACAAAACTCCAGAGATTTGTTTTAAGTCCCAACTTCCTCTCTGTGAGTCCCTGATCCATCTCCCTCAGCGTTAAAGTGTAGCCCGAGGGGAACCCTCATAAAGACAAACTTCGATCTTTAAGGGGAGATGGATTAATGCGCAGACAGAGATCGGCAAAGAGTGTGAAATTCTCAGTGGGCTACAAGTGACTACGCTGACTGCGGCTATAATCACTGAAAAGTGAAAACACGTGTAGTATCCTACCCCACAGATGTCCTAGAGATAGCACTCGGTGTGTGTCCTTTACCTGTTTTAACATGCGGCCCACACACACACACACACACACACACCCTGGGCTGTTTATCCCCAAGGGCGCCCAGCTAAAGGAGAGAGAGCCCCTTAATCATGTCCCTGTCCCACGTCCTCGTTATCAGCCACGATTAATGAGCTCTCCATTAATGAAAAAAAAAAAAAAACAGGAGGTGCCAACCCCTCCTGTAGGAGAAAAAGACGAGGGGGGAGGGTGTGTGTGTGTGTGTGTGTGTGTGTGTGTGTGTGTGTGTGTGTGTGTTGGGGGGGGGGGGGTTGATGCTCCCCAGGTGCAATGACATCACCCTCCAAGGTAGATATGATAACTGTCACAGCTCGCTTTTGTTAAGGATGACAGAGCATGTGTGTGTTTGTTTAAGTGTGTTTGTATGCGTGTATTTGTGTGTGTGTGTGTGTGTGTGTGTGTGTGTGTGTGTGTGTGTGCGTGTGGCCTCACACACAATACTGTGTTTTGATTGTTCAAACCCAACCTCTTGGGTCTAATCCGTTTTGCCTTTGTATACGTGTCTCCCTCTTTTGTCTATGTTGGCTATATGGCGCGAGGAGGGCGTGAGGGAGGGAGGCGAGGGATAAGGAGCGCTTGATGAGACAGTGGGAGAGGAGGAGGAGGAGGAGGAGGAGGAGGAGGAGGAGGAGGAGAGGGCGGCAGGTGCAACGGACACCCGGCGCAATCACCGCCGCTCGGCAAAAGCGGCGACAGGAAATCAAGGTTGTCTTGGCAACCTGGCACTATCGATTAAGCGCGGCCGTCTCTGAGCTCACATCAGAGTCCCGGTGGAAATGGTGATGCGCCGGGTTTCAGGAGAGGAGAGGAGGGAGGAGTGGATGCTGGACTTACGAGCAGGAGGAAATGGAGGTGTGGAGACAGAGGATGAGTATAGGTGTCTCTGTCCTGCTCTACTGGACCTCCACCTCAGCTCCACGTTGATTGTCTTCTAGATTTATGGTTGCGGGATACGTCTGAGTCACTTCCATGGTGGAGGCCTCCTCAGAACCCTGCAAACCTTTAACACGCTCGTGTCCCCGCTGCCTCCTTTGTGCTCCCTCCCTGCATCTGTGAGAGCACAGTTCCCTCAGTGTTTCCAGGCCATTAGTTCACATTGTGCAGTTTGATTTAAGGACCCGCTGGCACACATGATGAGTTTACTTTCCTGTCTCTACACGGCATGCGGGGTTGCTGTGCAAAGCCCTGCGTGCACACAGCAATTTCACCATGATTGTACAGGTGGTGATGTTGCATAAGTCCTGCGCAGAAGTAATCGATACGCAGTATTGACTTGTTAGGAGGAGTATTTTTGGCTGATACTGCATTCAGTCGGTGAATCTTAGACAGGCCGTGTCTCTTTCACACTCCCCCTCTCTTTCTTTCTCTCTCCTGACAGAAGGTGAAATCACCCCATCCCAAATCCCTAGCAGATATGTCCTCTCTCTCTGTCAAAATTAAAAGTCTTTCTTCTTCCATTATTAAAAGCCTTTTTTACTCTATTGATTTTCTGTCCAAACACAACGTGTTTCCCCACCTACAGTATGAACTAAACACTTGTTAGATTGGGAAGCCGTGTTGCCGGAGGAGATCTACTGCTGTCTTCTTATTGGAAGGACAACAGTACAAAACTCTCCCTGTCTCCATCCCTCCCTCTCCCTCCCTCGCTTCCTCCTACCCCCCGCGGTCAGTAGAGCACAGAGCAGGCCTCTGTCCTGTCATCATGTGGGTGTTACAGCCTGGTTAACCCATAACTGTCTGCTGACAAGCTGTATTGTTCCACACGGTTTCATTTAGTGAGTTCAGTAACTCATTTATAGTTTTGGGAAATATTTTTATTTGCTTTCATGCTTATATGTTATGTTAGATGAGAAGATCAGCTCGCCTGGCTATGTGTGAACACCGGTAACAAAATCTGTCTAGTAGCATCTCTAAAGCTCAGTAATTACCATGTTATATCTTCTTTGTGTAATCCATAAAACAAAAAAAAAAAGGCTAAACAAGATAATTGTACGCGGGGTTATGTGCCAGACTATTTCTTGGCCGGGTGTAGAGATTTTCTGGAGTCTCCGCTGGTTGCCTGGCAAACTTACAGTCACAGCTACAGGACACAAGACTCCAGGAAGTCACTGCGTCAGGCCGATAACTAATAATTGTTCATTAGTGAGCTTCAGTGGTGCCGGTGGGTGGATTTCATCACCTTCAGACTGAATCAAGCTAGTTGTTTAACCTGTTTCTAGTCTTTTAGTAACAAGTTGCTGGTTGCAGCTCTATATTTACTTACAGACATAACAGCAGCGTCACTATTTTCATGTAACTCAAGTATTTCCAATATCAAACTATTGCTTTAAACTCTGCATCACAACTCACTGTAACAACATTAGCTGGTTATTAATCTGCTTCATTATTAATAGAAATGCTAAAGGCTATGTTTTCTCAGCTTGCTTCTCTGCACAGTCTGACCAGCATCACCCCACTGCATCATGGGTAGGTTGAATTATGCCCAAACCCATCAGAGTTAATTCACACTGCTGATGATTTAGTGCAGCCAATCCAGAGAACTCGGTAAACAGCTCTCTAGTCAACACTTATTCATATTGGAAAATGAGCTCAGCCCACAGTTCACGTTCAGTGACTGAAAATTATTGTTTTTTATAAATCATTCCATCATGAAAACTTAAAGGTGCATTGTGTAGGATTTGGCGTCATCTGCCGGTGCAGATGAACTGAAACTTTTCCCGTGTGGCTGAAAACGCTAAAACGTGAACGACCTCATCCAGAGCCAGTGTCAGGTTTGACCATTCTGGGCTACTGTAGAAACAAACCCGTTTCACAGGAAGGCGTATATATAACACTGCACAGACATTCTGCGTGTCATGAGTATGCATTTGAACTTTTTCACTGCTTTGCGCATGTCATTTGTGCAGCACATAAATGTCCGCAGTTAGGTTTAGGCAAAAAAACACACTAACTTAGGTTCAGTTAAGAAAGCCACTTAGTTAGAGTAAGGAAAAATGTCATGGTTGGGTTTAAAAATAGTATGAAAACTAAGAAACACCTGGTTAAAAGTCCGGTGTTTGATGGGCCCGACCACCTCCCAATGCACAAGCAGTCATTCTCGCTTTAATATTTCATCACTAACCCCTGTGTTTACATTACAATCAGTTCAGGGCACATGGTGCATAAATGACAAGCGAAAATCAAGACAGGCGTACTCGACACAACAAACACATTGTGCATTATTGTGGCATTTCTACACCTTTTTGTGCAAACGGGCTGGTAGAAACATGGTGCTGCAACACGGTGGACTCTGTGATTATGCACTAAAGAAAACATGCTAAATCTCTGCCAATAGACATGCTACACAGACATCCTGGCTTCGAACAGTATTACAGTGCAACATCATGGCTTTCAAAACAAATATATGAGAGAAATCAGCTATTATAGTGGCTATTCATTTATAGATATGGACACTTAAATATTGCTTAAAACAATTCTCCAGGCAGGATTTGGTGTCGTAATTGATAAGGTTACTACATCAGTGACTGATTTATACTAAAAGGAATTAAATAAATAAATAAATAATAAACTAAATTAGACGCCATCAGGCTTAAAATGAATGCATGAACAGGTGAGAACAGAGCTGAACTGAGCATGACTAAATCGTTTGTGGCCTAGAGTAATGTCTTACAAGACTGTAGGGGCGCCTAACAGCCCAACTCCCCTCTC
This sequence comes from Pterois miles, assembly GCA_947000775.1. Classification (NCBI taxonomy): domain Eukaryota; kingdom Metazoa; phylum Chordata; class Actinopteri; order Perciformes; family Scorpaenidae; genus Pterois; species Pterois miles. Next base: position 2,304,753 of record CAMQGK010000586.1, on the reverse strand, counting down.
ATCTCTCTTTATTTGGGCCTATTCTGGGCCGGACTAATGTGGAGGCGGCGCTGCGTGCTGAGTGAGTCAGCGGTCATTAGGGTGTACAGACAGCACTCTGCCGGAGGCCACAGGAGCCAGTCAGTCTAATGATGAGGCCGGTGAAGTGCCAGGGACCTGAGCGCTCAGTCAGGACGTCCTATAGCTCCATCCAATTAGCCTCCCCCGGCCCCGCCCATAGTCACCGTTACTCTGACAGCACAGGACAGCTGAGAGACGGACATTAAGGCTTCCTCTTTGCTGAAAAACATCTACTGAGTGCTTCTCTTTGCCATGCAACAAGTCTCTGATTGATGTTGATTTCATAACTTCCGCGTCTCGCATTTCCCTGTGTCTGCTGTCATATTCTGTTGTTAGCCCGAACAAAGCCTCGGCTGCATGCTTGTATGTGCCACAAGTATCTGTAGCAACCGACATGTAGCTGACTCGAGCCGTGAGAGAGGCTGAGATCCAGCCCTCCTCCCCTGGGAGAGGCTGACTGAACAGGAATGTAAACATGGCAGCTAAATAAACTGCTGTGTGGGACACAGAGAGAGACAGGGAAGAAGACCGAGAGGGAGGACAGAGTTCAGGATCACTCAAAGAAAAGGACACTCTATGACAGGCTGGATCTCAGCTTCAGGTGAAGAGTAAAAGGTCTGAATCAGGACCAATCCAACAAAGGGGATTCTCTTGGCATTACATGAGCTAGAGGCAGCTGTAATCAGTATTGTAAGTATTGAACCTGGGAGGGGAGATGACATCCAGCATGCATCAAGGCTTACAAGGACAGCTCAGCATTCCTCTCCCTCCCCTCCTTTTAACACCTTATCTCAACCTCTCACTCTAAAATAAGATGCACTCACACCATGTCACATGGCACCAGGCATCACCCACAGCTCCTCAAATACTCCGCCGACTTTGAAAGCTTGAAAGTGCAGGAGGCTGTTCTCAGCGGCCATTCTCTGTGATATGAGCCGTAACTCAACTGTACTGGTACTGTAACCGCTTCTTCAGGATTGTACTGTAAACAGGGCTGTCAGTCCATTAAGATATTTAATTGCGATTAATCGCTTGATTGTTCATAATTAATTGGGACTGATCGCAAATGAATTGCACATTTATTATCTGCTTAAAATATACCTTAAAGGGAGATTTGTCAAGTAATTAATATTCTTAACATGGAAGTGGACAAATATGCTGCTTTATGCAAATGTATTTACATACTTATTATTAGAAATCAATAACAACACAAAACAATGACAGATATTGTCCAGAAGGTGTCTTAAGGTGGACTCTTAAGGTGGACCAGCTTTTCTCCTTAAATTGACAAGCCGCTCCTCTGAGTTTTGCTTTTGAATTATTATTTCTTTTAACCGTTTAACCGACAGCGTTAATTGGTTAAAATGCTGATTGTCGTTTAACAGTTCATTTTTTTAACAGCCCTACTCCCCACTTTACTTTTCACATTTATGAAATAGTTTGGCCGTCATAGCGCCAGCGGTGCTCTTCCCGCTGGTCCCAGTGTGGGGAGGAAGCAGCCTGGAAAGCGTCTCTCTGTCTGGGCTTCTTCTGGCGCCCTTGGCCTCCTCTCCCGGTAGCAGTCTAATCCTTCAGGCTTGTTTTGATGTGGTGAAGTGACTGTTGAGCACAGGTGGTGCCGGCTGCTGCCATGCGGTCTTTCTAGTTGCCGTAACCCAGGGCAGGTGGCAGCCATTACGACTCTGTCAGAGGTAGCAGACGGGCAGGTTTAGCCGTCAACCGTTCCACCGCCTGTTCTGCTCGCTCAGCCCACAACGGCTACCGACGGATGGCTGTTGGCCGAAGTAGCGGTGCTGGCATGGCTCAGTGTCCCACTACCACCGGTCCCTTTTTACCTCCTCAAAACCACCAGCACCTCTGAAAGGCACGGCTCGAGATCCCACTTCTCAGGTCGCTGTTCATCCTTGTTTTGCTTTTTCTCTCTCTTTCTCCATGCCTTTCATTTTCTCCCAAGGTGGATCAAAGAGAGGAGGTCTGTGGAGGCGTATGGAACCAGACTCAGAGTCAACAAGAGACTTTCTCTGCTTCTTACTTAGCTGGAGGAAAAAAATCCCCTTAAAACTATACACTATATATTTACTAGGACTGGCATGGTACACCTATCTCCTGGTTCAATACTATCATGATACTTGGATGCTGATTTAATAAGTATTTTGTGGATTTTTAAGCATTGCTGTTCAATACTATGACTTATTGCAATTTTTGTTGACTTTTTAAACACTAGACCATGGGAAAAAGTTGAATTATACACTTCTCAGGGGCTTTTACTTTGGAAAATATCTAAATTAATACAGTTAGATGTCCTGAAGTCATTGCCAGACATTATTTTATTTTTTTTCCAGCAACCCCAAAATCAAAAAATAAAGACATTTCCCTCACCAATTAGTGGGATTTTCTTTTAATTTATAAGTGACATGTAATTTTTTAAACTACTGCTGTTTTAAACCGCCAAGTCCGTCTCTAGCTCTCCGTCAGCTCCGTTCTCTTTATCCATCCATGTTCAGCTCCATCGGGGCCGTCTGAATGCTTTTAACATAAATGTCAGTATATGGAGCTCTACAGTCGTAGCGTCGGCCCGTCGGACCACGGAGACGAGAGCGACGGCCGGCCGGACCGAACGTTACCGCCGTACGATGACGTTTCCCGTCCGTGACGGAGTTAGCGTGCAGCTTTAGCCGTGATGTCTAGCTCTGCTTTTCCAAAGTGTTTCCCTCCTTTACTGGACGTGTAGTGTTTACCACGCTGGATGTAACATGAGCAGGTCGGATCCACGCCGACCCTCCGCCGTTGTTTCAGCTCGCTGCCGTTTGTTTTGGTTGACGGATACAGAACGGATGTGACATTTCATGTTATTTAGACTACAACAATAAAACTTCCTTCTACCTCAGCATAACCTCAAATGAGGCAATTATATTGATTCTGACATTAAAAACTTTATTTATTCATCTTTTTTTACCCACCCCTAATATTTAGTTACAGTAGTCGCCGAAAACCGGTGGATCTCTTCGCCTCAATGTCCTCTTTTTACTCCAACAATACATCCACGCCACCGGCTCATCAGTGCATCCTGATATCCTACCTGATGTCTTCTTCTTCTCGTTCTCCTGCTACCATCCCTCCCTCCCTACCTCCAACACTGGGCGCCAGGCCAGAGGTGCTAAACAGCGTCTTAACCTGGTGTCTGAGCCTCGACTCATCCTTTATTCATTCCCATTAAAGGAGCATGAGAGTTGTTCTCCGCCTGTAGTCGCTGCCGCCCCCCCCCTCCATTAGAAAGACAAACGGCCGTGGTGTGAGTGTCTCTATCTAGTCTTCTGTACATAACTAATGGGTGGGGGGAATGAAATATGGTGATGATGTTGGGGCTTTTCTGATACCCGACAGACCATATGGTGAGGCTGTAGGAAGACACAAATACAATACAGGGCTATAGGTGTTGTCACATAAAGAGTCTTGACTCTTTTTCTGATCTTAAATAAATTGTTTACTGTATACCTTCAGAGAGAAGAGACTCTGCTGAACGCATTGATGCAGTTTTTTATGTCTGTACTGTCAAAATTGTTTTCCATGGCAGCAGATAAGAAAACTGGTACTGTTTGCTGTTAGAAAAATGTTGGTTTGGATGAACATGAGTGCAACCAGCACAAGGTTTACTACAATTAAAGAAATTAAATGAAAATTGTGGGTGTGGGAGCAATTTGTTGGGAAAAATTGTCAGAAGATTGAGCTGCGATGCGACTCATAGTAGCTCTCGTCCCATACACACCCATTATAAAATCTGAAACGGTGTGAAAATTTGACTAAACTAGCCCCAAACAGGAGCAAGTTTGAGCTCTCTTCATGTTGATTTCCCATTGTTTTCTATATAAAATTAAAAAATGTAAATTGATTTGGGGGTCTTGGTAGACCAGTGAGAATGTCACCCCCTCAGTATTCAGCTCAGATCCCCGTTCAGATTAGGTCTACAGCTGTGATAGTTTTCTAGTTTATTAAATTTGGTCTCAAGCTGCTCTCAGAGTGGCATAAAAATGTGGTAAAACCTTGAAATCCTCATTTGAGAAAGCTTGTGATCATCTTGAAACAGTTATACTGTTAAACAGAGACACAAAAACAATCCCACTCATCAGGTACACACCAACGCCTCCAGTGGTGCCATTTAGCCGACGATATAAGACCCAGGCTGTAGGGCTTTATGTAGCACACACACACACACACACACACACACACACACACACACACACACAGGCCACGCAGTATCAGCATCTCCCACCTTTACAACCTTGTTTCCCCGCGTGGAAGAAAAAGGAGAGATAAAGGGAGGAGGACAGTAGACGATGGGAGCAGAGCGGTGAGATAAAGGTTAAGAATGGCGATGAAAATGGAGAAAAGTGCTACGCCAGCGACTCCGACGGGGAGACAGACAGGAGTGTGTGTGTGTGTGTGTGTGTGTGTGTGGCAGGTAAACTGAATATCAGCATATCCCGTGGACCGTCATCCTCATAGTCTCTCTTAACCTTCACTGGACTGTATTTGCTGCATCTCAATCAATTACCGTAAATCGTGGGGATGGGAAAACAAATGGAATCACCTACGTATCGCCATTTTATTCAATTTTTTCTACGATTTTGAAATTGATTTTTAATGCCGCAGTTAATATATTTGCTTAATTTGAGTCTGTGCGGCGGTAGAAGGAAGTTACCTCTTTTATTGTTGTAGTCTGAGTAACGTGACGTCATATCCGTTCGGTATCCGTCAACTAAAACAAACCACAGTGAGCTGAAACTAGAAAAGAGAAAATGGCAGAGGGATGGATACGACCTGCACCCTCACATTTTAAATCATAAGACTACACACACAGTTAAAAGGTATGGAAATACGTATATGGACATAAGATTGATTGGATTGGACATGTGTGACTAGCTTCTCCAGAAATATAAGATATTACGTGTCCCTTACAAATTCAAAAGAAAATACTACCAATTTGTGAGGGAAATGTCCTTATTCCTTGATTTTTGGGTTGCTAGAAACAATTTAATTCCACATGTTGAAAATCAATTTTACTGTATTTATTAATTAAGTTACATTTTCCAAAGTAAAAGTCCATAGAAGTGTATGGGTTTTCCAGTGATCCAGTGTTTCAAAAGTTAACAAAAAAATACAATAAATCATAATATTGAATCTCAATGCATGAAAATCGCAATACATGTCAAGTATTTTGAAGGTATAGCATCGGGAGCTGCTGTACGTGTATCGTCCCAGCCCTGGTAAATGGTACAGCCGGTTGAAGACCCTCGTGGGAACAAAAATCAATGAGGATTCTTGAACTGAGAAACGCTTTTTGCATCTCCGTACATGTATGCATTTCTGCTGGTTTGACTGTGTGTGTCGCTGGGCGCAAAATGTGTGTTGTGTTGAGCAGAGGTGGGCGGGGGGGATCGGGCGAGCACCTGAGCAGTAATCCAGCCAGTTAGTTTTAGAGGAGCCATTTAAAATGAGCAGAGGCGTTAAAGAGAGGTGGATGAGGAGGTCAGGATTTTCCTTTAATCCTCACACTGCTGCAGGCAGAGCAGAGTGACGGGAGCACAGGCAGCGAACTGCACCACTTTCACAGTATGTTTAGGGAGGTTTGAGGCTGGCGCTGTGCCACTTTAGCACCGTGTATTAAAAATAAAAACACTAATTATAGTCCGTTAGAATGGCACTGACTGGGGTTACATAGCTGCACATTGATAAACACAGACCAGATGTATATTAGCCCTCAGATGTGTGTAACAAAGCTGGCATCTGCAGAAACATGTTGGCACACGGCCACGCAAACATCAGGGAGCTTAAAAAAGCTTCAGGTATCACCCACCATTCCACTGTTTCAGACCTCTCTCATTAATGAAAAGCCATTGTGTATAGCAGTCCATATCAGCCACGCAGACACACACACACACACACACACACACACACACACACACACACACATTTCCTGCCCTAATCACCAGCCGTGGATAAGGGGCATTACAGTAAAGTAGCAGGTGCCTGTCCGTTGCAGTGGTGCACGGGCTGATTTGATGGTAATCTCTAATCTGGGAGGCTTTGATGGCACCGCAGCGCTTATCAGCCAGGTCTGTTTGGCCAGGCTCGGAGCGCTAGTTTTAACAGGATGACGATGTTGCATGATGAACCTTTGGTGGCTTTTGAAAAGCAGCTTCATTGCTGCTGTTTTTATTTTTGCATGAATGACTTTATTGTTGTGTGGGGTATGTGTCTGTGCAGGCATTCCAGTGTGGGGAATTGTTTTTGTTTTTGTTTTAGTAAAATAAATTGTAATGGCTCATCAAGGGTCGACATGAGGTGTTAAATCTTTCCCTGTGCTGCTTGTTTGGGCTTTAGCCCAGGATACCAGGACTGGGACGATACACCTGTCACAGTGCCCGGATGCTGATTCAATATGTATTGTGATTTTTAAATAATCATTGTGATTTTTCTCGTCCATGAGAAAAAGTTAAATCTTACACTTCTAAGGACTTTTACTATGGAAAATATCATAATTAATACAGTAGAAATGTTTGATTTTCAGCCTGCATGTAGTCAGAGATGTGAAGTCAAATATATCAGTCAATGTCAGGCATTATTAAAAAATAAAGACATTTCCCTCAAATTAGTGGTATTTTCTTTTTAATTTATAAGGGACGTAATGTTTTATACTTCTGCTGAATATAATCCAATCAATCTTATTTCCATATATGTATTTTATATATACAGTTCCCTTTGTTAACACCTTATTTTGAAAAGCGGCCGTAGTTCCAGGTGTCTACTTCCTCTAACTCCTCCAAGGTGGTCTCTAGCTCTCCGTCAGCTCCGTTCTCTTTATCCATCCATGGTCAGCTCCATCGGGGCCGTCTGAATGCATTTAACATAAATGTCAGTATATGGAGCTCTACAGTCGTAGCGTCGGCCCGTCGGACCACGGAGACGAGAGCGACGGCCGGCCGGACCGCACGTTACCGCCGTACGATGACGTTTCCCGTCCGTGACGGAGTTAGCGTGCAGCTTTAGCCGTGATGTCTAGCTCTGCTTTTCCAAAGTGTTTCCCTCCTTTACTGGATGTGTAGTGTTTACCAGGCTGGATTTAACATGGAGGGTGGAGGTCGGATCCACGCCGACCCCCTGCCGTTTTCTCCTTCCTCGTTTCGCTGTGGCCAGCTGCAGTTTGTTTTGGTTGACGAATACAGAACAGATATGACGTCATGTCACTCAGACTACAACAATAAAATCGGTAGCTTCCTTCTACCGCCGCATAGACTCAAGGGAAGCAAATATATTGATTCTGGCATTAAAAAAATCAATTTCAAAATCATAGGAAAAAAAAATCGGGATACATAGGTGAATCAGGTCTTCTCCCACCGCTACAGGATACCCAGTCTGTGCTGGTTATACACTATGGCAGGCTGCCTCCTATACATTATACATGAGAATGCATTGTTGATTTCATTTTCTTCCATCCCCCATCTCCATATAGCTCTCACTGTTATTCAGTCTGTGCCGGAGGTATGTGTATTCACTATAGTGGTGTTATTAATCCAAATTTGCTGGTGGATCCACCGTGTTGCTGTGTGCAGGCTGGAAGTGCAGCAGACAGCGGGGCTGTTGGTGGTGACATGCACGGCTCACATGGCGCCAACTGCTTTTATTGGACAATAATGGGAGGCTGCCATGGATGACTTACACAGGGACGCACCCGCAGCCCTCCATATGGAGGGGTTTTATTTGAACACAAGACGCTCGGTGTGCAATGTGCCATGTGAACCAGCGTATGATGTATTTTCTGGCCTCTGATGCTTCACACAGCAACACCTAGTGTGTAACTGAGTGGGTGTTGGGTGTGTGATTGATTGTGCCTCATAGTGTCAGATGTTTGCATGCATCATAGGTGAAGCACTGTGGAACATTTAGTGGGAATACGGTACATTCGTTGGTTACTTGTTATGCTTTCATGTGCTTACACCCGTGTTTGTGGGTCACACCCTATAAGCCTTCATGGTGCTTTCAAAGACTCACTTATACAAATTGGACATGTAGATCCCACATTACTGACGAGCTGCTAAGACATTAGAACAAGGACAAGATGAAGTTTGCTGCTTCCTGCATGTTGAACCCATTTCAGTCATCATTTCATTATTATTGGTCTTGGGATGAAGTGAGCTAGTTAATGAGTTCATAGTGTTATCAGATTAGAAACACACCTGCATGGCATAACCACGCTGTAAAGTAAAACAGATTTGTACTGAAACACATTATGTTCGAAAATAATTACTGTATACACCGTCTGTAATCTGCATACATTTATACATCAACTAATGTAATTCATGCTACAGGTCTCACCTGTAGCTCATGGCTGCCGTTGTGCGAGTCACACATTGTGTCTGGTGTAACATAGTCAGACTAGCTTCCTCTGAGCGTAGTCACCATCCTGTCTCCTCTGGCAGGTCCTGGAAGTGTTGTGTCAGCTCTGTGATAGCCCCTTCAACTTCCTCCTGCTCCGAAGATAAAACTTCCCCTCGCCTGAGGGGGCTCAGCAGGAGAGGATCTGTGAACACTGGAAAATGGAGATATTAGAAATAAGGTTAGCTATGTAGTGATGCATGGGGCTAATTATAGACAGGACAAACAGCAGTACCTCTAGCACATGAGTATTTCATGTTCCTCCGGAGAGCCAGCTCCTCTTGTTCTCTACCTTCTCCCTCCCTCTCTCCCTCCCTCTCTCTCTCTGTTGATGTCCAGTCGGAGCACCTGGGAGGAAGCAGCTGTAGGTGGTGATTACAGTTCAGAGACTCCAAAATAACCTCTCCTCCTCCCCGCCTGCTCTCTCCCTCCATTCTCTCCTTCTTAGCCGCCCTCTCCCAGCCTTCTTTTCTCTGAATCACCCCTTCATCCAAAAAACAGATAGGCCTATAAGAAGCAAAGACAAAAAGAAGAAAGTCAAAAGAAAAGGGCCAAAATGCACTAAATTGCCTCCATTCTCTACTCTTTAGTGTGTGTGTGTGTGTGTGTGTGTGTGTGTGTGTGTGTGTGTGTGTGTGTGTGTGTGTGTGTGTGTAAATAAAGTGACTAATCCACACTCCCTGGCTCATCAATATGGGGAACGGTGGGTTCAGCTCACACAGATGAGCACAGGATGAATAATGTTAGCTGAGCATAGCTGCATATGACCACCCCTCTCTCCACCCACCTCCAGTGTGTGTGTGTGTGTGTGTGTGTGTGTGTGTGTGTGTGTGTGTGTGTGTGTGCATGTGTTTACCGTGCTAAAGCTCCAATCAATCACACGCCCAGGACCTTTCAGTAAGCTCCACGCACACAGCGAAGACACCAACACATACACACTCCTGCTGAGTTTATTAAAAGCCAGAGTGTTATCTCTGATCTGTCTGACAACAGCTGCACACACACACACACACACACCTATATACTGTATATAGTCAGCTCTAACACAACCATCAACACAAGTCAGACTCATGTCGGTGGTGTGATGAGAAGAGCTGGTCCTTGGACAGATCTGTCTTTCTTTCCTCTTCCTGTCGGCTACGGAGCACATCGCGGCGGTGGAACAGGAAGGCCAGTGTTCAGGGTCACGCACTACCCAGCGGAATTCCCCCTGAACCGCAGGGAGCGCACAGGGCTAAAACACAGCCCCGTTTGACCCAGTTCAGCCACCGTAGTGCCAGAGAGACAAAGAGCAATCTCCTCTCGCATCCACGCTGGTTTTCCAAAACTGTTGCAGCTCTCGTGGACTCTTGTCGAGGTGTATGGATGCAGCAGTAATATGACTGATTGTACCGCTGTTGTTTGCTGCCCTAAAGCAGGTTCAGGGCTGCAGGGTGTCCCAGGTGGACCTCTGCTTCCCAGTCAATCTGTCCTTCCTGGAAGAAGACAACCAAAAGGGATATTTTTAGGGCTGTCCTAGACTAAAGAAATTCTTAGTTGACTAATGGATCAATAGATTTAATCAAGTTTCTCCGCAAAGAATCACACAAAAGCATCACTTTAAATCTTGTGTTTACTGGAGATGTGCTCAGAAGTTTTTTGGAAGTGAGTCATTCATTGACTAATTGATTAAGGAAATTTTATGTGCTTTCACCAGCCAGCATTTTGTCTGCTTTAATCAAACTCTGGTGCCGTTCGTTTGGATGGTTGTGAAAGCAGTAACCGTACCAGACCTAATGATCCGAGACCACCTCTTGCAAGTGGTCTCGGACTGTTTCCGAGCAAACCAAAACACAGGCTGCCTGTGTGGGTATTTGTTGAGATGGACACAAGTAACAGCAGGTTAACATGCACGGGAGACGACGGACCCAGACCTCTGCAGAAGTCTGATGTTTGCTTGACATCTGGGCAGAGTATGCCAAATAAAATCCGCAAAAATAGTGATGTTTATAAAGTCATGAAGCGGAGGAGAAGGGATTCATCTGCATGTCAATCAGTGCTGAGTCAAAATGTAAAAACTTGGACAGCAATATATCAAAGTCTGTGATTCCCTGCACAGAACTGGCTGCTCATGAGACAAATAAATATGAATTTGCACCTTCATATACGCCCCTTAGCTGATGTTTTTTTTTTTTGTCTTCTTTAATTTGTACACCGTGAAACCAAACCAGACTAAATAGAAAACAAATCAAAAGTATCAATTTCACTCTGATTCAGACTAGCCAAATGCACTATGGTTTGTAAAAGCACCCTCAGACCAAAATGACCGATTAGTCATCTGATCGACTAAAAGAGGGCACCCCTAGATCCGTCTTCCCACATGGAGTAGTGTTATGTAATGTAATACATAAAAAACTGGGATCACAATCACAAGTCACTTGAACATCTGCCATAATTTTTTATAGATTGTTTTGCTCCTAGGACAAATAGGCGTTTTAAGTGTTTCTACTTGGGGATACTTAGCATGAAAAAGAGGGGAGGATCTGTCCCAGAAAACATCTGGCTGTTCCCTGCTGAATGACTTCACAGTACGGATGACGTCACATGGGATAGTCCCGTGAGTCCAGGCCAATGATTGCAATGGTAATCGACGTCCCCACCCTGTTGGCTGTCATGTACGAGAAACCCTGATCTGGCCTCCATCTTCCAGCCTCAGGGATCTGACCGTCAGAACAGAAAAGAACATGACTAAGCTGAATGAAGGACGGGACAGCTGTTTGTAACTTGCATCCACTCAGAAAGTAACATCGTTATTTGGTTTGGCAGTTGGTCCGAACTATTCTCACATAATCGATCAAATCAAGTATGGAATCTGGCTGAATCACTCGTGTTGCCCTTCCGCTCTCAAAAGCAATATTTTTCTCCTGTTTGCAGCGCTGGAGTACAGTAACAGAGGCGATACGAGAGTACACAAGAGTCCCACAGCAGCAGTGCTTGACTCACTGTAGGCCCATTACCACAGATGGCAGAGGGGAGTGAGAGATCTTTGCCTATCGATTGACCCAGCCGGGCTGTCGATACTCCCCTTCGAATTCTGACACGCCGAACTAATGGTCTCCCGGGCCGGTGGCAACCAGACACACGCCCACGCGCCATCCCAGCACCTCTGGGTGTAATGGACAAAAGAGGGGCCCGTCAATACATCAATACATGACTGCCTGCATTTACCTGCTGCCTCAGCCATTTCACCAATCAGCGGCGCATTGAGGAGGTGCATTAACAACGGCGCACAGTGATTTTTCATCTGTCCGCCCCTGTTCTGCAAATCATAGTTTAGTCATTACCGTCATGGTGAAAGGAGGAGCTGGGAGAGGAGCATAGTGGATTAATTTGACCCCCTTGCACACACTTTAGGCGAGGTCTTGCAACATGCATACACACACGTGTACCCTTTCTTATCTCGCCTGGTTAAGCGAGACAGATTTTCGTAGCTGTCCAGCCGACAGGCCGCCTGTAGTCCGCCCTCATGGTCATTTAACAGCAGTGGTGTGAACGGTACTGGTTGACTGCTCTTCAGCTGTAGTCGCCTCGGGGGCTGGTGTTGTGGGGAGAAGGGGCTAACCCTTCCTGATCACACGGGGGCTTTGCCTGGGGAGAAAGGAAAGGACATAAGGGGGGGTTGTGTCGGTGGAGGACTGAGGTGACAAAAGAGCTTTTGTGGATGTAGGTTTTACAGCGTTAACCCCTTTCTCTCCCTGCTTCACATGACTAACAAGAAACCACTGTGACAACTAAGCAATAGCCCTGGGCGCTGTGTTTGATTGTGTGTGTGTGTGTGTGTGTGTGTGTGTGTGTGTGTGTGTGTGTGTGTGTGTGTGTGTCAGGGGTTGTGCAGGACGTTTGGCCTCGGGTGTCTTGTGACAGAGCTGACATTCTGGAGAAATGAGAGAGTGGTCAGCTGTTGTCAAAATGCCACAAAAGAGGAGGGTTTTTCTGCAAAAAGGAAGCGCTCCCGCTGCACTTTTGCACGTTAGTGTCAGAATTAGTGAAGCCACAGTAGGTTGTCAACGTGGATCTGGGTCCACGGCTTCACTGAGGTGTGCTGACCCACTGATTGCTATAAATGGGAGGGTACTTTAAAATTAGCTGTTACTGACAAACTCGTGGGTTATTTCTGAGCTTCCACCTGTCCGTAAACGTGTATGTTCACGCTGCCTGTTGCCCCGCTGCCTGTTGCCCCGCTGCCTGTTGCCCCGCGGCCTGTTGCCCTGCGGCCTGTTGCCCCGCGGCCTGAGACGTCTGTCAGGCAGAGCCACAGCCACCCGTGACCTTGACCGAAGGGCACGCACCCACCGAAATGCTGTCCATCGCCTTCACTCTGTTAGTTTCTATCTCTCTTACCTTCGTTTGGTTATTTTCCTCTCTCAACAGCCTCCCTCGTTTCATGTCTCCTTTCCCCAGCCTCCACCTCTCCTCTCCGTCTTTCTTTCCCTCAGTCTCTCTGACAGTTTGTGACACTCCCTCCTCGGGGCAGCTGTCACTTCAGATGAGCATCGTATGTGACGGGCCAGCTTTGTCTTTTTAAGCCATTAGCGGTTGCTCTCCTCCCACCTTGCCATCGCTCCCCTCCGTTTACCTTTTCTGCCCTCTTTTTGTGTTTGTACTCGCTCATCTCTCGCTGCTGACTTTGTATTAATCTACATAACAAACACAGTCTGGACTCCTGTAGAGCGTAAATATGTGACAGTGCTGAGGGTGATGATGTTAAGTCTCCTTAATAGACTGAGGGCTGAATTTGCCAGTTATAAATCTGTGCAGTAAAGGTATACTTACTGTACAGGTAAGCAAGATTTAATGAGGTTTTCCAGTTGGAGGACTGTTTGTCTCCCTCCCTCTTCGTAGGCCGGTGTAATTCTCCCTGCTCTGTACTCCCCCACAGTAAACTGTCAGGCCTAATACAGGCAGGAATGTCCAGTCACCTGCTCCTAAAATGCAACAGCCCTGTGCTACACTAACCTAATATAGACCTGCGCCACACAAGCAGGTTGGATAACCGTTGTTGCTCATTGCATATATTTAAACACACACCTCAGCTTGGCCCAGTTCAGCTGTCAGGCCACAATGCAAATCATGCCGTGCAATTCTATACGATAAATGCATGTATGTATTATGGATGTTGCACTTATGTTTGTGCATTAAGAAATGAGTGGTATTTATGATCCATACATGTAATTTTAAGTTCATACTTGTATTTTAGAACATGTTCAAAAAACACTTTATTTTTATTTTCAGCCTTTATCTGAAACACCCCCTCTACAGTGTAAATTTAGGCAGTTATTTTACATTTAGTCTTAGTCTTAAGATGAAAATGTGTATTACTTTTTGTCACGTTAGGCATTTTTTGTCTAGTTTTAGTCAATGACAACTTGAAACATTTTAGTCCAGTTTTAGTCACGGAAAAGTCATTTAATTTTAGTCAAAATGTTTTCTCCCCTAATTTTATACAGCAGTTTCCAGGTATTCAAAGAGAAGGTAGAAGATGACCAAAATAAAGAGACTGGTAAAGTTTTTATGTTTTTAAACTACATTTTACGATATTGCATGTTTGATCATGTCAGTATTTCATGACATCCTCTCATGGAATAAAGGTGACTGACAAACATGTTTCATTATAGTTTTTATAACGAAATTACGACTCCTTCTGAAAAGCCTAGTCCGCTCTGATTGGTCAGCTGGCCCACTTTGTTGTGATTGGTCAACCATACCAAACTCTTTGTACTCCGCTCCAGCTCCACTCGAACTAGCTTTGTTTGAGGACGTGCCAAACTAGCCACTAGGCGGGTATTATGCAAATGTGTTACTTGGTGACATCACCGTGTTACGGAAGAAAAGGCGGGACTTCGAGCGAGGCGTTTCAGGCAGTTGGGGAGCAGTGTTTCTGTGGGGGACTTTGCAACTTTGCAGACCTTTTACATGAATTAAAAAACTATATAACACACTAAACGAAAGGGGAAAAGCATACAAGCATAATAGGCCCTCTTTAAATGACAACATGATCCTGTACAGTAAGAGGCTGTGCAGTGCCAACAGGCATAAATAAAGACTGGTAGCATTTGTGGCGTGTTAGCCATAGCGTCCAAGCACTCAGCCGTCTCGCCCGGCCCTGTGTATCTATGACAGAGTTGGATCAAGCTGTGAAATTAGACTCTGCTGTCTGACAACACATTCAACAGTTTGGCCTGCCACTTGACAAATGATTATTACATCCCCGCCCCCCTCCCAACCAAATACATCTGCCTATTGTCCGGCCTTAATGTGAGTGTGGATGAGATTTAGCACACATGGGCCTGAACGTCATATTGCTGTCATTAGTGCTGAAGTGGTCGGAGAAAAAAGGACACAAGCAATGTAATGAAGTTTGATGCTACTGATGTAACTGACTACATTTAAACAGGGCTGAATACCTTTAGGCAGTCGCTCTAATAATATCCTCACAGAGCCTCCACTCAAAATGTCAACCCTAGACACAAACTGGCAAAATCAAAAGGGGGAGAAGACCATTACACCACTGTGCAGCCTTCACAACCTATCAGTCTGTAACTGCAGCCTGAATGGAGTCTGACAGCAGAGGTGACAGGGACATTTCATTTTGCTCGCGACACTCCAGTGAGGTTTGATGGAGGCTAATGCAACATTAGCCAGGTTTGTGTTTGGATGCCTGCCTCGTACATTACAGAGGTTTTGCTGTTAACTTGAAATAGGCAGTAACAGAAGGGAAACAACTGTTTACCCAGGTGTGTGCTGATGCTTTCCTGTGCAGCCTGAATATTTGCGTTGCTGTTTTGGTGTTGTTTTTTTGTTCGCGGTGGTTTCCAGTGCAATCATGTGTGAATAATACTGAGCCAAATACATGGTAGAGCTCAGGTAACATAGTTTGTTATTAAAGCATGACTGCAGGTTTTCTTAGTTTACCAGAATCTACAGCAGCTGTTTCCTCTCTTCACTTCTTTTTTCTCCCCCCTGCACATCCACCTTCTATATCACTACTTTCTACTTTCTCCACAGGTGTGTGTATATATATATATATATATATATATATATATATATATATATATATATATATATATATGTACAGTGTAGTGTAGTAGTGTTTTCACCTAGGAGACTCAAGTTGGCATCACATGTGAAACCAACAACATGTGTAGTTGTCTTTGTGTTTGTAGTTATTTTAACCCAAAACACAAAGTTTTTCCCTAAACAAGTTGAGTTTTTTGCCTAAACCTAAAGAAGTTGTAGTTTTGTTGCCTAAATTTGAATAAGTTGTAATTTTTTGCCTAAACCTTAAAAAGTTCTAGTTGTACTGCTTAAACCTAAAGAAGTTGTAGGTTCGTCGCCTAGATCTAAATAAGTTGTTTTATTGCCAAAATCTAAAGTTGTAGTTTTGTTGCCTAAACCTAAAGAAGTCATACTTTTGTTGCCTAAACCTAAAGAAGTCATAGTTTTGTTGCCTAAACTTAACGATGTTGTAGTTTTATTGCCTAAACCTTAAGAAGTTGTAGTTTAGTGGCCTAAACCTAAATAAGTTGTAGTTTTGTTGCCTGAACCTAACAAAGCCTTTGTTTGTGTTCAAAATGTAACATTTCATTCACCTTGACATTAGAACGTGCTGCTTTTAAGTTTCACTTTCTCTTTTACCGTGTAGTAGGTGCAGTAGGCCCCCAGTGACCCACATCTATGGTGCTGATCGTGACTGATAACGCATATTTCATGGCCTGATAGTCTGACAGTCGAATCGGGTGCAGCGTAGCTGGACTGGTTCGCTGGGTGGGCATTCTCTCACCACAGACCTGCTGAGTGTTGGAGAACTGGAGCAGGCCTCTTCACGGTGGCTGAAGGGAGGGAGGGATGGTGCAGAGATACCGTAAGTGGGCAGCATCGGGTTCAGATTCATGTGTTTGTGGGAATTTTGCAGGGCTTTTTTGTGTCAGGTTTATTGTTCATCACGGCTATGCAGCCACCCATAATGACTGAAAGCTCCCTACATGCCAAGTATGCCTTTTAACGGCATAACATATAGACCTCCCCAGTCTCACTTAGGTGCACCACTGTTATTACCGTTGATGGGGCTGTCTCACCTCCAATATAAACATGGGCTGGTGTAAACTTGGTGGCCGGGGCATCGCTGTGGATGGTGTGATCACACCCTCCAGTCCCCACCAGCCCACTGGCCTTATTTAGAAGAGCTGAGAGGAGCCAGATGCAGCAGCTCTCCGAGGACGCCCGGTGTAACAGAATGTGTGTGGCTCATCACCATGCTCATTAGCCCCGCAGAGGAATACCATCACCTGCCACTGTGATTCCTACCAGAGCAGCCGCTGACTTCCCCTCAGTAGAGACAGCCTATTATCTAGGTGCCGCTGAGGTACGGCGACACGATTAGGAATAACCCAGAGTAATAAAGTCACATGGCCTAATAAGCAAAGCACATAATAGACGATGTTTCGTCATTTTCTCTTTTGAAAAGCATTTCGCAGTCTCTGAGGTGCAGTTTTCCTAACACTCATTAACAACCACTGACTTCCTTTACACTTGGAAGTGTCATCGTGCAGATTAAGGGAACAATAGCCACCATTAGCATTAGTGTTATCATGGAAAGTGCTCATCAGATGGGAGATGAGTGACCGCCGAGGCCCATTAGCTCACATGCTAAAACCTTGATCAGCGTCATTAGGAAGACAAGAGCCCATTGTCCCTGGCTCACCTCTGAAATGATTCCCATCAAGAGCTCTGCTGCTCCACAGGTTGTTCAAGTGCTTCCATGGAATAATCCTCACCAAGTGTCTGTGTTATTATTTGCTTTCTGAATCTATCAATGGGACATTTAACATACCTACAGTGGTGGAATGTCACAAGTACAATTCAGTACAATTTTCAGGTGCTTGTATTTTACCCGATTATTTCCATTTTTAGCAACTTTCTACTTCTTCACAACATTTTGGAGGAAAATATTTTACATTTTACTCCGCTACTTTTGTTTGACAGCTGTAGTTACTTTGCATTTTCAGGTTATCAATACAAAATATACTGTAAAGCACAATCAGCAAATAAATGATAAAAATCAGCCCCACCATCAGCAGTTAAAGGGGACTTATTATGCTTTTGTAGTTTTCCCTTTCCTTTAGTGTGCTATATAGTTTTTTTGTGCATGTAAAAGATCCGTACCAAAGGGAGTTATTCCTGAACTGCCTGAAACGCCTCGTCTGAAGTCCAGTAATGTGGTCATGTCACTGAGTTACCAAGTAACTAGCATAACGGCTAGTTTGGCACGCGCTCAAACAAAGGTACAGTAGTTAGAGCGGAGCCGGAGCAGAGCCGAAGAGTTTGGTTCGGTTGACCAGTTGAAACAGTGGGCCAGTTGACCAATCAGACACAACTGGGCTTTTTGGGAGGGGCAAGAGCTCAAAGGGAGTATTTCAGTGCTGCAGCTGGTATGAGAAAAATAAAGTGTTTTTGAACATTAAAACATGTAAACATGTTCTAGTATGTGCTGCCAGCGATTACTTTTATGTATGTTGGATGTAAATGTGTGCACCTGAAAATACGCGTAATAGTTCCTCTTTAAAGTGATGTTGACATTTAATGCATCACTAATTATAATCCAGTGATGTAATATATATGAATCTGAAAAGTACCTGTACTTTTAAGTATATTTTGATGCAAATACTGAACTGAATACAGAACTGCATCAAGAGTGACTAATTCTCAGGACTACTTGGTGCTATTTTTACCTCAGATCCATCCTAGTGCTTCTGCTTTCTGTGCTTAGACTAACATAGAACAATGAGTAAGAGTCACTCGGTGTTGTTTGGGGAGTTTTTGGAGCTGCATGTTGTGTATCTATGGAGAAACTGTCCAGGATATGACTGGTCTTAGATGTGACTGACCTACTCTGGTATTGTAGGCAGACACTTGTAGTAGAGAGACTTGGCATTAGATGTCAGGAAACAGTCTCTTGGGACCCCTAGTGCCTTCTCCGGCTAACTGACTGTGTGGGGATACAGCTATGTTATATCTCTCAACTACTGGAACCAAACAGCCTTTCCTGACCTAAATGGCCTCGCAAGTTTGAGGCAGCCTGCGAAACAAGCCAACCATTAAAAAATCCCCAATTCCTTTGTTTTGTTATAGGCACTCGAGTTGACCTTCCTGACTCTGTGGGAGGAAGGCTGTTGTTTTAACAAAACCAGCAGCGTTTACCTCAGCGCTGAATGAGGCACCTCACCTTGAGACGGCATACTTGAGGTTTTGAATGGCACGGCTTTGTTTTACTTCGGTTCGAGCTGGGGTTTTTTTGTAGTGGTTGGCTTCCCTGAGAAAACGGCACTGCGGAGCCGCAAGGGCAGACTCTGCGACGACAGGGTCTGTGCTCTTTGAGGATGCCTGTGGTAGTTTCACCGCTGGCTGCCTGGCCCTGAGCTCCGAGTGAGATAAGTGGTGTACCTCAATGAGGGCTAAATATAGAGACTGAAGAGAGGTAGAAGGGCAGACAAATAGTGGCTTCTGCTCAGGATGAGTCAATATGTCTAATCACAAGCAGAACCAACAGCAGAATATGTGTCAGTCAGTTGGTTGAAATTAGTAGCAGGGAGGGCGCATACCCTTTGATCTGTCTCTTTAAGACAGGGAAAAGTGTTTTGGTTGGACATTCCAGACATACCGCCTACACACTCCGGTATGGGGCAGTTGGCCTGCACATAAGACCTATAGGTTTACAGATGTCCTACAGGTAATGAATCAAGATAAGCTTCCTTCAGAGGCTAATGTGTTTGTTCACAGCCCTATATATGTTTCTGTGTCCTCATCTAAAGCTCAGTTATTAAGCCAGTCACTCGCACCTTGAGGGCCTCAGAGCACATAGATAGCTCACTCCCACAGAGGTTGAGATACTGCCATTCCTATCTGGCACACCTCAGCATACGAAAGCACAAACCAAACCATCTGCTGTTGTACAAACACGACTCCGCAGTGATTTGAAGTTCCCAATGTTTCTAATTCATCAGGATCAAATGGCATAGGCCTAAAATAAGTGCCAGCGAGTTTACATACATCACATAATTACAGGACAGAATCCACAAAATAAAGCTGTGTCAGGGGACGCATGGCGCTTGATGCTCCACGCTGACAGGTCAGCGATGATCTGCCAAGGTGAACCCCTCCGATGGGGTAACGTTGGGCCTGTTTTGGGAGTAACCCACCCAGTCACCCATTCCTTTGCCAGTAATTGATACAGCCTGGCAGGTGTCATAACAACGCAGCCCTCCTCTCTCTAGCAGGCATATTTAAGTGTGGCTGACATAGACTGTCTGGCACTGTCTTTCATTAGACTCTGGGAACGTTGCAAGGGTGACGAGTGACGGTGAGGGCGGAGAAATTCAAGCAGCTTCGGCTACGGTTATTTACTGAGGTGTTACCGGGCGCTACAGCCATGGCCAGCTACTGCACATATCTGTAGCAAAGTTGTGTAGGTGACGAGCAAATAACATATTTTAATTCACACAAGCTTGCACTCAGTTTGAATCGGGACCAGGATGCTTGAGGCAAAGGCCTGTAATCAACATGTTATGACGTTATGATGAATTTTTGTTGGCCAAACTGGAAGTTAGTGTCCCATTTGTTCCATTGACAAAAAGCCATTTGGATTTTTCCATTGGATTATTGCAGAAAATAAGCTCTGTGGCGAACTATAGTAACAATTTATATAATATATATGTATACTGTAAGTGGGCGTAGTCACCATGATGTCACCCTTTGGTTTGGCATTTTGGCATTTTTGCAGTCACTGTCTTTGTTTTTGTCCATCGCCATCTTGGTTTTCTGCAACCAGAAGCGACACAAGAGGGTGGAGCTAAGTACAACCGAATGCTGAACAAGACATTGTTAGGCAACCAAAAAGGTTACAATAAACTTTCAAAGGGATGAAAGTTCTGAGACAGAAACACGGACAGCTCCCAGAACGGACAACACTGTGGTAGCGACCTGTCAATCACAAGGTAGCCCCGCCCTAAAGCATCCCCTAGTGGTCTGTTTGACTCTAAATGGACCATCCATCCATCGTCAACCGCTTATCCCGTTAGGGGTCGCGGGGGGGCTGGAGCCGATCCCAGCTGGCATTGGGCGAAGGCGGGGTTCACCCTGGACAGGTCGCCAGTCCATCGCAGGGCACATAGAGACAGACAACATATAGACAGACAACCATTCACGCTCACATCCACACCTACGGGCAATTTAGTGTAATCAATTAACCTAAACAGCATGTCTTTGGATGGTGGGAGGAAGCCGGAGTACCCGGAGAAAACCCACGCTTACACGGGGAGAACATGCAAACTCCACACAGAAGAGCCGCAAGCTGGAATCGAACCTGCGACCCTCTTGCTGTGAGGCGACAGCGCTAACCACTACACCACCGTGCAGCCCCTAAATGGACCATAATCTACTAAATGAACATCAAACTGTTTTGAAGAAGCCTTGAAACTAGTGATTGAGACCATAAACTCATGTTTACAATGTTTACTGAGGTAATAAATCAAGTGAGAAGTAGTTTAATTTTCTCATTGACTTCTATACAATCAAACTTGTCTTTGCAACCAGAAGAGACGCCTCCTGCTGGCTGGTAGAAATAATGCAGGTTTAAGGCTCTTCAGCACTGGCTTCCCTTCTCAGACCCACAGTCACTGTGGCAAACAAACGTTTCAGATGCTATATATATATATATATATATATATATATATATATATATATATATATATATATAGAGAGAGAGAGAGAGAGAGAGAGACATGTTTTGAATGAATTAACACAACTTTTATGATTTTTGCAGTGTAAATGTAATTGTTAAAAGTAAACTGCTTACATAAGGCTGTACTACTACCACTAAGCTAAAGGCGGACTAATGTGTTGTCGTCTCATTTAGTGACTTGTTACCAACACCGTTTTTAAGACATGTCAAAGCTTCAGGAGTGGGATATTTAATGACGTATTCTGTATAAAATGTTAAAATCTCCTCAGCTTGTGTTAACCACAGACTTTATTTGAAGCATCGAACCAAAAGCACCTTCAAAAAAAGCCATTGACTTGGAGGCGACGGAACAGGAAGTGCTAAAATGCTAACTAATTTCCAGGTTTTAGGACTCATTCTTGCAGCACTCTATTAGGCTTGCACTGATTTGCCCTGTTACCCAGATCCGTAGAGTCCGTGTGGGTGGGTGTTGTAAAGGTGTGACCTATGGCCACTGAAAGCCAAAGCCATGGCTACAGGCTATTATTTTATCAGGTGTTCAACCTATGGAGGCAAGCAAACTTTCAGAAGTAAGCTCCTCACCTCCTCCACCTAGCAGCGCTTTCTCTCTCAGCTGCGTAGGAGTCGTCCTCCTGTTGTGTGCTAGCATGTTAGCGCTAATGAGGCCAGCTGTCCAAACGCTCAGCCGGTCAGCCAGAAGGGACCGCAGCCTTTGTTGATGCTAGGTGTTACATCTCCTGTTGGAACACACATTTTTGTTTCAACACCGCCAACCATTTGGCACAGGACGGCCGTCTCTGTTCACCCCCCCACCACCACTACCGCCGCCACCACCACCACCGCCACCACTCGCCATCCATTACTCTCTCTCAACCCCTTTTGCTGTACTTTGCAGCTCCTACTTTTGTTGTCCCGCTGGCCGTTGCCACCTCCCGCCTGCACACACCGGCACATTGATTTTCTCTCTACAGCTTTATATTTGATCATTTTCTCTTGACACTGCCGACGGAGAGTGTTGCCTTTGTAATCGCTGACCTCAGCTCCACACCTGAGTGGCTGTGGCCCTAAACAGCCTCTCAGAGTCGTCCTAAAGCACCTTGTGTTTCAGAATGAAGTGTTGCACCCTGTTTGGGCTGCTGAACAGACAATACATCACCTGTCAGAGACAGAAAAGAGAGGGAGAGGCAGGGAGAGAGAGGTGGTGCAAGGCAGACGAGGGAGAGGGGAGAGAGTAGTTCATACAGTCTCACAATGCAATATAAATCCAATTAATTATCAGTTTATGTGAATGGGAGCGCTCCCAGCTCTTCAGTTGTTCTATTGGCTAGCCTGGACAGCAATCCAGGTACAAAGACTGTGCGTCCCCACTGAATGTGTCTTTTGAAAACCACAGTATGGTGACGGTCACATCATATTAAAGAGAAAAACAGATAATATTGTGGAGTGAGGAGCAGTGTGAAGAGAGGAAAGAGGTTGAGAATGAAACGGCTCCCCTGATGAACCCCGATAGGATTTCGCAGCTGCGGCACAGCGGTGTTGACCCTGCGAACGACTCGCCAAATAACAGCGCTTCTCCCTCCTCCTCCTCCTCCTCCTCCTCCTCCTCCACCACCACCTTTCATCCCTCCACCCCCACACCTCCTTCCTCCCGCCTCCCCCTCAGCCTGAACCCTGCACGTCTATGCCGAGTTTGTGTGAATACCGACCGGTTGTAACGACCTGCACAATGCCGAAACAATTCTCATTGATTGAAACGGAGGATCATGAGTCTCCCAGATAACGCCTCCTCCCCGATGAGAAAAAAAAAAAAAAAAACATTAGCAGCCACTTCAGAAAGAGGTGGGCGAGTGGGGTTGGGATTGAACATAGAGACAGAGGAAAAAGTGTTCAGGTGCTTTGTACTGGCAGTGCATATTCAGCGAGTGAATGCAGGTGGTATGTGTGTGTGTGTGTGTGTGTGTGTGTGTGTGTGTGTGTGTGTGTGCACGCTGTGTGATAAAGGAGCTGGAGAGGTAGTTTGAGCGCTGCAGTCCGGCCCTCTGCTGACTGGGCTGCTCTCACTGGAGAATTGATTTGGCCTCCAAGAGGATCTGTAGCTCTCAGTGGAGCAGAGGGAAGGAGGGGGGAGGAATGGAAGGAGAGTGGGTGGAAGTAACACAGGTGGAATTGAGAGGTGGAGGAACGGGGTGGAAATGAAAAGAAGACACGGGAACACGCAAACACATCTGAGGCAGACAGCCGGTCAGGAAAATTTACTCCCCGTAATAACCCTCTCTGTAGGCTGGCTGTCTCTGCGTCTCCTGGCTCCTCAGCCCATAACACCACCGACCAGGTCACACTGACTCCCACGCAGCACACACACCACGTCAGCCTGCAATCTAATGATCTCACACACTGGTACTGAGTGTGTCTGCAAGTGTGAATACTGTTTCTCTGTTCTGGAGTTTGTTGTCACTGTGGATTCAAATTGTTATCAATTTTCATTTGCATACTTTTTAGAGATGCACCAATCTATCGGCTCAGATAAGATGACATTCGCCGGTGGCAGTGACCGATGTTTATCTGTTCTGTTTCATCAGTTTTGTTTTTGTATTGGTTGTTTGCGGTCGGTCTCGGACAACGGTAACTAGCTGCTGATTGAGAGAAGAAGTCACCGGCTGGACATTACTCTGGCATGGCGGCAGCGGCTGTAATGCACATGCATGGTTGTCAGCTGTGTGGGAGTATTACACAGTCTCAGAGAGGGATCAGTGACAAAAACGTGATGAAAAATTCATTAAAAGCAGTAAAACAATGGCTGACAAGATTTCTTAAACACACTCAAAATAATCACAATGGAAACAAACCAGCTAGAGGAGATGTTTCACCCAGTTTGTTACCGTGGGAACATCCTCCATGAGGTGCAGCCTTATTTAAAATTTTAAAAAATAAATAAAAAATATTTTTCATGACTTTAAAATAGTTCAGTTTTTTTTCATAATGAAGAGGTCTTTGCCTCTCTGGGACTAAAGGGGACTAAATAAGAGCTAAAACCAGATAAACTAAAACCTCAGTATCGGACCAGAATTTCACCAGTGGTGCATCCCTTCAACTTTTACTTCATCCAGGCAACAAAATGATCAGTTGCAGTGTTTTTAATAGCCCTCCATTCACTCTGTTGTTAATGCCCAAGCTGTTTTATTCTCTCCTGCTTTAACAACTTCCCCCTGTGGGGATCCTTTAAACTTTCATTTCATCTACTGAAGTTAGGCCGCGGCCTGTTTAATTGGTGTTTCCAGCTCCGTAAACCCTCCTCTTTCAACCGTTCCCTTTAATAGATCTGACATTTAAATGACATAGTACATATATTTAACCTCTCCGACTCACGGCCTTTCACATTCAGTGCTCGTAATCAAGAAGCACATACAGTGCACCTCCCTTTACCTTTATCCAGGATGAAAACAGTAAATTCCCTCCTTTAGAGACTAATTAAAAGAGATCGAGCCATCATTCTAACCTCTGTCCTCCGTGTCTCCTCGCGCAGTGACTAACTACAGTAATGTGGTGGAGGCCGGCTCAGACTCGGATGACGAGGACAAGCTGCACATCGTGGAGGAGGAAGGCAGCCTGGCGGACGGGGCCGACTGCGACAGCACCCTGCCGGACGACGAGCACCCCAGGGAGCGCTGCTGGGACGGAGGTGAGACCAGACGCACACTCACAGGACGCGTTATTATTATCGCACTTCACACGCAGTGAGACGCTGAATGCTCACTGTTCATCACAGGCGCTCATTTAATCGTATTTGCTGCTTTAAATCTTATTTACGCCAGTGGGGGATAACGGCACTCAATTTATTGTTTGCCAGAAATTGTCTTTAGACTCGTGCCAGTTTATTGAGACGAGGCACAGTAAGGTGTTTCATGCCATTGGTATCGTCCAAATTACACAGAGATTTTTCCGTATCAGAACAAATGACGTCTCACAGTCAGTAACTTTGGGCAAATAATAAATGTTTAATAAAGAGTATTTTTTATGAAACTGTAACTATGTCCTGACAGAAGTGCATGAGACAGATAATCTATGAAAAAAAAAATCACGTCTGTCCTAATGGCAAGATTTTACCGCCCCCCCAAAGAAAAACAACCAATCAGAGCTGAGCTATCTGGACTGTGGGCGGGTTTTGGCTCGACGTGGCTGCAGGGTCATAAACTTTGTCATTTTACAGCTAAACAGTAACTCCAAGATGTTTCTGGAAACATTTGAAGAGAGAAATAGACATCCCAATAACCGAATATTGATTCATATTTGATCAGCGCTGCCTAGTTTGAGCAATCAGAGATTGCTCAAAGTTACCGACTGCACCATTAAAGTTGAGATGAAACAAAGAATGCCTATTTAACAATTTTAGGTCACATCCCTGGCCATATTGCAAAAATTGGAGCTAAAAAAAAATAATTAAATACAATATTTAATTGTGATTAATCACAAAGTAATCACACATTTTTTAATCTGTTCAAAATGTACCTTAAATTGAGATTTGTCAAGTGTTTAATATTCTTGTCAACATGGAAGTGGACAAATATGCTGCTTTATGCAAATGTTTGTACATATTTATTACTGGAAATCAATTTACTACACAAATCAATGACAGATATTGTCCAGAAACCCTCCCAGGTTCAGGTTAAGGGAACCCTTTGAAAATGACAATGCTAGTTTTTCCGTATCACAAGTTTGGAGCATTATTTAATCACTGCAACCTAAAATTGCAAGTTGCATTAATGCCTTAAAGAAGTTAGTTGCGTTAAAACAAATTTGCATTAACTTATTATTGTGTTTGACAGCCCGAGCAAAAATGTATGCAAAAAAATACAAATAATTTCTTCCTATTTTATGTCAAAATCCAATAATCTTTTCTTCCTGTAAAAGAAAATATGACGTGTGCTTATGTGAGCTAGTATCAACCAGTTTCAACCAGTGATATCATAACAATCATAACATCCATCGACTTTCAGCAGTCAGGGAGGTGTGTGTGGAACCAGTCTTCTGTATATATCATACTATCACACTGAGCTTTTTAGCAGCCCAATCAAATGGGAAAGATTTGATTTAAATCCCTCTTGTAATTGTACACCGTTCAAATACGTCACAGTCCAGCTTAAGATGCTTAAGATGTAACTTCAGTGGGACTTACAGATGGATTCCTCCATAGTGTCTCCTTTCACTCAGTCCTGCCATCGCTGGGCTGACAGGATGTCTTTAAACAAGGATAAGAGCATTTCTTTCAAATGCTTCCAGCACGAATGCAAATGTGCCTCTTTATTTACTCTAACACCATCAATTGTTTGACTGCTGCTGGCTCATTTTGACCTCAGCTGACTCGAAACAAGCTAAGTTAAGAAATGTTTCGCTGACGTCTGTGCACAGTGAAGTACCACCAGGCTTTGTCTCATTGTAAAACAGCAAGTGTAAGGAAACAGGTACTACACGTGGTGGGTTCCCAACTAAGGCAGGAAGCACGATATTAAACAAAGACAATGCCAACAGAGGGAGAGACCTTCAAGCAGAGAAAATAGCCTCGCAACCAAAGAGCCGGCGGAGAGCTTTATGGCACTGGTGGGCATTGGAGGGGCCGCCGTGAACTTCTCTTTACCTCAAACCACATGGAAGTGACATCAGAGGCAGCTCACCGCCACAGGAAGGGCTGACGTCACACGCACCCCTCCAAAACAACAATTGCAGGTGCTGAAGGATGTTGGTGTTTCAACCTGAGCCCAAGGCCTCTGTGCTGCTCTCCTGACCTCGTACTGCATGAGTGTATAAATCTGTGTGACGCTGTTATTTTGTGGCCTGTGCCAAGTACAGTATGTGCAACACTGTGACAGGCCCATATGAAATGTAATTCAATATTCAGCCACAGGAATATTTATTCTAGGGTGTTGCTCCTTGCAGATTTTGGCTGGATTGTTCACGGGTGAGAGATGTGTGAGGCTGAGGGGGGCTTCGGTTTAGCGAGAGGTCAAGTTAGCACATGTTAAAATGTCCAGCGACTCTAACACTTTCAGTTTAGGGAGGGAGTTTTAGAAATTCCTCTCCACTGAGTTTCAGGCTCAGTCAGTTTCAGGTATGAGGTTTCGGTTGCACGAGGACACATACAGTACATTACATGTACACTGAAAGCTGCAGTGGGTAGAAATGGAGCAAAAAAGTTATTTTTATAAAACGGTCACTATATCCTGACATTAGTACATGAGACAAGTAATCTAAAAAAAATCATGTTCGTCCATGTCCTCCAGTGCTCCTAATGGCATCTGCAGGATTACACAGACCGGAGAAAAACAACCAATCAGCGCTGATCTGGAGTCTCTGAGCAGCTGTCAATCACTGGCAAACTCTGATCAAACAGTCGAACTAGGCAGCGCTGATCAAATGTAAAAGCTGTAAAAAGCTGTAAAATGAGAACGTTTGTGACCCAGGGGCCAGTTCGGGAGTGATTGACAGCTGCCTCTTGAATGAACAGCCAATAGGAACGCTCTCTCTCTGAAATGACCTGCGCTAGACTGGCTAGATTTTCTAAACCCTGAAAACAGCCATGAGGAGGTGCAGAAGTCTAGTTTTCTCTCAGAGCACTTGAATTACAAGATGCTGAAAGGTTATTGTTGCCCAGTGATGCCCCAAACATTGTGCCTGCTGCAGCTTTAAGCCACAGACCTGTGCTCAGTGTGGCCACATATTCCCCACACTATGCTGTCATTCCCATCCCCTCTCTCCAGCTCCACCTCCTTGCATAAAGGGAAAGTTGGAGGAAGAATAATGTCATTGGTTTTGGCCGGGGCTTGTGAACATTAAACACTTCAAAAGCATGACTTACACTGAAACAGCTCAGTGAGCTGGCTGCACTCCACACTTCTGCCTGATCAGGCATATTTTCTTTTGCCTTGCCTCATGAGCACACACACTCTCAGCGTCTCCAGCCCTCATATCATACATCAAGCAACATCTATGCTGTCACTCTGAATCGCGCTGATGAAACACGGGGAAAGCCACGGCCCTGTAAACAAACACACCTCTCTCGCCTCTCATCCCTTCATCCCTCCCTCTGTTGGTTTCACTCCTGAGAGAAGAGAAGTCTCTGGCGTAGTCTTTGAAAAGTGACCACCACCCACTAATCTTCTCCTCAGCGGAGCCCAGTTTGCTTCAAATTAAAACCTTGACACCCCGTCTCCTGAGACCTCCACGCTCCAAAACCACATGGTGGTTTTTCAGCGCTCTGCCATCTCTCCTTTCCTTTCCTCTCCTCCCCTCCTTTCTTTTTTTTTTTTTTTTATGCTCTCACTGTTTCTCTTGTTCTGAATCATTCCTCTTGATTATATGGTATCATGGGCACCCTGTTCGCTGTCATTACTCATTCACTCCTAAATGATTATGTAGTGGTGGAGCAGCCCAGTGTCGGTGCAGTAAACGGCAGCCCTTTTTTAACTCTAAGAACAGGCTGGCTAACTCCAGGGGATTAAAAGGTGGAGAGAGAGAGAGTGTTGACCTGGGAGGGCTTCTCTTTTATATTTGATGAGTTGTAGAGCACGATTACATCTCAGAGAATGGCCAGGGAGGACCTGGAGAGCTTTGATATGGTGAGGCGGCGATGGCACTTAATGACAGCGTGCGTTTAACTGCATGGAAATATCACCCAAGGCCTCTATAAGATGAGCCGGTTGTTAGCTGAGTGGGTTTTGGCTGTACTGCTTTAATCCAACCAGCAGGGAAGTTGCGAGGTTCTCACGCACAGTGACACTCAGTATTTCCTCACTGTTGGCCTGACATGCAGCGATGATATGTGATGTCCCTTAGAATCGGTCTCAAATCTGTTTGGATCCCTTGTGCAGCAGGAACACCTACATTCCTGCGAGCCTTATGTCACTATGAGATGTTAAAACCGAGCCACCCTTCTGGCCAGGAAAGGATGAATCTCCAGAGAGCAGGGGAGATTGTCCGGTGGAGACATGAAGCAAGGATAAGCAAATCATCCTAGATTTGGATGTATTCCCTCCTGTTGATGGGAGATAAAGCGTAACATCCTCGTTAATCTTCGTGGTATATTTTAGCTGTTTGTGCAAACCGTTATCACTGATATGCCTCTCCCAACCAAGATAGAACATCTGAACAGGCCTGGATGCACAACCACAGGAAGCGGTGGGGGCAAAGGTCAGCAAGGGCAGGAAATGCATCATGGGATACCACTGTATCATGTTGCAGAGAAGTGGGCAGGGAAGGATGAGAAGAGAGCGAGGGAAAGAGAAGAGGAGAGAGTGGGCGGTCTGGCGTACTATAGTTAGGTTACACTGTACAATAAATAAAGAAAAACTACAACTTCAGAGCTGCAACAGAATGTCCTGCTACAACCTCGAGGGCCTTCCTTCTGGGGTTTTTCAGCTGATTTTCCACTTGTGCAGTGGTGCGTTCACATCCCTGCGTCAGCACATAAATGGCCTGTGTGATGTTTCATGTCAGGGGAGCAGCCTGATACCACGGAGCCGCCTCGGCGAGGCTGTGAACCCTTCTGGCCTCGCTCTGTACTTAACAAAGAGCCGAGAAGCACACACACACACACACACACACACACACACACACACATTAACTGCTTGTTATACCTTTGCACCACAGACCCCCAGCCGGGAGTCTACTTCACACACATGCTCAACATTTAGTAGCCTAGAGGTGTGTTCGGATGCTGCCTCTGAGCTCAGTCAGATCAGCACTTCCCCACAATGTTTGACAAAGTCGACGTTTACATGCACTCTCATATTCCACTGTTTCTCAGGTCATGTAAACTCGGGGTGTAAGAGAATAGCAATACACACGAGTATCGCAATATTGTATTTTGCGGTACTGCATCCATTCCCAAAAATGCTGTATCAATTTGTAATTAAATAAAAATCACGGTCCAGCAGTGGACCCGGCCACGATTCTGTCATTTGGAGGTTGAAGCAGTGTTACAGCTAGAATGAAGGCACTGGCATCATATGTAACCTCAGGAATCCACTGGTACCATCCATGTCATGCTCGTCTTGTTGTGAAGGAGGCTAAATACACAGTAATGCTAAATTTTGGTGAGGAACAACCGTCATGGCCATTTTTAATAATTCAGATGTGTGAATGTAAATGGGTTCTCTGGGTCCCCACCAGTCTCCCCTTTACAGACATGCCCACTTTATGATAGTCCCAGTCAGTCTGGGGCAAAAACCATCCAGCTTTTTGCTTGCAGTATAAATGTGTTATTTTCTCCTATTCTAAGATGGTGTTTGAATATTTCTGCATACTGGGGTCCATGAAATGTATTATAATTACAGAAACTGAGAGACTCTTTTGGATCTAATGAGCCCAACTGTATCCATGCGTGATGAATTTAGTCGCCATTTCACAGCGAACAATTGTAATATATCACCGTGCTTAAAGAATCACAATATATTTAAATGTTAAACCGGTATCATGATGTGTATTATTACACAGCCCTAATATAAACAGCATATCCTGTTTGCATATGCTGAATTAGGCCTCATACTGAATGGAGCATTTTCTGATTAAGACATGTGGGATGTGCCGATATTATTCTGGCTGGAGGAGCATTTGGACACGTATACAGTACATGTGTCTCAGTTTGGGTTTTTATGATTATGGTTTGTCTGTTTACAGTCAGCTCTGTGCGTTGTACACAAACCAACTAGCCAGCAGTTCTCAGAGATGCATGGTCCTGAAGAAAGGCCCACATTTCTGGTCTGAAGAGAAACACACCTACTTTTAAACATTATGAAAGACTTGGATATCAGCAGGTTTTTGGATATGCTCAAATATCGCAGCACCGTCCTTTTCAAGAAAGCGGTTGAAGGAGAGAAAGAGGGAGGCTGTGTGTACCAGTTAAGTTAATCTGAATATGCACAGCTGCCTGTAAACAGGAATATTAGTGGAATATTTATTTTCATCAGCCATGTAAACAGCTTAGTGGGAATATTGTCTTTTTCAGAATAAGGGCAAACATGGGAATATTTTGTGCATGTAAAAATAGTCAACATGTTGTCAACAAGCAAAAGAACAGTGACCATTTTTTAGACAGTTCACTTAGAGAAAGAATGGGAAGTGTATTTCCCAAAAGTCTTTGTACTATTTCTTTAAGATGAAAAATGCAACGGGTGTTGTTGGTCGTGCCGCCCCTAATGTGTTCCTGCCCCTATATTCAACTACCGTTGGCTTCTGCTTTACATGTTCACCAACACATTATCTATCATTATCTATTATCTCTGGGCGGGAGGTTTCTTCGAGCGCTCTTTAATAACCCAAGCAACAAGCGGCTGCGCTCATATTGTTCCAGGGCTTTGTTAAGGTGCACCAGAGGAAACCGGAGCAGGGCTGCGGGTTAGAGCGCTGGTATTCGCTGTGCGTCGGTGTCTCACACCTGTTCCCATCTCCGAGGACAACGCAGCTGGCCCCGTCTCTCAACACGCACAATTCACAAAACACAATCCTCAAATCTCCTCTAACCCATCCCCTAACCCTCCTCTTAAATCAATCTGTAAAACATCTGCCCAGTAAACACAGCATCCACAGTAGCCTAACTTTGCTTTTAGCTGATAGCTCACCCTTGTAATTACTCTCTGTAATGATACACATAGGCACACTAACACATCCATAGAGGAATAATGCTGGCTTTAATCGCCGACACACTACACTCGGTTCCGGTATCCACTTCAGGAAGCTCTGGCAGCGCAGAGAGGGAAGGAAGCATCCTAAACTGCATCCTCAGGTTACACTTCCTATAAGCCGCAGCTTGGTAATTAGTGCTTGTTAGACTAGCTAGCCGGGCTCATGTGATGTGGAGGAAGAACGCGCTCGGCTCCCACATGCAGCCGCTCATTTGCTGGGATATTAAGCACAGTCTGAAGGCCAAGTGTCTCCAGAGAGCAGAGCGTGCTGTGTGTGTGTTAACATGCATCCGTTTCCTGCGTGATATCTATCCGCTGCATTACATCAGGACAAGATTCATCACCTAATTATCAGTCCCAGTCTCAACAAGCACCTTACCTAACATAGTGAATAGATGCTCGCCATTCAGTTCTTACAAAGAGCTCGATGCTCATACAGTAGCCTGTGGCCTTTGATGCTAATTAGGTTTCTCATCCTATTGTGAACAACAGCATTCAGGATGTTTGTTTTTTTGTTTTTTTCTCCCCGCCAGCGCAGCACGCCTCATTCCAGGCTGGTGAACATGTCATGATCAAGGGCTCAGCCTGTAAGATCCAGTTCAGCTCTAATGACACTCGCTGTGACATTATTGGATTATCACATTTCATATACAAAGGTTAAGGTTTCATATGCACTGCCCGCATCGATAGGAAAACATGTACGCCTTGAAATAACAATCGATAAGACCTTTTTTGCAGGCATGACTCTGATCATCGGTGTGTTTGTCCCCTTACAGTGAAGGAGGATTGTGTGTCAGACGCCGAGGATGATGGCAGCACGGACGCCCTGGTGGAGGAGATGCTCCAGCAAGGAGACACGGCCGTCATCTACCCAGAGGCCCCAGAGGACGAGCTTCAACGCCAGGGCACCCCAGACGCCAGCGTCCATGACGAGAACGGTACAGGACAGCACCACGCGCCATTCACAGTGCTTTCATGTTACGGGTGTTTCTGATTTTTTTTTTAATTCGCAGAGCAATGCTTGATGAATATACCGTATACATAGTGTTATTTTCTATCTTGACATGAAAAAATATTACAAAATAATGTGATTTAATAAAAATTATGAAGCATTTAATGGGTCCAAACTAGAGCTGTCAAAGTTTACATGATAATAAAGCGTTAAAGCAAATTCATTTTAACGTGACAGATTTCTTTAATGTAATAACACAACCTGCAATTTTTAGGGTGTGGCGGGCTCAGTGTCATATTGAAGTAGGAAAGGAAGGAATCCACTGGTACCAACCATGTCATACTAGCTTATAGCAAAGGGGATAAATAATGCTCCAAACATATGCAAAATTGTGGTGAGGAAAAACTGTCATGTCCATTTTCAAAGGGGTTTCCATGGAAACCGGAGTTAGCAGGTGAGCACATGGATGACAGGTTGGGCCGCCCACACAGGTGACCCTCAGGAAAACAAGTCTGAGAGCAACTTTAAGTATTTATTGTTAGTCCTTAACATGTACAGTACACTTATTAATTAGTAATTGTGTAATCTGTGGGTGCTTTCTCACTTTCAGGGTGTAGAGAAAATCATGAAATACCCTATTTTCAAAAAATGTTAATATCAATATTTACAATGATGCTGGATATACATGAGGATATTAACTTGATTATTGCCAATCTGAGCACAAACATTGATGCTTGCAGTTATGTGCGCAGTGTTAAAAAACATTAAAATTCATAGAGATTGATATTTTTTTTATTTGGGGGAGTCAGAAGTGACCTGCACTGCAGAAACACCCTAATACAAGAAAACCTGTAATGACACTCTTAGCCAGATCATTTTTGTGTACACATCCACATTTCCAGAAATACTATTGTGTGCTTTGTGCATTGATTGCTTCAAATGTCATTCATATCCCTATTAGTGGGGCAAACACACACACTGAAACACACATTTCCACCAGAGAGCTCCCAGTCACACTGTTATTGCACCTACCCAGTAATTACTGCCCCCCTGGGGACGACTCTACCTGCTCCCCGTCTCACCTTTAGGTGTTAACTCCACCCCATTAACGCCACTCTCCGACATCATTACACACACCGCTATTTGTTAAGTGCAGCACACTGGGGCTTTTATTGCTCCCGGGCTTTTGGCTTTTACCTGCCACCACAGAGGAGGGGGGGGGGGGACGGGAGGAACGGAAACACCTGAGTAAATTTGCCACGTCTGTGTGAGCTCTGACTCACGGCTACCTGGGCGATAATGTGTGTGCGTTCCCATCCCGAGGCCCTCACCTGTCCCGTGGGGGGAACTTAATACATCACCTGTTAACGAAATAATGCTTTACCTGTGTGGGAGCCAGGCAACCGAGACCCTCTGTTAACCAGCCTGGATGTCGGCAGGCGGCTGTTGTTTACCCAGCTCACTTTTCCTTACATGTGTGGGTGTTTTTGAAACGCACAATAGGCAATCAAATGATGGAATCTCAGTCATGCAGAAGCTGTAATTGCTGGGCAAGAAGCACAAAAGCAAAAATAAATGAGTCCTGCCTTGGCAGCCCAGTGTGCCATTTCTACAAGGACAGGAAGTGTTAGAATGGATCACTGATCAACATTTACCCATTTGGTTACCTGGGTGCTGTTTACCTGTGGGGGAGGACCTCTCAGCGATTGGTGAACTAGCAGAGGAGTGTGACTAGAGCCGGCCTTGTGTAACATCAGAGAGCCCTCCCTACCGACCATGTGTTTAACCTCCTCCTCCCCGTCACTCTCACACATGCCGTTACAACACTTTCCTCCTTTCTTTCCACCAGGAACTCCTGACTCCTTCTCCCAGCTGCTCACCTGCCCGTACTGCGCACGTGGCTACAAGCGTTACAGCTCCCTGAAGGAGCACATCAAGTACCGGCACGAGAAGACCGAGGACAGCTTCAGCTGCTCCGAGTGCAGCTACAGCTTCGCGTACCGCGCTCAGCTGGAGCGGCACATGACGGTCCACAAGGGCGGACGGGATCAGGTAGGAACCGACCGACAGGCCCGGTCAGGGCTGGACGCTGGTCCACACCTCCACTGGTTGAACTGGAAAATCTGTCTCATCTGCTGATGTTCCACCGATTTCATTTCATTTCTGCTCAGTTTGTGAGTGGAAATGTATTTTTTAACACATTATAATCATCATTTATAGATAGTAAATTGAGAGTTTATTAAACTTAGTTAATAGGTATTTTATTGTTAACAATGAAATGATAATAATGCATACTACACATTATAACATTATAAGCCTTAAAGATTTTTTAAAGCTATAGAAACATTACACAGACAGATATTTGTAACACTGGTCCATCTATTTCTTAAAGGTTTACAGATCATTTGTTTATCATTTTACTTAATATAGTATGTAAAATGTTACGATGTATGCAACAAAAACTGTTAGTAAATATTTTACTAATGTAATCAGAATGTAATTGTTATGGCTTCTTAGCAGCTATGATACAATATAGAATTTAGAAAGTAATTATTACATATTACACAAATTAATGATAAAATAACAACTGTTTAACAGTAACAGTTTACCATTTATAAATGATGGTTATTATAAAGTTTTTTTGTTGCAAAGTTAGATACTTAAAGCAGCTAGATGATTTCTTTGAATCCTCTTTTAAGAGCATCATACATACTCTGGTACTATAATAATGAAGTCTGCTCATTAATATTTTGCAGGACTTACTGAAACCAGGTAGTGAGGAACTAGTCAACATTTTACATATTAATATCCTTTGTAAGAAAGATATTCTCTGCTTCAGTTCAATATTCTGATATTTATATGTGTCAGTCTACACAAATGGCTCGACTGGATCACTTTAATCAGTGTCAGTAGCACACAGTAGTAATTACGCACTGACAAAGTTACTCTAGATTATGCAAACCTACATGGAAGCTTAGTCCCGTTTCTTTAGCGGCTCACTTCCAAACATGATAAATAAACATGAACTTCTGCCCCCGATTGATTAATGACATTGTGACATGAATTAGTAGCGGTTCAAAGGTTGTGTTTTCATTGTGTCTCACCAAACGTCCCCTCTCCCTTCGCCCCGACAGAGACACATCACTCAGTCGGGAGGCAATCGGAAATTCAAGTGCACTGAATGTGGCAAAGCATTTAAATACAAGCACCATCTGAAGGAGCACCTACGCATCCACAGCGGTGAGTGGACAACCCGTCACCATGGCAGCATTCTGTGTGTGTGTGCGTGTGTGCGTGCGTGCACGTGAGCAGGTCTACAGTATACGTCTTTGCCATGATTCTCTGTTGACCACAGATGTTTCAGTGAACCAATATTGATGTTTTATTTATGTTTTAGCCAATTCCCTGTATTTAGATATCCTTCATTGTGTTTCAGTCCATTGTGTGCTCTTCCTTAATGTGCCATAATTGTGTTTCTTTTGGCATTATGGGACAGCAATTAGAGAAGGGCATTTCCCAATGGTGCCATTACATCAGCGTTTAAGCATCATTGAAATGCATTAGAGCTTTTTCCTACCGCACTGCTCATAGCCTAGCTTGCTCATTTAGCTTCATTCACTAATGGAAATCTGTCCCCCCCCCCCCCACCCCCTGTTATACACATTGTGGTTATATACAGGAGAGAAACCCTACGAGTGCTCCAACTGCAAGAAGCGCTTCTCCCATTCAGGCTCATACAGCTCC
This sequence comes from Pterois miles, assembly GCA_947000775.1. NCBI lineage: Eukaryota > Metazoa > Chordata > Actinopteri > Perciformes > Scorpaenidae > Pterois > Pterois miles. Next base: position 2,268,116 of record CAMQGK010000586.1, on the reverse strand, counting down.
CACATCAGCAGTAAGAAGTGCATCAGCGTCATCTCATTTAACGGCCGACCACGCTTGGGGAACGCCAAAACCCAGACCCAGGGTCCATCGCCCGTGCTGCCCACATCTCCCTCAGTCCTCCGCACCCAGATCAGGGAGAAGCTGGAGCACAGCAAGCCCCTGCAGGAACAGCTGCCACTCAATCAGATCAAGACCGAGCCTGTGGACTACGAATACAAGCCGACAGTGATAGCGCCCCCAGCTATGGCTGCCGTGAACGGCGGGGTTTTCAACGGAGGCGCCGCAGCTCCTCTGCAGGGCACGGTGCAGGCCGTGGTCCTGCCCACTGTGGGGCTGGTGTCACCCATCAGCATCAACCTGGCAGACCTGCAGAATGCTCTCAAAGTGGCGGTAGATGGTAACGTCATTCGCCAGGTGCTGGAAGGCAATGCCAAAGGCCAGGGGCAGGTGAACTCGGGGTTAACCACTGGAATGCTCCATCCCGCACAGCAGCAACTCATCTCAGCCATCAGTCTGCCTATTGTGGGTCAGGACGGAAATGCAAAAATCATTATAAACTACAGTTTGGACCCCAGCCAGGGCCAGCTCACAGCCCATAACCTGAAGAAAGAGCCTGAGTCAACCTCACCGGGCCAGACCACCACTGACAACTTCAAATCCCAGAAACTCCCAGAGGATCTAACCATCAGAGGCACCAGGCCCAACGAGACTACCGAAAAAGAGGAAAAGACCACTAAAACATGTCTCCTGTGTGATAACTGTCCCGGCGGGCTGGAAGCACTCCATGCCCTCAAGCACTGCAAGAAGGAGGGTCTCAGGCTGAACGGAGCAGGACTGGATAAGTCAGAGTCTGCTGTCGCTGCCTTGCTGTCGGAGGGAGGACTCTGTAACCAGCCCAAGAACCTCTTGTCCCTGCTCAAGGCCTACTTTGCCTTAAACGCAGAGCCCACCAAGGATGAGCTGGCTAAGATCTCTGACTCAGTCAGCCTGCCGGTCCACGTGGTTAAGAAGTGGTTTGACAAAATGCAGGAGGGTCAGATATCACTGGGTGCTCCAACACCCCCCTCAGAGGAAGAGGACACCTGTGAAGCTAACAGTGTGGTGTCTCTAGTCCCAGGGAAGGACAAGGCCACTATGAGCCCCTCTGTGACCCAGGACAGCCCAACAGAAGCCACCCCAGCAGAGGTGAATGGCGCCCACAGCTCGCCGGCTTCTCCCTCACCACTAAACCTGACAGCCGGCGGTCCCGTCCCAGCCCAGCCTTCCCAGAGCACTGAGGGACCTTTAGACCTGTCGCTGCCAAAGCCCGCCAGAGAGGAAGCAGAGAGAGTGGTGGCTAAAGCCCGCATTCGCCCCTCCCCTTCCTCCGGCTCTACCAATGTGGATGAACCCCTAAACTTAACTTGCACAAAGAAAGAGGCATCGCCACTCTCAGCCATGGGCGTCAGCCCCATCGCACTGTACGCCAGCCAGCCAAGTGCCAAACCCCTCGACATTGTGACCACAATGCAATGCCTAAGGGCGCTAGCCACTAATAACAAACAGACTATCCTGATCCCTCAGCTGGCTTACACCTATACCACTACAGCAAACAGCCCTGCTGGGACTGAGACGCAGGAAACCATCCACCTCAACGGAGTGAAGGTGTGCAATCGTTTACCTCCCCCAGTTTAGTCTTTGTTTGAAGTATTGTCTGACATTTTGGGAAGTATGCTCATTTGCTTAGAGTTTGATGAGAAGATACCGCTCTCATATCTGTATGCTAAATATCAAGCTAGCCAGTTAGCTTACATGTAGCTTTGCACAAAGACTGGAAACAGCTCTGTCCAAAGTTAACAAAACCCACCTACCAGCACCTCTAAAGCTCACAGATGTCAGAACTAAAGCTGGAGTATGCAGATTGGAGCAAATATGACGATCCTCAGAGCCAACCAACCAATGAGAGCCAACCAATCAGAGCCTAGCTAGAGCCTTGCCATCTCTGAGCAGCTGTCAATCACTCACAGACTCCGATCAAACAGTCAAACCAGGCAGCGCTGATCAAATATGAATCAGTATTCTGTTACTGTAATGACTATTTCTCCCCTCAGATGTTTTCAGAAACATCTTGTAGTTACTGTTTAGCTGTAAAATGAGAAAGTTTGTGAGCCGGCAGCCATGTTGAGATCAGTTGAGGTAATACCAAGCCCCGCCCACCAGCTGGAGTAAACTTTATATTTTTATACTTAACTTAACTTTATACTTTTTATTTTGCTTAACTGAAGTAGAAATGAGACGACATATTCTGGTTTTATGGATGGTTGTGTGCCGGACTATTGGGTCACTATTTCATCACTATGAGTTTACAACGCAATCAGTGGAGAGTCCAAACAAAATATAATGTGTTAATTAGTCAAATGTAGAGGTGCCAGTAGACAGATTTTATTACCTTTGGACAGAGCCAGGCTAGCTGTTTCCCTCTGTCTCCATTCTTTGTGCTAAGCTAAGCTGCTGCTGGCTGTAGCTGTATATTTAGTGTACAAACATGAGAGCAGTATCAATCTTCTCATCTAACTCTTGCCAACAGTGCTTATAAGCATTCCCAAAATGTCAGATTGGCTGTCTGTGCTCCTGAGTTACTGTGTGGCCCACTGTATACAAGGAAAGAAGTTATTTTTAATTGTTCATAACTTTATTAGCTTCATCAGCATATCAGAGATAGTCAGTTTTTATCCTCTAGTTTGACTATAGCGTGTGGTTGGAGTTTTGACCTCTTCAGGTCAAAGCAGCAAACACGTCTGACTCTGAAACTCTTATTTTGTAAAGCAACTGATTTACAGACAGTGTGGGGAAGATTTTGGAGTCTAATCCCGAAGCCATTTTAAGAAGCAAGTGGTTTGGAATCAAGTTGGCTTTTCTCTTTTTGGAGCGATCAGTCAAACCCTTCAGTCCAGATCATTACTTCTTATTGTTCAGAACCACCAGGACATGATAGATAGTGTGAAACCATCCAAAGGGTAATCAATAAGTCATATATAGAAATGTCAGAATTCAGCTCGTTGTAAAAATGATAGCCATTAATAGCGTAGTTCTTCATTGTGCAGACATGTGGTGATGGATGTAGATCTCTGTGGGTGTATGAGTGATCTTCCTGGGCTGTCACCCAGAGGACATGAGGCTGCACTTTACTGTAGAGAACCTATTGATCCGCTGGAATCTGTTTAAACGGCACACCTCTGCCTGCCCCATTGATTTATCGTTGTTGTATTATACTTTCGTGTTAAGTGGATTGGCATAGACCTGCCTTGTAAAAAGAAAGAGCTCTGTGTATATATCATCTCCTTAATATTGGCTCACATCCTCTTTCACTGGGTAGGAGATAACTGTAAGTGTGCTCATAGGTGATTTTAAGCTATGAGTAGGATATAACACGGCATCATTTCCTGCAGTGCACACACACACACACATTGTTCACTAGGGGTGGAAAAAAAAAAACACGATTATGATTTTGAAATCTTTTTTTAATGCCAGATATATTTGCTATATTGGAGTCTATGTGGAGGCAGAAGGAAGTGACCACTTTTATTGTTGCAGTCCGAGTAATGTGATGTCATGTCTGTTACCTACCCATCAACCAAAACAAACCGCAACACGTCAAATCGACAAAGTAGAAAATCGGACCTCCACCCTCCCATGTTAATCCAGTGTGGTAAACACTACACATCCAGAAAAGGATGGAAACACTTTGGGTTTCACATATCGCAGGAAAAGCAGAGCTAGACATCACGGCTAAAGCTGCAGAGAGCTACAGACGGACGTGGAGGAGTTAGAGGAAGTATACGTGTGTGACTACGGCCATTTTTCAAAATAAGTTGTTAACAAAGGGAACTGTATATACAAAATAAGACTGATATGATTATATTCACCAGAAGAATAAAACATCAAGTCCCATCAAGTAAAAAGAAAAAACCACAATACGACTAATGTATGAGGGAAATGTCGTTATTCTTTGATTTTGGTTGTCTGACGCTGACTGATATATTTGACTCCAGGACACCTGACTATTTACATGCTGAAAATCAAACATGTTCATTTATTAATTTTGATATATTTTCCAAAATAAAAGTCCCTAAGTGATTGATTCAAATTTTTCCCATGGTCTAGTGTTAAAACAAGTTAACAAAAATCAAATCGGAATAGTAAAAATCGCAGCATATGTCAAATCGGCTCCCAAGTATCGTGATAGTAGTGAATGGGGAGATAGGCGTATTGTCCCAGTCCTAGTGGTCACTAGTACCAGTGCTTTTCTGACTCGTTCATTGTCAAACATTTTGAATTTCGACCAAAACGTCTGATTTCTCACATTCTCCAGGAGGAGCGGCAGGACACCGGCTCAGAGGGCGTGTCCACCGTGGAGGAGCAGAACGACTCGGACTCGGGCCCTCCGAAGAAGAAGATGAAGAAGACGGACAGTGGCATGTACGCCTGCGACCTGTGCGACAAGATCTTCCAGAAGAGCAGCTCGCTGCTGAGACACAAATACGAACACACAGGTAAATACGAGCTGTCGTGTGCTGCCCAGGCCTACACCCCAAACACAGCCAGAAACCACAGACGGACTCCGACACAGAACCGGAGCTCGTCTTCTTGGGAACGATGAGTCAGAGAGTGAGTGAAGGGGGATTTTGAGCTGCAGCGTAAGGAAGGGTGGACACCTCCATTCCAGCAGGTATTACTCAACATGCACAGAAGAGGTCTGAGAGTTTCTTTCCAACTCCCCACCTCTGCGCTGCCAGCTTCACATGTGAAGCCCCAAATGTTGCAAGAGGCGAGCTCTGGTAGTGATTTGGATCGCTCTAAGATGATGATTCTGTGGCCAAGTGGAGGTCAGCGCTCTCAGAGGCGTTTCAGCTTTATTTTATTTTTTTCTTTATTACTCTGATACCTGGCTTGCAAGCATAGTTTTCAGCTCCAAATGACCTCATCCAAGGTGAAAAGCTGTTCCCTGCCTGGATAAAGTTTCCTTGAAGGTTTGCGAGCACAATTGTTGTGATTTTGTTGTATTGTTTTGAACTATTCTCCTTGGATACATCGATGATAGATGCTGTTATGTATTGTTACTCTCAGCCTCTCTCTGCCATTGTACTGGAGTGTTTACTGTTTTCCTCCCATGTCTGTGTCTTTTCACTCAACAGTGTTTCCATTTTTCTTAAACATACGTACATATTTATTTTTCTCTTCCTCTGCAGGGAAGCGACCTCACGAGTGCGGCATCTGCAGCAAGGCCTTCAAACACAAGCACCACTTGATCGAACACATGCGCCTCCACTCGGGGGAGAAGCCGTACCAGTGCGACAAGTGCGGCAAGCGCTTCTCCCACTCGGGCTCCTACTCCCAGCACATGAACCACCGCTACTCCTACTGCAAGAAGGAGACGCAGAGTCGAGGCGAGGGCCGGGAGAGCCCCGAGGAGGACGGCGAGGCCCGGGCCGAGATGGAGGCTCTGGGCCGGCTGGAGCGGCTCCTGGCCACCTCCCAGCTGGACTTGGATGAGCGAGGGAGCAGCACAAGAGAGGAGGAGGAGAGCGAGGAAGATGAGGAGGAGGATGGTGCGGTGGACATGGATGACATCCAGGTGGTGCAGATAGGGGATGAAGGAGGGGATGAGGAGGAGGAGGAAGAAGGGAGGAATGAGGAGGAGACAGAGAGAGTACTGGTAGAGGGAGGAGGAGAGGAGATAGAGGGAGGAGGAGAGGAGGAGAAGACAGATGTGGAGAAGAAAGAGGAAGAAGAGGAGGCTGACACAAGGCAGGAGCAGGTGCTCGGCAGCATTCAGGAAGAGGAGGAAGTCAAGCTGGAGGAAGAGGAGGCGAATACAGAAGAAGGGGTGTCAGAAGAGGGGAAAGCAGAGGGGGAGGTCACGGAGGAGAGCGGAGGAGAAACAGACACGATTTGTGAAGAGCAGAAGCCGACGCCGCAGGAGAAAGGAGATACTGACTAAAAGAGGAATCAGACTCCTCCACGAGACACAATCAGATTCCTCCTCTCCTCCCGCAGAGGAGGAACGGCGGAGAAGATGTCCGGTCGCTCTGACAGTTCGCTTCAGTTCACTACTGTGTAGAAATCCAGGTGTGCCTGAACAAATACTAGTGACTTTTCAGCAGGAGAGCAGCTTCTCACTGCTAGAAAAATCAATTTGTAAAGAAAAAGATGAAGACGAACATGAATTTTAACAAACGAAGGAAATGCATTATACAGACTTTGGAAGCTAGAGCCGACATGTTTTAGATAATGTTTTATTACTAAAACACCTTGGGTCATTTCTTTTTATCAGTGTTACTAATTTTATCACTCATATTTTAACCTTTAAAAGCTGTACAGTTGGGAGATATTTCTATACCTTTTTATTGCCAATGAACAAAAAAAGTCAGTATTTTATTAAGTTGGAAGGAAAATAAGAAAAATCCTGTGCACTACAAGTGGCTTGGTTTACCTATGGATGGAGCAGTTGAGTTGTGTTGTCTACCCTTCAGTATTACCGCACTAGATATACCACGCCATCACGCTAGCAGACGTTAGCGTTTTCTTTTTGATTTTCTTTTGATTGGATTGTGAGCCTTAAGAAGAAAAACAATGGAGAACGGACGGGTCTTTTTCACTCATTTACTTCCTGTTAGACTTTTAGACTCGTTGTCTTTTACACATCAGTGTTTTATAGGTAACCGTTTGACATTTTAGGGAAATGTACTTGATAATTAGATGAGAAGATCGAACCAACATACCTGTCCGATAAATATACGGCTACAACTAGCTGCAGCTTAGCTTAGCTTAGCTTAGCTTAGCTTAGCTTAGCATGAGGACGGAACAGGGGGAAACAGTGAGCTAAAGCTAGAAGCTATTTGCTGCTTATCTACTGTAGCCCACTACGGTCCAGTAGGTGGTGGTAAAGCATGCTGAACTGTTTCCAGACAGAGCGAGGCTACTCGTTTTCCCCATAGAGTGCTACAGGAGTGAGTCCAGCTAATGAGTTAGCATTTTAGTACTTCTAGTTCCCTCGTCTGGAAGTCAGTGGGTTTTTTAGTGAGATGCCTGAAATCAGGTCTGTTGGTAACATGAGCTGAACAAAACGTGTATCATAAGTGTGTGTTTCTCAGCTCATTTTCAGTATTAACTAAAAACCCAGTGGAACAATCCTGTTGGCTTTTTGTCGAGGGAATCCAGGGCGAGGCCGACTCTACAAGATCTGGTTACAGCGCTGCTCACGGTATTGTGGCGAAAAATCCCCCTGTGGCCCAAAAAGCGTTTTCCCAATAGACCACAGTTGTAAAAGATTTGTCTGTAAAACTAACAGGACACTTCGAACTGCAAACAAGCCTGTTATGACTCTTTCATTAAGAATTTTTCATCTATGGAGGTTTTATATTTGTAAAACTTTCATGGAGCTGAGAAAAGCCATTTAAAAATCGGTGACATAATCGTGATGTGAAGTCTGTGGTACTGAGCGGGAACTGGCGAGCGGCGCCAGCAGGAGAAACATTACTGCACTGTTCAGCAGGCTGCAAACTCCAGATGTAAACCTGGAAGCTAGAAAACTCTTTAGCTGTATGCGCCAGGCAATGATTACCTCTCACTGGACAGAACAGGCACCATCTTGGAGTCCGGTATCCAGTTCTTATAACACATCCCTATGCCTAGTGTGCTAAATAAATCTCCTTACTGAAGCTGCATATTTACCCGGCACGTACAAGAAGTGGTCGATCTTCTCATCTAACTCTAGACAGCAAATAATGCTCTTTTCTTAAAATGTCAAACTATTGCTTTAAATGTTCAGAGCGAGCAGAAAGGGGATGTAGAAAACTGTCGACCCTCCCTATGCCTACCCCCTACTCCGAGCCATATGCAAAAAATCTAACTAAAACAAGAGAAACATGCATATCAAAAGTGCCATTGAATATTGCTGTTGAAGCTTAGCAGCTGTGATCAGGTATTGCCGGGTCCCAGATCACCAATAAGCCGGAATACTGTTGACTTTGGCTCGCCACCACACCTGAGAGTAGAGTTTAGTCCACCACACATTCATGTGTCCTAGATTTTATAGCTGTTGCTTTTATTTCTAATCTGAGCAGCTAAACGAATTACAATGCACATGTGTTCAATGGATGATGATGAAGTTTGATTTCTAATTGCTAACTGTGTCCTGCCTTTTCAAAGCTTATTCAGTGCACTTGTTTAACACACCATGAAACGCTCAGATGTCTCTTCAGGTAACAAAATGTAGGCAAAATGAATCCCAGGAGTTTAATTCAACAATGTTTTTACCTGTCAGTATTATTTTTTGTCTCTTATGTTGTTTTATGTTCTGTTTCATTGTGTGTACTGTATGTTTTCAGCAATGGCAGTATTATCCCCACCCCCAAGGAGATGGGTATGTCTGTTTAGTCATAGAGAACTTTTATATTTATGTGTCTTATTTTTTATATTTCTTTAAGGTTATTTATTACACTATGTAGTGTACAATACTGTAGTTTGTATTAATACGATAATATATTTTAGTATGGAAAAAAAAGATTCAAAGGCAAATAACTACAAGCCTGGAAAAATGAGACTCCAGCATACTGAAGTATGTTTTTCGAACAAATAAAATGATGTTTTTCCTCGGAAAAAGAAAAAACTCGCACCCTGCAAGCCTGAAAATCGGAACGTGTGACCTCTGTGCATCCATCCTCATGATAGTTTTCTTTCCCCTCTCTAATATGAAGCTACTGAACTTATGAAAACTAATCGTATGTCTAATAGCATGAGTGTGTGCTGTTTTATTGAAGGATTACCCTTAACCACACAAACTGTCCTTTATGCCAAGCCAAAATAATATTGACATTTGTTGTTATGTTTTTATTTGTGCCAATTTGTTACTTTATGTCAGTGTCAAGACCACGCCCACTTTTATATGCCCCTCCCCCTTTTAACACCCTCATCTTTTTTATAGTGATTGTTTTTTGTTTGTTTTCTTTTTTTGCTCATTTTTTATGACTCCCCATCTCACAATAAAATACATCAATTACAAGCTGTTGGGTTTGTGATGATATTGTTATTGAGAGCTTTAAAATCACACAGTATGAAGTTGTTGCTTGTACTGCAATATCCAAGTTAATGTTACATAGATTTTATAAATCTAAATCCATGAGGTGGAAAAGATCAGAATATCATTTAAATATGATTGATTATTTAATAGTATTTAAACTGTTTGGGGTCCTCGAGGCATTGGGCCTTTTGATGAACTAAAGGAGTATTTATTTGTTCATGCTTAGCCCGTACAACACGTAAAACAAACTGGTTCCTCATTTGGTGTAATAACAATAGTTTATGCTACTTTATGCATAATTGTCCCCAAATTAACAAGCCCAGTTTTTTGCAATACGTTATTTATTAATCATTATGTTTTTTTAGTCATCATATGAATATTTATCAATACATATTTGGTTTTAACAAGATCTGAAGAAAAGAAATAAAGAAAGCACTGCTTGATTTTGCCGTTATTTTTCTGAGGCCCCAAACAATGACGAAGTAAAGTCACTGTCATCAGAACAAAAGGGTTAATGAAGCCGCTTAGCTTAGCATAGCATAGCTTAGCATAGCATAAGGACTGGAAACAGTGAAGGAGAAAGCTTAGCTCTGTCTGAAGGTGACAGAAAAGCTCATTATCATGAACAACTATTAGTTACTGAACTCCAGGAAGTGACTCACCCAGCCAAGAAATGAAAAATAACATGAGCTTAAAGGTGCAGTGTGGGTTGTGGTTGCAGATTGTAACCGAGTACTCCTCCGCTCACTCCTCCCTTTCTAAGATGGCAGAAACATAACCTGCAAAGTGCAAAACCATGGTAACGCCGGCGGCCTCATTCAGAGCTTTACCGTAATAACACTACTTTAGGAGCAACGGTCAGGCGGCGGCTGGCGGTACCACGGTTTTGCACTTTGTGGCTCACGTTAGCACAGTTTCACAAGCCTGTCAGAGAATTACGGTGGCCTTCAGCATTAGAGAGGTATCAGTCCTCTCGTTTAAATCTAAAGAAAGCAAATAAGCGTATATCCCAAACTCTCAAGCTCTTATACAGTTTATGCAGTACTGTACATGAATAACAGACCTGCACATACCCATCAGTGATCAGTCACAACAGCCCTTTCAGTCCAGTCTGCCTGTTAGCAGCCAGCCCAAGGTCAACCCTATTGATCCGGATTAGGTTTCCAGGAGGGTCGACCCTCCTCCTGCCGCCCTCGCCCCCAGCCCCTCCACCAACATTAATTAGTAATGGAATGGACTAAAAATCCATAGTCTGTTGGGGAGCTGAAAATGATAGCTGGTGAACATATTTGATCATTCCCTCTCTGATGCTTTCTGTCTTCCCAGAAGCTCTGACTCACTCTGCCTCCCACGGAGGGTTTTTGGGGGGCATTTTCAGGAAAGTACTTAAGACTTAAGAAGAGAAAGCAGGTGTGAGTGGGACGGGATTCAACCTGCCACAGCCTCTTTTTGTCCGTGGATGGAGTGGGAGCAGCAGCCTAACTACCTGAGCTTTCAGGAGTGTGTTTGTAAGTGTGTGTTGGGGGAATACAGCGAGACGGAGAAGGTTTGACTGTCATCATGTTGAATGGGTCCCCAGAGACACTTGGAAAATGGGGGTTGGTGGTGAAATAATGCTTTATAGGACAGCTCACACCATAACATTACTGTGTCAAACTGTTCCAACAGCATCTTGTAATTGTGCCTATTATAAATGTCTTTAACAGTGGTCACAGCAGCACAGAGGCACCACTCTGGAACTCCAAAAGGTCAAAGAGTGTGTAGCCTGTGGCTGCATGCTCAGGACGCGAGGCCGTTTTACAGGCTTTCAGTCCAATCCGGGACCTAAAGCCAAGATATTGCCATATGTTCTGCTGGGCTCAGCATTTCAAAGGAAAATTGAAAAGCTATAACTGCTAAGAGGATATGGAGTGCTCTTGCCAATAATGGTGCAAAAGCCTGATGAAGTATCATGGCTGCCGGGACTCTGACACCGAGCCAAACCCAGGGGGCTGGAGCTCCCCGGGGAAATTTAGAGAAAAGCCGGGAGGAGGAGGAGGAGGAAAGGAAAGCCTGCTCTCAGGAAATAGCAGTCACTTAAATATCATGTTCATTTACTCAACCACTAAATAGCAGAACGTACACACAGGCATTATGTGTGTGTGTGTGTGTGTTCAGGGGAGGGTTAATATGTCACTACATGTGAGAAATAGCGGTTTCAGAGCTCCATTTGGACGTGCTGGTCAGCATACTGTATGTCTGTGTATTTATTTACCTATAGCTCGAACCTATGAGGTGCACAGGAAGACCTGTCAAACGAACAATTACACATTCAATTCACAATCAAAACATGACGGCCTCATGTACATTTATTAACTCTCAATGACAGATCAAATCATACATTTTCTACTGTTATTTGGAGGAAGAAATATAATACCTATATAATAAAAAAAATGAATAAATTGGTCATTGTCAACAATCAATGGATTTCTAATTGATTTCACTTTCATTTGGGTGAACAACTGAGAAGCCCACATATTTGTCAGAAATGCATGCACTAATTATTATATTTGTACATTAACTTAAAATAAGATAATATTAATCATAAGATAAAGCCACCAAGATAACAATATAACATCACATATTATGAAACTAGGTCTGTCAGTCCATTAATCCTCTGAGACCCACAGTAGACCTGTTTTTGTCTTTTTAAGGGGGGTCCAGGAGTCTTTAGGGGGTCCGGGGGTCTTTAGGGGGAGATAGCAGGTCAACAGTAGATGTCACATAGAAGTGACGATGATCATCTGAACGCTGCGAACCTGGAGATTATTTTGAGATGTGGCTCAGCTCTATGTTTGAAGTAGTTCTAGTCATAAATCACACGTTTATGTCTCATAAGTCAGTTTTTGGGTTGATACCACAGATTTGGTGCTAAATTTAACCTTTTTCTACCACTCTAGAATAGAAAAAAATGATTAGTAATCCTCCAAAATACCACATTTAGACACCAAGACCTTGAGGAACACCATAGAAAAAGAAATGCTGGGATTTGAGATCAAAAACTTTTGACATTCAGAGATTTTAAAGAAACCCCCTTATTGTCAGTGAAGCTAGGAAAGCCATCCATCCTCTGAATGCTCCAGGTCTCTAGTTACCAGGATGTAGTAATTGTAGTAGTAGTAGTAGTAGTAGTAGTAGTAGTAGTAGGTCTCTAGTTTGTGGCTGTACAGTTTCATGAGGCTGTGATTATCCTAGAGGTCACCACAGCTCATTTTATAGAGTGAACTCAAAGAAATGGCTCCTATGGGGACTAACATCATCACACATGAATCCAGTTGGACTCATTGGATCCACCAGAGTCTCAGCTTTACACTGAGACCCAGTTTATATAATCCAGAACTGTTAAAGGACCCCAGCATGTAGAAATATTCAAATACACCATTTTATAACAGGTGAAAATTACACATTTATACTGCATGAAAAAGCTGCATGTGATTATCATAAAGTGGGCACGTCTGTAAAGGGGGGCCGGTGGGTACCCACAGAACCCATTTTCTACACAGATGTTGAGGTCAGAGGTCAAGGGACCCCTTTGGTCATTCCAGTTTTTCCTCATCAAATTTTAGCACAAATTCATAGCACAATTTTAGCCTCCTTTGTGACAAGCTAATATGGTTGGTACATATGGATTCGGCAGCTTTTCTAGTTTCATATGAAACCAGCATCTTCAGTCTAATTTTAAATCTGAGCCTGTTACAACCTAAAAATCGAGTTAGTGTATTAACTTTGACTGTGCCGGCGTGTTTTCGGGTTGTCCATCACAATCACTCTCATGAACGCAATACCGCAGAGATGCCAAAAGGGGATTTCTTCAATTTGGTACAAATGTCCACTTGGACTCAAGGATGACCTGATCATGGTTTTGGTGGTAAAGGGTCAAGCTAACTGTGACCTCGCATCCATCCCATTCTGTGATACCTCAGGAACACCTTGGATGTTGTTTTTTGGGCACAAATATCCTTAAAGACTCAAGGATGAACTCATTAGATTTTGGTGGTCAAAGGTCAAGGCCACTGTGCCCTCACGTCCGTCCCCTTCACGTGAAAGTGATATCTCAGTAAAACCTTAAGGGGATTTCTTCAGATTTGGTGCATACGGTACGTCCACTTGGAGTCACAGATGAATTGATTAGATTTTGGTGGTCAAAGGTCAAAGGTCACTGTGATCTCACAAAACACATTTTTGGACATAACTCAAGAATTCATAAGTTAATCATGACAATTTCACACAAACTGGAAAAAAATGAAGTGATGACATTTTTGACAGCTGGATGTAAAACTGTAACTTCACAACTGTGAGGTGGTAAATCTAGTCTTTTGTTATGAAACAAATCATAACTAAAAGCAAAACAGTGTATGAACAAAAAAGCACAACATAAAATCAGACATGTTAGGTTATATTATGCTTAACAGTAACGGGATGCATATGACGATAAGGGCTGTAGAGAAGAGAAAGCTATCTGTCTGTCCAGTACTGAAATCACATTGATTGCTCATTATGGAAAGCATAAAGGAATGCAGACATCACACGCCTGGATCGCTGTTTGGCATTTCATCACAGATCTTTAAGCTTCTGCCACTTTGGCACAAAGACTCTTCATCCTGTTTCCTTTGATTTGAAGAAATAATCTGCAACACGTACACTAAACACAAGCGTGCGTCCAATTTCAGCGGTCAAAGGACTCGAGGGTCAACGACTGAGGAGGTCACAGAGAACATCCTTATGTGTGTGTGTGTGTGTGTGTGTGTGTGTGTGTGTGTGTGTGTGACCAAAGGGTTGATTGGATTGTCATTGTGCCGTATTTAGCTCGTACCATAAACATCTCCCTGGAGAATTACCCTTCAGCTCCAGTAATATGAAACCAATCGTTAACCATGTGGAGATCCACGAAGGTTTTAGGTGTCCTTGTTTTGCAGGGATTCATTATCCTGAATCCTGGTCACCTTTTGCCAATCACCTCCATCACAAATACAGCTTCACTTCTCCATATAGCACACACATGCACACACATCTCTCCTGCCTTCCAGCTGAATCCTATTACAGTGTTTCTCAGAGATAAGCCCTGGTGAAATCTATCTATAAATGAAATTTATGCATCATCGTTTAAGCTTGTAATTGCTTAGAGACTCTATTCATTTTATTAGACAGCATATCATCTCTGTTGCTGGAGTGAATGTGTGTTCGCAACTGTGTTATTTGTCCGCTTTTGTGCACTTTGGGTTGCTTTGTAATAAGGACAATGAGTTGATAGCTTCACATGAACTCAAATTCAAATCACATTCTCTCACTTTCTCTCTCTCTCTCTCTCTCACTCAAACACACACACACACACACGCACACACACACACTCGTATATTTAGTATTAAAGTTCTGGCAGTTTCATGCTTTCTTTTCAGGTGAGGTTCAGGGCTGACTTTCACCACTTCCCCTCCTCGTTACCACATCGGGCTCGAGTTGCGCTAGAAAAACACCAGCGCAACCACAACCACCTCAGCACCCCTGTCTTTCTACACACACACACACACACACACACACACACACACACACACACACACACACACACACACACACACAGAAAGAGTTCAAACCAGCCAGTGTTTGCAGGTAAAGCCGTCCCTCCCACACTGCTGGGACAACATGGAGCGGCTCTCAGTCATGACTAGAATAACAAGGAGCTGCACAGAATTCAATTAAATGGTCTAGTTCTTTGTAACGCTACCACCCACCTGCCTGCACACACACACACACACGCACACACACACACACACACACTGCACCATGTTGTATGTAACACGCCTTCACCCAACTACCCACTCTTGTATGCTTTGGTCCTCCCACATGTACAGGAAAGCATGCAAGAACACACACACACACACACACACACACACACACACACACACACACACACACACACACACACACACACACACACACACACACACATCTCCATCCATCCTGTGTCTATGCTGTGTGTGTGTGTGTGTGTGTGTGTGTAATCCCATTGTCCCGTCCTCCTCAGAGAAGCCCGGACCTTCAAGTGTCGTCTCCAGAGCTGCCACCTGATTGGCTGCTTGAGGTCAGTGGCTAAGCCCATAAAAAGGCGTGACATCTCTTTACACTCCCTTAAATGTTCACCTTTTTGTCCTTACAGAGCCGGCGTGCTACAAGGACTATCTCACCGCCTTCGAATCGCTCGCTCAGTGAGGTCTGAGGAAGCAAATGAGACAAACGCCCTCTCTGCTGTGACTGAACTAAATATCCTCCTTCTGGTTCGAGACAGAAGTCCAGTTGAGTCCTCATCTGGGACTTCCTTAGGAGTTTCTGATGAAAATGTGACTAAAACAACTTCACTTCTTTTAATTGTCACCATTAAAGTCTCAGACATCCTCCTCCCCGGTCTCAGCTGAAAAAATGGCCATTCCTCCAAAAGCACGTGAGCACCAAACCACTCTCAGAAAGAGCCAGATGGTTTCACCAACAATTACACTGTTTTAAAGTTCCCATGAAATGACTCGTAAGCCAGGGAGGGACTCGTATGCTAGGGAGGGACTCGTAAGCTAGGGAGGGACTCGTAAGCTAGGGAGGGACTCGTATGCTAGGGAGGGACTCGTAAGCCAGGGAGGGACTCGTAAGTTAGGGAGGGACTCGTAAGCTAGGGAGGGACTCGTCACGGACATTGATTGGCTTTACCAGTAGCCGACAGTACTAGTGCTGCTAGCTACTCTCATAGGAAAAGAGGTGGCAGCACTCGGCTGGGTTTTTCAGTTGGATCATTTTTAAACCTATTGTTCTCATGCTAGTTTCTCAAGACTACCTACCCAGCTTTACCCACAAAACTACGTTTTTTTGGCACCGTTGGCCCAGATAGCGGTGTATATATGCCTTGCAGCTGATATCACACCTGTCAAACATTTGCTGTTGGCCACCAGGTTGAAGCCAAGCCCCCAGAAGGAGCACCAGTCGTTGAAGCTAATTTTTTGTAGTGGCCAAACTGCTGAGTCCATGACCTGATGCCAATGGCCCAAAAAGACTTTCTCCTATATACTTAATCTGTAACTCAATAAATATTTAAGTAAATCAACCTCAGAACTGGAGGTAATTTCTTCATCGTAAGAAGAGCAAAGATCGACAATGAAAGTTTTTCTCAACTGAAAAGATGTTTTCACTCTTCTCCCAGTTGGCTTTGGCAAGAGTTTGATTGACAGATGGTTCATCCAATCATGCCAAGTACTTTTTGAAAGCGCTTGTCCTTTTCCAAACAGTTTCTAACGACGGTTCGGTGGAACAAACCATCTGGTGGGTCAGGTTACCTTAAGAGGTGACTAAAGGTTTGAGCATGCACTGGTTACAAAGTTATTCAACCATCTGACAAGCACTTCTGAGGAAGCGTACTGAAAGCTTAAGTACAGACTATAAGCCCAGTGTATCTCCAAAGGCAACAAGTCAGCCTATCTGGGATTGAACAAAATACAACTACAAACTACAATCTAGGTATCAAACACCTCATTAGTCATTTCCACCTCTTAATCCTGAGCTAAATCACCACACCATACAAACTGAGGTGGAAACTATTTGAGAGGGTTGAGTTACTCCCTGCCTTGTAGGCTGCACTATTTATTGATAGAAAAATAAAAGCTGTGCAATGCACGAACAAATTCAACAAACCAAACTTATGAACTGAAGTGACTGACATTATTACAGTAAATCACACTGTTCACTTAATTTTAAATCTCCACAGAAGATGTGCATAAGTAAGATAAGATAAGATAAGATGAACCTTTATTAATCCCCAGAGGGAAACAGCAGTACAGATGAATAGAATATAAGTAAAAGAGAAGATGCAATGAAAGAAATGGCAATAAAATAAATCGGATAAGTAGAATAGTAATAAGTAAAGTGCAGCAGGTGGGTGGCTATTGTATATATTATATAATTATATGTAATGACATATATTTTGAGCCAGGAATAAATATGGAGCAGATGATCAGAGAGTCACATGGGGGTCAGACCTTGGTTCTGGTTCAGACTTTGGTTCTGGGTCAGACCTTGGTTATGGAGCCTGATGGCCACCAACAGACAGGACTGACCCAGATGGTTTGTAGTGGGCCGAGGGGGGATCAGTCTCTGGCTGAATGGACTGTGTCTCATGCAGCACTTTAAATGGGGTCACCCACTGTTTATTTCACTCCTGAAACCTGGCATCTTTTAGCATCTTTTAGCTTTCAAGTGTATCAATATCAGGCATCACATCCTGAGTGGCAGCCAATTGCAGGATTTCATTCAAGTGCTTGTGCGTGAGCCTTGAGCACAGCTTTGTTTCATTGATGCTCATTACAGGGAAAACTTGCTCACAAAGATATGTGGTTCCAAACATGCACAACAATTTTGCAGCAAGGGCTGTCAAGTTGGGGTAACCTGGCAAGAGGTACTGCTAAAATGTGTCCAAGCCAGCTGCAGCAAATTTGCCCTTCAAATCTGAGTCACACTGCAAGTCTATTATTTCAAGTTGGATGTTGACGGGCAGATCAGAGGCGTTCACGGTGAACGGCGAGCAAAAAGCTTTGCAGTTTTTCTCCAGTTCACCAAAAATCTGAACTCCCGCAATAGTCCCGTTATTTTACCTTTGAACCGCTTCATGTCTGCAGCATGTTGGGTCGCGCCACATCTTTCAGAGAGGAAAGAGCAGCGTCACCACACGCCAGTTGTCTCCCACAATGACAGCTTCAGCTTGAACACACATATGCTGTCATAATACTGCATGACAACTTTGCAGCATTTTGTTCAAGTTATTCCAGTGCTCTGCTCAAACGTAGACGTAATGGGCAGAACAAGGAGGCAGCTCCGGACCAGCTGTCTGGTCTACTTGCTCCGTTTGCTTGCTTAACAGAATTGCTATTGCAACATCCAGTGGACACATTTACAACAACAGTTTCTTACACTGAAACATTGCAGCTCATTTTTGAAAAAATAATCTCAGATCAGGCCCGTGAATGGGTTTAATCCGGCCCGCAGGCAGTATGTTTGACACCCCGGCTATAAGGGAACCATAATATTAATGAGGAAATCGCCATGAGGAGGATGAAGCGGTCACAACCAGTGTGCGTGGTGCAGCGGCACTCGGTAGAAACCTGAAGCCCCGCAGTGAAAGCTCTACTTGAGAGGCCAGACACACAGCCACCCAACGTTAAAGATCAGAGTAAGAGCTCTACATACGACATTTTGACCGTCATCTTTTCTAAAATGTCCGGTGTAATCGGTAACACCAGTGTCACAGGTTTATTAACCTCATCTTCACATCCCTACTGTATATAAAGATGGACGACATGACAGCACCCCAAAAGTGAAGCCAAAACATTTGGTGGCTGG
Organism: Pterois miles; assembly: GCA_947000775.1. Taxonomy (NCBI): domain Eukaryota; kingdom Metazoa; phylum Chordata; class Actinopteri; order Perciformes; family Scorpaenidae; genus Pterois; species Pterois miles. The sequence goes on along the minus strand of CAMQGK010000586.1, from coordinate 2,249,650 downwards.
CTGCAGGATAGGTCAAGGAATATGGGCCAAACTAAAATCACTGCTGCACAGACTCTGGCTCCAAATGACACCAAAAGCTCAAGAGGGATGCTCCCGTATCCAGGGTATTTTGGCATAGCATTTATACAGTGGGAGGAAATGGAAACGTGTCGTCATCTATGGCACAGACCCACTGTAGCATGGCTATAGATTCTTGTTAGACTGGCAGACCAGACCACGTCTGCCAAAGCTTGACCATCACTCAGAAGCACAAATCACATTTGTTTGTGGTGTGAACCAGCAAAAATATAATCAAGGACTGTGTGGTCTCTTCAGCACAAACATCTGTGAGTAGTTTTTTTTTTTTTTTTTTTTGATACCAGCATCTCCAGACCTGAAGTGCATCCTTTCCTCAAAGCTCTTTTCGTGTTGTCGTTGACCATCAGTGTTTCAGAAAGCTTTTCAGGTCACTGTTAAAATGGTCTGGGGGTGCAGGGGGGCTCAGCTATTCTTAAATCACTGGTAAAGCCCTGCCTCTGTGTTGACCAGCCAGAGATCAGCAAAGTCATGGCACAAACATCCAGATGTGGGAGCCGTGAGCCACTCAGGACCCGACAGCTGAGCTCAGATGAACCACCTCTGGGCCCTCTCACATTCAGGGCAGGTTTCCTTTCTGCCCGTCTGTTTGCACCCCCATGAATGTGTCCACTCCATCCACCCCGCTGTGCTCAACCTTTGCTTCCTCCCCAGGTGTGCATGCCTCGCTAGAGATGACCTTTAACCTTGGCCTTTGTCTGACTCCGCTGGGAGATGTCGATGTGTGTGCATGTGCATGTTTCATGTGAGCAGAGGTTAAAAGAGGGGATGTTCTGTGCTTTAGCAACCTTGGTCACGACCCACCAATACCTGAGCCTCTATCTTCCATTTACCTCTCTGTGTTTACACACCCAGCTCCCTCCCTCACAGTCCATTCACTCCTCCTCCTCCTCCACCTTGTAACACATATTTCACCCTCAAATATGTGGTTTTCCTGCTTCTCCTCCGGCTAATCGGCCCAGAGAGGCTTGGACAGCACCTGTTGTTTCGAATCCAGCGATTATCAACAGTTTCGGTCTTCCTCCCCTCTGCTAACAGCCGGGCCTCACAGCTCCGGCTGTTGTGTCTAAGACACCGGCTCCAGAGCTTTTCACATAACAGAGTAAAACGTGAATGAATGAAAGGAGTCTCTGTTTGCTAATTGGAGACAGAAACTAAGAAAGGGAGTCTTGTCATAATTTAAGATGTCAGAATCGAAGAACCACAATGGGTTTTTTAGCTTGCTGATAATGCATTTTTAAGTGGGAAAAGTGGAGATTTTAGCCAGTGGGAAGTTGAGCCAGACTTAGTTGTATGTTCTTTACTATACTGACACAGAAAGCACAGTGTATGTGGTTAAAGAGTCATGATTTCTGTCTGTTCGTATGAACAGGCACAGAATTAGAGTAAGTTGTTAGCGTGAATTTTGCACTGAACTGCTGGATGACGTTATTTAAAACGGTATAAGGCCTGGAGCAACTCCCTCTATGATGGTGATGATTATTTTTATGATTATAGTTTATGGTAGTAGCAATCATTACTGTTGACGGAATTGACTATTTTGCTTTTGTTGATCCACATTTTGAGTGTTATCCTGCAACAGTTCTCAGACAGATGCAAACTCATTCAGTCACATTAAGAGTGCTCTGCAGGCAAAACAATCGAATTTTAGTCCTAACTCATGACTTATGATGAAAATAAAATTATGAATGAACATAAATTATGTGCACCAGTTTTAAAATGTAATCAATCAGGTTGTCTGAGTCTAAAATGTTGCAGCGTGACAAAACCAGCCGGAAACTGCAGGTCTGAGAAGTTGCTGAAGAGCCTTAAACCTGCATTCACGCTTATATCCAGCAGGGGGCGACTCCTCTGGTTGCTATAGGAAGTCTGATTGTATAGAAGTCTATGAGAAGATGAGCCTACTTCTCACTGATTTATTACCTCAGTAAACATTATAAACACGAGTTTATGGTCTCAGTCACTAGTTTCAAGTCTTCTTCAATACAACAGGATGTTCATTTAATAAATGATGGTCCATTTAGAGTCAAACAGACCATAAAGCAGGGGATGTTTTAGGGCGGAGCTACGCTGTGACTGACAGGTCGCTGCCGCAGCGTTGTCCGGTCTGAGCGTTATCTGTGTTTTTGTCGTAGAACTTTAACCCTTTCAGTGTGTGTTTTCAGTTCATGAAAGTTAATTACAACCTTTCTGACAGCAGAAAAATGTCATTCAGTGTTTGGTTGTACTTGGCTCCACCCTCTTGGGTCACTTCTGGTTGCAGAAACCTGAGATGGCAACGACTAAATACCAAGATGGTGATGGCCAAAATGCCAAACTTCCTTCAAAACGTTAGTCCACAAACCAGTGGGTGACGTCACATGGACAGTTTGAAGTTTCAGGTTGGGGATCACAAGAAATCTAGAGGAAATGTGTACAATGCAGGGAGGCCTTGGCATGTGTAGCCTACATATTCCCCCCTTTATATTGGGACACCCGCATCAGTGACCAAATCTGTTTGATCACGTTGTTTTTATATTTAAATGAACTGGCCAAGTGACGAAGCGCTGCATAGCATGCAGTTTTGAGCTGAACTTTCGTCAGGAAGTTCGCTAGTTTGCTATTTATTCCTTATTCAACAGATGACAAACGAGTAATTGATAAAGCTGAAATGGGGAGTTATCTGATACAATACCTCCTCTTCTCACGATAAACAGCTAAAGAAGGAGGCAGCAGGCTGGAGGGAAATCACCAGACCTCCTAAACGTTTACTGAGGCTACTGTTGGCTGTCCTGTATGCCGTTTTCATTAAATATCACAGTAGGAAATCTGTGTTTTCTGTTTAAAAAACACAAACATCGGAAGACAGCAAGTACTATTCACCTTTCTTTTAAGTGGCTACATGTCTAATCTGATCTAGACTGAACAGCTGATGGTACGTGGTCAGTTTACATGACGTAACAGAAGTGCACAAAAAGACCAAATCTATCTTCTGATCTGCTGGTTTCTTATTCTGTCAACAAGAAGACACAAGGGTGATAGCATTCATCATCACAATAAGTTATTAATTATACCTTATTATAAAGATATAGATGCCTGTCTAAGGGGTTCAGTGAGCATCCTGAACCAACACCGTGGTCACGGTGACTATATCTACCTCTGATATACAGTCTATGGTCCAAACATCTAATCTTTACTTTAAGATGCAGACTGCAATGAAGCATACAAACAATCAGTTATTAATAACAATCATGACTAGTACAGAATATTACTGGTTGAATCAGTTCAGGGCCACTAGAACACAGGCCTGATTTTAAAGTCAAAAATGTACTGAAGACAACAGATTAAGATCAGATGAAGTAGTAGGAAGCACAAATCAGCTACCTGGCTGAAACCTGGTTGAAATAAAATATGGAAATGACTTTGATAATGAGAATGACACTTATAATGAAGGAAGGTCAGAACAATACCTAGGTAGGCCTAACAGACAGCTGATGAATGGCGTTTTGAGATAAATCGCTCTTCAGAGGCTCATTAGCTGCTAAACGCTAGTCGCTAACGTTGCCTGTAGTTTGGGGTGAGCAGGTAACGTACAGAGGCTTTATCAGAGCATGTTGGCTGAAAACATCTGTCTGCTGCTGGAAACGGGGTTGATGACAACAACCAACCTTCAAGTTTTCAGCCACAAAAGAAAAACAATGAGCTCAAAAACCTGCATAGTGTTTGGCTAGTAGGGCAAGTGGAGGAAGTACTCTGATCCTTTACTACAGTAAGAGTACTAATCACTGTACAAATACTCTGTTACAAGTAAAGGTCCTGCATTGAAAATGTTGCTGAAATAAACAATGTATTAGGAAAATGTATTTAACAGTACAAGTACTCATCATTAAATTATCATTACTCATGAACTAATGTAAAAGCTGGATTTTACGGCCCAAAGTGACACCTTCTGTTTGTTTTATCTAACCAATATTACAAAACTCACAATTACTAAAGATGAGCAAAATGATTGAAATAAAGGCCAGTACGTAATAATTAGGGGATGTATTGGCAGAAATGGAATACAATATCAATAAGTATGTTTTCTTTAGCGTATAATCACCTGAAAATAAGAAGTGTTGTGTTTACACACCACTCTCTCTCTCATGCTTCACCACTCACTAGATGCTACTCTTACAACATTTTACGTTTTTCGTGTCTGCAACCATAGTACGTCTATACATGCTAGGCACATGAGAGTCTTCAGCTGGTTTCAGTCTGCAACCTTACTGCTGGATACCACCAGATCACACTGCACCTTTAAAAGGAAGCAAACCCTCACATCTGTGAAGAAGAACCATAAATGCTTTGCATGAAAAATGACTAAATATTAGTTCCCAATTAATTCTGTCAGCTGACTAATCATTTCATTAACTAACAATTAATTTGTAAAAGAACTAGAAACTAAAGAAGTCGAATAACAGCAGTACAGTATTTGCCTCTGAAATGTAGAGTAGAAGTAGACAGTGGCACGAAAAGAAGAGACTCAAGTAAAGTATATGTAAAGCAAATTTGTACTTAAGTACAGTACTTGAGTAAATGTAGTTACATTCCACCATGACTCATCACTGTGACCCACATCTTTCACATTACACATTAGCATTTCACCCATTTTTCATACAATAATATTGATTAGTGCAGCTTTAAAGAGCCGGCAGTTTCAGAAAGCAGACAACTAGATCATTAGGCAGAGTAGTGTATTAGGAGGCATTTAAAAATCCAATACTCAGACGGTGTAATTCCAGTGTACATCAAACTAAGGTGTCACTAACCTTTCAGTCTGTGTTTTCAAAGCAATCTCTGCTTCGGCTACACTCTCCCCTCACCTCAACTTCAGCCTGTCGTATTTTTAAAAGTGTATATTTTAGTAATAATCTGAAGATTTCCAATGATGCAAGACATCCTGAAATATATGTTGCCTACAAATCTTACATGGAGACGTCGTCACGTCGCCCCAGGGATGCCAAAGTGGCTCATCTCACCCCGCTCCATGAAAATGAAGTGAAAAGTGCCAAAATATGAATTATGAGGTTTCCACACATCAGTAGAGATACTCTCTCTCTGTGTCAATGAGAGCAGCTTACAGAGATTCCAACAGTGATTTTTGTGTTTAAAATACACTAAAATGACAGAAATGAAAGCTTAATTCCCATCATCACTCAAAGTATCGATCATACAGACACACTTCATTTGCTTTTCTTATCATAACCTTTAAAATGACCCTAGAAATGAGGCTCCCAGTCAGAGGACGGGCGATAGAGGGAAATGAAGTGAAGAGGGGGGAGGGAATAAAGCGAGATGATGAGGAAGGATCCTAATCAGTGCAGGCAGCATTCATTCTCTCCTTCTGTCTCTGTCTGTCCCCATTTCCTCAAGCTCTTCTCATTAAGACACCGAGGGCTTCGTTTCTGCGCCGCCGTCCATCAGCATCCCTGACCTTCGATCTCCGCCGAGGCCCCTATGTGAGGGTTAAGGCTGTGTGTGTCCTTTTTGGGTGGGGGTCCGGACTCTGTCATGCCTTCTGTCCCCGTCATCATTCGCTGGGTGTGTGCCGGTCCACTGGGGACAGAACCAGTACACCGGATAGGTGTAAATGATCCAGATGAAGGAACACACTTAGCCCTCAATGAAGGTGAGTGAAAAAAACAAGAGACGAAGATATCATAAATCCCAAGGAGTGTGTGTGTGTGTGTGTGTGTGTGTGTGTGTGTGTGAATCCAACCCCCCCCACCTCAGGAAGGAGAACAGGTTGGAGCCCCATCTTTCTGTGCCAGATGGCTCCACATTGACAAATCAATTAGGCTCCACCTCATCACCGGGGGGACCGGGGCTACAAACCTGCCCGCCTCCACCCCCACCACCCTGGGGTCCTCGGTCAACCACTCCTCCATCTCTCCTCGCCTTAATCACCCCCTGATCCCCAGAAAGCTTTGCCCGGGTAAAGAGGGAGAGGAGGCAAAGAAAAAAAAAAAGATAAAACAAAGAGGATGGCAGCACATGAATCACCTAGCATCAATATGGATGACTTCCATGCTAATGCAGAGGGGACTGGAGAGGAGACAGTGGCAAAAGCTTGATTTTGTGAGTGTGTGTGTGTGTGTTTACAAGCTCAGTCAGAGCAGATTTGCCGAGTGCTGAGGAGCCAAGAGTCTCTAGTCTCTTTCCTTCATCGTGTGGAGGAGGAGGAGGAGGAGGAGGAGGAGGAGGAGGAGGGTGGACGTTTGGGGAAGTTAATCCAAGGAGAATAAACAGCGCAGCCTGGAGCAGGTATGCATCTGGGTCGGCGGAGGGAGGGTGAATCCACGTTCTTCACTACACCCTAGTGGGAGAGGAGGGACACAGCAGGGAGGACGGTGGACACAGTCGGACCCGATGATAATCACAGTATAATAAAGGTTCCTCTCAGAAAGCTCCTGATGAGGAGGTTTGATTACAGTTACAAATAATTGATCTGAAACCAGAATACATTAAAATGTATGTGAATGCAAAAGTCCCTCATGATGCAAACACAAAAATAAATACATAAAATAGGATCAATAGGCAAAAAAAAAAAAAAGACAAAGTAAACAATTTAATGTTAAAAAGGTGTCTTTGCTTAAAAGTGTCAACAGTTTTGACCTGAGGTACATTCAAAGATGTCAGCGTGCAGACTAAACTTTCTTGGTATTTTTATGTGCTGTTGGTGGACTGTATTGTTCCACGATGCAATGCACAAAGGAAATAAAGGAAGTACTCACAGCTGGAAATAGAGTTAAACGATGGAGGTGATGACACAGATCCAGGAACATCTTGGAAAATAAGAAAAGTATTAAGTTTTAAATCTTGCTTTCTCTCCGTTTACTGCATAAATTGTTATTTTAAACTGTAAATCAGCAGCAGATTTCCAGTTGTACATTTACAAATCAGCAAACAGCAACATTATTTTTCATTTGGAGTTGTGTTTATGTCCACATGATGAATACACTGTACGTCCCATATTCACTCTGTTAGCTCGGTTTGGGGCTCCACCAACTCCTTAGGGAAATATCTGACTCTTTAACTGCTAAATGCTCCACTGTGTTCACCAGCTAGCTGATCATTTTGAAGACGTCCTCTGATTCACTACTCAAGTACCAATACTAATACCACTACTTAAAAATACTCCATGCTGCTCTGACTAAAAGTCCTTCATTAAAACTTAAGTATCACATGCTAAAAGTATCAAAAGTAGAAGTACTCATAATGCACAAAGGCCTATTTTACTGTAGTGTTATTCTGGACTGTATATCACTGCATCATTATTATTGATGCATTCATTTGTAAGTACCATTTTACTGTTGGGACTGTCGAGTTACTTTACTGTTGTTAACAATGCATCATAATCTATAAACTGATCATATGTTGTGTATGTAAAATGTTAAAGTAGAGTAGCTGTTAACTAATTATAAATATTTCATTTTGAATTGTAGTGTAGGAGAAGTATAAAGTTGAATAAAATGGAAGTATTAAAGTAAAGTATAAGTATATCCTCTTTCAGGACAGTATGTAGGGGATGTATTGGTAGAAACGATCTTCCATTACTATGTTTTCATAAATGTATTATCACCTGAAACTAAGAGTCATTGTGTGCTTGTTAGCTGAGAATGAGCTGTTTATATCTACATACGGCACAGGTCCGCCATGTTTTTAAAAAAATATAGAAATAACAATGAACAACACATGTTGCTCCTCCGTGTTTCTATGGTAACCCAGAAAGGACAAACCAACTACTAGCTCCAAAGAGCCGTTCGGGTTTTGATTTTAGGCCACCGTTGCTGTTCAGCCCACGTGGACAGAGACGGGTGAGCGTAGTGATATTCAGTTGGTTGCAATCTGCAACCACGTCACTAGATGCCACCACATCCTACACACTGCCCCCTCCAGTACAGCACAATACGTGGACTGTGTTACATCAACTGCTGCTTGGTGCTGAGCCTGTAGCGGCTTTTTAGATTTTGTGGAGGGTGAAAACAGCTGCTGCTGGCAACAGGGTTGACGATGAGAGTCAACCAAAACATTCAAGTTGCAAGTAAAAACAAAACAATAAGCTGAAAGACGCTAAAAAGCTGTGTAGAGCTGTGTGAATTTCCCCACTGTGAGACTAATAGAGGAATATCTTATCTTATCTCTTGTCTTAGAGCTGAGGGGAAGTGCATGTTTGGGTGCTTATTCTGTGGTCTCGTCACTACGGGAGCAACCCTCCACATTCCACATAGAGAGTTAATCCATTGTTTTTAGTAAAATAGTGTCATGTGAAGATTAGTGCAGCTTTAAAGTTTGTGAAATGTTCCAAGTTGAGGCGTTGAGCTGGCTGATGAAGGAGCGAGGGGGAGTGGGAGGCAGGTTTAGGTGCTGGGAGGGGGGCGGTGTGGTGATGGAGGGATGTGTGGGTGCCCTCCTGGCTCGCCTCAATCCCTGCGTCCCTTTACTCATCCGATCTGGGGGCAGCGCCGAGAGAGAGAGCGAGCTGATGCCGAGACCCCTGGGGAGAGATTAGCGCTGACAGCACAACAAAGAAGAATTATGCCAGGGGCTCTCAGCTCTTCGACAAATTCAAATGTAATGTATGGCTTTAACTGCGCCAAGGAGGATCAACATAATATATGATCGACCCACTTTGCGGTGCGCTCCGCTGGCAGTGATGTAAAAGCGATTTATGCCCGTAAAAATGTGCAGGCTAATTAAGTAAGACGTTGGCACGGGAGCAAATCCAATGAGCTTATGAGAGAGCTGGCAAAGTAGTGCGGCCCTCCCTCTGAAAGGTCTACCTGAGGTGAGAGGCTGAAAACTTCTACTGCAGATCAGAAATGGTCGTGATCAAGAACTGTCTGATCAGATGTGGGCGTCCACGTGTGAGGCTGTTGATCCTTTAATTAAATTCTTGTTTGTGATTTGTTTAGGGTCCCCCCTCATGGCGAGGCGGGGGCCTCTGTAATTACGCAGGGCCTTTCCTCCAATCAGACAGCTGTGGTGAAAAGGCTGTGGAAGAAATGTCCTAATTACAGCCTCAGTGGAGAGAGGCTCCACCAGGGGAATACATGTGCTGTTAGCTAACAGATTCTGGAGCCAACAGTGTTAATGAGACCGAGAGAAAAAACCGACTCCCCCCTTTCACATTAATCAGAGCACCTAGTTCTTCCTGTCTCACTGTCAGTTGTGATCATGGCCAACCTCAGCCTCACATCTCCATCCAGGTTGGAGGATCACTTCACTGCTGCTCTTATTTCCAGATAAGACAAGAAGCTTTTTCACCCGATTCGACTGTTATCAGGCCATTAAAAACACGTTATCAGTGGCTATAAGCGCCATAGATGTGGGTCAGTAGGGGCCTGCTATGCCTACTATGCTGCACAAGTGAAAGTGAAACTTAACAGCAACACATTTTAACACAAAACTGTCACATTTTGAACACAAACAAAACTTTTTGGAGACAAAACTACAACGTCTTTGGGTTTAGGCAACAAATCTACAACTTCTTTAGGTTTAGGTAACAAAACTACAACTTCTTTAAGTTTTGCCAATAAAACTACAACTTATTTAGGTTTAGGCAAAAAAAAACCCAGTTAATTTTAGGCAATAAAAAACTACAACTTCTTAAGGTTTAAGCAAAAAAACAAACAAACAAACAAACAAACAAAAAAAACCCAGTTCGGTTTAGGCAATAAAACTACAATTTCTTTAGGTTTAGGCAATAAAACTACAACATCTTTGGGTTTATGCAATAAAACTACAACTTCTTTTGGTTGAGGCAACACACCTACAACTTTTTTAGGTTTAAGCAATAAAACTACAACTTCTTTAGGTTTAGGTAACAAAACTACAACTTCTTTAAGTTTTGCCAATAAAACTACAACTTATTTAGGTTTAGGCAAAAAAAAACCCAGTTAATTTTAGGCAATAAAAAACTACAACTTCTTAAGGTTTAAGCAAAAAAACAAACAAACAAACAAACAAAAAAAACCCAGTTCGGTTTAGGCAATAAAACTACAATTTCTTTAGGTTTAGGCAATAAAACTACAACATCTTTGGGTTTATGCAATAAAACTACAACTTCTTTTGGTTGAGGCAACACACCTACAACTTTTTTAGGTTTAAGCAATAAAACTACAACTTCTTTAGGTTTAGGCCAAAAAAAAAAATGTTAGGTTTAGGCAATAAAAAACTACAACATCTTAAGGTTTAAGCAAAAAAAATAAATAAATAAATAAAATAAAAGTTTGGTTTAGGCAATCAAACTACAACATCTTTGGGTTTATGCAATAAAACCACAACTAAAAGAAGTTGTGGCACAAAAATAACACTTGGTTAAGTCCAACGAAGAACATTGTGTTTTGGGTTAAAATAAGTACAAACACAAAGACAACTACATGTTGTTGGTTTCGTTCGTGATGCGAACTCCACTCTCCTGGGTGAAAACTCTTCTGTCCCATCCGTTGTCTCAAAACTCAACTCCATTTGGGATTTTACGGTGCCTATACTACAGCACCAGACTTCCTCCTCCACTCCTGCCACAATTAGTTCAGTCGCTAGACTGTCATCTTTTATTCCTTCTTTCTGTGATCTACTATGTGAATAGATGATAAAACCTACCAGTGGGTGTAGTAGGCCCCTTCTGACCCACACCTATGGTACTTCTAGTGACTGATAATGCCTATTTAATGGTCTGACAACAGTCTAATCGGCCGGCTTCTTGCTGTCTGCTGCACCTCGTCCCTCCATCAGTCTTAATCTAAAGAAATACACAGAACACTTTCAGGGTGTAATCATCACTTAACGGACCCAAAACCCCCATACACGCCACCAACCCATCATCCCGGGTCTCTGGGGAGGAGTGTGTTGGAGCAGTCAGCCAGCTCAGCCCATTTCTCTAATGAGCTGCTGAGCGGGCCATGTCAGAGACCTACCGAGGCTAACTTCAGAGGCTAACTACCACCTCAGGCCTGCGGTGCTGCACTTCATGGAAAAGGCAGACAGCGTATTTGATGTTAATACTCCAGCCTGGAGGAAGATGTCGTAACCACCGGTTGACAAAGCCAAAGAATGTGTTTTTTACTTCTTAGCAACAGTAGGTGTATTCAGCTGATTGAAGTCCCCCTCCACCGCTGCATACATACAGCATGGCACTATTGTCTTTGTATTCTCACTGTCTACCTACAGTTAATTTCCCCAGACCCCCATAGCAGCTGCTGCAGGTAGACCTCAGAGAGGTGTAACATGGGGCCTCATCTCAATTCTCCTACACACCCTCCTCTGCCAGCAGCCAAACCGTTTCAATACTCAATCACGGCAGGAAACAATACCACATAGGACTGAGGTTGTCAAATCTTCTTTAGCGGGTGAAGAAGAAAAGGATGCCAGGTCCGACTATAGAGGTGCCACGTGTCTGCTAGAACAGCAGCTGTAACTGTCCAAGGGTAAATAAATAGATATTCTGGAGAGGGGCCATTATCTGTCATAGAGTCTTGCCTTGTATTTATTGCCTACTTAATGGACTTGATTGTATTACTGAAGGTAAGGAGGGGAAAAAAATCCATTGCCAGCAACAAGGTACTTTCAGCATCCTGCAATTACCTTATGTAAATCCCGGCCTGGAATGTTGATCCACTGCTATTTAAAATGCATTGAATTTCCATGGAAAATGATCCACTCCTGCCGCCTGAAGCTCATTAATAACAACGATGAGCCGGGCTGACATTTGGAATACTTACACGCTTACTTAGCATTGCCATGCATGCGAGAACGCGGCCCAGTCTGCCATGCGCTGCAGCTACGACAGCACATTTGGAAAAAGGATGGCTGTAAGTTAAAGCGCGCCGGCAAATGAGTTATTTCTGCAACTGGAGCCGGTTCTTCTTCCTGCACATGATGTTATGCTTGTAAGTGCTCACGCTATCTTTGTTCATGCGAGAGCGGAGTGCTGGGAGTATGCAGGCTTCTACGTTTGCAGAAACAGCTTCATTACACTGAATTTTACTACTATATTAACATGACTAGCACACTGTACTCACATTGTTACAGGTTGTTTTAAAGGAGCAGTTCACACAAATGATAAAATACCATATACCTCTAATGGTATGCAGCCATGAAGATAGTTTGGGTTTCATGTGTCCAGGTTTAGAGATTTACTATGAAAACCATGAAGGTGAAAGGAAATACATTTGTAGTGCTCACAGTTTTTTAGCATTTAAAGGGCGACTCCACTATTTTTACTCACAGAGCAGTTTAATTGTCACCTAGAGTACTACTCAAGCAGTTGTCTTTCAAAGCTGTGGAGCTTTTTCTGAGGAAATAACCCAGATGATGTCAGCAGGCTCATCTCACATTACGCCTGAGACCTTAAACATTTAAGAAATTTTGGCATGTCCAAAATGAATGCCGTTTTTTACAAAAAAATCTCTGTGGAAGATAATGGAAGTTCAGGTCCCACATCTAACAAGGCTTTTGAGCTTGTGTGTGTGTGTGTGTGTGTGTGTGTGGGGGGGGGGGGGACGTTACATCTAGTGGCTGAATGTTATGAACATTATGAATAGCACATTTAAATCAAAACAGATAGCATGTGTTGCAAACTTGGGGTGTAGAGAAACACGTCAGCCTTTATCACATAAGGAGGGTCTAACAGAAGGGACTACTGAGTTGCATTATGGGAACTGTAGGATCCATTTCCTTCTGGAATATAACCCTAAAAATCAGGAAATCTTGGCCACAGCTTCATATGTTTTGACCAATCTTTTTGTAATCTTTCTTTTTGAGTCTCCCAGCTTAATGAAATACGGTACTAGGGTATGAGGGGTGAGTAGTGTCCCCAGCTTTTATGGATAATCCACAGACCACATTGTCAACAGTGTTAATGGGGACAATTAAAACTAAAACTACCTACAGTACAAGGCTAGGTGAAATTGACTAGATTTCATCTGGATGAAGTGACCCTTTAAAAGGCCCTTCTCAGGTTGCCACAGAACAACATGCATGGATCATATCAAGACTCACAAACCACTGAGCCACATCTGTTGCCTACAGGTTGATGGCACATCAGCCCTGCTGAGTGAATGGGGGGAATCGGTGGAGCCCAGCAGGTCACCAGAAACCAAGAACAGAAGGTAGCAAAGGGCCGTACGATGGTGAGATGGATGCATGGGAGCCAGGAAACACTGGTCCTGTCAGACCAGTTGATTAGATGGGAGGTTGGGTGGGGGTTTAGCCACAGGCCATAGGAGCTGTATAAGCAGTTAATGTGTCAAATGAAATATCACATGCAGCCTTTCACATAATACTAATTCTTTATTAGACAAATGCCAGGTTCAGGTTGTACTGACTCTATTTAAAATGTATTGTAATGTATTAAGTGAAGGTATCGATTGAAGAGACAAATACAGAGAATAATCATCCAATTCTGCAGTTTCCCTTAACTACAAGTATGTGAACCTTTGGGATTACTTGGATTTCTGCATAAATTGGTCATAAAATGTGTTCTGATCTTCATCTAAGTCACAATAGACAAACACAGTCTGCTTAAACTAATACAGCACAAAAAAATTATATGTCTTCATGTTTTTATTGAACACGTAACATGTAAACATTCAGTGCAGGGTGGATAAAGTATGTGAACCCCTAGGCTAATGACTCCTCCCAGAGCTAACTGGAGCCAGGAGTCAGCCAACCTGGCCAGTGAAACATTAAAGAAGAATGGAGCTGATGGAGGACACCACGGAGGAAGACACTGCTGTCCAGAAACCACTGCTGCAGGTTTGAAGTTTGCCAAAGAGCAGCTGGATGCTCCACAGCACTACTGGCTAAATACTCTGTGGACAGATGAAACCAGAACTGAGCTGTTAGGAAGGACCACACAACGCTATGTGGAGGGAAAAAGGCTCAGCACACCAACATCTAAACCTCATCACCACTGTGAAATATGATGGAGGGGCGTCATGGTTCGGGGCCGCTTCGCTGCCTCAGGGCCTGGACGGATCGCTGCCATCGACGGAAACATGAATTCCCCTTATCAAGATTTAGCAGGAAAACTTAAGACCATCTGTCCTCCAGCTGAAGCTCAGCAGAGGATGGTGATCCAACAGGACAACGAGCCAAAGCAGAGAAGTAGATCACCAACAGAAGAAAATAGGCCTTCTGGAGCGGCCCAGTCCGAGTCCTGACCTCAGGACCTCCAGAGAGAGATTCACACCAGACATCCAGAACATCACTGAACTGAACCAGGTTTGTAAAGAGGATCGGTCCAGAACTCCTCCTGACCGCTGAGCAGGTCTGATCTGCTACTACAGGACACGTCTGATTGAGGTTGTTGCTGCCAAAGGAGGGTCGACCAGGTATTAAATCCACAGGTTCACATACTTTTTCTACCCTGCACTGTGAATGTTTACATGTTGTGTTCAATAAAACATGAAAACATCATTTTTTTTGTGTGGTATTAGTTTCAGCAGACTGTGTCTGTTGTTGTGACTTAGATGAAGATCAGAACACGTTATGACCAATTTATGCAGAAATCCAAGTAATCCCAAAGGTTCACAAACTTTTTCTTACAACTGTATATTTTAGCATCTTTTGCCTGATTGTTTAGCTTTTGCAGCCTTTAGGTTCAGTCTCACCACTCTGACCAACCTCCTTTACAGCTGCAGCCAAAGAGCAGACAGAAAAGTTAGCTTCTAGCTAGTGAACATAGTGGAGTATTTCACAGCTAGATATTTTTCAGAAGAGTTAGTGGAGACCAAAAACAGAGCTAAAAGAGCAACAATATTAGAGTCACATTCAGTAACAGGTCAGAACCAGGACTCCAGATGAAGGCTGATGCGCCGTTAATGCTGGATGTGTAAATTGGCACAACTTCACCAACATGGGATTTCATTCGTAAATTAATTCCTAAAGCGTCTTCTGAAATGCAGTTTCTGCACTGTAGCATTCTATAATCACAAACTAACACCACTATGCCTCAAATTAGCAGCCATTTGCTCACTGAGCTTTGAGTAAAACGCACCGGGTGAAGTACAGGCGTCTTTACCACAGAGTGGCGAAAACTCCCAACCACTTTGTTCCTCATCCAGCCACTTCGCCGACAGCCCACCTGCAAATGAAGCATTGGGGGGTGGGGGAGCACTGAAGACCCATAAATCTTTTATGCTCCATAATGGCTTGTTCACATTACCTGCCCACACCTCAGCCTCCACGGAGCAGGCCGGACCAGCGCCGAGCAGATCAGGCCTGGAAACCACCGTGAGCATATGGAGCACTTCAAACACTCAGCGCCTCCCCGGGCCTGAGCTGTGGTCGCACCCATGAATTATAGAAATGATCTAATTGTTTTCTCATTTGGAAATAGTGGGGGCCCTCCTCTCTGCGTCTCAGTTTTAACGGCCTGTGGTTTCCAACGGGGCACATGATTCAGTGCTGCCTACCTACCGACAAGTTTGTTGAATCCAAGGTGGTCCGTCCTGTCAAAATAGAGCCAGAGCCGAGGTAGAAGTCAGACCTGTTGCTGTAAATTAACACGTAGACCAGAGGGGGGGGCTCACCGGGACTTCAAACAGGGACGGCTGTGATCAGAGGACGGCACATGTGCTGGTAAAGACACATGAAACCAACCTGGGGAGTGGATGAAAACTACTGGTCCTCACAGAAGAAGCCCATTACTGCCAAGAACAGGCAAGAAAAAACTGTTGAAAAGTAGGTAAAACAAAAGCAAAATACTCACGGGGAGGGAATATTGTGAAATACTTTTTGACTTTTAAGTGTAATCATGACAAAAGCAAACCACAAAGTCTTGTGTCTACAGTTTCCATTGTTGAGAAACTGAAGGATCCTGCCTGTACACGCCCAGAGCTACTAATCAGGCAAAATTCATTCAGGATTTAAGATTATGAGACACAAAGATAAGATAAGATTAAGATTATGAGACACAAAGATAAAAACTCAAGATACTACGTTGAAATTATGAGAAAGCAGAGCCAGACGTTCAAAACATCAGATAAAGATAAATTTTAAATGCAATCAAAACAAAAATGCAACAAAACGACTTGGTTAGGTTTAGTTAAAAAACATGGTTTAAAATTTACTTAACAAGATGAAAATGTGAGACATGAGCAGCAGTCTGAGGGAAGGCCGGTGTTTGTTGGACCCATCCCACTAGTAGTGGACTTTCTCTCTCGTTATGTTTATGTTATATATGCATTTTAGTTGTATGGGGACCTGATTAAAAACAATCACTGATTTGCTCTCTGAGTTTCTCAGTAAAAGTCAGGGTCTGATCAATAATTGTTCCTACAGGCTGGTTATTGAGTATAACAGGGAGGATGTTACTGGCTCCACTCGGTTTGGTTCTATTACAACTTGTTTTGTTTCAGCCACATTTTTAGGAGGTTTGTATCAAAAACTCTGAAGTGTAGACAAACCAAAAGATCCACACACATAATGTTTCGGCTCTGACTTTCATCTGCCAAACTTAACGTCACTTTTTAAATTCAAAACACACGATACAAGTCAAACATTTATGAGGCAAAGTTGGTCAAAATTATGGTACATTAAATCAAAACTGACTATAATACTTTAAACTTGTCTCAGTTATTGTTTGCCTTAGAGGGTGAAGGTCTTCACAGGTCAGTCCGAACCCTAGAATCTGACCCAGGACCCGGGGTCCAGTCCTGTTCCACACCATCAACGCTAACGTTAGCAGCCGTGGCAACAAGCAGCTGTTATTATAATCTATCTTTATTATGCTAGATGCAACAGAAATGCAAAGCTAAGTATAAACTCGTTAAATGGCAATCAGCTGAGAAACCGCTGCCGATCAGGTCTGTGTCTCCTAACTGGTCTGAGTCCAATAATTCTCAGCTCTGCACGGGTCCAGGTCCCAGCTTTCAGACAACAGACCGGCCCGGTGCAGTTCTGGGAAGTACATCTCTGGGTCTGTTTGGGTTTGGGCAGACATCCGTTAGAAAGTCAAACTTTCTACAATTTAGACACAGAAGTCAAAAAGTTGACTATCATCATTTTGACATAAAAAGGAAAATTATGACTCTCTCATAATAATGACTGTCTCATATACACACACAGGATATCATAAAGTCAGGCAAAAAATGTAATTCTAACAAATGTGAGTCTTGTTATTTATATCATTCTCGACTTTGAATTGAATTTTTCCCCTTTTCTGGCAGTAATGGTCTTCCATACAGGGCTGCCATTCTGTAGATGCTAAAGCATCAGAACATCAGA
Source organism: Pterois miles (assembly GCA_947000775.1). Classification (NCBI taxonomy): domain Eukaryota; kingdom Metazoa; phylum Chordata; class Actinopteri; order Perciformes; family Scorpaenidae; genus Pterois; species Pterois miles. The sequence continues at coordinate 2,232,322 of CAMQGK010000586.1, read as the reverse complement.
TATCTCAACGCACAAACAATCTGCAGTCCACAGAAAAGGAAGCTAAATGGAGGCTTTCGCTCAGCGCCGCCTGCAGCAAGCAGCTTTGTTCAGCACTCGCTCGGCCTCCTGCTTCTTAATCAAAACTGGCACCGTGGCAATTACCTAATTAGACATCAATTAATCCACACCCTTCAGGTCCGCAGCCACGTTTGACCTGAGGAGTAATGACAAAAATGCCTTCAAAGAACGGAGAAATCAGATTAATGGAAGCCGAGCAGCAGAGGTTGCACCACATTTGAGAAATCTCCAGAAATATACTGCAGTTCATTTCATAATTAACAGGTAGAAATATAATTGATTGAGACGTGAAAGCTTAATCACTCAATTCAATAACCAGGATATCAGTGTTGAGTAGATTAATTCAATTCTGTAATTAAAGGCGAAGGAAAGGTGAAGCTTTAGTTGATTGAAGGTTAAACAGCAGACTCACCTTCTCTTTCTTTATCGTCTCCATCCGCCGGGAACATTCGACTCCACATTCATTCGGACAGAGGATACACTCTTTAGTTTGTCTTTTTTATTAGACATAGCAGTTTCACAAACAGCAGTTAGCCTGAAAATTACATTCAGAATGTGCAGCTGACCATGCGCAAACACTCCAGGTACACCTTCAAACAAAGGTAACAGTCGATCAGGTTTGTTTTCTTCGCAATCTGTGTATTGTCATGTTTTAATTCAAATTTACAAAATCAAAATCATCTTCTGCTAGTTCACCATCAACGCATACACACCTCGGTCACTATTACACATTTCAACAAGTAGTTTCTGTCACTGTACATAATGCTCTGAAAGGGTTTTTAAAGGCTCCTCTTTGCAGTCTAACACCCATACACTCCCATACATCAACCTGTGAAATGTTCCCAGTACCGTTTCCCTTCTCTGAATACTCTTTAACCTTAGCTCAGCTGAAGAGAAGGGTCGTCACGCCGACAGTCAGTTTGTGTCAAAATCGGTAACATGGCCGCCGTTTGTTGTTTTCCAGTAACACCAGGACCTCAGTGGCGTTTCCTGCCACCGAAGAAACCAACACTGAAGTTGATGAAGGAGCAACCCCCCCCCCCCCCCAGCAGCTTAACGGAAACTTTACCAAAGCACGCAAGACTACACGACAACACAGTTTGTACAAAGTGGCAAGACGAGGATGCTTCTGCTCAGGTTTTATTCCATTTAGGTTAATTCATTCTCACACAGACGGAGGGTTTGTCCTCCATCATTCAAGTCACAGGACGCTCATGTCACAGGGTTAATGGTTAACACTGGCTGGAGGGGGGGGTTGTCACTAAGGTATACTGGGGACACAATCTGAAACTCCAGTTCATCCGAGTGCCAAAACACAGTCCGTTAACATAACACTGATTACTTTTTTTTCACCACCTAATCAGGGCTTAAACATCACAGACGAAGCTCCACGACACAGAAAACCAGTTCAGATTCAGCGAGGTGATGAGGTCGCCCCCCCCCACCACGATCCACCAAAGTCCGGTCGGCCTCCACCGGGAGGCGAAGGGTGCCACCGTTTGAATTACTGGCCACAGGGATCCAGTGCATGTGAAAACACCTGAATGCTCAAAATCCACCAAATCACACGGACGTCACCACGCCATCACTCTGAAACGCCGTCCGTTTGTGCGGTCCGCTGCTCGCAGCAGGAATGGCAGCTGAAGAAGGAGCGGGTGAAATCTGTACACCTTTTTTTGAATTCTTCTCCAAAACTTCTGTAAGTGCAACACTTTCGTAAACTGTCAATGAAGGTAAATTAGATTTTTATCTCCCAACTGCTTGGTCCACAGCAATGTTCATTTCAGTCAAAGAAAAGGAGGGCGGGGGGAAAAAGGAAAATAAGTCTGTGTTTGAAAAGCCTGGCATCCTGTTCTCAGTGCCTCTACCTGCCGAAGATGCTTTCGTACTCGAGCAGTATGAGCTCAACTATCTGGTTTTGGTAAACCATGTGGACCGCGATGTTGCCCGACTCGGTCTCGGGCCGGAGCAGCGTGGGTCCGAACACGATGGCCACGCTCTGGGTGGTCATGCGGTTGGCCTCCCCATGGTCAATCACCCTGAGGGGAGAGGCAGGTTAGCACATGGGTAGATTTAAAGATGGAGGATGTGTCATGAGTGGCTTTAGGTGAGCGTATGTTTGTTTGACAGCTCAGTGCAGCTTCAGGGCTTCATCTAGCAAAACAACATTACACACATCTTCAGGGCCTGAGATGGAGCCTCGCGACACACACCCTGGAACAGTACACAACGCTCCAGGCTAAAGCATAATAGCCTTTTTAAATAGAATCTACATCCTTGCATGCAGATGCACAAAACAATAACATATTTATGGAAGAGAGAAAAAAAAAGGAGATTAAATCCGCCCGCTGATATACGTAGACCTCCATACACTGAATGTCACGCTATAAATTTCCTCAAGAAACACCACTTCATAGGTGCTGAATTACAGCAAACACAGTGCCATATAAATGCAAATTGGAAACCTAGGCAAATGTCATTGTGAACATATGGTATTGCCACTGGCTCCAGTGGGCTGAGCTGGTGTTCAGCCACAGGCTGATCAGCAGGAGGATGGAAAGGTAAACACGGCGAGTCAGACAGGAGTGGAAACATATCCTCGGTGCCATTTATGATCCGAGAGCAGCAAACTGTACAGTTCATGTTGTCGAGGTCGAGCAGACACAGGTTTCCATGGGTGCAGATACCATATCAGAAAAACAGTCACATCGTCCAATATGAGAACTGACATGAAGTTTAACCATTCCTGTATTTACAGTAACTTTCATGGTAAGATAAGATGAACCTTTATTAATTGCTTTATTTAATGGTGTTGTCTCCTTTAGTCTCTGACTTCTCAGAGGTTTCATACAGTGATGTAACAGCTGTGATTCATATTGTAAACCACTAAACGGGCCTGGACCACAGACAGAGAGGACACAGAGGACAAAGTTCCCGTGAGATCACCCATTGGTTTGTGGATTACGCTTTTGAAGCCTTGAGTTCTGCATTTTTCCATCGCCATCTTAGTATTTTGCAACCAGAAGATGAGACGGTGGTTTTGTGTGAACAGTATATGGATATCGGTCCCAGGCAACCAGGTGAGAAAACCGAAGTCAGAGCCTTTAAAGAGGACTCCACTCCAGCTCCACGCTAACTAGCTTTGTTTGACAGTGTGCCATACTGGCTGTTAGGCAGGTATGATGCAAATGTGTTACTTGGTGACATCATCATGTTACTGAGGAAAAGGCAGGACTTCAAACAAGGCGGGTCAAGCAGTTCAAGAGCAGTGTTTCTGTGGGGGAGAGTAACTCCCTTTGGTGTGGACTTTGGGCTTTGTAACTTTGCAGACCTTTTACATGCACAAAAACTATACAACACACTACAGGGGATGGGAAAAAAAAAACAAAACAAAAGTATAACAGGTTCCCTTTAAAATGTCCCATATCACTGCCAGTGGTGGCTGTGAATCACGTATTAGTTTATGTTTATTAAGAACTTTATCAAAATAAAATGTAGTTAAATACGTATTTAAGGTTTCTGATTTAATTCAGTAAATATCTGATTAGAATCAGGAAATTGGGACATAAATAAGCACAAGAATCCAACTTTCCAACTCTCAAAAAGTAGAAATTGAATATACAGCCAGAAAGTGTGAGTAGAGTTTATAAATGTCAGCTCTGCCAGGATTATCGTCTCAGTAAAGAGGCTCTCATGCCTTTAATACCGCCAAAGAAAGTATGAAATTGAGATATGATAGTATTGTTGGTAAGCAGTTCTTACTTATGACTGTAATATCTACATTTACATCATAGTGTAAATGAAGGAGATTAATAGTTTTTGCACTTACCTGCGCAGGTGTTTGAAGAGGACTTGCATTGTGTCGTGGTTGGGTTTTGGCAACTTCTTTATTAAGTCTCTGATTGAATTCACTCGCTGCTTGTAGTCGGAGCATTCTGGAGCAGAGAAACAGACGGTCAATGCACATGTGCAGAGCACCATCTTGTGGCCAAATTAGGGACAAAAAAGGCTGCAGTTGAAACGCCTTTGTCATGGTGTAACTGAATGGTGATCCTTTACTCACTGATGGCGTCGACAAAGTCGTCGAAGGAGCCGTAGGTGAAGAGAGGCTCTGGGAGCTCCCTGAAGAACATCTTGAGGGCTCCGGTGGTGACGTGGATGTCCTCCCACTTACTGTCGTTCAGATCCACCTTCTCATCTGACGAAGGGTTCAGAGTGATGAGGAGAAAAGAGGATGTAACAGGTGTGTACGAGGTCAGTGTACGTCCCACAAATGTGAACGGTACCACCCCTTTTAGAGGAGATATTGTTTTAGTGTTAGCGGTCCGCCAGCAGACCGGAGTCCTACCGTGATTTACAGCAAAGCGGAGCTTCTGGATCACCGCCAGGTTCCCGCTCACTCTGTATAAGCCGTCAATATTAAGACCTGCAGGAGAAGGAGGAGAAGAGGAACAAAAGCAGAGAGTGGAAATGAGACACTGGTAGTCCAGAGCTGGCTAACGGAACTTTCACTTCACTTGTTGCATTACAAACTGAGAAAAGTAATTTCTGCGTTACCCCTGTGTGATGCTTTGTGCATGTTGGTTATATTGTCCAGCAGTACTGACTCTACCGTCATTGCACAGCCTCATCTACGGCATCTGTAACTCTGCTGACAGATGCAGTGACCGCCTACAGCTCTTTACTATGTGGAGGTAGCGAGCAAAAGTTTTTCTTCTGTCAGGCACTGTTCTCTACAGCATCTCCACCATGTAACCAGCTACAGGTGTTGGCTTCCCTCGGAGTGACAGCCGAACTACAAGCTATCTGTCGCTGTTTCAGAGCTGTAGCGCAGACATCGTCCTCATCGCGTCTCGCCACCCACCAGTGTCCTGGAGCTGAGCTTAACTCGCAGATGCTTCTCCAGAGTTAGTGGAGCTCCTTCCACCTGACAGACGCTTATCTTCAGTGCACATTCAACACTTGTTACCATTTCTTTTTTCAAAAAAGTAATCTGAGTACGTTCCAAAGTAACATGTTATACCCAGCAGTGGTTGACAGACTATCAAGCTGACCTTAAACAAACACCAACAAACTGACTGGTGGAATATTTTGCATTTCCTTGCATCACCTCGTGTCCTGTTAAAGCTGCAGTGGGTGGAAGTGGAGCAAATGAGATTAGAAAAAGTTATTTTCATAAACCAGTCACCATCATGTGCCTCTGTGTCCTCCGGTGCTCCTAATGGCACCTCCAGATCTGATCTGGAGTCAGTCACTCACAGCACAACGGTCAAACTAGGCAGAGCTGATCAGATATGGATCAATATTCGGTTACTGTAATAACTACTTCTCTCCTCAGTGTTTTCAGAAACATCTTGTAGTTACTGTTTAGCTGTAAAATAGAAAGTTTATGACCCAGCAGCCATGTTGAGATCTGCTGAGGAAATACCAAGCACCGCCCCCAGCTGGAGCACAGCCAATAAGAACGCTCTCTCTGAAATGGCCTGTGATTGGCTAGATTATTTAAAGCCCGTAAACGGCCACGAGGAGGTGCAGAAGTCTAGTTTTCTCTCAGAACACCTGAATTACAAGATGCTGAAAGGTTATTGATGTCGCAAACATTTTGCTTACTGCAGGTTTAAGTAAAGATGTCACTGAACATACCACAAGCACTACAGCTGACGTCGAGCTGACCATCGACATGCTCTGCATCAGTCCTCTCCAGAAACAGTCTTCTTATATGCTTGAAATATGTATTGTAATTATGTCAGATAAATAAGCTGCAACTGTGTGATGTGGTTTACAGCTCCGGGAACAGCTAGTATGTGGACTCCGAGCTACAATTGTTCATCTTACCTCATCAGAGAGCTTTATCAGGGGGTCTCACCACACAGTATTTGAAGTACTGTTTCCGTACCTTTGACGTGAACTAATGTAAATGTAGCTGACAATGACCTGACAGCTAAATGGATTCACATGTGTAGACGTGATCGGCACACGTCTGAAGGAATCGCCGTTTCATGGCGCTGAATCCTCCGTGTCACTGAACAAATCAGTAGTTTTTAGCATTGAAGCCCCCCTCACTGGCGACTCAGCTTGGTTACACAGTGTGATACTGACTGCGACTGACCCAGTCGTCTAGCCATCACAGTCTGGTCATTGTCAAAGTCAATCACATCCTTACGCTTGCCCATTTTTTCTGCTTCCAACACATCAGCTTCAAGGACAAAATGTTCACTTGATGCCTAATATACCCCCCCACTGCCAGATGCCACTGTAATGAGATAATCAATGTTGCTCACTTCACCTGTCAGTGGTCATAATGTTGTTAATGTTATGGCTGATCGGTGTATCTTAAGAAAGAAACAATATTTTTTAAAACAGATGTTTAACGGCTCTACACTGAAAACGAGTTCTAGGCCTCCGTGTGCCCCGTAATGTAAATGTAATGTGATTCATTCAGAGTTAATAATAACAGACATGCTGTTGAATAACCTGGATCTCAGCAATAAAGAATATTTGGAAAATAATGCTGTTTTTTCACATCTTTAGCCAAAGTTTTTTCACAGCCAAACTAACTACATGACTTTTAATTAAATTTACATCTTTGAAGAAACTGAAAGCTGAAAAACCTTTAACATCTTCTACCACATGAGGAAAGATGAGAGAAAATGTCCAGCATTGGGTCACGCTGTCGGACCGGTACTGCAGAGAGGACACTTGGACTTGGACTAGACTGCGGGCGGCTCATCTGGAGAATTGCCGTGTATCATCTATCGGAGTGTTGTGCTCAGTTCTCAGCCAAAACAGACCGTGAAAATGATCCTTTGAGGGCTGGCAGCTCCACAGCAGCAACGCTGTCTGTGAGGACGCCACAGCGGCTGCTGCTGCGTTATTCACCCCCTCAGTGTGGACGGACACAAAACGCTCCGTGACGGATCGGCGGTAGCCTTTACGTGGCCATAGACATCCTGTGTGGATGTGACGTAGTTTATCACGTGTTGTATCTCCGTCGTGTGTGTTTATCACGGTAATGACGGTATTACAAAATCCATAGCGGTGAAACGTGACACCGGTGACGGTGATAGAACCGCCCACCCCTAAAGCAGTACGGCGTTGTGAATGATGTGATTGCTTAGGGACGTAAATTACATGGTGATGCATCAAACACATCAAATCAGCAAAGTGTTTCGTAATTTCCAAGTCAAAGGTAGAACTGGAGTTGTCTACAAACGGCAGGCTGGACAGATAAAACCTGCTTCATGTCCTGAATATACCTTTAGAACAAAGAACCCTCTGACTCAGCACATTTCTGGCCGCTTTTTGGATCATACCTGTGCTCTCCACATGGTCGATACACATTGTGACAAACTTGGGCGCTGATGTGTTCTCCCGCTGGCACAGACTGGTCAGGCTGCAGCCAAACACCTGATCTGTGAATCACCAAACAAACAGTCATTTCTAACTGTCATCCGTCCACTGCAAAGTGCTGCTGTTACACATTTAAACACCAGAACAACATCCACATCGACAGCAGCCGACCGCTGCTCCGTGGCTGATACCTTTGATGTATCCCTTGTCTCTGACGGCCTGGTAGGTGGGCCGACGTGTCAAGAACTTCTTCAGCTTCAACCTGGTTTTCTTCTGATCTGATGAGTCCATACTCACAGACGTCTTCATCACTGAGGACGGCAGGCAGGACATGAGTGTATTTATATTTATATATAAACACATTTACACTATGCTGCAGCGACATTGTCTGTCGGCCTCACCTCTGTTCTTCTTGGAGTCCCGGTGGTCTTTCTCCTTGTCCTGTTTCTCAGCTCCTGGAGACTCAGGCATGTCCTCCTCAATGGCCTCATCTGACTCCCAGGCCTGGATGGGAGGAGACACACAGATGTTAGATATATTCAGACTTAAACGAATCGTTTAGACTTTTATTACCTACAGTAGATAGAGTCAGGAGTACCAGCAAGGAGCAAAGCAATGGACTGATGTGGACGGAGGCAGAAACAACCTGGATTTTAGACACCTAAAATGATCAATATCAGTTCAAGGGTACGCTATATTTAGAATATATTCACAGCTTTACGTTGCTGTCAGACAGCCCTTTCCTACAGCGAACTGAAGCCATTAGCTATGATCTCGTTTTGTCGAGCGTCTGGTGGCTTTGAGCAGCTTCAGTTCCTCGTCAGACGGGGCTATCTGACAGCAACGTAAAGTAGTGAAAATACACTAAATACGGCGTAAACGTATATTGATTTTTTTATGTCTAAAATCTGTGTTGCTGCTGCCTCGTCCACATCAGTACATTACTTTGCTCCTGTGCTGGTACTCCAGTCTGTTTCTCCAAACTGGGGGCGTACCGGTCGTCATCCACTGTAGGTAATACACCGACTATAGATAAGTACCTCATATAACCCACTTCAAACAAATCTGAACTATCCCTTTACGGCTCATTCGCTCCGAACAGCATAACTGAAGAAATGAAACTGAGGGAGTGCAGGTAAAAGGGCCTCTGCTCCAAGGTAAAACTTGTCTCCTCACATGTGTGTTGATGGTCTCAGTGAGGGCCCGGTACCAGTCGTTGATGACGCTGTCGATCTCTGACTGGATCAGCAGCTCCGTCCCTTGACGAGTCTTCAGCTGAGGGAGGGAACGGTCAACATTACTTTCTGACCACATTAAAAACACACTGATCTGCAGTGAGAGTGGACAGCAGATCCAGCAGATCCAGTTCGGTACCTCGATGACGTGCTTCTTGCTCGACTTGTCCTTGGAGGCCCAGTCCACCGACCCCCCTCGCAGATCAACCGTGAACTCTGGTTTCGACTGGTTGCTTCCAAACTTCTGGAGTCAATGAAACAGTATGAGGACACGGAGATAATACAGCAGGAAAGGCTGCTGTTTAAGGAGGAGTTTTGTTAAAAACAAGAAACTACTTGGGATGTGTGTGTTTCAGCAGGTTCTTCAACACTGTGAATGTCAGTCTGGAGCACTTCATGAACACACACACATCTTCAGTATTGACTTACAAGAAAAGCAAAAACATTGTTAGTTGTTATTTATATAATGTGCGTAAACACTTTTTTGGTTAGATTCTTAATGCAAATTTAATCCATAAAATTCAAGACATTTCAAACTTTCAAGGTCTTGTGATTTTCACTTTTTCAGTGTATTTTTTTGCCAGTAGAGTGAAATTTATCATTTTAGTGAACATTACGAATGTTTGTGAGGAGCACTGTTAAATCTACATGATTACTATTGATTATGATTATTATTATCTAATGTCAACAAAAGCATAATTGCTGTTGAAATCTGACTTCAGACCAGTGTTGTGCTATTCTTCCAGGTTATCACACATCTCTATACAAGTCTAAATGGACATGGTTTGGAGTGAGACAGATAAAGGGGCGTCACTGTTTCATGTCTTTGCCCTTCTCTCTCCTGTCACCTCGCTTTTGGTGTGCAGATCTATCTGTTTTAATCCTGCTAGTTATTCCTCCGATCCAGCACCCATCCTATGAGTCGGTCTTATTGCCTCTTATCTAAAAAGGCATACAACAAAGACACTTCAGAAAGTTTGTGTTTCCTTCATAAATCAAGAAAAACTGAATTTTTACTTCGCAACCTTTTGAAGACTTGAAGCTTAATTTCATCTTTCCATTCATACTAAACTTGCATTAATTGATTCATTTTAGCCGTTAGAGGGAAATGAAACGAGCTGTGAACACTGACATACTGTATATCACCATGTAAAGGTATGGTGAGCATGTTGGCTAACTATTTACAGCTCCAGCAGACACTGAGTGACAGTAGCAGGCATTTGGAGCTGTGTTTGTTTCCACCTCATTAAAGGGGGAATATGCCCATTTTTAAAATTAATTCATGTTATTCCTATAGTCTAAGATAGTCCAAAAACATTACTAAACATGAACAACTCTCTCCCAAATCCAAAAGCTAGAGGGCTAAACCTTGAGTCTGGATCTGCTCCATAGACGATGAATTGGGAGAGATGTTCTATGGGACTCTGAGAGCATCCAGGGGAAGAATGATCTGAGTATATGAGAACATTTCTGTTTCCCATTCATCGTCTATGGAGCGGCTCCAGACTTTATACACTATATCACCAGTCTGAGCCTTACTTCTCTGGTTTCTGGGTCTGAGAGACGGGAGCTCATATTCACAAATACTGACTGAACTTTCCTCGGCCTTGGAAATAACATATTAGAAATCTTAATTTATGCGGTGTTCCCCTTTAATGTAAGTCCAGTACTCGCTCTCCTTATAGCTTTGATTTGGTCTCTATCAACTACTGAGGCCTCTTTAGCTTAGCCTTAGCGCCACTATGCTCTCTGTAGTTATCAACTGTGTCTGTCTGCTTCACTGAACAACACTGAGATGAGGATGAACCAAAACAATACAGTACTGAGCTGTAAAGTTTGATCCATTATTAATATAAAAATATTGATGAATGCATCTTGTCTAAGTTAGGATCAGCTATATCAAGCTTCACACACACACACACACACAGACACCGGTGACCCAGTCAGTAAAAGTCGGAGTGAATGAAGGACAGGCGGGAGGAGCAGCAACACATGCAGATGGAGGTGGGAGGACATACAGCGGCAGCCTGCACAGGCCTACAGTTCACATAGGAGACAGCAGGGCGGGGCTTGACTGAGCGCCTCCAGCTGCTAAGGAGAGTGAGGAGCAGCTCAGGGATGGAGCCGCTACGGTAGTAAGACTTCAGGAAGGAGAGGAAGAAAAGCAATGAGCAGAGAGACGATGACACATTTCACAGCACAGGAGGCAACGGAGAGTATGCAGAAATCACAGAGAGAGAAATAACAGATGAATGGAACGCTAAAAAAAGGCTCAGAAACATGAGCGTCCCGGGGCTGATGGGATACGTACCCAGCTGGTGCTGCCCCCCTGACCCTTTGCGAAGAGCAGAGAGGAACCCTGCAGCACCGTCCACGACGACGTCCAGTTCTTCCTGTGTGTCACAATAAAACAAAAACATTCAGTGGAGAGCAACTGAAAAACCTAAACAGGCAGGTATGTATGCATTTCTGCATGCAGGCATTTCTATATATGTATACAAGTCATTTAACATGTCATCATTATGTAAACTATAATTTTTATTATTATCCACACCAAGAGCTCAGTGTTCATGAGACTTGAAAGATGTAACCCACCCATTTTGAAAAAGTGATGTATTATGGTCAAATCAATAAAGATATGTCATTATTTTATTATTATTTCAGATTTTGTAGATCCATTACCTGACTTTCTTTCCATTCTCTGTGATTTTGGTGACATTGAGGACTCCGCACTTCTCTGAGGGCTGAGGAGACACAAACACAGATAAGAACCTGCTAGAACCATGCATGAACACACACACACACACACACACACACACACACACACACACACACACACACACACACACACACACACACACACACACACACACACACACACACAAAGCCTGAGAAGCGAATGGGGGGTCAGTGTTGGAGGCTGGAGGTGGCTGTGCTGCTTGATGTTATGTCCAAATCTCACCAGCAGAGGGCGCCCTAACACTGCTGCGCAGTGGGTTTCTGCATATTTGCTGGTAGAAGCTTATGTTTCAGTGTGGTGTTAGATGTGAAGCAGTTAGATGTGGGATGCAGCAGATGAGAGGGACCGAATGCAATGCAGGCTGAAAGAGTTCAGAGGATGAGGGGAAAGGTGTGTTTGGATGCAGGTGAAAGTGGGATGATGTGGTGCGATGCAGTGCGAGCTGGAATACTAACGGTCGAGGGGTGCTTAGGAGATGAGGGGCAGGAGTCAGAGTCTGGAGGGCTCTGCTTGGGCGCCGGAGCACACTCCTACCAACAAGAGGCACAACATGATGAGTCGCTAATGCTAGCAGCTAACTACGAGACGCATGAAGAGGACAGTCAGTCTGAGGTTAGTGAGGAGAAGAGGATGGATCAGGAACCTGGAGAGGAATCACAAGATTGTGTGGGATGTTAGCGTAGGTCATCAAAAGATAAGGACAGGAAGTTAGGATTTAGGTTAGAAACAACATGTGTGTCTGATAGAAGTTAATTCAGAGTAGATGCTGCTTTCCTTCCTGTTTATCCAGTCCACCATAAGAACGAATCAGGCATGTTTGATTGAGTGAACACATGGCTCTGATTGTCTTGTATTTCCACAGCTATTTAACTAGGCAATCAACACGGATCATGGGTTGATTGGAGAAGGGACGGAGAGGGGAGGCTCTGTGTGGTACCAACTTTATCTCGGTAAAGAGAGAGACGAAATCTCCTCTGGTGCGAGTCGGAAGTGAACCGCCAGAGTTTGAAAGAGAACTGCAATGAAACCGAGCGTTAGCCTCCAGTATCTTCTCCTCACTCTTTAAACTTTGTGTCTCATTCAAACACCCCCAATAAACTTTTAATGTACGCCGCAGTTTATCAACATTTACTCCAACCATCATTTGAAAGATGTCGTCATTTATGATGCAGTGTGAAATATAAGAATAATGTGCATTGAAAATAGCAGTAATTTCACCATGCAAAACACAGAGTTGCTGGTCTACCGCTGCCTCCATCAGAAAGGGTTCGTTTGGATTCCCCAGAACCACACAATAACACTAAAAAACTAACCGATCAAGGCAGCAAGGTAACATTACTGCTACTGTCAATGGAGTCTGGTAACTTTGAAGAGAGCGAAGATAATGGCCTCAGTTCCCCATAAAGGGACGTCTGACGGTGAGGTAAAGCTGTGAAAATATTCTCAATATCACGTAGTACACTTAAACTGACAAAGATCTTCTTTTAGGTGTCTCATATGCGTTTTGCTGCTGCCCGTCCACATCGGTACATGGCTTTACTCCGTGCTGCTACTCCTGTCTGTTTCTCCAAACTGGGGAGTCAACTACTGTCATGGTAAAATACATATTTCTATACTCCTCTGCAAACTAAATACTTGACAAATGAAAAGTACTGAGTATTTTCTCATTTGGCCCTAGTAGGTAATTCACTGATCATGGATAAGTATCTTATACACCTACCCCCCAAATAGGCAGCTTACATTTATTGTTTTTATTTGTGTGTGTGTGTGTGTGTGTGTATATATATATATATATATATATATATATATATATATATATATACACACACACTACTATATGAGGTTGACTCATACCTTACTGACTTTATAGTAGTGCAACACTAACTCAGTACAGCACTCTTAAGACATCATGTCTGCTGTAATTGATTACCATGCGCTGTGGAAGTTAGAAACTAGCTGGAATCAATTCAATGCAACACAGACACTTGAAGTGTTTCCACTAACATCACAACATGTTGAAAAACCCATGTAAATAAACCTGCTTTCCACTTGAATAATACATCATCCTTTGTCAAGTTTCCAAAATAAAAGAGACCGATGAATCCAGTGTAAGCCTGTTCCAGTGTTGTTGTCACCAGGACTCAGGATTAAACTCAGGGCCAGTGAGACGGGTAATGGAAAGATCAGACGAAGAGCCTGCCAGGAGGCCTGCAGCGAGCACAGTGCCTGTTTCCACAGCCATCAGACCCAGCAGTCTACGCAGCCTCATTATTAGCTCTCACGTTTCCAATCCTGCATCTTCGTTGGGTCTTACCTTATCGTTGAGGTCTAAGACGTAGGTGCTGTGTCTCCATTTGGTGAGGACGATGGGATCCTGCTGCTTCCTCTCCAGGCTGCGACTCTTGGGAACCTCGCCGGTCTGAGGGGAGATATTGTACTGCCGAGACAGAGGAGACAGCCAACGTTTAGACCCCACCAGTTCTTCTAGCACACTCCTCAGTATCTATCATCCTCTCCCCTACCTCTCCTTTCACCGTCCATAGCACCATTGGACAGAGGATTTCTCTCACAGCCCAGGCATCGTCTTCAACAGTCTACTGAAAGCATCCATGTCCACACTACTGTCCATTCACTGTGAGAGTGGACCGCTCTATTCAGATCAGCTCTCCAGATTAGCAGGTAAAGAGCCACTAATAGCCCCGTCACCCAGAGTTCAACTCAAACTTGGCTCCTGCGTGAGCTCATTCATCCACTCACATTACCGGCAGGAGGAGTCACACTAAGGTGTGTTACTGGGTAGTGGTATTAGGTGATGTAACATGAGAAGATTTTCCAGTTTAAAGAGGAGGTCACTTTAATTGGGGTATAATCCTAGAAGTGAACGTATTCACTGTGACGTCACCCACTGGTTTGAGGAATGCCAATTTGAAGCCTTGAGTTCGGCATTTTGGCCGTCGCCATCTTGTTTTTTTGCATCCAGAAGTGACACAGGAGGGTGGAGCGAAGTACAACTGAGTGCTGAATAAGACATTTTTGACGTTTATGAACTGAGAACACGCTGTGAAAGGGTTAAAGCTGGCGATGCACCAAGCTAACGTCGAAGAACCAGCAGGGACAAAGGCCACCTGTTGAGTCGCCTCACGTCGCCTTTGTCTTGGCCAAAAAAATTGCACTTGAACACACCACAGAGACTACAGCCAACGGTCAGTTAACACATACGTTCTGATTGAGACCATAAACTCATGTTTACGATGTTTACGGAGGTAATAAATCCAGTGAGAAGTAGACTCATTTTCTCATAGACTTCTATACAATCAGACCAGAGGAGTCGCCCCCAGTAGACCACTGGGTATGATGGATGTAATAGGGATGTGATCGGATCATCTTACCTTAGGTAGTTCCCATTCGGACCTGGACCCATCAGCGCTGTAGTAGTAGGGCCGGCCTTGTTCGTCCACATGTTTGATCCACTGCGAACACACATTAGTCAGCACTCAGCATGCAAGACAAGAGAAAACCAGCGTACTATACAGTCACTGTGATCAGCGTATGTTGTCTGGTTAATGATGACTGCACCTTCTCCTGCGTGTACTCGGAGACGTAGAGGGTGTGTCCATGCTCGTCCAGCTCCTCAGACCAGCCTCTAGGGGGCGACCCGTACTGGCTGTCCGACTGACTTGAGCGGGTGCTGTGACAGTTTTCCTCCGAGGACAGCGGCTATGGAGGACAAAGAAAACAGACAGAGGGCGTAGTGATACTGGCTTCAGGTGGTTCAGTACCGGACACAACAAATATATAGCTGTAACGTTTCAGAGACTGCTAACAGTTAGCCTGGCTCTGTCAAGTTGTTGGTTTTATGCACACTTTTTGTGCTAATTAAATTAACAATATACAGTATAACATGTTATTAAGTATGAATTACATGTGCTGGTCGGCACATTATTTTACTTTTGGACAGAGGCTAGATGTTTCTTCCTGTTTCCAGTCTTGCTAAGCTAAGCTAAGCTAAGCTAAGCTAAGCTAAGCTAACTGACTGCTGTCTGGAGCTTCATGTTTACCATTAAGACATGACGGTGGTTTCATTCCATGCAAATAAGAATATTTCCCAAAATGCCAAAATATTCCGTCAAAAAAGCTCCAACTCAGCTACAACATAAAAATGATGCATATAAATATTAAAAATGCCTGATTTATTTTAATGCAAAGTTATTCACTTTACACTTGTGTAAATTCTCACATTTCAGAGGCTGAAATCAGCTAAAACAACATATCAAATATCAAACTTCACTGTGATTAATTTTTCTGTTGACTGATTCATCAACTGACCACTAATAATATCTCAATAATACCAAATACAGTATATTGTATATAACTATCCATCCCCTCTCTCCCTAACATAATACTTCAATAAACCAAACCACCACACGGGGGCAGTGTTGGATGGAAAACTACAACCTCACATGAAACCATCACTTCCCCAAATCGAAGGCGCTTGTTTCCCTCCGGTACCTTCAATAACCACAGCACCATTTCAAAAGTCATTTCAGGTCCACCACACCTTCACCACAGCCTGTTAAGACTTCAGAGTCCGACTGTTAGCTCGGACTTTTCCTCACATACAAACTAAAACCCTGGATGAGTTTCCTGTGGGTCTAAAAGGAGAAACTCTACGAGGCAAGTGAGATTAAAAAATAATCCTGGTCCATTTTCTAAGTCTGATCTAAATAGTTTTCTCTCCAGTGTGGGAACGACGTTTTGCCAGGATCATTTAACTGTTTCATCTATGAAAACAGGTGAAGAAAAATTATTTTTGCTACGAGGCTGAAGTGCACCACTAAGTCCACCCTCTCAGTCCTCTAAAAGGACTAAAAGCATTCATGTTTTCTTCCAGCTGAGATTTAAATGAGGTAACTTATGACAATAAAGTCATAACTTTATGAGAAAAAAATGTCCTCCTCCACAAAAGAGGTAATTTCCTCCAGGTCTGATACTGGTGATAATGTGGTGCTGATGTACGTATTTTGTCATTTGTGAAACAAGTGGTGAAGTATAACTTCACAAAATGCTCCACGTTCCTCATTTTAACACAGGTGCTCTATTTCCCCTCGAAAATACCACAGAAAAGTATGAATTTATAATATTATTCTCATAATATTGACTTTATTCTCATGATATTATGACTTTATACTTGAGTGGCCCTAATACTCTGTTGTAGTAAGTAGCTTGTGTTTAGAGTGTATGGGGTGATTTTAGTCCCGTGGAGACCGTGGGGTACTCGTACCCTTCAGCCTCTTATAGCTGGAACAAGCTTTACAACAACAAACACTTGACTGACCTGCCAAAAAAAAAATTCTCACCTGTTTTCATGGATGAAAAAAAAGAAACTCATAAATATGACATATATGTTATGTATAATATGTATAATATGTTATCCTAACAAAACAGCTTTTCTGTCTCCACAGATGAAAAAAATGAAGGGAACACTGAAAAATTATCCTGGAAAAACTTTGTTTCACCCGTTCTTCAATCAGTAACAGATGAGACTTTCTCTTTTGCCTCTCAGGGTTTCCGTATGCTGCCCAGTTAGATGCTTTTAGACAGAAGTCCCACCGTTAAATGACAACGACGAGGCTTAAAGTGGGCTCAGGATCCCTCACCTCGCTCTCCACCGTGCCCTGGCTGTCTCCTCGGACACTGCTGGTGCTGCCGCTGGCGTCCCGGGTGCGTGGCGGCTTCCAGGTGCGCTCTCCGGTGGCGCGGTTGTAGTAGAAATGCCTGCCGCTCAGGTCTTTGTGGGTCTCCCAGTCGCCCAGGATGTGGAGAGGGGAGCTGGAGGGGACGGGCGGCAGGCTGGACTGAGAGATCTTCAGCTCCTGGAGGTTGGTGTAGACCGGCGAGTCGGACCGGCCCTGACCTGTAGGGGATGTGGTCTGGTGGAGGAAAGGAGAAAAGTAGAGAGGTCAGATCATGAACACTAGTTCCTGAGTCTGCCGAGGTCCGAGTATCGGTAAGACTGCTGGTCCTGTCCAGCACATGAACCAACAGCTATCACATCCTGGACCGGAGGACTACGCATTACGAGTTTCTCGGACAGTCTGCATGGCAGGATGCAGCTGCTGATCACATCACTCGCCACATGTGGCCTGCAGATATTTTAAAACCATATCAGTCTAATCAGGTCCTCAACACAGATGGATTCAGCACACTTACATAATTATTTATGGGTCCGCTCAGAGACCAGAGGCCAATACTGTGAACATAAAGGACTACTGGTATTAGCATGCAAGCTTTACGTATATAGCACCTCTCAAAATAAAAGTCACGACATTATTTACAGGAAGAAGAGACAGAAGCAAATAGAAGAGCCAATAAATGGGAAGAAGCACAATTAAGTGTAAACGAGGTAAATAAACAGGTAGAAAATCCAAACAAAGTCAAGGAAAGCAAATGATGCTTTTTGCAGTCGTGGAATGTAACTAAGTACTTTTACTCCAGTACTGTACTTAATCACAATTTTGAAGAACTTGTACCTTACTTGAGTATTTCTATTTTCTGCCATTTAACCACTAATAGTACTACTAAAGTATCTAAACTGACGAAGAGCTGGAAAATTAAAATGTTTCTGTTAGTGATACAAACACAATAATATAATATCCCTTAATAATACAACACTATGAAATCATTACGAGTAGCTTTAGTTTCAATACCTTCAGTAAATTTAGCTGATAACAGCCTTCTGAATTCAGGACTATAGACTCTGGTACTTGTAGTTTTACTTAAGTAAAAGGTCTGAATACTTCTTCCAGCACTGCTTCTCTGAGACTTTGTGGGAGTCTACTTGTGATCACGTTTAGTTCACGGTTCAGAAATTTAATTAATTAATTTAATTATTACTGTAAGTACAGAAGGGTTTGACCGTGTGTGCTTTGGCTTTCAAGAGTAAACTTTAAGATCAGGAAAAGTGACACGAAACCAGCGGAGAGAAGCTAAAACTGAGTGATGTACGATACATTTAACTTTTGTTACTGGCCTGTCTGCAGAGATCTGGACAGGATTTATAATTTATCATTTATCGCCATGGCAACTATTTCATCTTCTGTCTTTAGGCTCAGGAGGTAAATGAGGTAATCTATCTAAATGAGGCGTGCGCTGGCCTCATGACGTTGCACTGTCTGTAGTAGAGGTGTAAAAAAATATCACCGCAACGTAATGCTTTATGATACTGGATTGATTCTCAAAATCATTATTGATTTTTAAGTCATAGTTTACATACACAGACTGTTGCACAGAAAGTGCAAATGCAGATCCAACATTTAAAAAGTTACCTTTTTTTTTTTACATTTTATGCATATGACGGTGTGTTCTTTATATAATGAGTTTTCTAATATTAGATTTTTAAAAACTCTCAATATATCCCTGTATATTGAATCGTAACCCCTGTATCATGATACATATCGTATAGCCAGATTCTTGCCGATACACAGCTCGAGTCTGTAGCAGAAGCTCAGCCAGATTGAACTTTTTCAGTAGACGACCCTGTGATGGCACCGCCGCCTCAAATGAATGAGGAGGCTGCACTCTGTTCACCCAGCGGGGGGGACGGGCGAGAGCTCAAACTTCATGTTGGAATCACAAATAATCCCATTTCACAGTCGATAACACTGTAAAATCCTCTAATGACTAAATAGATAAGAAAATAATTATGGTTAAACATGTCCATTTCCCTGACATTCCCTGAAGACCTGCAACCAGCGAGCAGAGAGTAGATTCAGTATCCTGGCAGGATGCATGTTTCAGATTAAGCTTAGAGCTGCATTAAAAAATGAAAGCAGTAAAGAGTGAGGAAACAAAGCAGAACATGCCCGACGCTCAGAGGAGACGAGCTAAGAGGAAGTGGAAGGGTGATAAGACAGCCTACTTTCTGGGTGAGGGCCTGGTGTCAAGTGTTGATAAGGTGTAAACTCATTAGACGAGTAAAGACCAGGGTTACTATTTCTTAAACACGGCTGTCAGTTAATCACATGACTAGCCATAGTTTATTGTGATTAACTGCACATTTCTTTATCTGTTCAAAACATACCTTAAAGGGGGATTTGCCCAGGATTTAATACTCTTATCAACAACTGGGTGGGCAAATATGCTGTTTTATGCAAATGTATTTATGTACTGCATTTAATATCAGAAAATGTGCTCAAATCATAACACAGCATAACAAACTGAGGCCCACCAGGCAACAACAGATTCACATATCTGGTCAAGTGGCCATGCCAGTTTTTGCTCACCAATATTTATCGTAAATTTGGACCGTTCTTTAGCCTTCTTTGCGACGATCATGGTATGACATGAACGGTACCAATGGGTTCCTTATGTTTCCTAGTTCCATATAACGCCAGTATCTTCGGTCTAGCTTTAAAGCTCAACCTGCTATAACCTAAAAATCACAACCTGCAAGTTGTATTTATGTGTTAAAGAAATTAGTGGCGCTAAAACAAATTTGTGTCATTATTAGCCCTAATTAAACAGCCTGATCTGTGTTGCGATCAAAATGTTATTCCACATTATAACTTCAGGGTGGCAGTTTCTGAACATACTTGGCTGGACTCACTGCAGTTTGCTTTTTAAGTGACAAAACCCAACCACAGTCAATAAGCTTCATTACAAACGTGGCCCCACGTCGGCGCAGACACACTTCAAAGACAGTTTGTTGAGCTGAGTTTTCGAAAACTTGGCAGCATCCGAAGGTCACTCCACAAAAGCCAGAAAGCTGCGTTACCATGGCTACAGCTCAGAGCATATAACATCGTTCTGAATGCCTCTGAAAAACTATTTGGGGCTTTTGGAGCAAAAGGCGAGTCTGAGACTGCTGCCAGCATTGTGTCTGTCTGGAGGAGATCCAGCAGCGACCCGAGTGGATAAAGAGAAGAGAGCAGCGCCACACCTCTCCCCTCGGCTCGTTACCATGACCGACGCTCCTCACTCAGACCACTTCAACTGTTCCCAGGACACAGATGGGACTTCCCGCCGCTCTTGGAATGACAGGAATATTTTTCACATTATTTAATATCCTGCACACATGCGGGAGCAGAGGAAAGGATTCGGCAGCGTCCTGCTGTTTACAGTTAGGTTTGGCGGACCGCTCAGAGATGATGGTTTGGCTGAACTCGGGTTCAGACTCATCAGTTACAACAAGGGTGGAGCCAGTGTGCTGCAGCTTTAATTGGGTTTTTAGGGAATAATGTGGTAAAGATCAAGTCTAAATGCAGATGACTTAGTGAGGCTGGGACTCAGGGACGCTGAGTTATCTGGACTTTTATGGATCAAGCTCCAAGGACCCTGGATCAAACACTTCCCATAATACAACTGAGTATGGTTGTTCATCATGGTCACAGGCGTTATTTCCTCAGACGTGACAAAGCTCCCTGCAGAGCCACATTAGTCTTCATGACCGCAGCACTCCCTGTATCGGATAAATGGATCTTAATGCACAGAAACTGCAGAGTTCCCCTTTAGTAGAACCAGACCAATATCGAAACGGAGTTAAGAAGAACAATCCTAAAAGACATGAATCGTAATATTTGTTTAGCCATGCTAGTGGCATGGCTCCAGGGAAGGCAATGACAGAAACCCAGTCCTAAAACAATCAGAACCAGTCTGGGATGGACCCTGCTTAAAGGTTCCCTGTACAGTTTATAACATCTAGTAGCACTATTGAGCAGTTGGTCCCTGTTTCATTTGTCCTGTGCATGCACGAGGATGCACATTAGGGATGAGAACGGCCCGTTTATTGTCACACTAGAAATCAAGGCCTATGGAAAGAGGCTGGGACACGGCGGACAGGAATATGAAGTATCACACATGTGCAGCGTAACTGAAGCTGCAGTCGTGCGTTGGTATCGGCGAGGGCGGACCAGGTTTTACTGCAGGTGTTGGTACCGCCAAAGATACGACGTGTTGATGACGCGTGACCCAGCCTCCTTCCTTCTGGATGAGATGGAGAGAGGACACGATAAAGTTCAGGTAGAGGATCCACCGGCGGGGTTCCTCTCTGCTGTGTGGGAGCGTTACAGAGTTGGTGTTACAAATGACAGTGACAGGAAAAAAGTGGCGGATAAAACGTCAACCGTGGGTCAACACTGAGCAACACGTTTGGCTCATTCTAGTAGCAATACTTCTAATATAATGAATCATTTACAGAGACATCACTCCGGTGTGTCCGTTGATAGGAGGAGAGAGTCGGGGAGGAAAGAGCGACTCCTTCTCCCAGCAGCATTAAACAGCCTCTACATGCAGACTCAGAGCAGCTACACAACTAAAGCATCGGGAGGTTTATAGCCAAAGATGTGCAGCCTGATGCAGTCTGGAGGACGCTGGACTTCAGCATATGATTTATTCTAGCAGAAAAACATGAAAACAGGATGAAGAGAGCAGAGGTGATCTGAATCAGTGTGTTTGGTTTATGATGATCTTTATGTAGATGGCCTGAGACTCTGTGTGTTTTTTATTATTATTATTTAAATAGCAGGGAAAAGAGAGACATCTGTTACTGCTGTTTAAAAAGCTCTAGTGCTGGCCGCCCTGATGCTCTTTATTGATGGTCCTCCCGGCTATGTCAACACAGCACAGATAACCTCTGATTCCAACACACACAGAGAGAGAGAGACTTCAGTCTCTGCTCAGGTAGACATCACTGCTCTGTGTCTTTACAGAGACAACAGCTGTCTGGTGCTACATTAATGCTCTGCATATCATATAGAGCACCTTTGATATTAATGATGATGAACAAAAAAAATACGCCGATAAGGATAAACTAAAATGGGCCGAAAACATCGACCCAGTCAATATATCACCATCACTTTGAAAATGTTTTTATATGTTATCGCTCTTTATACAGGGAAATAGCTGACTAACTGCTCCCTTGAGACTCAGCAACAAACTCAAAATAGCAGTGATGTCAAGAGACAATGGGTGCCCTCTTTTTCAAAAACGGGCTGCTCTGTCTCAGAAACGCCTTATGCAATGTGACCATATGCTGAGAGAGAAGTCCAACACATGCCTGGAACAGCAGAAGACAGCTCTTCAACAGTCAATGTTTAATTCATCTCAACATCAAGTGTTTTACTGGCAGACTGCAGTCAGCTGGTATCTGCTACTCTCACACAGGCAAACTTTGTTAGGACCACATAATGCTACCTGGAAATCAATGCAACAGTTTGAACAGAACAAAGCTGGCACTGCCTGCCAATGTCGAATTTAAAGTTCTCCCAACTATAAACGGACATTTTGAGGAAAATGACACCAGGAAATTAATAGTTATGGGACATGAAATCCATGTGTTGGCAAAGCAGATGACCTGTTCTACATTAATCTAGCAAGAGACACCTGTCACAGTAAAAACATCAAAATCCACATATTTTCACATCCATGGTGTCTCATTTCATGTCACCTTGTATCCTGGGCTGCACACAAAGACATCATCATCATCCTCCCCGGCTCTCCTGTAACCTCTGAAAGCACTGAATGCACGACGCATGGTGGTGCACGGTGGCCATCAAGTGTAACAGCAGACCCCCTGTGGCTTCATATCCCTCCAGCTCACACAAGCTCGATTATTTCTCCTCATGCTACTGGCTGTGTGGCGGTCAAGCTGAAGGGAGGAAGGAATTTGATATCGACTGTGACAGAAGCAAAAGGGGAACCGGATCTGTTCCACCTCACAAACATGCAGCACGGCACACCAACTCATCTGACACAACAGGAAATGGCACTGAAAAGGCAGAGCTTCCACTATCAGAGTGTGTTTCTGTGTGTTTGAGTCAAACTGGCCGCTGACAGACGTGTTGACAGACAAACTGGCAGTTCAGAGAGGCCGGGCTCTATATTTAACCTGGCCACTACGCTCTTCACAGCAGAGCACAGAGGAAAGATAACACCACTGATCACCGCTGTGCAATGTCCTGCTCTCATCTTTCACCTCCACTAATGACTTCTTTGCACAACAGAGCATCAGCAAAGTTGTTGCAGCTACAGACAGAAAAAGCAAGAGGAAAGATGACAGAAAGGGATGTGGTAGAGATAAGATAACCCACCTGCTAGAGCTGAAATAAAGAGGGGATGAGGTTTTCACTATTATTATTAATCACACTATGAAAAGGAGCATGTCAGTGTCTATTATCAGCTTCAACACATCCATCCATCCATCTTCAACCGCTTATCCCGTTGGGGGTCACGGGGGGCTGGACCTGATCCCAGCTGGCATTGGGTGAAGGCGGGTTCACCTGGACAGGTCGCCAGTCCATCGCAGGACACATAGAGACAGAAAACCATTCACGCTCACATCATCGATTCACCTACATTGCATGTCCCTGTGGGAGGGAGCCGGAGAACCTGGAGAAAACCCACGCTTAGACGGGGAAACATGCAAACTCCAACAGAAGAGCCCCAAGCCGGATTCAAACCTGTGACCCTCTTGCTGTGAGGCCAGAGTGCTAACCACTGCACCACTGTGCAACACTTCCCTGAACATTTTGCAACATGGTTGTAATGTAACGCAGATATTTCAGCGACAAAGTTATATATCTGATTTCTGGCTGTTTGTTGTTTGTTTGTTGCTGACATTTAAACAGACAGTCAATGTTAGTCAAGGCATTTCTGCATTAGTGGTTGATACGATATGAGTTTATTTAAAAAAAAAAATTATATATATTAACATAAACAACTTTTTATCTGAAAGATGGCAAAATGTGCCAAAATGACTGCATCTTTCTTTCTTCTTTTAGTTCTTCCTCAACATTAACACATGCGATATGCCATACTGACACTTTGATAGAAATCCCTTAAACTTCTACCATAAACTTGTCAAAAACACAACACTAAAAGCAAATATCAGTTTATTTTTGACAGAAACTTCACTGAAAATCTAATTTGTGTGATTACTAATAAACAATAAAAATATATATCACAAAGAACACAATTAATCACAAATTAACCACATTTCTTATCTGTTCAAAATGTACCTTAAAGGGATATTTATCAAGTATTTAATACTCTTATCAACATGGAAGTGTGTAAATATACTGCTTTATACAAATGTATGTATATATTTAATACTGGAAATCACTTAACAACCCTAATCAATGGCAGATATTGTACAGAAACCCTCCCAGGTTCTGACTTTAGCATCAACAATCTGCTCCAATCAGAACATGGCAAACTGCAGCCCAACAGGCAACAACAGCTGTCAGTGTGTCAGAGTGCTGACTTGACTAGGACTTGATCCAGACTGACTGGGACTATCATAAAGTGGGCATGTCTGTAAAGGGGAGACTGGTGGGGACCCAGAGAACCCATTTACATCCACACATCTGGAGGTCAGAGGTCAACGGACCCCTTTGAAAATGCCAATTTTTTTGTCGAGGAAATTTAACGTAAGTTTGGAGCGTTATCTAACCTCCTTCATGATGAGCCTAACAAATTACAGGTTACATTGATGCATTAACACGTTATTATCATGTTAATATTGATATCAACAGATTGAACTCCAAGTAAAAAGTATACTATCCAGAACATATGCAGTAGTTAGCATTCTGTACTGCAATTTCCTGTAACACTGATCAATTCCAACAGGTACAGATCTATCTGATCTGTGATATAATAGATATTTCCAGCTCATGCATTCACATAAGAACAACCAACAATGAAGAAACTCAACTTTTACACATTCATATGTGTGGTCGGTAGAGGTGAATCCTTCCCATAATGCACTGGCAGTCCTCTCCGTCTGTCTGATAGTGAATCTCTCCTCACTTTATTCTCAGAGGCAGATTCCTGGCTAGTTTGAGGTGAATGAGATGTGGCAGAGGGATCGAGACCCGGGGTCTGTGACAGGTAATTAAAAAAAGAAAGGACCCGAGGCGGCGGGAGGTGTGTATGAGGGATGGATGGAGTGAGAGATAGAGGGCAGGAGAGAGGGAGAGATGTGCTGTTGAATGCAGAGCAGTTTTACAGCAGCAGCAGCAGCAGCAGCCTGTCTGCACGGAGGTGATAAATGAGTTTCAGACTACAGGCCAGTGCAGTGTAGAATCCACACACACTGCATCAGCATGCATTATGCAACCTGGAGAGTGTGCAGACACACCCAACATGGAAATGTGTGATTAATTCAACTCATGGGTGTAATGGAGTATGTGAAGGGAAAAGAACTGATGAGAATTGGGTGGCTAAAGGAGCCCTATAAGATTATGCTCTGCTGTGTGGAGCACAGCTTATAACCATGCTGGGAATACTACTCTGTGTTTCCCCTTTCCTCCCCCTCCTCCTGTCCCACTGGGCTTGTACAATCACTAGAAAATGCCTCGCGCCATAAATTATTCCCTGTGTAAAGCAGTGCAGGTCGGGGTGAGGGCAGCAGGGACGAGGGGTTGCAGTTGCACCCTGAGGCCCCTAGGTGTCTCTCTCGTGTTGGGAGGGAGGACTGGTGAGCAGGGGCTGCTGGTGAGTGGGTGGGAGGCGCCATCAAACGCATCTGGCCATGCGGAGAGCGGCGTGAGGGGGAGGGCTTTCTGTCTCAGTGCACACATGGTAACCCACTCTGCAGCATCTCCACGCTGCACTTTGACACATTAGTAGTGTCTGCGCAGCAGGGCGCACACAGCCGGACTCCATACACACAAAATACACAAACAGCTTCACTCTTTTTGTTATCTTGGACACATTCAGTCATTATCTCGCTACAGCTGATTCAGATTGTGCTGCTTATTCACGTCGCTGCTGCTGCTGCCAGGATCCTGACAGAGACAGAGAAAGTACAACATTACATCAGCTCTCCACACCTGGCTCCACACTGGCTTCTGGTTGGTCAAACAATAAAATATCTTAATGCTTAAACTGTACATAAATCACTGAATGGCTTAGCCCCGAGATATATCACTGACCTGCTGGTACAGTATGAAACTGCCAAGCCTCTGGGTTCAGTTTGCTTTACATGAACTAAGACGTACAACGTGTCATCTGACCACAACTCAAGTGAATGTTCACAAAGTTAAAGCTGCAGTAGGCAGAATGTTTTTGGCATAACTGGGCAAAAATCCATAATAATCTTTCAGCACTTTGTAATTCAAGTGTTCTGAGAGAAAACTAGACTTCTGCACCTCCTCATGGCTGTTTTCAGGCTTTAGAAACTCTAGACCATGACAGGAGACTGACCAATCACACGTCATTTCAGAGAGAACGGTCCTATTGGCTGTTTGAGATCAGTGGAGGATATACCAAGCACTGCTGAGTTCATGAGTGATTGACAGCTGCCTCTGTTGAATGAACAGCCAATAGGAACGCTCTCTCTCTGAAATGACCCGTGATTGGCCAAAGTCTCCATCACAGGCTAGATCTTTTAAACCCTGAAAACAGCCATGAGGAGGAGCAGAAGTCCGGTTTTCTCTCAGAACACTTGAATTACAAGATGCTGAAAGGTTATTATGGATTTTTGATTTGATTTAAATGTGTCTTTTGTTTTTAATGCCTTTTTAAGTTACCTGTTGTGCAAAATAAAAGCTCGTCAAATACATGTTAGTCAGACCTGAACACACACATACCTAATCTAAAAGATGACCACATCTCATGTCAAAGGCTGCAGACACAAAACTAAACCTCCCATGGTGACCTTATCACAGCAGTACAGCTAAAATCATGATTCGGTTTTGAATTTAAAAAGGTCTCTATCTCCCGTCACAGATGGCGACTGCATCACTGTTACACCTCAGAGCGTGCCTGCTTCCCCCTTAACTGTGTTACATAATGTGACTGTGTAATTGAATTAGATGGAATTGGCGGTGGGGTTGTGGTGGCAGGGAGAGGTGGTCGCGGGGTGACTGACGGAGGAGCTGCATCCGTGGCCATGGCGACACACACTCAGCCAATGAGGCGGTCACGTAGAGGAGTGTTTGAAGATGGACCGCGGGGTTAGAGGGGAGGGGCTATCTATCCACTCTGCTCCCTCTGTTCTTTTGTCCTCTCATCTTCCTCCACCTACCTCCTCCTTCATCTCTCTTCTGTTTCCCCTCTCCAGCCCTCCTCCCTCTGCTCATATCCAACGCTCCCTGCCCTTCACCTCCGCTGCATCCTCTGATAATCATGCACCAAACCTCTCTGGCCATTCTTTCTCCCCGCCACGCCCCGCTGCCCCCTCCTCTCCCTCTGCTCCAGGAGGTACGATGCTGATATTATGTCCATATGACCAGATTAACCTACATTTCCACCTCGCTGGGTGTCAGACCACATTTGCCCACTCCCCCATCATCACATTTGTGGCATTTCACATGCCAAACCCCCCACCCATCACACAAATGAATCAACATGAACACAAGATGCTTAAAATCAACACACACACTGCTCCTCGCTTCCCTTAGCAACCAGCTCCAGCCTCGTACTGTAGTTCAGAGAGGCACGGTGTTTAAATAGACCTGATATTCAGCCAAATTCAATAGTGAGTTTGGGTAGAAAAAAATGTTAATGGATTGGAATATTGACTTCACTCACAAATGCAACGCACACATACACGGGTCAGCAAAACACGGCCAGGGCTTGCAAGAGAAAACGCACACAAAAATTAAAAAAATCAGAGAAAGTGAGTCAGCATCTTTGCTCTCGTCAGGATGACGACAGCTACTTTCATTTCACGGATCAGAGGATCCGGCGAGGCTCGCAACCTGACAGAGACGCGAGCAATTAACCTTTTGGTCTCAAGCTGATAGCGCTTGGCTAAAATGTCAGCTAGTGTGTTTGGAAATACACCCTGTTCCTGTTAAACCTCCAGTAGCTCGGCAGAAAATAACTGATCTAATACACACTGCTTGGATACTGCAGACAAAGAGGCTTCAAGGCTGCACTTCACTAGATTAGAGCACAAAATGGTTAAAAACTTGTAGAAAACAAGCTGCAATTGACAGCTGATCTAGAGTTTTTGTGTCAAAATGAGGTTTTACATAATACCTTTTCAAACTCAGAGGACTGTTCCAACATCTCTGCTGTTTTTCAAGTCATCTGTGTGTAAAAAAAAAGGGGTTTTCTGTGCCGTTCACTGCCTCTCCAATCACATGTTCCTCTTGAAATGTTAATGAGCAAGGGAGAGGGTGGATTTCGAGGACGGGGGAAGCCTGCAGTCTCATGTGCATATGGAAGAGATGCTGTTATTGGCCAAAAACCCAGTCTGCCGTACTGGGCCGCAGATTCTGCAGTGCCAGTGAGTGATCTCAACTGGAGCGAGGAAATCAAACTATTCCTATCTGGGACACAACGCGTCCATGGTTATTTTACAGGCACCCAACGGATCACAGGGTTTGGCTTCTGTTTGGGGCTAAAATCGGAGTCAGAGTGTGAAAGCAAACACAGAGTAGCCAGAACCAGTCACACATCTCCTTTCTAGTCCAGTTCCTCTCTTTAAAAGCATATGGAGACATTCCTGGAGCATTTAAAACATGTCTGCATCTCAGATATCAGCTGGTCTGTGCAGCTCGCCAGCATACAGCTGCTGTGTGAAGATGCACACTCGGAGACCATGTTTTTGCATGTGCTGCTTCCTGTCAGCGTACATGATATGATTTGTGTAACAAGCAGCTTGAGGCGGCGCCACCTGTGTCCCTGCAGCACCTGGACATGCTTCGTCTCAGTGTCTCGGTGTCCTCTGCTGCTTGTTTCTGTCCTTTCTCTGTGTAGTCATCAGATCAGTTCAGCCTGGGCAACCACAGCTTCTAATGGTCTGTCTCAGAGACACTAATCTACACCTCTGCACATTATTTGGTTCTTAAAGTCTGCTGATGTCGTGACTACTCACTACAGCTAGCTGGCTAGCTTAGCACTAGTCATTCACTATTAGGGATGTCACAAAACTAGGATTTAGTTGTAGATACCAATACTAGTATAACTCCATGATTCTCAATACCTAATTCAATACAGCAAAAACAAAACAATAAATCCTATGAATTTCAGCATTCACTCCTTTATTACCATTTGCATAATTATTTTTTTTGCAAATTTTTTATTAATCCCTGATGATCTGCCTCAAGTTTCTCACCAAAAACTACATTACATTTGAACCCATCATGAAAACATAATCTACCTTCGCTCAATCGTCATTTTTAGTGAACAGAGCTTAAACACACAATAATGCATATGCAGCCTCCATATGTTAGCTGTCAGCTCTGTTATTTAACCACCGGCTGCCGACAGCTAACAGCTAACGCACTAGCTCTCCTCCTGTCGATTTCAACACAGAGACGTAGCATCAGGGAAACTTTCTATCGTCCCCAGAACGACGGGATGCCGTTGGTCTTGAGCCCTGATCCTCGGTACCTACAGCTCTGTAGAAAAATGAGTACCGTCTCGTTTTCTTATCAAACTTTTGGCATAAACTTGGTACCAACGTATCGGTTCTCGTGAAATCCCTTTTCACAACAGCACTCAGGACTACTCCCTATCTAGGTTATTTCCCCCTGACATGTCCAACATTGAACACCACTTGGGTCAATGAAAAGTAGCTGATGATGGAAAATAAAGCTCTCCAAGCTAACAAGCTTTCTAATGGTTAGTGAATTTCACCATTTTAAATGCTGGTATGACCACAAGGCTTTTCATCTGAGAAACACAGAGAGAAAAGGAGTGTGTGGGTGAGAGGGTGAAACAGAGACTAAAGCCCCTTTCCCACAGGACAAAAATCCACTAACACCCACTAACATCTGGATAGTGGATCTGGATGGGAAAGGTTACGATCTGCATTCGTTCATGGGTCAGATGACTCTGCAGTAGGCTCAGGTATCTATCTGCTCCAGTGACATCCGGGTGGACATGCTGGTTTTTACTCTTTTCCTGGTGCGATGCTATGGGACACACATTGAAGTCAATTTAAAATTCATAAAATCAACAGGGATTAACAATTATTATAATTTATTAACATACAAAACACTCTATTAATTAGCTCAAAACCACCAGACTCCAGTCAGACAATTTAGCCTCACTTCATTCAAACCTGACGGGACCAGAATAAAATGATCAAAACCATCTTTGTTAATCTCTCCACTGTTCCAACAATCACCAGCTCTGGTTTGGTCAAAATAAGACCTTAATTCAAAGCCACAAGACTCCACTGGCAGATAGTAATTTCACCTTGCTGATCGCTGGACAACACACTTCATTCAAACTTGACAGAAACAAAATAAATCATCAAAACCCTGCTTCTGGTGCCAGCTGGCCAATTCACAAAGTCACAATGGGAATGAAGTCTATCTCAAATTTTAGCTTGTTTTTCAAAAAATTGCAGATATGTGCTAATTTTGGAAGGAAACAGAAAAAAGAGACTATGTGTGCACATGTGCATGCTATGCAGAGACTCCTACATTTCTCTCCTCATGGAGGTCAAAGGCCACAGCAGGAGTGACTCCCAGACCCCCAGCAGTCTGTCTAGTCTGGACGCTGCACTCCCACTACTACTCCTCCTCCTCCTCCTCCTCCTCCTCCTCCTGACCCCCTCGTTCTCTCCATTTTGTGCCAACACCAGACTCAGATGCATCACCTCTCTAAAAGCTGCAGGCCAGTCGTGAGCCAGCGCCTCGTGCTCTACGATCAAAGTGTGAGACAGACGGCCAGACTTGTGGGACGTGGTGACAGAGCAGCACCGCAATCTGTTACTCACAAAACCGTCCAATAAAAAGGAAGAACAGGATGTGATGGATTCTGCGTCTCCTCCTGAGAGGGAAGACAGAGCGGGAAGGGGCCCGATAAATGAATTCTGGCTGCACAAGTCAAACGACCTGGCAGCGCCCCGACAGCAGCAATTTGTTCTGTTTAGTCGTGAACAGGTTTGGGGGGGAAACATATTGACGACACACAGAAGGAAAATTCAATTTCTTTAATGGAACCGACATTGCCAAATCGCTCTCTTATTACTCATTTTGAGCGGCCTTTACCGAACAAAGACTCTGTTCTGTCTCGCTGCCATCGGGTTTTCTCCCACTGCAGGGCCAAAACAAACAGAGCTGATACCACTAAACATTACACTTCAGACTCAGACATTTGGGACTATGAAAACTTGGTTAATTAGTGCCAGAGCAGGCTGTTTAGAGGTCAGTTTTTCTGCAGTAGCTACAACACTATCATGTTCATTTACAGCTGGCGTCTGACCCACCCACCCGTGGCTGTGGCTATTACCAGAACAGCACACTGAGCCAATGCATTTTACGAATGATTTTGATCCCAGAGTTACTATTTCTTGGTGGCAGGCAGCACAGGGTTGAAGCAGAGACTTAGCAGCATTCCTGCGTGGCTGACAGCTGACAGCTAAGCCCTCCGTTAACAACTAATCCTGCCCTCATGCCTTCAGCGTGATTGGTTCAAGCTAATTACACGAGCTCCCTCCACTTGATGCTGAATGGCTGCTCGGATGGGTGGGGCAGAGGAGAAAGCGATGTGGACAGAGTGCAGAGTGATGAACGTGTGATTGATTGGTCAATAGAAAATGAATTTGCAACTACATTAACGAGGCAGAAGTGAGCATGGCTCACATAACCCTGCTCACTCCGATGCTGCAGCACTGTCAACCACCATAACAAGTCTTGGTGCTCTGTGGCCCAGTGGTTCATAACACCTGCCCGATGCCACGGTGGCTCACAGTCTTTGAGTGATTCAGTCCAATAGTTTGGTTCCATGAAGTAGGCTAGTCGTGGTAGTCTGTGCTACCGGTGTTACACTGTAGTTGGGCACACATCAGCTGCATTACGTACCCACCGCCCCACCGTCGTTTTGCTTTTTTAACATTAATTCTGGCATATCAGCGGCATCTTATCAATACATAGTCAAACGACGGACGCTACAAAGTGAAAGTGAATGCATTTGCTCCGTAAGGAGTCTCAGCTCAGAGTAGTAGTATTTCACATGGATGGGACGAGAGAGAGTTGACAGACAAGATGGTGGTAATGGATTTGGTGTCAAAGCGAAAAACAAAAGCGCCTATTTGGTAATATTTCAGATTTAAGGAACTGTAACCTTAATGAGGTAATCGCCTTGAGGAGGACAGGATGGTCACAGCTGATGTGCGTGGCAATGCAGCACCGGGTGGAAACCTGAGGCCTACTGGAGGCCAGACACTTTAAAGACCAAAGTCAGCCTGCTACACATATTGACCATCATTGTGTCCTGTAAAATGTCCGCTGTAATCGGTAACACCGGTGCTGTCATTGTCCATTGTCCACGGTGAATGAGATGATGGTCTGACATGGAGAGGTGCCAGCAGAAACATTCAGCTTTCACACCATGTAGAGCAGGATGTCACAGGGTCTTTACCAGAAGTCTAGATGGGTCAAACCACATGCAGTATGTTGCTGGTGTGAAGCCTATTAGCTCCCATATCAGTTCTGCAAGCATCAGTGGACACGGCTCCCCATGCACACAGAAAGAGATGAGTTTTCTTTTTAGTAAAACATAACTTAACACAGGATGCAATACATTGAATTGCACCTTCCTGAGTGCATTACCAGGCAGCACAAACTATATCATAGAGGCTCTTGTGACAGCTCATTATACTCTGGAACCGGCTCGTATCTGACAAACCTGCAGTAGCTCTCCCTCTCCGTCTTAAGCTGTGGTGTGGAAGGCAGCTGGCTGTGGTTTATGCTAGGTTATTAATATTCCCTCAAATCTTCCTGCTAATCTGCTGTGTTTATGTGGAAACAGAGAGAGATACTCAGAGGGGATCTGAGAGCTGGAAGGGGGACGCCGACTCCCGTCTGCTCCACCACAGACTCATGATAACATCTCACAGAATCAGGAAGGCTCAATATTAAAAGAAGAGCGTTTACAGAATATTAAAAGTAGTAAAATAGATCCAAAGGGTGTTGGAGAGGGAATGCACCAAACAGAGGAGTTCATTTCTTCACTGCTCTGTATAGGGTATTATCATTTCCTAAAATGTGACTCAAGAATCAATATATATCGCCATGCTTAAATGTATCACAACATTGAATCATAACCCCTGTGTCGTGTTACGCATCGTATCGCCAGATTCATACGCCAAGCTTTGTACAACAAGGCATGTTTTGTCAGTCAATAAACAGATCAATCATTTTGAGTAATGATAATAAAAAAGCCAGAATTATTTGGTTCCAGCTTCTTTGATTTGATTTTGTTTTTGTCCTCTTTAACTGAATATCTTTGGACTGTCAGTAGGACAAAACAAGACATTAGAAGACGTCACCTTTGACCGTGGACATCTATCGCCATTTTCTGGACACAGGGATTATTTGACAAAATAACTGGCAAATTTAAGGATTGAAGAAACCAGAAAATGTGAAATATTTGCCTGCAAATATTATATGTCTATATGTCTTTTATTGTGAAAGGTAAAAGCAGGAGTGGATCTGGTCTGTGCTGCCTTTAGTTGAAAAGAGTAATAAAAAGTTTGTCATCTCAGTTTGGATGACAGAGCCTTCATGCTGATGCCTTTATTTGTGGTGAAAATGCTCAGAAAAGTCAACCCCGTTCTGCGTAATAGTGATGTTTTGTGTTAATCTACTCATGACAAAAACAGTTTGAAAAAATATATTGACGAATTAATCACATAGAAAAACGCTGCCGGGATGTAAAGGCTTTAATAGATTGTGGAAAAGATAGTTGCAGCTCTCGTCACGTCGAAACAGAAGAGGCCCAAACCCAAACTGTTGGACGAAGACTGTTGTCCAAAGTATTGTTGCACACTGCAGCAGTAAGATTTCCATTCATGGTGTCCCCATACATTTGACAACATGGTGTATATATTTAATATGTAGTAGATCATTATTGGCAGTTAACTGGTGAATTATAGTCCACATATCAGACTTCCAAAATCTACACTGGTCCAACAAGCACAGCTCCACCTCAGTTCTCGTTCTGCTGACTCATTACTTTCCATATTTCATTTAATACAGGCTGTTTTCAAACACTGTTCGTAGTTATACCTATGAAAAGTAATGCAATGTTATGCGTATACATTCTACAAAATCAATTTGTATGTAATCCACATAATCGTGAACCAGGAAGAGTGACAAATGCTGCGTAGGAAGGACGTCGGGGTTGATGGGTGGGTCAAAAATCACTAGATTTTCTCCCAGGACAGCGCTGTTTGTACCCTGAACCAGACGTCAGTGTTGATTTATTTGTCATGTAACTTCTGTACTTCAGTGACATAATTTCTGAAGTTATTTTGACCCAAACCACAATCTCTTTCTAAACCTAGCCAAGTAGGTTTGCTGCCCAAAGTTGTTTTTCTTGTGACAGAAGTTTATTTTGAAAAGGCTGAATGCATGTAACGAGCAGAAATTGACACGTGTTGCTGGACATTTGAAGGGAAACATGAGGAATAACTTGTTGTCATCATACACATACGTTAATACGAGTATGTCCACCAGTACACGTGTGCATGTGCAGTGTGTTTTCATTTGTAGTGAACCTGACCGGCGTATGAATGAGAGGCGACTGCCTCCAATCTGCAGCACAACACAGCTGGAACATTCACACCTGCACATCTTCTCCTCAACCTGCCCACCAAACCAAGTCTCTGCTGTCTTCAAGCATCAATGAGATGTCCATGAGAGGAAGACACACACACACACACACACACACACACACACACACACACTAATAAAGCCACTATAAACATATAGGCCTCATCCTGCACAGCCACATTGATCACTGCTACAGGGAACAAAGAGCCCTCAGTGCTTCCTGTTTTAGTGGATTAGGTTTCAGAAAAAGCAGATTACATGCAGGACTGATGAATTAATGACTGCTGTAAACATGGTGCTGATATTATTACGTCGCTTGCAGCACTTCTGTGACTTTGTGTTTGCCTCTATCATCTGAGGCAACTTTAGATCAAATTAGTCACGTCTCTGTGAATCCCAGCAGCTGAGAGGAAAATAACAGGATGTGTCATGCACGTCCACTGCCAGCATGACTGCATGCTGAACTAAAACCAATGCTATATTTCAACCTGGTGAATAGGATGAAGAGACTAACAAATCAATGACAAGAATGAAACAAGGGGTGATGCCAGGAATGTGCCTTTATACTTCCTTCCTCCATCCTCATCTCAGGACCCAGAAACTTTCCCACTGCCGAGAGCAGACACATCAGCACATCCCGCTGGGACGGCAACAGATCGAGTTACTGTCTTCACACAGTGCAAACGCCAAATATATCAAGACTGCAGCTGAGCAGAGATATCAACATGTTAGATAACGGACGTCCCAGTAGCATTTCTCCACCGCTGATAACTAGATGGCAGATTACTAAAGGTTACGTCTCTGCTGATGGCACATTGATCACATGTGTTCCTTCTATAGAACAACACACACTTAGAGGCGCTGAAGGATTTTGATCCACGCTGGAGAAATGTCCCTCTGCAGGAAGGTCAAAGGTCAGATTCACATTTGAGGCATCACAGAGTTGAGTCTATATTGTGTGGCTGCTGGGAGAGTCTTAATCACCTGAACAAGGATTTGCTATCCTGCAGATAAACATGCCTGGGTCTAAAAGCTTATGTTAGAGGAACCATGGTGAAGGACCGCAAATATAAAACTAAATCAGACCTGAGCATGTAAGAAAAAAAACAGCTGTGTGTGTTATTACAGTAACATTACTATCGGTAAAACGTGTGGCATGCTCAGTTCATCTCTTTTCTGTCAGTGTGTGTGTGTGTGTGTGTGTGTGTGTGTGTGTGTGTGTGTGTGTGTCTCGGCGGGTAGAGCAACTGTTTGAGCAGCAGAACATATCATCATTCAAACCCAACAGAAACAAAATAAAACTCACCAAAACCGCCAACGTTTGTCTTTCCACCGGCCTCGTCCACTGTTCCAACAATATGGTTGAACTAACCTCTTAATCCACAGCGTTAGATGGGAAAATGTGCCGACACTACTGGGGAGTGTTGTATGCAGTGATTTTTGAATAACTGACTAATTCCCAGTGATATTTGGAATAATAATCGACTTGCTTGGAATGCACATCCCTAATTTAAATCGTGTCTTTCTAGCCTTCCGACCACTACACTACATGTCAGCGTTCATCCATTCATTCACTGATGACAGAGGCTGCCACGCAAGGCACCAACCTGCCCACCAGGATCCAATCTGAATACTCATTCACACACCGATGGCTCAGCCTTCAGGACTTGTGATTGGTGGACTCTACCTCTGAACCACAGCCGCCCAATACGTCATCTCTGCATCGCATGACGATCACAACGTTCCCGACCGAGCTGCAGTTGAATTAAACTAGTTCATCACAAATGGAAACTAGTTCCAGCGTGCTGGTACAGGCCTTTTACAACATTCTGACATCGTCACAGCAGGTGAATTAAAAATATTAGTGGTGGTTGAATCCCACTCGTGGATTTGTGCACACTAGCTAACTGGAACAGCTTCCTGGGACACTTAATGTTATTAATTCCACCTTCATGCTACGACAAGTCAAAATGTCTGCTGTGAAAATGTCTGTAGCAGGACCGTGAAACTGAATTCAGTCATCAATCTTGTCTTTGTCGTGTATGACAAAAAACATATTATGTTGAGTTCTGGACTATTTTTCATTCAGATAAAAGAAAGAGTGAAGATGACACTTTGGCCTCTGGGAAATTATACAGGGCATTTTTCATTATTTTAGGACATTTTATAGAAAAAACAATTGAGAAAAAAAACTAATTGAGAAACTAATTGGCAGATTAAAGAAGATTAACAATAATTAGTTGCGGCCCTTGTAAAATATCAGTGTGTTAAGTTGCCAGATTGGGTGGAAAGCACATGGCAAGCCTGGCATAACAGCTGTGCTTTTACATCCCACCACACTGTCACCACTGGATGGCTCTTAAACATCCTCCCACATGAAGACGTGTAGGGGATGTTAACTATGACATGTTTAACTGTATTTTGACTGAAGTGACCCTTTAAACGAGGCCCTGATCTATTTGATCTATCTATCCTGACTGCCCTACAGGTTTTGGGGGGTGACAGCCGTGATGATGGAGCAGACCCAGTGGGCTTGGTGGCAGCAGCCTGAGGTCTATTGATGTGCTGCCACATGAAGTGCAGAGACAGCGCTGGACACAAGGGCTCTTGGTACAGAGGACAACAATGGCCAGTCAGCCTTCAGTCACTACAGCTGAGCAGCTGACAATGACGGGGGGGTTAAAGAGGGGTGTAAGGAGCCACACTGGTTGGCAGAAACACTATAGATCTGCAGAGAGAAAGACAGAAAGGACTGGAGAGAATAATGAAGCCACGGTAGGTATACTTGGCAGCTGTGGTTACCATGGAGAGTGGGGGGTGGAAAGGGTTAAGCCAGCATGGTTTAAGTCTTGTCTCCGTCTATACCTTCCTCTGAGGAGGACAGGTCTGTCAGGGCTGAGGACAAAAGAGACGTTAACCCGTTGTCCGTTGAAGAAAAGCTCTAAACGCGAACACAATCACCTGTGTGCGCCGACATGAGCGCAGACACGCAACCTGGAGGCGCCGTCACGGCTCACAATATCAGCTCTGTTCACCGACACACTCCATCCTCGTCAGCGGGCCATTCAAGTTCAACTTCAATTTGCCCTGCAGTTAAGTGAAGGTCAGATCCTCTTTCTGCTCTCGCTGTGAAGCAGTTACGGACTCCTTTTGATGCTGAAAGACGACACTGAAAACAACCATGAGCCTCTCCTCTCTTGCGTAAGCCAAAAGCTCAACAATAGACAGCTGAGGTTTGCTGGTACTCCTGAGGGCAATCTACTCCAACTCTTTCAACAGTACACTATACACAACTAGCTTCAATACACAACAGAGTTCCTGCAATGCGTGTGAAGAAACTAGAAACCTCGACGAAACTGAAAGGGCAGTGATACTACAGCGCTTAAATTATCTGTATGTATTCTGTAAATAATAGAGCAGCTAGAACGGCCTGGTAGGTTCAGAAAATTACATCATTTTACTGTAATGCAGACAGTTCAGATAGCTAGTCTGCTACTTCCTCCATGCTTTTATGCTACGCTGGTTACAGAGAAGGAGCCAGTCGACTGCTGTACCTGCGTACTAGTCTCCTCGTGGCGGGAAAGAGGCAGCGGGACCACAGGGTGCGCTAGCTCGCTAATTATCATCTCTGTGGTCTGATAAACACGCAAAGAGGCTACTAGTTCACCAGTCACCAAAACAGGAAAAGCCAATGTTTTTTAGCCAATAAACTGACACAAAAATGGTGCGCGTCCTGTGATTGGTCCCGGTGGTGTTCACACCAGAAACCGGTCCAGAGTTCCCTCGGCGGCGGTCTGAGACCAGCCCTTCGAGGCGGACCAGGCAGCGGTTGTTTGGACCGCACCACATGGTGAAAAACTTTATGTAAAATTAGAGATGGTCCCTTTGAGATGATAAATATGATGTACTGGATCAGCACCAGGAAGACAAGCTGGTGCCACTGCCATCAGCTAATTGGCATCCTTTAAATAAACAAATATTACATATATTATTGGATTATTATTACTAATGTATTAAAAGAAGCATTTTAATAGTGTAGCTGGTCAAGGTGGAGCTAATCATAGCCTAACTTTGTATAGACAGGTTTATGAGTATGTGAGCTTAAAGGAGGATCAACATGAGGGGCTGTATTTCTGCCATAAACTTCTTAAAACACACAAGTGCAGAAAATGCTCAGTATTCAAAGAAGGAAATCTCCCTTTTGGCTTGATTAACATGCAGATTATATACTTGGGTCATTTTTAATGTACAAAATGTAAAACTAATGTTGTGGGAAAAAAAAAAAAAAACACAGTCTCTCAGAGCTGGAGGTGACAATCAAATCGCTTGATTTGTCCGAGCAACCGTCCAAAATTCAGTTTACAGTGGTGACAGAAACGCAGTAACACAGCAAATCGTCAAAATGGAAGAGTGGGAACGAAATGATTCATCATTTTTCAAAATTATTCAATTAATCAACGTTCATCATTTCAGCTCTGAAGCGCACAATGTAAGATGAGACAGCTCCCACTGTTACTGTGTGTTTACTACTGTTTAATGACGACAGCAACAGTTTGCTTGGTGTCATTTCTCACTACCTACAAGAGCTAACGTTGTATAATCTGCTTTCTCCCCTCAGTCCCATGTGTCATGTTACTGAGCTAAAGCCGTCAGCTGCTATTAATACAGGACTCCACGCTAACGTCTCACATTTATAGCACTGCTTCACCTCACTTTTTCATTTAGGTGCACCCTATGTATTTCGCCATGTCTGTTGGTGCTGCAATAACAGCTGCATTTTAAGTGTTTTGTCAGTTCCCATAGGCCTGTACATCGGTCATTTCTTAACACATTATGTAAAAGGTTATAAAAAGAATAAATGTGCAGATAAACGTTTTTGGGTCAGATGAGGCCATCTCTGCTAAAGGTGTCAGGAGGGCGTTGACCCCCAGGTGCACCGGTGTGACCAATGAAAATGTTTAGCTGCACTTGACAGATCGCATGTGCGACCAAAACGGTTGCACTTTGGAGCCTTGTAACATACCATTTAGTAAAAAGTTGTGAAAACGCAGGAACAAGTGCAATATATTCACCTTTAAAATGTGATTTTACTTGTTTTAGCATGTTGTTTTCTTTCTCAATACTGAAAATGTCCCATGTTGTTTCCACCACTGACAATAACTAATTAACACTGACATGGAAAGCACACGGTTAACTCGGACACGTTTCGTCAGTGAACCAGAGACCATGACAAAAACCAAGACTCGTTAACACCTGCTCCACTTTGCCTTCAGCCAAGTAGCCTAAGCCTCAACACATTCATTAAGCCTGCATTCGGACAGAGCAGAACAGAGCGGCAGCTACTCACGATGTAGTGTGGGGTCCTCAGGTACGAAAACATGGTCCAAAAAGAGAGAGAGGTGTCTGGTCGGGGCTGGGGGTCCCGAGCAGGTAGGTGTGGATGTGGCTACTGTAACAGCCTCACTGCATCCAGTCTGTCGTCACACAGAACAGAGGAGGCCTCAGCGGCCGATTAAAGGATCTTAAGATCTATTTAGGGCCCTGGTGCTCGCCTTGAATAGGAGCTCTCATTAGCTGAATGACCTGAGCCTCCCAGAGAGAGAGAGAGAGAGAGAGGGGGGGGGGGGAGAGAATACAGAGCAGATGAAGAAAGGGAAAGAGAGAAAGACAGAGTGGTTTGCTTGACGGGTGGCCATGCTCAAAGTTCAGCCATCATGCCATAAAAGGTCAGAGGTCGTGATCCTGAGGTCATAAGATGTGTGGTTCACACGCTCCGGTCACACTGACAGACGCTGCACTGAAAACTGTTCTGAATGTAACCCAGAAATAAGACAAAAACAACTAGTACTGTCTGAGCAACACAAACAGCTCAACAAAAGCCATTTGAAAACCAATTTTACACAGAAAATGACATCCAACAATCACCAAACTGCCGAAACCCACTGTGATTTCTCTCCTTTGTGCAGGGCTGGAAGTAGATTATCCAGATTAGATTTTGGAGTTGTGAGTAAGTCTGTCACCAGCTGTGTGCGACAACACAGCGATCACAGCTGACCCGACGCCCCGTTTCACTGCTTCCTCCCAGTCTGTTAACGGCGGGGTCGGCCAGAACATACGAGGATGATGACGGATTGGACCATTATCCAGCTCGTTAGTCCAGCGGCAGATTGGTGGGAGGAGCCGTCCGTCATGGGAACGTCACGATGGCGGTGTGATGATGAGCCAGGTGAGACACCCGGATGCTACTGCAGCAGAATCACACTGTGCTGCGTAAGAGGCAGTGTACTATTTGTGTACCAACATAAATGTGTATTAAAAACTATGCACTGATTGCCATGAATGCCATGTTTTATTTTGGATATATTCTTGGACCACTGTTACTGTTTAAGGGGACATATGAAGAGCTCACTTTCACTTTTTCAGTGCACACATCCACTTGGGTATCTGGAGTACCTACCAGCCCACAAACTGTGAAGATTGTGGATAAATAAATCCTGTCTGTGTGACTACACCTGTACTCATCCTCTGTCTGAAACACTAACCCAGTCTGCTCTGATTGGTTGGTGAGAAAAGCATGGTGCAGCTTAGCAAAGGTACTTCTGAAGCTGTGGGCCGTATAGTCTACTGTATGTGACTTAGGAAGCGGAGCCAGATCTGTTGCTGAATCGCACGTTTTCTGATCTAGATAATCCACAAAAAACTGGGTTGTCTTATTTTACAGTTTGTGGGTTGGTAGGTACTTCAGATACCCAAATGGATGAATACAAACACTGAGAAAGTGAATTTTTCATAATATGCCGCCTTTAACAAATCCTTGTAGTGGGCATGTACTTAAACACTGTGACATGCAGTCAGATGCTGAGATCCCCAGACATACGACTCATATGCAAGTAATATATTCCCAATAAGAAAACAAGCTAAATCCATGATGGACCAAATATCAGCAGGCTTACCCCAGCATGCTGATGCATCAGAGCACCTCAACTTCAAATCAATAATGAATCCCTAATTATAGCTCCAGACTGCTTACAAAAGCTGACAAATAATGCGGTAATACAGTAGGACAATTATGGCTGAATCACCCCAAAGATATCATTTCTACTGTTAAACTGTGCCACGCCCAACACGGGAACACACATGTAACCATCACGTCGCCTGGACGGAGATGGATATTATTCAGTATACCAGAGTCTTTATTATTTTCATGTCTGCGCATTAGTCTCTGCTTTATTTCTTCACCGAACGCCCATGGTAGAGACAAAGACGACTGTGTCTGTTGGTGCTCAAACAGATGATGACTCATTACTGTTAAGAACGGAGTGGGAGCGCCTTGGAGCCGCCGAGCATGCCGGTTATTGCGCATCAGGGGTATTAACCCCGGTGAATCAGGTTAATTGAAAATCAAACACACAGCGAGGAGTGCTTTTATCCCAATGGCATGCCATTTCAGCTTTAGGTACCGCGGCAAAATAAAGAAAAGGATGGCAAAGCTCAGTCAGTGTGCAGCTTGTGTCACTGTGTGACTGTGTTTGAATCATGCATATGCATTAGTGTGTGTTTGCTCTCATGTAGCTGATTTCTAATGCTCCAGATTTAATGATCCTCCTCTCCAGAATGTGACCCAGATAAGCACCACGCTGCCGCCCTTGAGGTTCAAGTGGCATAATTTCCACACATCTCGCTTTCCTCCTCTGCTGCCACACTCCAACATAACCCTGAAAGCCTCTGTGGGGTGCTATATGGTGCGTTATACAGATACAAGGGCGTGTGTGCTGGTGTGCATGTTAGCATGTGTACACAGGCTGAAATATTCGGGCCGCGGGTCGGTACCAAGATCTCTACAGCGCTGAACGAATCTGTGATGGAGCGGAGCGTTGAGGGGCGGCAGGTACCACTTCAACAGCCGTTAGTGACCCACAAGAGAAATGGAAACCTCCTCCCAGAAGAAAGCCTCCAACCAGGTTATGGTAAACACACACACACACACACACACACACACACACACACACACACACAACCGGCCTACGAACACAGACAGACACAGGAAGTGGTGTGCTACAGCTGGAGGTGAAAGACAGGTTTCCTGGAACATGAGACAGACAATGTCAACTTTTTAAACAATGATCTGAGCGAGATTTGTAAGTTCAAATATAGTCCAGCAAACATCAGCAGAATGAAAAGTAGCTGTTATGTGTTTTTTTGTGATATCGGGTAGGACGAAGACACACAAGAGTCACAGCAATGGTGGCATTTACGGAGAAGTGAGAGCCCAGTGGTAAAAGAGAAGGGATGTAAGGAAAGAGAGAGCACAGATGGAGGTAACGAGGGAGTGGTTTGTTGTTTTGGGGGCCAGCAGACGGTAACAGCACATCTGGGCTGAGAGGCACTGACAGCAGGGGCCTCCCACAGAGAGGACGCTGCATTCACAGCACATCACCGACCACGAGAGACAGGAAGAGGAATTACCTGAGCACAGCGGGCGGTTTGGACAACTCATTCGACTTCTCCGCCTCAGGAACAGCACAGGAGGAGACTTCGAGGAAATGCTTATTTACAACAACTGAGTTCTGCTGAGTAAAAAATAATACAACATATGGCTGAATGAGGCCCAGCAGAACAGATCAGGTGGGTGGGACACAGTTGGTGCAGGGTATAATTAAATAACAGCAGTATCAGACAATGAGGTCAGGGCTGTTTGTATGATCGATGCGTCTGTCCACATTCCAATATACAATCTGACTGATTATTTCAGTCCAGCAACTGAAAATTAACATAACGCAGCATGACACCTCGCTGTTCCTGGCATTTTGAGAATATCATTATCCTGGTGCTCCAACCACATAGTAACCTCCCTTCACCTTGTGTGTATATGTTATCAGCAAACGGAAAGCAGACCCAATTACCCAGAGCCCAAAGTGACGCCTTTGCTAAACCCAAACTGTCGCTGTCCTATGAAAACCACAGATCTTCACAATGTCTGCATTTACACGCACACTAAAATTACACTATTATACACAATATATTGTGAATTTGATACGAGTCACGTAAACAGCATACACTCTTTGAATACTCTGAATCGGGTCTTACTCTGAGCGGAGCATTGTTCATGTGGGATGTGCTGATGTTATTCAGCTTTGAGGAGCACTCTTTGGACATGTTGGGGTTTTTACGGCAGTTTGCGACACGCAACCTCTTCCCTGTTTAGAGTCAGCTCTGTGCGTTGCAC
Source organism: Pterois miles (assembly GCA_947000775.1). Lineage (NCBI taxonomy): Eukaryota > Metazoa > Chordata > Actinopteri > Perciformes > Scorpaenidae > Pterois > Pterois miles. The sequence goes on along the minus strand of CAMQGK010000586.1, from coordinate 2,188,192 downwards.
ACAAACCAACAAACCGACAGAGATGCATGAGCTAAAGAAAAGCCCACATTTCTGGTCTGAAGGAGAGACACACCTACTTTTAAACATTATGAAAGACTTGGATCTCATCAGGTTTTTGGTCGAGCAACCATCCCAGCGCTGACCTTTTCAAGAGGCTGACTGAACGAATGAAATATGGAGGCTGGACTGGTCCGACAAGTCGCCACCGGTGGAAACGTAGGAAAAAAAACAACATATTTAGGCAAAAAAGCAAAATGACACCAGTGGCTCCTGCCTTTCCACTTCTCTATACTTTGACGTGATAGACTATACGTTAAACTCAGCCGAGAATGGCGTCAACGTGCGATTCACCAGCCGTGGTGATGAGGACGCTCTGAGCTCCTTAAATGGACCAGATGATGATGATGATGATGATGATGGCAAGAACAAGGGAAAGACAATTAGGTAGTCAGCTGACTGGTTTAACTTAATGAATTGATCGTAGGTCAGCATGACATACGTCATGGGGACATTTTAATATGTTAATCAGAGTATGTACGGCTGCATGTAAACAGGAATATTAGGGGATTATTCATTTTAATTAACATGTAAACAGCTTAGTTGGAATATTGTCTTTTGCTGAGTAAACACAAAAAAACAGAATATTTGGTACATGTAAACATGTAGCTTTGTGACTATGCATTTTACAGATAATGTTTTAAATGGTTTATTTTTACTTAAAGATTCCCTGCTAAGTAATGCCGTCACAAGTGTGTCCTTGTTTTGTTCATAATGTACACCCAGAGGAGGACAGCAGATATTTATCGACTGTAAACAATGCAGAATTATATCTCAGCCCATAAACAAAAGTTTATCTGAAGGATTTAAATCACCATAACTGGAGGTACAGCGTTTCCATTCAACCGCAACAAATCATTTGACAGACTAGAACCTAATTTTATATATATTTGGCATTATTGCATTACCGAAATGAGTTGATTCATTGTTTTTAGTCTAATCATTAATCAACAGAGGGTTTCAGCTCTAAAATGTAAATAAATTGCAACCATAAACCCTATTGATTAGGCCAGAAAGCCATTTTTCACAGAGACATGGATCCTGACATGGATCAAGGTTGTATGTGTGTCTGAATTCCACAATCCAATCACAGATCACTTGTTAAAGTCTGTGACCCTGCTGGTGAGCAAAGTCAGTTCATTGACTGGTGGTCAATTTGGTCATTTATCAGATAAGAATATCAAACATGTTTTGGTTATTGGTTCAGCAGTGAGGGACTTTGGGCTCTGGTTACTGGCGATGGATATTTGTCATTATACGTTAATGAATGATAATGCCACTGTCTCGTGGTGACGGGGCCAAGAAACATGGGAAAGTTGGCTACATACAATTAAAAGGGCACATTTAAATCTGCAGCCCATCTACCCATTGGCCCACATACCATGACTCAGGGTGTTCGAGCGTCTGTGCGTATGCGTGTTGTGGGTGGACGTGCAGCGACAGAAAGGTGCATTGTGTCCCGTTCGTACGGGTCACGGGTCGCTCAGCCCACTACCCAGAGACTGCCAAGCCGGTCAGGCCTCCCCTCTCCGACCCCCATCCCTCCCTCTCCATATCCACCCAGAGCAAAGTTCCAGTAGCGGCCCAGCCACTGTAAAGCCATTGTTGTGAACTGTCCCTGCCAGAGAGAGGGCTGCCTTGTCATCTATATACCCAGTCACATGCTAGGGGTCTTTAGAAAGATGAAGTGCATCATCAGCTGGCCACGGGTCTGCGTGTCACACTGAAAACATGACCACATACTGAACTCTGGACTGCTACCACTTCCTGATTTACACGTCAACATACCGTTGGCTAGCTGATACCTGCTGCAAGGAGCACTTCATCTCAGATTTGAAAAATCGCGATGCCTACATTTGGGTTAGAATAAAACCTTATTAGCTTAAAAAATAAAATGCAAAATATTGTTTGCCATCACACAACCAGTGTTCACATACAGTCACACTTTCCCAGGCTCTAATATGTCCAAGCCAATGGCCTTGGTCCCTTTCGTCTCCTGAGTGACCCATAAAAGGGTCCTGGTTGGGTAATTGATTGTCACAGAGCTGCTTCTGTAGAAAGCAACTTAATTTTCACTGGGCATGTTTTGCCACATCAGCAAGAATGGTGCTATTGTTTTGTCGAGCCGGCGGTGGCACGTAAAGGCAACTCTGTCCGCCAAATAGTCGGCGGCCCATTGACAGAATGTGCACCGGGCAGGGCAGCAAATGGGGCACTCAGTAACCTTAAGCCACGAGGTGGTCCTCTCCTGCTGAGTGGTTCTGGCAGGGATCTGGAGCAATGGTGCTGCTGGGTTGGATGGGAGTAGTGAACAGGGTCAGTGGGTTTGCTTCAGAGTGACAAAGGGACACTGGATCAGGGCCCACGTGGGCAGAGATGCTTAGAGGAGCTGGGATGAGACCTGTTTCCATTTCCTGGTCAGGACAGGCAGCTGAAGTGCCGCCACTTTATGAGCTCAGGATTTTAAAATGTAAGTTTGGCAATCACAGAGACAAGAACTACTTCAGGCATCCAGGAACTGGAAAAGTCATTTTCTGTTTAATCAATGTTAAGTGACTACAACCCCTGGCAAAAATGATGGAATCACCAGTCTTGGTGGATGTTCATTCAGTTGTTTAATTTTGTAGAAAAAAGACAGATCACAGACATGACACAAAACTAAAGTCATTTCAAAAGGCAACGTTCTTGCTTTAAGAAACACTAAAAGAAATCAAGAAAAAAAAATGTGGTAGTCAGTAACAATTACTTTTTTAGACCAAGCAGAGGGAAAAAAATATGGAATCACTCAATTCTGAAGAAGAAATGATGGAATCATGAAAAACAAAGAAACAAAAGAACACTTCAACACACCACTAGTACTTTGTTGTAATACCTCTGGCTTTTATAACAGCTTGCAGTCTCTGAGGCATGGACTTAATGAGTGACAAACAGTACTACAGTACTACTAGTAATCAATCTGGCTCCAACTTTCTTTGATTGCAGTTGCCAGATCAGCTTTGCAGGTTGGAGCCTTGTCATGGACCATTTTCTTCAACTTCCACCACAGATTTTCAATCGGATTGAGATCCGGACTATTTGCAGGCCATGACATTGACCTTATGTGTCTTTCTTCAAGGAATGTTTTCACAGTTTTTGCTCTATGGCAAGATGCATTATCATCTTGAAAAATGATTTCATCATCCCCAAACATCCTTTCAATTGATGGGATAAGAAAAGTGTCCAAAATGTCCATGTAAACTTGTGCATTTATTGAAGATTTAATGACAGCCATCTCCCCAATGCCTTTACCTGACATGCAGCCCCATATCATCAATGACTGTGGAAATTTGCATGTTTTCTTCAGGCAGTTGTCTTTGTAAATCTCATTGGAACGGCACCAAACAAAAGTTCCAGCATCATCACCTTGCCCAATGCAGATTCGTGATTCATCACTGAATTCATCCAGTCATCCACAGTCCAAGATTGCTTTTCCTTAGCCCATTGTAACCTTGTTTTTTTTTCTGTTTAGGTGTTAATGACGGTTTTCGTTTAGCTTTTCTGTATGTAAATCCCATTTCCTTGAGGCGATTTCTCACAGTTCGGTCACAGACGTTGACTCCAGTTTCCTCCCATTTCTTCCTCATTTGTTTTGCTGTGCATTTTCTGTTTTCAAGACATACTGCCTTAAGTTTTCTGTCTTGACGCTTTGACGTCTTCCTTGGTCTACCAGTACGCTTTCCTTTAACAACCATCCCATGTTGTTTGTACTTCGTCCAGATTTTAGACACAGCTGACTGTGAACAACCAACATCTTTTGCAACATTGCGTGATGATTTACCCTCTTTAAGGAGTTTGATAACTCTCTCCTTTGTTTCAATTGACATCTCTTGTCTTGGAGCCATGATTCATGTCAATCCACTTGGTGCAACAGCTCCAAGGTGTGATCACTCCTTTTTAACTGCAGATTAACGAGCAGATCTAATCTGATGCAGGTGGGAAAGGAAATTCACAGGGTGATTCCATCATTTCTTCCTCAGAATTGAGTGATTCCATATTTTTTTCCCTCTGCTTGGTCTAAAAAAGTAATTGTTACTGACTACCACATTTTTTTTCTTCATTTCTTTTAGTGTTTCTTAAAGCAAGAACGTTGCCTTTTGAAATGACTTTAGTTTTGTGTCATGTCTGTGATCTGCCTTTTTTCTACAAAATTAAACAACTGAATGAACATCCACCAAGACTGGTGATTCCATCATTTTTGCCAGGGGTTGTAACAGGTGGACTGGATGGACATGAATCCCTCTTACTTAATTCGACAAAAGACCAACTGTGTCAGACAATATCTGGTTCTTTGACAGTCAAAAGGTTCAAGTCTATGTACGGGTCTAAGGACACTAGGGCTGCCCCTCTTAGTCGATTATTCGGACATTTTGGTCTTGGTTGACTAAGATTTCTTTAGTCCATTAGTCATGTTTTTGTTGAATTACTTATTTCTAGGTCTGTCCTCCAGCAAAGAAATTCTGTCAACTAACACTCATACAATTTTGTCAACTAATCAATTAGTTGACTTGATCAACAGATCCATAAAACTGAGTTTCTCCACAAAGCATCACATAAAAGCACCACTTTAAACTTGGTGTTTACCAGATATGTGCTCATACGTTTCTTAGAAATAAGTCATTCAGTGTGAAAAAAGCTGAAAAAATGACAAATCAACTAAAAAAGTCTAGTCAACTAATCTGCCGGTTTGGTCTTACTCGACTATGAGGCAACTGTATTTATTACGGTACATACATGACCCGAACCTTGATTAGTGAACCAAACGGTTTGGTTTTTCACCTGAACTGTTCCCGAACCATTCGCATCCCTAATATCGGTGCATCCCTAATTTAGGCCAACCAGCCAACCATATCATTTATCAAGACGCATGCAACCCTTATATTTAGCACATGTGCAGATCTATTCTGACATACATCTACCCTGATGTGTGTGTGTGTGTGTGTGTGTGTGTGTGTGTGTGTGTGTGTGTGTGTGTGTGTGAGGAATAATAGCGACTCTGTTAATTATTCACTAATTTAAGGATGTTTGTGTGAAGTAGCTGTTTTCTCTTTGACATCCTCTCAAACAGAGCATGCTAAACACATCCTGCTGCAACCCAACAGGCACTGGAGTGGCTGCCGTCTGATTTGAATATGTCACCATGGTTGCAAACGCCACCCACTCACTTCAGATCAATAGGGGCTCAAGAGCCTGAGGATTGGCTGGCAGATCAACAACAAGCCTCTCTACTGGCCACCGGGAGGGGGTTCTGGCCCAGGCCACAGAGCAGCCACATAACCCCGAACCCTAAGAGGGATTTCTCCCTTTCAATTAACACCGGGGGCTTCGAGCGAGAGACACACGTAAGGACAATGAATTTGTTAATAAGGCAACAACGAAGACATTGAGCTAGGCGGCAAATACCCTCTGGATCAACAGTATGGCATGCTTGGGGCTGGACAGGAAGGGTCCGGCTATCAGCACAGAGCAAATAAGCACATTGTTCAACAAGATGATAAAGGCTGGAGCATGTTGGTGTGGGATGAACGGGAGTTTGGGGGGCGGAGGGGGTTTAACCCAGGAATGTACTGTACACAACCCCTTAATCCAGATATGTAAGAAGATTGCACTCTAGTGTGTGTGTGTGTGTGTGTGTGTGTGTGTGTGTGTGTGTGTGTGGGAGGCGGGGGCAGTCTGTCCAGGCTTGGGTTGACCTGTAAGCCCCTCGGACCCACAGTTTTTAGATGATTATGGCACTCTGGCCTGGTCTGTCTCTGTGGTTTAATCCATACAAAACAACGTTCTAGTGGAAGTCATTTTATTGGAAAACAAACAGCCACACACATTAGTGTCCCATACATATGAACAGGCTTATTTGCCGAGGCAGCCAAACAACAGACTTTCATACAGAAAGTACAACGGGGAAGTAAAATCAGCTGTACTCGACTGACCTTTGTCATCACAAGGGTTACAGCTAAGAGTCATGTCCATGACAAGTCCATGATGTGCTGCCCAAACACAGGACTAAACTGGTTCCACCAACATTCACCACAGAGCGCCACAGGACGTCAGTCCCGCCTGTGGCCGTCAAACTACAACTCCTGGACCTGGACTTAGCTCACCCATCAGCTGCTATATATAATACTGACTTAACTGTACAATCATTTCAGCATTAATTCAACATTGAGTAATACTGCATTTATGCTGTACATTCAAGCAACATTCATTTCTCATGTATACCATTCTGACATTTATACGTAACAATAGATGCCACTTCTCAGCATTTTGTATTTACTTATTTGTACTGTAGTTATTACACTGCACATCTTGGTGCAAATATTTGTACATATTTCTTATGTTCTCATTGTTATTTTTAATTTTAGTGCATACCTTTATTTCTGTGCGCATGTTGTGTTTATATTGTAGCATTATGTGCATAATTTACATGTTACATACTCTTATTTTCTTACATTTCTTTATGTTTTTACATGAGCAACTGTAACACTCCAATTTCCCCCTCGAGATCAATGAAGTATGTCTGATTCTAATAATTAATCTCATACAGGACGAATGTAAAATGTCACCATGGGAACGAGCTCGATGGCCACTAAGGACAGACTAAACATACTGATAATAAAACAACGAGGAAATGAAAAGCACAGATGTAAACAAGCATTAATGAGCTATGCTTGTGTGAGCAGATGGTTAGCGGGACTGGGGTCAAACGAGTTCAGCTATCTGCTGCCCCTTCGCTGTGGAAACATTAGCAGCATGGATTTAGTCTACGTAACCTCCATCGGTGGCAAACAATCACTGGCTGGTCCCCAGCAGAGACAAAACAAGGACAAACTGCAGGAGAGGTGAAACTGACGTAGTCAGTTCCATTACATCCATTCAGCATTAATTCATTGTGTTTCATTTGTATGTTTTTTATATTCATATTAATTAAATTACCATGTTTGTCTTTTTTGTAAGCAGGTTATGGAAATGGAAAGATTATGTGTGTTAATCTGAGAGGAGCCACATGCTTAAAAGACACAATTTCAGGATTTTCTCATTAATACACCTGTGAAATTGACAGAATTTAATGCATGTTGATTTATGAGTCACCGCTGAACTGGAATGAAGTGAACTGGTGAGTCGACGCCAGGGCTATGCAGTCAATCAATTTCAATTACAGTTTTGGCTTCCAATGATTATGAAAACAAGATAATCAACATAAAATCATTACTGTGCTGCATGGCGTTAGGCAATGACGCTCTTGTTTAGTGCTGTGTCCAGACCAGCACAACCCCTTTCCTTTGCAGCGATGCGCCTTTGCCCCGCCTGGTGGGTCAGGACGGCAGCTCGGTGTAGGAGGATCCGCTAGTGGGAACTCTCCCGGCGCTGGCTGGCCCTCATTGGACACATTTTGTCCATAGTGATGTGCCGCCACCGGCTCTAGGACGGCTTGGAAAGACCTGGGGTGAAGGTGCCACTTCACAGCTCCTCTCGCCATTAAGCGCTCTGTGCCCGCTCTCCATGCATGGAGGGGGAACGACTGCTAACCAGGTTGAAGCGCAGCGAAGCCAGCAACCCAGCTGACCATATCGAAACACAGCCATCTCCATTTGGGTGTGATTTTTTTTTTTGCTGTGTCATCACCATTCATATCTATAATGTGTCTAGGATTAAATTGTTTACAAGAGCACAAAGTTCTTCATAGATCAGCCTCTTAATTTTGCTCCCAATGTGCACCAGATTGATGCATTTAACTTTAAATTGTAGGCTTTAGTAGGGCTACCAATCGATTAACATATTTAATTGTGATTAATCACATGATTAATCCCAAATTAAAGGAAGATTTATCAAGTATTTAATACTCTTATCAACATGGGAGTGGATAAATGCAAATGTATCCATCCATCCATCCATCGTCAACCGCTTATCCCGTTAGGGGTCGCGGGGGGGCTGGAGCCGATCCCATTGGGCATTGGGTGAAGGCGGGTTCACCCTGGACAGGTCTCCAGTCCATCAGAGGGCACATAGAGACAGACAACATAGAGACAGACAACATAGAGACAGACAGCCATTCACACTACACCTACGGGACATTTAGAGTCATCAATTAACCTAAACAGCATGTCTTTGGACTGTGGGAGGAAGCCGGAGTACCCGGAGAAAACCCACACTTACACAGGGAGAACATGCAAAACTCCACACAGAAGAGTCCCAAGCCGGAATCGAACGTGCGACCCTCTTGCTGTGAGGCGAGAGTGCTAACCACTACACCACCGTGCAGCCAATGTATGTATATATTTATTATTGAAAATGAGTTAATAACACTAATCAATGGCAGATATTGTCCAGAAACCCTCCCAGGTTCTGACTTTAGCATCAACAATCTGCTCCAATCAGAACATGACAAACTGCAGCCCAACAGGCAACAACAGCTGTCAGTGTGTCAGAGTGCTGACTTGACTATGACTTGATCCAGACTGACTGGGACTATCATAAAGTGGGCATGTCTGTAAAGGGGAGACTGGTGGGGACCCAGAGAACCCATTTACATCCACACATCTGGAGGTCAGAGGTCAACGGACCCCTTTGAAAAAGGACATGACAGTTTTTCCTCACCAACATTTAGTGTAAGTTTGAAGTGTTTTTTAACCTCGTTCATGACAAGCTAGTACGACATAGTTGGTACCAGTGGATTCCTGTGGTTTTCCAGCTTCATAAGATACCAGTATCTCCACACTACTACAACTAAAAACTGCAAGTTGCGTTGAAGACATTAGTGGTGTTAAAACGAATGTGCGTTAACATGTAATTATTGTGTTAACTTTGACAGCCTCAGTATCAATGCAAGATGTCTCCACAGTCAGTGAGTAATCCCGTTAAATAATCGTGTCATCAATATTGACCAAAATAATTGTGATTATGCTATAATCGAGCAGCCCTCCTTAACGCTGCAAAAGAAGTGGAAAAAGAGAGCTAATGTCAACAGAAGGAGGTGCACATGGCTGGCGGCCAGCACCGGCGCTCACACTCCCAAACACGCATTTGTTTTGCTTCCATTCAGGCGAGATAAGAATGACCTGACCAAGGTCCATCACAAATGAGAGGGCAACAAGATAGCTGGCTTTAAAAGGCAACGGTGGAACAGCTCCCTTATTTGATTCACAGCACATTATTTAATACTGCAGGTTTTCAGAGGTTCCTCCTTTCTCCTCCGCATTACTACTGCTCTATATATTTATGATTTATGAGTGAAACTTTGTAATCCCACTCTGACAGAATAATCAACAAGCTGTCAATCAACTGCACAAAGAGGTGATCAAACCAGCCAATGGTGTTGCAGGGCCGACGGAGCATGACGGGAACACCGAGACATCCGTTACCGCTGGCAGATCCATTTCATTAATGGACACTGGGAGTGCCTCTCTGCCAATCACACACAAGGGCACTGGAAGCCTGCTGGCCTTGGAAGCCTCTCCCACATACAACACTGATCAGCCTCCTGGTGGCTCCGTTTTATCCGTCAGCTATTTCTGGCCAGCTTTGAGGAAATGTACAGAGACATGGGCTGTATCCCCAAAAGGCAGAGCTTGGTTGGCAGACTCCCTGCTGAGCTGAGAGCCCATCTGAGTGCAATTATAGGATGTGTGTTGCTGCTGTGTTAAAATTGTATTTTGCTGTTTGAAATGACTGTTTGGGTACAGAGCTGTAAAGCTGGCAGAAGGATCCAGACTGAGCCACAGCGGTATAGAGAGCACTCTCTGTATCCTCTTTGTTTTCCTCTGTAGTGTCTGTGTTCAGTGATAGCTGCTGGTGGAAAGTTCGGAGAACAAAAACACAATTTCTGGAAAGTCAATTCAGCTGTTAAAAAAAAAAAAAAAAAAAAAAATCACAGGGTTGTCACAGGACTGTAGGAGCAACTCATCGTCCACTACTAGCATACAAATGACCTACAAAAAACCCAAAGTGCTGATAAACAGTAGAGCAAACTCCACCGATAGATCAATAAAGTGAGCAGCACAACAGAAAGCAGAGGTTAAACACACATCAGTAACTCCTCCACACCTTTCCACAGCCGCTACAGCTGTTATACGATGGTGACGGACCAACTCGAATCTGTACTCTCACAGTAAACGACCTTTGACAAGACGGCGGCCGGAACTACTTCAGCGCCGATCGATTCGGAGCTCATCCTTTGTCTCTTTGGCAGCCACGGCGAGCTATTAACGACGGCAGCGGCATACGACAGACACAATATTCGTGCCCCCTCGATGCTCACAAGACGCCCACGCTCCGACGCTTCCTCCGGTCCGCCTCGCGCCCGCTGGCAGCCAGCAGCTGCTGCGCCTCCGAGGACAGCAGCGAGAGCACAGAAATACTGGATGGCTCACAAATACTGTCCTTGATCTGCAGTAATGTGCTGCATTATTACACTAAATCACTGAGATACAAGCTGCTGTTCAAAACGACAGAATGCAACAAGTCAAAGAGCAGCCAAAAATATTAAGGCTGTCAAAGTTAACACGTTAACGCAAATTCATTTTAATGCCACTAATTTCTTTAACACAATACAACATGTGATTTTTAGGTTGTAGCAGGCTCAGTTGGCATCACATGAAATCTGAAAACCACATGAATCCACTGGTACCAACTATGTCACACCAGCTCGACAGGAAGGAGGCTAAACAACACTCCAAACTTAGGCTTTATTTTGGTGGGGAAAAAGTGTCATGGCCATCTTCAAAGGGGTCCGTTGACCTCTGACCTCCAGATGTGTGGATGTAAATGGGTTCTCTGGGTCCCCACCAGTCTCCCCTTTACAGACATGCCCACTTTATGATAGTCCCAGTCAGTCTGGATCAAGTCCTAGTCCTAGATTGGAGCAGATTGTTGATGCTAAAGTCAGAACCTGGGAGGGTTTCTGGACTATATCTGTCATATATACATACATTTACATAGAGCAGCATATTTGCCCACTTCCATGTTGCTATAAGTATTCAATACTTGACAAACCTCCCTTTAAGGTACATTTTGAACAGATAAAAATATGCAGTTAATTGCAATTAACTATGGAGATACAAGCTGTTACAGAAAACGACAGAGTGCAACGAGTCAAAGAGCAGCCAAAACAACAGGAGTGAGGTGATAAGGAGGTGAACGAATAGAAAAGATGCCTCCCCGTGTTGAACTCGGTTACAGTTTGATTTCCTCCGTCAAAGAGAGTCAGCTGCACAGGATCCCCAATCACAGTATGTTTGGTTCGGTGTTTTTGATAGAAAAGATGTGAAACAAAAGACAACAGTTCAGCATCGTTGAAAGAAGGATCTGCTGCAACTTTCAAATTTCAGTCGGTCCCCACGCAGGTGAAACAGCGGCGTTGGGTGAAGACACACTAAGCCCAGCGCTGTGGGGAGCGACGGCACTCCACTTTAGCGCTCGGCTGACTCTGATCCCCAAGGTGGATCCAGATGTAATAAGAGAAATCAGACACAGCGCACACCACACAAAAACACACCACAGCCAGGGCTTTGCCCGCATCGTGCTAACAGCCCCATACATCTACAGCAGACAGCACTGTAGGGGATACTAAAAGGGAAATAGTTCCCCAGACCGTGATCGCTGTCTTCAGAGGGCTGGGTGTAGGCATAGCTTGACCTGTCCGCTCATCCAAAGCAGGGACCACCGGGGGGAAACGACTAGCAGCTGTTTAAACGGCCCTGTACACATCCAGCATCAGTTATGTAACACCGAGAGCCCAGTACACAGAGCATCATTACAAACCTCTGTGGATAACACAGCAGGGGGGTGGTCAAGTTACTTTCTAAATAAATCCAGGCCCACATGTTCCCGACACCATATCAAACACATAATAGTGTATACAACAGTTGGTGCTGTCTGTCTGAACATCAAGACGAAGCAGCTCTGGCGGTGAGGAAGGAGTCAAACTGAAACCTAAAATGTCCCAAACAAACAGCCAGATCAGGGAGGGATGCTGGGAGGTGGCTGGCTGAGAGGTAGAGAGGGAAGCAGAGAGAAATAAATGAGTGTGTTATCAAAAGCAGGCCAGCTAGAGGTTCTTACCTTCTCTGGGTACATGGTGTCCCAGTGCAGCGAGCAGCGAGGCAGGCCCAGAGAGGGGCTCAGCGAACGGCAGGGGAGGGACTGAATAGACCACCGTGAGCGTTGGAGTGAGAGGAGGAAGAGGGGCAGTGTGTGCAAATTAAATGTCCCCGTCATCCCCTCTGTGGGCAAACGCCACGCTGCATCACAGGCTGACAGGCAGAGCTGTATGGACACTGGAGTGGAGAGAGAGGAAGCGTCTCTCCACTGTGAGCGCTCCAAACGATCATCCTTATAGTTTACACTTCTTATCTCACCTCGATAAAGCTGCCAAAGAAGTTATGTGACAGGATTTCCCACCTTAAATGTGCAGCTGTGTTCTGGACAATGGTCCATTACGGGGAGGATCTGTGAGTAGGGATGTCACGATACTACAAATACAGTAGTTGATAGTACTGCTGACATTCCACGATTCTCAATATCAATTCAATACAACAGTAGAAAACAAAATAAAAAAAGAAATCCCATGTACGTCAGCCGTTCGCATACTGGTTTTTGTTAGGACGTTAAACAGGTAAATTTCTCTCTCTATTATCTACTTTACATTGCTGTGAAAAAATCTAAGTTCTCCTACAAAAACTACATTTTACAAGTTTACTTTCAAACACGACGTTTGGATTTACCTTCGCCCAATAATCATTTTGTTCCTCCCATGTTGAAATCAACACGACCGGGCTGGTTAACACTGTGTTAGCGGTGTTAGCAGCACAGTCCTGCATGGAGCTAACAGCAAACATCATCTAGGTCTCACCCTGAGGATTTCAGCACAGATTTGCTGCTTACAATGTAGCTTTATCTGGGAAAAATAGGGTGCATCCCTCAGATGCGTCAATAGCAGGGTTGGATGTTACCACCAGCTACCAGCCAAATGTGGCCGCTAGGTTTGCTTCACTCTCCAGCCCAAAAACAATGGCAATCTGTGGAGTGGCCAACCCTGGCCCACAGTGAGTTTAATGCACCCAAATACTCTATCGTCTCCGGGATGACGGGACGTCATCAGTCCTGACGGTACCTGCAGTACTCCAGAAAAAAGATAGTTAGTGTTAGGGTTGCACCGATCCGACACCGTTATCGGATATATCCGGTCAATACTCACTCAAACAGCTGGATTAGGTGTTGGTGGCAATGGCACAGATTTATTTGATTCAATTCTCTGTTTACATCTGATTAAACATGCACATACTATGTCAGCTGAGAGGGGAGCAATGAATGTCTGTCGATTATTTTCTTGATTAATCAGTTGGTTGTTTGATCTAAAAAATGTCAGAAAATGGTGAAAAACATCAATCATATGTCTTGCTTTGTCCACAACTCAAATATATTAAATGTCTGTTTGCATGAAAACTCCACCGGCACAAGCTGATCCATCATCACAGCGATTCCACTGAAATTGACGGATTTCAGTCCAAAATTCAGGATATATGCCGGTGTGACGGAGCGTTTTATTTGCAGTTAGGACAATCATGTCATCCACAACTAACATGATCTTCATTAGTTACACTTCTGATGGGATTTATGTGACATCAAATGATGATCTGTTTCAAAAGGGGGTTTCCACTGTGTGCCAAGAATAAAATACAGAGGTAAACACTGAATATTTTATTACATTTTGTTGGCATCACTGGCTCCTTAATTGGCTGCTCTTAGAAATCTACACCTTAAACCTCAACATAAACTATTAGAAAAATATAATATATGTAGAGTATTTTATCTGGTTCACCCTGAGCCAGCACTTCATGGACAGACTCAAGAGGTTAAACCCTGCACCTTACACAACAGACAGGATTCTCCGTAAACCCTGAGCCCGATTTGTCAACATCGGCTCTGCGGTTGGCTCAGCCCTGGATCGGGACTAGTGGGTTTAATCCTCTTGTGGTGTCACAGAGGCATGGATCAGGGTGGATGTGGGGAAGACAAAAAAAAATGGTGGTCACAGGTTGGACTCTGGGTTTCCTGAGACCACATCTGACAACATGAGTCAGTGGAAAGGTTGAAGGACGAGACGGGTGAGGAGACGAGGAATACGAGGCTGATGGCCGAAGAGGAAGTAACAGAGACGGAGCGAGCGGGAAAAGTAGAAGAGAAACTAAAAGGCCCAGACAGAGGAAAGAGATGGGAAGTAGAAAGAACGCCAGCAGGCAGAGAAGCAGAGAGTCGCATGAACACAGTGGATGCACAATTTACTCAAGTTTAATATTAAATTACAGAAAGGTCCAGTGCGTCGCTTCTGAGGGGAAAGCAGACTTTCATTGACTTAGCATGCCTCACCGTGTGTGTGTGTGTGTGTGTGTGTGTGTGTGTGTGTGTGTAGGCACTGAGGCAGGAATGTCAAGTATGCACTGGAAAACAAGCAGGGGCCTCGTTTTCAGCCGGTCCGGAGTAAGAGTCCCGGCACAGCTCCAGATTACAGGGCACCACAGGCAGGAGATGGCTGCACTTTACAGCACTGCGTCCGCTCATACTTGGTGGTATTTACTAGGTCATTATGTAATAGGAGCACGGACCTTCTTGTACTTACTTCAAAAGTTTTCATCTTATTTGGAAAATGGCTGCAAAGAGCACGCTGCAGCAAATTTTAGACTCCGCGGGCAAAGAATCCATTTAGCACAACGTGTAATTAGCAGGTTATTGTGGCGCTGGGATGTTTAGGAACAGGTCGTTTCTGTATAGTGAACCCGAGAGCTTCCCACCACCCGCAAGAGCAAGAGAAAGGCTCTCTGAACATACGAACAACACACACATGGGAGAACGCTCACGTCACCGCCACCGGACAGTAATGATCTAATTCACCACACCTAAACAGCAGCGGTAAATCGATCAAACCTCTCTGGGAGCAAATGCATTTGCAAAGTGCCTGTCGGAGTCCCAGCCACCCCCACATAGCAGCAGTCTATTTCAATGCACCACTAAGCCCCGGGTTCACATCCTCAGCCTTTGCTCAGTTACACAAGTCGGTAAACACAACCTGACAGAAGCCAATGAGTGTGTGATAAAAGAATCTATCCATCTACACTGATGAACATCTCGACAGATGCTCCGACATTCACGACATCCACTTTTAATTAGAGATCGACAATTAATCGGGCCGGTTATTTCACTTTTTTTTCCATTCATAACTGGCATCGGCCGACGTCTGAGCATATTAAGCCGATTATCAACCAGTTTTGTTGCCGTAGAACAGGTGTGACTCCGCCCCCTTGTGTCAATCAAACCGACAGACCTCAGCAGCGTTGCCAGCTCAGCGACTCTGTTGCTATATTTAGCTTTGTTTAGTTTTCAGACCCCTCTAGTGACACTTTCAAAAAAGCGACTAGCGACAAATCTAGTGACTTTTTCTGGTGTTATTGAAGACTTTTGGAGACTGACGTGACAGCAGGTATTGTCCCCCCCCAAAGCACTCAGAGGCGGCCCAGTCCTTGTCAGCGGTCCCTCCTAGCTGCAGTAACAGCAGGAGATGTTCAGCCCTCCACATCTAGACGAAGCCGCTGCTGGCTGGATGTCCACTGAGTGTGACATCAGCACAGCAGAACCGGGGATACCTTCAGCAGCAGCCAGCTGGCTGCTCATCATGTCTCAGTCTGAACTGGACACTAAATACTGAGGAGCGGGAATCAAACCCTGAATATAAAAAACCCTCAGTAACTCCTCTGCATCTGTGATAAATGCTGCTAAGTTCATCCAAAAGTTTATTTGACAAAGTTTAATTTTTCTGATTACCTGTTTCATGTATTTGATATTTAGTTTATACATCATGTTTTTATTTACAATATATAAGTCCACAGCAGTGCAGACACAAAATGTAGATTGGAGAGACAGACCGCTGGTGTTGTTCAATAAATGTTTACTGAAGTTGAGAAATTTATTATTATTATTAAATAAATAAAATAATTAAATAAATTATCATTTATACTGATTCTCTAATAAATCAGCCATAAAAAACCTGTATCGGTCGACATCTACTCTCCTCCATCTTTGGCCTAGTAAAGCTGTTCTGTAAAGTCATCCATCTGGCCCAGCCAGTCATTTTACAGCTCTCGGGCTACGATTCCCTCCACATTCACCCAAACATGAAAACAGATCTTCCTGGCCCCTGTACCCAGTTCTCTGCTATCCCACAGGGTCTACCAGGACCCTGACACTTTGTCCCTGTCCTGCTACGCCCACAACCTCCTCCCTCCTCCTGCTCTTTCAGGCATCGCCAGCTCGCTAGAAGACCACACAGCAGGTTGAAGGCAGACACACTCTGGCCTCTACTCAGCTGTTTCCTTTTGTTTTTAAACCCTTTGAGAATCTGTGCGGCTGCATTTACAAGCTTTTTATGTCACAAACCTTCCTGTGAAATAAGACATTTCATACTTCATACTTTTTGACTTTATAAAACGGTCATCATATCCTGACAGTAATACATGAGACAGGTAATCTGTGTCCTCCAGTGGTCCAATCAGAGCCGAGCTGGAGCCTGCCGTCTGAGCAGCTGTCAATCACTCAAGAAGTCCAATCAAACGGTCAAACCAGGCAGCGCTGATCAAATATGAATCAATATTATGTTACTATCATGTTAATGTATTTCTCACAAGTTTGTGACCCGTCAGCCATGTTGTGATCAGTTGAGGAAACACCAGTGACTCTCTGAAATGACCTGTGATTGGCCAAAGTCCTGAAAACAGAGTCATGAGGAGGTGCAGAAGTCTGTCATACAGGAAGGTGTCTTATATGAGGGAAGTGACTGATCCAGCTTGTGATCTCTGGGAATTACAGGCTTTATCATTAGCATTGAGCGCTGCATGTTACACACTACGAGGAGTTACTGAACAGACTGGTCTGGAGTGTGATTGTGTGAAACGGTACAAAGGCAGGGGTGTGGGGGGGGCCTGTCCAGGTCCTTCCACTCAGACAGTGAGTGAGCACAGGGCAGCCCACTGGCTCCACGGTGCAAAGCCACAGACACAAACACATCCACGGCCGCCTCGTCTTCCCTCGGTGACACATCTCAGAGACAGACAACAACAGTCCTGCTTCTCACACAATCCCACAGAGCAGCCGCCACCAGCTCATTAAGTCACCGTGCTTTGGAAAGAAACGCAGACGTTTCCCATCAGATGGACGAGTCTCCCCGTTCTGAAGACGAGATTCGAGTAAAAGTGCTCCAAAATAACCAGACTCAGAATAACTTGCTTCGTGGCGATTGAGGCTGTGTGGTCGTGTTTTGCAGTTGAATTTTAAAACAGGCAGCACGGCAGTGTCTTAAAAACAGGCACACTGGATTTCTCTACAGCAGAAATCCATATGGTTTGCCACATTCCTTTAAGAAAATAAACACTATTGCCAGGTCCTTGAGAAGTGAGGAAAAGAGGTTTATTTTGCCAATCCCTTAAGAGCATAGGAGCTGTGCTTTTAGAAGGGAGGAGGGAGGAGGTGGAGGGGAGGGCTGGGTAACTAAGGAGTATTCAGGAGGACGGCTGTGTGACCACAAAACCAAGCAACCTGTCAGGACGCTGAGGAGACGGGGGAGTGGACCGTCGCGCTCTGCTGTCCCAGAGATAAGCAAATTACATACGGAAAGCATGGAGAGACACAGAGGCGTTAATCGTCACCCCGAGATCAAATCTAATCAATTAGGAGGTCGCCAGCTGGCACTCGGAGCGGAGGCATGTCAGCGACAAATCCCTCTAACAGATCCATCCATCTACCCGTCCGCCCAGTCACCCAGCCGCTCCATCTCTCCTTCGCTTAGTGGAGGTGTATGGGAGGAAGGACCGATAGATGTTTGAGGAGGGGATGCTGAAGGTGAACCGTTTGGGTGGATGATTAACAACAGGGGTGTCACGATTCTTTGACTTTCAATTTTAAGGCCACGATTCGATTTTCAATTGAAACCCATTGTTAGACTATGGAGTCTTGATTGATAACGATCAACAGATCATTGGTTTTATACCCTGTCATTTGCTCACACAAAGTCGTCTTTAAAAACAGAACTGAACTCCCTTTTTCTTTAGAAAGTGTTTCACCAATTAAAGCAGTCTACAATATGAAAAACTGCATCTGTTCAATACCAGTATCTGACCCACCTCAGCACACAATCATTACACAGACAACTAGAAATCCTTCTGCAGTGTGCTGCAATTACAAAAATATGTTTTTCTTGTCATTTACTGTCGTTTTTCCCTCTCCGCTGATGGCTGGGTGTGAAGTCTGTGTGCTGAGACGTCCCACTAGCTTGTTGTTACCAATATCATGCTGAGGCTGAAATTCAACCGTGGTGTTAAACCAATCAGAGCAGAAGAGCTATGATGAATAAGGAAGAGCAACTAACTAACATCTGCTAGCTGCTAGGCTAATACACGCAGTGTAAAACACCACAGACACGCATGGATCTCCCCGAGTACTGTAGCGACAGGGACGGGCCACATTTCCCATCATGCCTGTCTAGTCCTGAGTGCTGGAGCAGTTTCATCATGCATCATGTGCAGTTTATTGTCATCATTTTTTTCTGTAGGGAGCTTTCAAAAGTCTGAGACAATAACCCCGATGACGTCCTCCTGCCTTTTGTTATTAATAAACAGTTGTCACTTCAACAACTGTTACTGATGTATTTTCATCAGTACACCTCACTATTATGAGTACTATAATTATGGTTCACTGGCCTAATTTCTTTGCAGTCCAGCCGCCCACAGTCACATCTGGAAGCCTCACGTTTTACTGAGCACAGTCAAAGAAATAACACCAATGCATTCTTACAGCTGCGCTCCATAACTTTGAACAAATATGACAAAGTTCTTTTTATAAACGTTCATTATATCCTGACAGTAGTGCAGGAGACTGTGAAAAACCCTCCTAGTGCTCCTAACCATCTTAAGGGAAACAACCAATCAGAGCAGAGCAGTCTCTACAGCAGCTGTCAATCACTGCTCAAGAAATCCCGCAAACTCTGATTAATCTGTCAAACTATTCAGCACTGATCACATATGAATCAATATGCTGATACTGTCATGTCTATTTGTCTCCTAACATCTTGTAGTTACTGTTTAGCTGTAAAAGGGGAAAATGTGTGACCCGGCAGCCATGTTGAGATCAGTTGCACCGCCCGCCGACCGGAGGGTTGAGGTTGGAGTCAAACAGACTTCAGGACATACATGCTGAAAATCAAACATTTTTACTTCACCAAGTTAGATATTTTCCATGTAAAATTCTCTAGGAGTGTATGATTTAACTTCTTCCATGATCTAGTGTTATAAAGGTTAGCAAAAATCTCAATAAATCAAAATATTGAATTATGATACTTAAAAATCACAATACATATCGAATCTGCACCCAAGTATGGTGACAGTATTGAACTGGAGAGTATCGTCCTAGGCCTACTGCATACTACAGTATATCTTGTTAACACTTCCCTCATAACTTCACTCAGAGGATCCATAACAGTTTTTGTTTATACAGTTATGTTAAAAAAAACAACTGAAAAATCTGATTTTCTTGAATCGACTATCTGCACCTGCCTCAGGAAATCTAGTGAGGGTCTCACAGGCCCAGTTTGTCTGCACCCGAGCAATGACAGGAAGCAGTGGAAGCCGGGTTAAGAGTTAAAAGAAGTGGGTTTTTGCAGGGTCATTCAACTGGCAACAGGCCAAAGAGGACAAACTAACAACATCAGAAAGGCACAAAGAGCGAGGGGGTGGCTTCCACCTGCCCGGCGACCACAGGCTCCACGGGGAGTTTGGGCTGGATCCTGTCTGCTGTCTGTTCCTTATCCGCCCCTCCAGCTCTACTGTACCACTGCCGACAAACAGCTGCCCGTGCAAATGGAAATGGCCCAAAGTGAAATGTGTGTTTATTTTGGCCCGCGTGATTTGACAAGCGTGAAATTAATTCAAAAAGGTTGGTGAAGGCAAGCGGCAACACAGACAACAAGCCTTTTCTCGCCTTGATGGGGGCTTTTGAGGCATGTCAGTTCTGACCCACGAACCATTCAGTCATCCTGTGTGTGGGGATCTGAAGTTGTAAACTGCCTTCTTCCATTCTCACGTTCCCTCCCGTCACACATGGCATTCGCAGTCACACAGTGGTCCCCACGGCAGGGCGACTGGGGGCTGCAGACCGATCCTCCGCTGATATGACCTACTTTCTATTCAAGCCCGTCTCTCTTTGTTCGCTCCGTGGTGGAACAAAGAGCACAAGCTGCACTTGGAGCCTTGAAAACAAGCCGACCCTGCCTGGATACAGCCTCACGGAGAGCAGCGCCGCTTGGGCTCCGCTGTCTGCTAAATCTCCTCCTTTTTCTACTTTGATCCACCTCCGCTGCAGACCAGGGAGGATAAGCCCCGGCTCCTGCAGCCGTCCACCATGCCTCCATTCTACTGGCTCAGTGATGAGACCCATATCACGGAGGAGGGAGGAGGCCTGAGTTATCAGTCTAGGGACTACAGGGACAGGGGGGAGGGAGAGAACTTATTTTAGGTTTTTGTTGGGGGGTGTCAGGAAGTTTGGATCCCTGCATAGAGCTTAGTCACTTTATACAGATAGCAGACCCCTTGCAGAGATTATCTGCCTCAGAGCATTAGCTCTGGGCGTAATAATACCTTTGCACACATTCCTGTAGCACAAGGACATCAACAAGTTTAACCCCTTCATACGCAGCTATTCTGTCTTTCTGGTGTTATTTCGGGCTCAGTTTTCAAGCCAGAGTAAAGATACTGGTATTATATGAAACTAGAAAGCCATCGATACCAACCACGTCATTCTGACACGTCAGGGAGGCTGAATAACGCTACGAAGTTACACTAAATTTTAGCGAGGAAAAACTGGCATGGCCATGTTCAAAGGGGTCCCTTGACCTCTGACCTGAAGATGTGTGGATGTAAATGGGTTCTCTGGGTCCCCACCAGTCTCCCCTTTACAGACAGGCCCACTTTATGATAATCCCAGTCAGTTTGAAGCAAAAAACATTTTTTCTGAATGCAGTATGAATGTTATTTTTTGCCTATACTTCAATGGTGTGTTAGCGTATTTCTGCATACTGGGCCCCTAAACAGTCTTGAATTGTGTTATGTTCTTTGAAATGTGACCTCAGTGTATAAAATGACCTGTGGTGACCTCTAGGATAATCACAGCCTCATGAAACTTTACAACCACAAACTAGAGACCTACTACTACTACTACTACAACTACTACTACTACTACTACTACTACTACTACTACATCCTGGTAACTAGAGAGAGACCTGGAGCATTCAGAGCACGGATGCTTTCCTGGGTGGACTGACAATAAGGGGGTTTCTGAGCACTTTACACAACAGAAGCACTCGCAAGCCAATCACCCAAAAAAGCAGTTTTTACAGAAATCTGTAAATGTCAAAAGTTTTGATACCAAATCACAGCAGGGCTTTTTCTATGGTGTTCCTCAAGATCTTGGTGTCTTAATGCGGTATTCTGGTGGTTAAAAAACAGTTAAATTTAGCATAAAATCTGTGTAACAAATGCTATCAACCCAAAATTTGATGCAACAACTTTTAAGACATAATAGAGCATCGAGATGACGTCATATACTTTTATCATAATGTTCTATGCTCTTATACACCTTCACTATTTAATTTATTTGACTGACTGAATCATTAACTTATTTCTATGTCTGATTAATGATTAGAATAACTTGGCACACTGGGCTAAGCTGCATCTCAAATTAATCTTCATGTTCACTTCTATGTGACATCTACTGTTGACTTAGTAGATCCCACCCCCCCCCACCCCCCCCAGAATGGTAAGGGGTTAAAAAGCATGAGCTAAATTACACATCCAAGCAGCTGTGTTTGGCATTTCCTTGTATTAAATGTACCTGAAGACACAATTATAGAACCCTCCCTTAACAGTGGAGCTGTGAACAGACCGTTTAGTCTTTAATGACCCAACTGCAACAGCCGCCCCACCAAATAAATGCACATCTGTACAAACCAGACAAATTATGCTGCAAGGGCAACAGATGCATTTTAATAAGGACCTGCAACCGGTGCCACTTAGGTCAAATCTGGCAAATGAGGCACAAAATTGTTGGCGGCAGAGCAGAGGTAGGGGCTGATGAATGAATGCAGCTCTGCAAGAGGCGGCGAGCACAGAGCATGCAATCTCTGCACAGCCAATATGACAGAATCTGATGGGACGAGGGCGGTTATCTGCAGCCGGCCCGAGAGCAAAAAATAAAAAGAGCACATGGTGGGAAATAAACCACGGAAAATGGAAGAAAAAAAAAAGTGACAACAGGCACAATTGAGGGCACAAAGAGGGACTGATGGGCTCAAGAGAGTCAGAAGTGAAAAACTGGAGGCAGAAGATGATGAGCTAATGGACACTGTTCAGCGTCCCTACAAACGTTGACACAGTGACTGATTTTTGTGTATTTTTTTCTCCAACACCATCAAAGAATGCACAAAAGCAAAACTCCCACATGCATCAAATGAAGCAGATGTTTGAAGGACGCCATTTCTAAAAAGCATAAAGCAGCACCTTACCTGCATGTGCTCCGTTGAGCTGCTGCTCAGCTCGTCTCCAGACTCCGAGTCCTGGTGGAGCTTGTTCAGCCGATCTCCTGGCAGCTCGCCCGGCGGGGAGGTCTTGTCGTTGTCTGGACTCTTGTTGTGGTTGTTCCCCACTTTGAGCGGAGGCGAGTCTGCCCGCGTCCTTGGCAACGTGGAACTGTTGCCGTGGTGATGGTTGTTGTTGTTGTGCAGCAGCACCAGTTCGGCTACCACCTTGCAGTGATGGGGGCTCCCCACGTTCTGGTTAGCATCCTTGGACAGGGCCGGCGGAGCGACGCGATCGGAGGACGGCGACGGTGTTGAGGAAGGCGACGGGCGGCCGAAGCTGGACATTTCCGGCTGGGGTCTGTTGAGATTTTCATTGGATGCCCGGCAGATATCCAAAACGGTGGGCTTGGCCCTCAACGTGGGTTTCTGGGGGGGCATGAGGGCCCTGCGCACCTCCCTGACATACTGCGCCGGCACATAAAAGGCCTTCGTACCCTCCTCCTTCCTCACCTGCCACCAGTCCTCGTTGGTCTTCTTCACCAGCATGTAGCACTCTCCCTGGCGGATGGCCACCATCTTGTCTTTGGCCTTGTACTCATAGTCATACTCCACCTCGATGTAGATCTGGCCCGGGGCGATGGGCAGTCCCTCCCTGTCCGCCATGGCTGCCGGAACAAGCACTTGAACTGTGACCTTGGCTGCTCAGCGACCCAGGCCTGGAGGGCTCCTCATGTCTGACCAGGGAAACTGCTGGACTGCAGGAGATAAGACAGACCGAGGACAGGTTTTTTTCAGTTAAATGTCACAAGCTGTATTTTGAAAGACATTTAGCAAGCTCAGACACGCGACCGCACGAAAAACATGCTGCCATTTTATCGTACAAACCTCCCAGCCTGTCACACCCTGGCATTACTCACCTGATTACCACAACCACAAAGTGCTGCTACTGTCACACACTCACATTATGATATGATTATTTTCCCTCTGATCATCAAAAACCACAACAGACTTAGCACTGATTACTCTGGTAACCAATACCACAGCTAAGGATATCCAGCCCAGCAACCTGATCACCCTCTGCAGAGCTAAACCTGATGACAACATGACCCCCAGATCCTGCATGCGACTACAATGACTCCCTGGAGCTCACATTCCTGCAGAGACTGCATCCAAAAATAAAGTCTTTCATAGAGATTGGCATCATCACTCATTAATGCAGCTACAAGACACAGTCAGAAACCTTTAAAAAGCTGAGGGTGATCTTCTCGATATTTATCATACACAATGTGTGAGTCAGAGGACAGCTGGGCCCTCGCCAGTCCTGCAGGGTTTGTTTTGGGATGTCATCGATCCGTCTGTCAGAGAGCCTCCCTTCGTCGGTTAACCTAAATAAATACCGGGGCGCTTCCATAGCAGAGGAGCGAGCCGTGACTCCCCCTCATATCAAATTCTCCCTCTTCCTCCCTGAAATAGCAGCCGCCGTGGACTGACATCCTGGAAGTGCAGGCGGTAAAAGCAGGTGCTTTTAGTGAGGCGTGAGAACACGCCGCTGAGTCTATAAGGGGCCCATCCTCATGTAAAGCAATATGTACACACTCTCTGAAGCTCAGACTCACCCAGAATAGATTTACGGTGAGGAGAGCCGTCTGGGCCCGAGTGAAAGCCCATGAGAGATGGGCTGCATGTTCATACCGGGCTCAAATAGATTCTGTTTTATCTGCTTCAGCACCACGAAGCGCACACAGTGTTGCATCACGCCAGCAGCAGCAGCAGCAGCAGCCCAGTCCGAGCCCGTCCCGATACAAGCTTCAGCCATGATGTCAACACACACACGTCCAAGCCTTCATGAATGGGTGTCTCTCAAAGAACAGTCAGTGTCTGTTTGAATGTGTGTATCAGAATGGGTGTTCACACATCCTCATGTAACCCCCGCCTCCAACGCCGCAGCCTACAGTTCCCACCATCACCAGAGTCAGGAGTCAGTCATGGTTACAGCACTATCACTGATGGCGGCAGCCATCGTCCCGACGCCCTCGCCCAGTGCTGCTGCTTTCTGAGATAACACGACGGTGTCAGAGTGAGAATGTAACGCCGCTAGTTTGTCCAAAGATAACTTTATCTGTTGGATTACCAGCAGCTGTCGTCTTCATACCGTTAGCATGTGAAGTTGGAGACACTTATCCAAAAGATTAAAAGGGACAGTACGTATGTTTTTATTTAACACCACTAATTCCCTGAATGCATCAGCACAACTTGAGTGTTCCTGGTATCATGTGAAACTCCTGAGAAATCCATCAGTACCAACTATGTCATACTAGCTAGCTAGCTAGTTTGTCATGTATCTTAAACTTAAAACTAAAGCAGGCAGTAGGCTCTGTAGTCTGACTGTTTAGGTTAGTTTGTCATGTATCTTAGTAAACTAAAGCTGGCAGTAGGCTCTGTAGTCTGACTGTTTAGATTAGTTTGTCATGTATCTCAGTAGTAAACTAAAGCTGGCAGTAGGCTCTGTAGTCTGACTGTTAGGTTAGTTTGTCATGTATCTCAGTAGTAAACTAAAGCTGGCAGTAGGCTCTGTAGTCTGACTGTTTAGATTAGTTTGTCATGTATCTTAGTAGTAAACTAAAGCTGGCAGTAGGCTCTGTAGTCTGACTGTTTAGATTAGTTTGTCATGTATCTTAGTAGTAAACTAAAGCTGGCAGTAGGCTCTGTAGTCTGACTGTTTAGGTTAGTTCGTCATGTATCTTAGTAGTAAACTAAAGCTGGCAGTAGGCTCTGTAGTCTGACTGGTTAGGTTAGTTTGTCATGTATCTCAGTAGTAAACTAAAGCTGGCAGTAGGCTCTGTAGTCTGACTGTTTAGATTAGTTTGTCATGTATCTTAGTAGTAAACTAAAGCTGGCAGTAGGCTCTGTAGTCTGACTGTTTAGGTTAGTTCGTCATGTATCTTAGTAGTAAACTAAAGCTGGCAGTAGGCTCTGTAGTCTGACTGTTTAGGTTAGTTTGTCATTTATCAGTAGTAAACTAAAGCTGGCAGTAGGCTCTGTAGTCTGACTGTTTAGGTTAGTTTGTCATGTATCTTAGTAGTAAACTAAAGCTGTCAGTAGGCTCTGTAGTCTGACTGTTTAGGTTAGTTTGTCATGTATCTTAGTAGTAAACTAAAGCTGGCAGTAGGCTCTGTAGTCTGACTGTTTAGGTTAGTTTGCCATGTATCTCAGTAGTAAACTAAAGCTGGCAGTAGGCTCTGTAGTCTGACTGTTTAGGTTAGTTTGTCATGTATCTTAGTAGTAAACTAAAGCTGGCAGTAGGCTCTGTAGTCTGACTGTTTAGGTTAGTTTGTCATGTATCTTAGTAAACTAAAGCTGGCAGTAGGCTCTGTAGTCTGACTGTTTAGATTAGTTTGTCATGTATCTCAGTAGTAAACTAAAGCTGGCAGTAGGCTCTGTAGTCTGACTGTTAGGTTAGTTTGTCATGTATCTCAGTAGTAAACTAAAGCTGGCAGTAGGCTCTGTAGTCTGACTGTTTAGGTTAGTTCGTCATGTATCTTAGTAGTAAACTAAAGCTAGCAGTAGGCTCTGTAGTCTGACTGGTTAGGTTAGTTTGTCATGTATCTCAGTAGTAAACTAAAGCTGGCAGTAGGCTCTGTAGTCTGACTGTTTAGGTTAGTTTGTCATTTATCAGTAGTAAACTAAAGCTGGCAGTAGGCTCTGTAGTCTGACTGTTTAGGTTAGTTTGTCATGTATCTTAGTAGTAAACTAAAGCTGGCAGTAGACTCTGTAGTCTGACTGTTTAGGTTAGTTTGCCATGTATCTCAGTAGTAAACTAAAGCTGGCAGTAGGCTCTGTAGTCTGACTGTTTAGGTTAGTTTGTCATGTATCTTAGTAGTAAACTAAAGCTGGCAGTAGGCTCTGTAGTCTGACTGTTTAGGTTAGTTTGTCATGTATCTTAGTAAACTAAAGCTGGCAGTAGGCTCTGTAGTCTGACTGTTTAGATTAGTTTGTCATGTATCTCAGTAGTAAACTAAAGCTGGCAGTAGGCTCTGTAGTCTGACTGTTAGGTTAGTTTGTCATGTATCTCAGTAGTAAACTAAAGCTGGCAGTAGGCTCTGTAGTCTGACTGTTTAGATTAGTTTGTCATGTATCTTAGTAGTAGACTAAAGCTGGCAGTAGGCTCTGTAGTCTGACTGTTTAGGTTAGTTCGTCATGTATCTTAGTAGTAAACTAAAGCTGGCAGTAGGCTCTGTAGTCTGACTGGTTAGGTTAGTTTGTCATGTATCTCAGTAGTAAACTAAAGCTGGCAGTAGGCTCTGTAGTCTGACTGTTTAGGTTAGTTTGTCATTTATCAGTAGTAAACTAAAGCTGGCAGTAGGTTCTGTAGTCTGACTGTTTAGGTTAGTTTGTCATGTATCTTAGTAGTAAACTAAAGCTGGCAGTAGGCTCTGTAGTCTGACTGTTTAGGTTAGTTTGCCATGTATCTCAGTAGTAAACTAAAGCTGGCAGTAGGCTCTGTAGTCTGACTGTTTAGGTTAGTTTGTCATGTATCTTAGTAGTAAACTAAAGCTGGCAGTAGGCTCTGTAGTCTGACTGTTTAGGTTAGTTTGCCATGTATCTCAGTAGTAAACTAAAGCTGGCAGTAGGCTCTGTAGTCTGACTGTTTAGGTTAGTTTGTCATGTATCTTAGTAGTAAACTAAAGCTGGCAGTAGGCTCTGTAGTCTGACTGTTTAGGTTAGTTTGTCATGTATCTTAGTAAACTAAAGCTGGCAGTAGGCTCTGTAGTCTGACTGTTTAGATTAGTTTGTCATGTATCTCAGTAGTAAACTAAAGCTGGCAGTAGGCTCTGTAGTCTGACTGTTAGGTTAGTTTGTCATGTATCTCAGTAGTAAACTAAAGCTGGCAGTAGGCTCTGTAGTCTGACTGTTTAGGTTAGTTCGTCATGTATCTTAGTAGTAAACTAAAGCTAGCAGTAGGCTCTGTAGTCTGACTGGTTAGGTTAGTTTGTCATGTATCTCAGTAGTAAACTAAAGCTGGCAGTAGGCTCTGTAGTCTGACTGTTTAGGTTAGTTTGTCATTTATCAGTAGTAAACTAAAGCTGGCAGTAGGCTCTGTAGTCTGACTGTTTAGGTTAGTTTGTCATGTATCTTAGTAGTAAACTAAAGCTGGCAGTAGACTCTGTAGTCTGACTGTTTAGGTTAGTTTGCCATGTATCTCAGTAGTAAACTAAAGCTGGCAGTAGGCTCTGTAGTCTGACTGTTTAGGTTAGTTTGTCATGTATCTTAGTAGTAAACTAAAGCTGGCAGTAGGCTCTGTAGTCTGACTGTTTAGGTTAGTTTGTCATGTATCTTAGTAAACTAAAGCTGGCAGTAGGCTCTGTAGTCTGACTGTTTAGATTAGTTTGTCATGTATCTCAGTAGTAAACTAAAGCTGGCAGTAGGCTCTGTAGTCTGACTGTTAGGTTAGTTTGTCATGTATCTCAGTAGTAAACTAAAGCTGGCAGTAGGCTCTGTAGTCTGACTGTTTAGATTAGTTTGTCATGTATCTTAGTAGTAGACTAAAGCTGGCAGTAGGCTCTGTAGTCTGACTGTTTAGGTTAGTTCGTCATGTATCTTAGTAGTAAACTAAAGCTGGCAGTAGGCTCTGTAGTCTGACTGGTTAGGTTAGTTTGTCATGTATCTCAGTAGTAAACTAAAGCTGGCAGTAGGCTCTGTAGTCTGACTGTTTAGGTTAGTTTGTCATTTATCAGTAGTAAACTAAAGCTGGCAGTAGGTTCTGTAGTCTGACTGTTTAGGTTAGTTTGTCATGTATCTTAGTAGTAAACTAAAGCTGGCAGTAGGCTCTGTAGTCTGACTGTTTAGGTTAGTTTGCCATGTATCTCAGTAGTAAACTAAAGCTGGCAGTAGGCTCTGTAGTCTGACTGTTTAGGTTAGTTTGTCATGTATCTTAGTAGTAAACTAAAGCTGGCTGAGACAACACAAACTCCACGGAAGCACAAACCAACAAGGTTATACCTGGAGAAGCCCATCTGGCAAAACAGGAATGTGACCGACGTTGGAGGAAAGAACCGAGGAGACCAAAACTATGGTGTCTCTCCTGTTCCTCCTCCAGGAGGCTGAAGCTAACATTACTGCCAAACGTGTGACATATACAGTATAGTGATGCTATGCTTTTAGCTGGCTAACATTAATCAACATGATACCGGTCAATCATGTTCAGTCTTGTGTGTGACGATAGTTGAGCAACAGGACGCTGACTGTCGTTGTCACTGTTAACAAGCAACTCCTGTGTCTTCCATCACCTTTAAGTCTCCCATATACACAGCAGTATAACCAAAACCACTTCCCACACTGTGTCAGAGTGCTGGTTACTGAACTGGGGAGCCAGAGAAAGCGATCATGACATTATCTGGTGTGGAGGAACTTTCATTGTCTTACTGGAGGCACATCAAAACCAGGAGCTGGCTGGAGATCAAGCATGACGTCGCTCACCTCTACAGGGGCCCACGACTGAGTCACTACACTAAAACTTACTGTGAACCATAAATTAAAACTGGCTCCTCGGGCACAATACAGCAGAAATTTACAACTGCTCCAGTAAATATGCTTCAATAGAATCACTGCATGGTGTAGAGGGCTGGCAAAGGATGCTGCTCATGGTTAGAAACAGGTTGACACCGCAGACACTGAACTATTGTCCATCTGTCTGTACACAACAAAGTCCCACTGTCCTTTTTAGACCAGTTAGGAATCAATCAGTAGTGTTCAAAGTAATACCCAATGTGACAATAAGACCTCATATGATGACTATGTTTGATCAGGTTTTAGTGAGATTATCCCCCTAACATATAGATCACCTTAAAGGAACAGCGTTCCTTTCTATTAGCAGAAATGGAACATAACATTCAGTGTATAAGCACCTGAAACTAAGACTGTTAGCTTCATACTGTATCTACATAGGGAGCAAGTCGTCTTCACAGAGTCCGCCATGTTGCTCCATCATGTTTCGACACAGACAAACCAAACACTGGCTCTTTTCACATGCTTACATCACCTGAAGCCCACCGTAGCTCTCCGACACGCTTGTGAAACTGTGCTAACGTTAGCCGCAGATTGCTAAACCGTGGCTCCGCCTGCCGCCATCTGATTTCCGTTGCTCCTAAAGTAGTGTCATTATGGGATGGATGGCCTCCGAGCGAGGCCAACGGCGCCATGGCGATTTTACGCTCCGTCTTTGAGAGGGAGGTGTGAGAGGAGAAACACTCAGCTGGTTGCAATCCTACACACTGCACCTTTAAATTAATTCTGCAGCTTTTTAAATCTTCAATTCGTCATCTGATCTTTCATGACATTGATTGTGTAGATTTTGGTGCTGATGTTGTTTCCAGATGTGATATTATTTTATCTGTAGACAGATGTGTAATTCTTTAGAAAACCACAACCAGTAACAACAATTATGACAGAAGTGGTTTCTGGGAAAAAAACGCAATGGTGACTACTGTGGTAGAAAATGTGATTTTAAAAATTATTTTTCATAAACGGTCACTATATCCTGACAGTAGAGCATGAGATAGGTCATCTGTGTCCTCCGGTGCTCCTAACGACATCTTCAAGATTTCACAGACCGGAGGAAAACAACCAATCAGAGCCGAGCTGGAGCCTGCCATCTCTGATCAGCTGTCAATCACTCGTGAACTCCGATCACATGGTCGAAC
Source organism: Pterois miles (assembly GCA_947000775.1). Lineage (NCBI taxonomy): Eukaryota > Metazoa > Chordata > Actinopteri > Perciformes > Scorpaenidae > Pterois > Pterois miles. The sequence continues at coordinate 2,157,790 of CAMQGK010000586.1, read as the reverse complement.
TAGGCAGCGCTGATCAAATATGAATCAATACTGTTTCTGTAATGACCATTTGTCATGTAAAATGTTTTCAGAAACATCTTGTAGTTACTGTTTAGCTGCAAAATGAGAAAGTTTATGACCCAGCAGCCATGTTGAGATCTGCTGAGGAAACACCAAGCACCGCCCACCAGCCACAGCATTTGATATTTGATCAGCCTCGTTTCACCGTCTGACTGGAGTTTGCGAGTGATTGACAGCTGCCTCTGTTGAATGAACAGCGAATAGAATCACTCTCTCTCTCTGAAATGACCCGTGATTGGCCAAAGTCTCCTGTCACATGGTAGATGTTTTAAATCCTGAAAACAGCCATGATGAGGTGCAGAAGTCTAGTTTTCTCTCAGAACACCTGAATTTCAATATGCTGAAAGGTTATTATGGATTTTTGCCCAATGAGGCCAGAAACATTCGGCCTACTGCTCCTTTAATAAACAAATATTTGAGCCTTTTACGTACACGCCTCTGTGCTGAAATGCACCTGTATGACAGGAACAAGTGTCATTTAGTTAATAACACTCCAGTAAAAATGGCATCAGCAGTCAGAAACTGAAGGCATGCAACAACACGGAGATCACGACCTGTGCTTTTGTCTGCATACATCTGCAGACCAGCAGCCACTGAAGCGGCAAAACACCCTGAGACCCGGACTGCCTTTGTCCCTGTGCTTCATTCAAAACAGATGTGGCCGAGCAGCATCACTCCAACATGTGCTGCTGCTGCAGTTCACTCCATCTATGCGGCTATTTGCTGCATATGGATATGCATTGCATGAAAACAGTTCTTTTGCAAGTATGCACTGAAAAACCCTGAAAATGAGCAGCTTAGGTGTGTAAACCGCGGAGGCTGAGCGGCCAGAGGGAGCATGGCTGGGGGGGTGGTGGTGGGGGCATAGGTGGGGGGCAGGGTCCCTTCAAGCCCCACAGACCGCAGAAATACAACACAAAGGAGTTTAATCCACGCGCTATCATAACAAAGGAGTCGGACTCGCCACCGCCGAGGATTCCCAGGAGCGAGGGAAGGGCAGGGACGCGGAGCCGGAGACAGCCCCCCTGAGCGGGGACTAACAGCCCAACGCACCGAGAGAAAATCAGCTCACCGGGCGCGTGTCACTCAGACTGATGCTGTCACGTGGAAGGTATAATTACACAGCTGTCTGGATGTCTAAAGCAAACCTGAGCCGAGCAGGTTCTGCTGTGGCTTATACTACCGCAGGGAGACGTTTATGTGACAGTTTCCAGCGGCTTCGTTCTCGGACAAAAGCACCGCAGGTTCACTCGCCCTCCGCTCCGACAGCGTGCATAGCAACAAAGTGAGTCCGACAGAAGCCAATCGCCGCCCGCTGCCCGGCCGCCGGAGCAGACCCTCACAAAACTACACATACTGACCTTTAAAGCCTCCACGGCCGAGTCTCCGTGTTCTGCGTGGACCGTTCAGCGAGTTAGCAGCAACTTTTCCCACCGATATGACTGTCGGCAGCTCCGACTTCTCCCGCAGCAGACCTCCAGTCGGTCGGTCCCCTCGCAATCCCCCGCCTCGCTGCACGCGGTCAAGCTGGCCGCAGCAACGCGCCTCATATCCGGTCACAGCCTTCAAAGTAAAGGCTTTAGTTAAACCTGGTCGACTTCTTATGTTAGTTGAGACTTGGAATTAAAGCTGCAGTAGACATTGTGTTTTTGGCATCATTGGGCAAAAATGCCATATTAATCTTTCGGCATATTGTAATTCAAGTGCTCTGAGACTTTGGCCAATCACAGGTCATTTCAGGGAGACAGAGCGCTCCTATTGGCTGTTCATCCAACAGAGGCAGCTGTCAATCACTCACAAACTCCGTCTACAGTATTCTGTTACTGCGATGACTATTTATCACCTCAAATGGTGACAGAAACATTTTGTAGTCTGTTTGGCTATAAAACTGATATTTCTCGTGATCCCAGAGTTCAGAGTGATTGACAGCTGATCAGAGACGGCAGACACCAGATCAGCTCTGATTGGTTGTTTTCCTCTGGTCTGTGAAGTCTTACCGATGCCATTAGGAGCAGCAGAGGACACAGATTAACATGATTTTATCAGATTACCTGTCTCACACACTACTATCAGGATAAAGAGACCGGTCTATAAAAATTACTTCTTTTTTAATCTTACTTGCTTCAACCTGCCTATTTCAGCTTTAACATGTTTGGTGGTGTCTATTGATAGTAATGATTATATGCACTCACCGGTCACAGAATTAGGTACACCTGTTCGATTGCTTGTTAGTACAAATAGTTAATCAGCCAATCACATGACTGCAACTCAATGCATTTAGGCATGTGGTCAAGACAACTTGTTGAAGTTCAAACTGAGCATCAAAATGGGAAAGAAAGGGTATTTAAGAGAAAGTTAATATGACATAAATTGTCACATTTTGAAGTTATTGTCTCCATATGTGATCAAATGTTGACATTGTCAAAGACAGTGTTATCTTATTTTGGCACAAGTTAGTTTTATTTTGAAGGCAACCTCCAATAAAATCCGGTACCAGTCGGTGTGTTTCCGCTGAGCTTGACTCCGTTGTGGTCTTAAACCCAGCCGACGCTGGTCTGTCGCTCCCACCCCGCCCGTCTGTCAGCGCTGATGGACGGCGTCCAGACCCCCGCGGCCGCCCCCCTCCTGGTTCAACACCTCACTGTCCGGGATTCCCAGCCTGTGGTCCGCGGACACCCTGAGGGTTTACCGAAGTTCCAGGGGATCCCCTGTTTAAATGTCACTTTAACTTAAAGCTGCAGTAGGCAGAAAGTTGTTGGCGTCATCAGGCAGCAACAAGATGTTTCTGAAATTTTGATTTATTAATCTGCGCTGCCTAGTTTGACCATGTGATCGGAGTTCACCAGTGATTGACAGCTGCTCAGAGACGGCAGGCTCCAGCTCGGCTCTGATTGGTTGTTTTCCTCCAGTCTTTGAAATCTAGCAGATGCCCTTAAAAAGCACTGGGGGACACAGAGGAACAGGATTTGTATTTTTTCAGATTACCTGTCTCATGCACTGTTTTCTGGATATAGTGACCGTTTTGTAAATACATATATTTTTAATCATATTTGCTCTTTCTACCCACTGCTGTAGGCTAGTATAAGAGTGACTAATTCAGAAAGCTCTCAGGCTTTAAGTCACTGGTTCTCATTATTTGATGAGGTTTTCATCATCCTGTTTTAAAACGATTGAACATCTTTAAACTGTGTGGGTTAGACATGTAAAGATGCCCCTCCTCTCATCAGCAGAGCTCTATCTGGCAACCCCAGCAGGGTTTCACCATCCAACAGGATCATGAATGATTTAGTGCCTGGATGATCCAGGAACACAGCGAGTCTTGGTCTAGTCTCAGACTACAGAGGGACTGGAATTAGCCTCAGGCAAGAAAAGTCCACGTTTACATTATTCAGAATAATGTATGAGCATCTGCACTGTAATTTAATCACATCACCTCTCACTGCGTATCAGCGTATTGGTGTAAATGTACAGCCTGTTGGTTGTGAATTTCTCCACTGTGAGACTAATAAATGAATATTTTATCTTATCTTATCTTAAGGAGGAAAGTGACACATATGAGCACTGCTGATTCAGTGACTTCCAGTCTTTTGTTTTAAGATTTAGGGACTATATAATAATAATAATGTGAATCTTTTGGGCTATAACAGTAAGCAAAATTAAACTCTGCACCGAGCTCATTGTTCAATTTTTGTCAGGATATTTGAGGGAATTCATTCATGTTCATTCAGTTTTATATTTATTTTCAAAAACCGTCAACCCATTTCCACAAATTATTCATTCATTTCCATAAGTCTCCCATTCAGGGTCATGGAGGGCGACCCTCTTAGGACAATACTTTACACCCGTCATCTTATATTGATGTGAAAAACAGTTGTCTGACTCTATTCAAATACTCTCATGATAGGCAAATAAATGACCCACAATAAGGTTTCCAATTTCAATGTATTATCTCTAGATAAGGTCCAAGTCTACAGAAAACTCTAGTGCTGGTAAGGTACATGTACAGTATGGTGACGTTAAAGCTGCATAGGCACTGATCCAATTGTTTGAATGACTTCTCAACATTAAAGGGAATATTCAGGACCTTTCATGTGGATGTCCAACCAGTGTTGAAGGTAAATGTAGTCGACTGAAGCAATAAATTCCTGTGCTGATATATGGACGCAGAAATTTTGCAGCTGCAAAATCTGTTGTTCTTCCTGCATCCAGCACCATCATGTGACGTGACAGTGACATAGTTGGATGCAAGGAGGAACTACAGGCCATTTCAGCCTGTATCCCTCCAGGTGGCCAGGGGGCGCTGTGCTCTAGAGCCATCCATCCATTATCTGGAACCCCTTCTCCTATTCAGGGTCAATCGGGGGGCTGGAGCCGATCCCAGCTGCCACTGGGCGAAGATGGCTTCACCCTGGAGAGGTCGCCAGACAGACAGCAATTTAGAGTCAACAATGAGCCAAACCTGCAGGTCTTTGGACTGTGGGAGGAAGCCAGAGAACCCAGAGAAAACCTCAGAAGACCCCAAACCGGGTTTGATCTATGACCCACCGGTGAGGCGGCCATGTTAACCACCACACTGCCGTGCTCTAGATGTCTCCACAGGACTTCCTTGTTATCCTCGCTTGTATTGTGAACTAACTTTTCTAACAGTGAAAATGGCATCCCAGAGTATCAGTGCAGAGGATCCTTTAACTGCATGGTTGGCGGTTCAATCTCTGGTTCCTACTGTTTGGATGCCAAAAGTGTCCTTGAGCGACACACTGGACCACTGCTCCTTAGGATGGGTTAAATGTAGTATTGTGTATATTTTAGTGTTTTTGCAGACTCGGATATTCAGCTGTATTTATTAAGAAATGCAGCAGAGACAGGCCGTGCTAAAGGATATGGCTGGTTGGGGCATCAGAAGCTTGCGCGCAATGCATCCTGGTACATGTAGGCACAGCCAGAACGGCTCAGGCAGGAGAACGCTGCTTTCTGGGTCGATAAAGGTCGAACTGAGGAATTTATTGCTCGAATGGACTAAATTTACCATCAGCACTGATCGGACATCCATAAAAGATGGCGAATTTTCCCTTTAAGTCATCAATAATACAAGTGAATATCATAATAAGCATTTGAAAAGGTTCATTTCAGCAAAAAATAATGGTGCATATAGCTGAAGGGCCAGAAACATTTGAAGTTTTGAGTGAAGTCATTTTTTCTCCCGAAGCTTTAACTTTATATTTTGGACAGTATTAAATGGATGTCAGGAGAGCTCATAAGGCTCCAGAGCCTTACAGGGTGAGTATCAATCATCCACCTTCCTCCTGGAAACTCAGTCTGAATACATTAGCTACATTAAAAACTGAACATAATTCATGTTTTACCAAACAGTGTCAACATAAGTGAGCTCTTGCCTGCAGCTACTCCCAGCGCTCTTCCTGTCCTGTGCCCAAAGTCAAGAGTCAAATCATCTCTGGGAAGCTGAGGAGCTAATTGCTTTCCCAGATAGTTTCAAGCACTCTGTTAATAACAACAGTGATCAGTCAGACAAAACATAAGTCAGAGCATGCATACACTGAATTTTACAAGTGTGCAGCAGTGAGATGTTCAGATAATTATCCGTTCTTACTTGTTCTTACTCTAGCGAAAAAAAAACTCAAGCATCATTTTGAACCACTGATATGTGGGCGGTTACATACACTGGATGGATGGTTAAGACAGATTATTACAACTATCTGTACATAAAGATGTACAGTAAATGCAGGAGAGTTTCTGGTGTTTATAACATGTACAGTTAAAACAATCTATTGTGCTGGAGTCCCTGAGAAATATTAGAAACCATAGAGAAGCAGGGCCAGTGCTCTCTCTACTGTGCACCACGACAGTAGAGTCTTCTGATGTTCAGGGATCCATCAGGGTCTCATAGTTTAGGCTAAGCTGCTTGTTGCATTACTGTATATGTTGATTTTGCAAGGCACTAATGTGGTTTGGTTTCATGAAGGACTGCACAGTACAATGCCATACTTATATACAGTATATTCAGACTTTGGTGATGCAGTGATTCCAGGTAAAAGTTTAATATTTTGGAGTGAAACCTAGTTGTGGTGACTATGCTCTGTCCTCAGCAGCTGTGGGGGAAACCAGGAAAGAAAAGAATGGAAAGGAATTTGCATGTTATGTTTTTGGATGTCTCGTGTGGCATTAGCTCAGTCCGTTAGGACTCGGCTTGGGAACTGAAGGGTACTCGGCTCAAGTCCTGCACAGACCAGGAACGGGGTATGGACCGGGAGCTGGAAAGGGTGTCAGTTCACCTCCTGGGTACAGTCAAGGAGCAGCACTATCTGCTCAGGACGCTGTGCTGTGGCGATCCATCACTCTGACATCTCTTCACCTTGCTGCACGAGCCTGTGTGTTTGTGTGAATCAAGAAATATAAGAATGAAAAAATGAATTCCCCAAGGGGACAAATAAAGTCCATTATCTTTTACCTGGATACTGAACACACTCACCTGTTGATGCCTGCTCCCTTGATGAGGTTGTTCAGCTGGCCGGGTCTGATGGGCTTGGCTGGGTTGGACACAGAGAGGTAACGTGGGTCACATACAGAGTTTAAAGGAAAAAAAACAGAGGACATGTCAGTGAGCTTTAAAGGTGTAACAGCTGAGCGTGTGAAGGTTTTTTATTTTGGCGTCCATGTGAACAGCTTAGAGCACATCGGCTACGTCTCGTCTAGAGATCCGAGGTGTCGCCTATTTTTACCGCGAGCCGTGCAGATCACAGCAGTGAAAATGATCGTTTCACAGTATATTTACATCATACCAGCAACATTACTGAGTTTCAATATGTCTAGCTGTAGAATATGTCACAGACATGAAAAGATTCACTTCCTGCATTCATTTCACAATAAAAGCATTTTCTTTCTGTGGACAGAATTCCTTCATTGTTAACATGAGGCTTTCATTCTGAAATATTTGTAGGAGTGTTGTAGGAAATGTAGTGACTTTCACGGCTTAACCTTTCTCTGTCTAAAATAAATAGAAATAATATTTATAAAAGGTTTATGAAAGGTAAACTCTGTGGAAATAAAGGGCTGGCAGCAGCAGCGAGGCAGCTGTTGCACACTGCTCCTGGCGGCGGTCTGGCCTAAGCGTAATGTGTATTTTAAATTTAGACAGGTTCACAGACCTAAATAAAAAAAAAAACACACAGACTGAATTTATTTGTACTTTGCAGTTCTTCAGAATATTGACTTCCACATTATTATTCTACACATTTTCAAGATTTTTAGTCCTGTGCAAACTATAGTCCCATATACGTGTGTGTATGTGTGTCCACCTACCAATCGAGGCTCGCCTGCCCATATTTTTGGGCTTGACAGAGTCTTTAATGCGCTCCATCTCCTGCTGGTAGCGCTTTCGGTCTGTAGCTGCATTCTCTTTGGCCTCCTTCAGAGCCCCCTCCAGGGCTTTGACCCGCTCGGCGGTGGCTCGTAGGCGCTTCTCCAGTTTAGGCAGCTCGCCGCGAAGGTCGGCGTTGTCTCGTAGCAGCTACCCGAGGGGGGGGGGGGCAGGTAACACAAAGAGAGACACAGAGCATGTAGATTTCAGACACAAAATCTATGATTAGTTCAGGAAGGAAGCCTTGTAATAATTGCGTTTGTAGATATTTTTACCTGCTTGTGAGCTTTGGAGAGCTGCTCCAGGTTGTTCTCCAGGAAGCAGATCTTCTGTTTCTGGGCAGTGCTGCTTTCTGCATCATCCGAGTTCATCTTATTCTAATGAAGCACAACACACAGCTTCACTGGCACACTGATTTCAATCCATGCTTTACCTCTGCATTCATTTATCTGTGTCCAGCTGATTTGTCCCATTCAGTTCTTTGAACCCAGTGTCTAAAAAGAAATCTGTAACCAAAACCCCCAAATCCAAAGCAGCCCATCTGTGGCTAAATGAGACGGTAAGTGGCAGATTTTGGGATGGGTACAACACCATGGCATATCCTCTGTTGTTTTGCCTTTGTTTCTCTGATCAAGGCTCAGCCTGAAGGCTGGAGATGAGCGCCACGCCGAGAGCCTGGGTCCCTAATTTACAGCTGCTACCTTTGAAGAATCAGATGGCCTACTTATTGGAGACACTTTCTGTTGTGTTCCCTGGATTCATTAAAATTTCATCATGGTGCAAATTAAATGTGCAGCCGGTGGTGAGCGAGCTGTGGCTGTGTTTGTCTCATTCCAGGTAAATGTCGTGGTCGGGGCAACAAGAGCTCATGTGATATCACGCTAGATACCAGATAAAAGCACACAAAGCCAGAGCACAGCAGAGTGATTACAGTGATAGCGGACCACGAGCAGCTTCAGGAGAACAGAATATGTACATACTGTTACCTTTTTGACTCGAGTGGCCAAGTCTTGGACAAAAAGCCTCCGGAGGTTGTGGAGTGTCTGCAGCTCTCGGGCCTGTGAGACAGCAAGGAAACAGCTCAGAGAAAAAACAGTATGGAGACATTAAAGGGTTGGTTCACCCAAATTACATGCAGATTCTGTCTGGGCTTTGAGATATCTGAGTATAGTGAATGGCCTTCAACTTGTTTAGTTAAAATTAAGAGCAAGAAGCCCAGAACATCAGAATGGCTGGATGACTGAATGGTCCTACCCAGCACAGGCCCAGGGGCTCAGATCGCCAGGGGACCCCTGGCCTTCACCTACAACATGTCACTCAATGAGACATGTACCAAGCAGGAAGAGACTCACAATGACTACAAAAAGACATAAAACAACTACAAAGAGGTGCATAGACTCACAATGACATTAGAAAAGGGCAAAACAACCACAAAGATGCACAATGCAACTACAAAGAGACACAAAATGACTACAAAGAGCAAAACAAACAAACTACAGCGAGACTCAAAATTACTAACTACAAAGAAAAATACAACTACAAAGACCAAAATGACCAAAATAACTACGAAAACATCAAAACATTTGCACAGAAAAACAAAGGGACAGAGACTGGAGATTTCTATGAAAAACAAATACAAAGACAACTACAAAGAGATGCAAAACAGTTGCACAGAGACACAAAGACACAACAAAGAGTCACACAATCACTCTGAAATCGGGCAAAACAACCACAGGGAGACACACAGCAATTACACACTGCTGAAATATAACTACAAAGACACACAAAATGACCACAAAGACTCAAAGTAACTACAAAAAAAACACAAAATGACCACAAAGAGACTCAAAATAACTACATAGAGCCACAAAATGACTACAAAGAGACACAAAACAACTGCAAAGAGTCACAAAGCAAGTTCAAGACACAAATTGGTGACATAACTTACATTTTCTAATGAAAAAATAAAGTTATGGACATTATATTCCATTTCTGCTAATAGATCTCCCTAAATCCCACAGACTTGTCCTTTAAATGGACATGCTGATAACTGACCACAGTCTCCTCCAGTCCTTTCAGGTCCTGTTTGGCCTGCTCCCGTCTGTCCTGCAACACCCTGCACAAAGTAAAAAGGATGTTACTTTATGCATGTGGTATAATGGGAAACCATGCCCATTAACTGCAGATAGAAGTATTACGTGAGCTCCTGCAGCTGGCGGCTCTTCTCCTGGTCGGCAGCCTTGAGCTTCTCATGCTCCACCCTCAGCCTCTCCTGCTCCAGCATGATCTTCTGGTTCAGACTACAAACACAGTGACAGTGTCAGGAAAGCTGCATCCCACTGAGGGAGAAGGCTTTGGTGATGTTGTCTTACTCCTGTAGCTCTGTCACGAGTTTCTCCTTGTTGTCCAGCTCATCTCTCAGGCTGCTGATCTGTTTCTGATGGGTCTCTCTGTGGGACTGGATCTGCTTCTCCACAGCCTCCTGAAGACACACAAGCAGCACACAGTTAGTCACCATTTCTACTTTGAGACCACACTTGTAAGGGACAGCTTAGTGATACAGTACCTTGACTTCATTGGCAGACTGGATCTCATTCGCCTTCTCCATGGTGTTGACTTTCTCTGGAAGCAGAACTGAAAGCAATGCAAAAAGGTGTTTTTACATATGATAATTTTGTATTTTGAGCCTCTATCAAACAGCAAAGATGTCAATTTACAGTGAAAGAATGAATCTGCTTAGATTTATGTCCACAAAGGTGAAATAGTTCAAATGTTAAAGTGAAGATGTCCACAGTTGTCACTGTATTTAAATAAGGTGTTGAATCATTTTACCAATATTAAAAGTAACCATCTGGATTTACCCCACATGACTATTTTCATTAAAAACATCAAATAAAATCATTTCAACAAATACATTATAATACATATAACAGTACTTATAATAGTTACTTATAATTAAAAGACTTAGCAATACACAGCTTTTTTAAAAAAATGTTAGAAATACTACCTTTACTAATAATCAATTATTTTCATAGCTTGGTGGAGCATGTTGGCTAACGTTGAGCAAATATGATAAACTGTCCCTACATCCTGACAGCTGTACATGAGACGGGGAATCCGGTTCGCCTGTCTCCCCCTTGTGGTCCTAATGGCATCTGTAAGTTTCTACAGCACCTGAATGAAAACAACCAATCAGAGCCGAGCTGATTGCAGCTGCTCGTGAAACTTGCAAACTTGCAGCACTGATCAAATATGAATCAATATTCTGTGACTGTAATGACTATTTCTCTCCTCAAATGTTTTCAGGAATGTATTTTAGTGAATCGTTTAGCTGTAAAATGAGAAAGTTTAACTTTCAGCTATTTGGAGACTCCTCCGCTCTGATTGGTTGTTTTCCTTCAGCGCTGTGAAATCTTGCAAATGCCATTAGGAGCACAGGAGGAAACAAGGTAACATGATTTTTTCAGATTATCTGTCTCATGCACTACTGTCAGAATATTGTCTGTTTTATAAAAATGTATTTTTTTTTTTCATCATGTTTGCTAAAAGTTAGCGACTGCAGCTTTAAAGACAGCACAGTGAGCGATGCTCACCTTGGGCTTTGACCCTGACTATTTCCTCATTGAGAGAGTCCACGTTTTCTTCCAGCTGTCTTTTCTTCTGCTCCACATTCTGGAGGCTGTCTGTCAGGGACTTGATTTTAGCTTCATGCTGGACACCAACAGGAAACAGAAAAAAACTTAAAAAAAAATATCATGTACAATTAAAACTCACATAAACTCCACAGCACATATGTTTAAACCCAGAGCGAAGACATGCATAGTTATGCAAAAAAAACATCAACTTGTCAAGCTGCTGTTTGGTTGTTAACCACATGATCTGCCATTCTAATTAACTGCCACATTTGTCACTATGGTGACAGTATCCATGACGGCAGAGGCAGCGGTGGTAAGCAGCAGCGGTGGTAAGCAGCAGCGGCGGTTACCTGGGAGACACGGAGCTGGCAGGCGATCAGCTCCATCTCGGTCTCCTCCATCTTCTGGGAGCTCTCAGCCTGGGAGCTCTCCAGCTGTTTGCTGCGCTTCACCATCGTCTTCACCTCTGACTTCATCTTACTGATGTAGAGTCGGGCCATAGTGAACTCTTCATCGATGAGGCCGCTGCTTTCTTGTTGCTGCGACGTCAGAAAACAGAGTAATTAGGCCTTTTGTCCTGTTGTCTGTAGCTTTAAGTAACAGTAAGTAATGTCTTCTTTTAAATAAATGTCATTTTTGCATATTTTAAGCATTATTAATTACATTTTCTGTTGATGGAGGAATTCATTAATGGATAAACTGATGGACTAATTTATTAATTGACCATTTGCCACAGACTGTATATAAGAAGTGGATGTAGTCACTGTGACATCACTCATTGGTTTGTGGACTCCAGTTTTGAACCTTGAATTCTCTCTAAAAGGACCATAATTAACTAAATGAACATCATGCTGTATTGAAGACTTGAAACTAGTGATTGAGGCCATGAACTCATGTTTACAGTGTTTACTGAGGTAATAAATCAGAGAGAAGGAGGATCATTTTCTCATAGACGTCCATACAATCAGACTTCTTGTAGCAACCAGAGGAGTCGCCCCCTGATGGCTGGTAGAAATAATACAGGTTTAAGGCTCTTCAGCACTGGCTTCACTTCTCATAATCAGAGGTTGTCACCTGGCCTTTAACACTGCTGGTAACACAGCTGGGCTGACAGGGGATCTCTGAATCTAGAAATACAAAGTATAAGAGGCATAAAAGGAACAGTTCACCCCAAAATCACAAATACATATTTTCCTCTTACCTGTAGTGTTACTCTCATCTCTTTCCTAACGTTAGTCTACGGGAAAAAGTCTTTTTGGACTCAGTGGCATCATGTGATGGACACAGAAGCTGTAGTACCGCCGTTTGGCATCAACTGGCATCAACACATTAGCAGTACTGAGTATAGATGCATGTCAACTCACATCAAAACTACCTAGACTGAAACATAGCACTACAGCTAAGATGAAAAATATGTTTTTGATTGAACTGTCCCTTTAAAGGACTGCAGTTCTAATGTGTGATTGCAGCTCTACCTTAATGGAAGGTTAAATTCCCACTTCAGTACTGAACGGCAGTTGCAAACTAGCAGTATTGTATTTTTCAGCAAGAGATACTTGACCTTCCTGTGAAGCACTGTGTTTAAAATAGATTGTAACTCTCCTGAAAACCCTACAGGGGTGAAGCCACGAGAACCCTGTCAGAAATGAAACTGTTGTTAAACTGTTGTTGAGCCGAGCACTGCAAACAAGGGCCAGTACACTCACTCATACTTGAAGAGTGTTCATAACAATACGCTACAGCAGACGGGTTTACTGTTGGATCAAAGGAGACACTCTATAGCTGCATTATGTGACTCACTTTTAATGCCTAATGTTTGTATCTCCGGCATTTTGGGTCTAAAGAAGCACTTTACAAAAGCCTGAATCCTGTTTTCCTAATGTGACAGCATGTCTTTGAAAACCGAATATCTTTGGGTGTTAAACTGTTGATTGGACAATAAAAATGTATGTGATTCCCGAATTTCCCTCCGGGGATTAATAAAGGTTCATCTTATCTTATCTTGTATGAGCAATCGTGACACATATTTTTAAAAGTTTACTTATAGAAGTTATAATCTTATAGACTTAATTACAAAACAAATAAATAGTTATTCATGGAGCTGAAATCAATGAACTGATTAGTTGATCAACAGAACATTTACTGGCAACTACTGTCATTTCTGGTAATAATGTAAAACATCATCTAGTTTCAACATCTTCATTGTGAGGATTTGCAGCATGTTCTTGTTATTTGTGATAGTAAATTTAATATTTTTGGGTCTGACAAAAAATGTAATGAAAGCACCTTTGGGGAAATTGTTATGGACCATTTTACACCATTTTCCAAATAAATGTTTGGTGCAGCCCTACAAAAATGCATCGCTAATTTGAGCATGTATTGTCTGGATACTTGGTGATAATGAATGGAGTGAAAATGAGCAGATCAAAGGGCATGTAGTTTTAGAGGAAGATGATTCAAACAAAGACAATAAACTGGAAACATGTGGCCCAAAGGCAGGCAATGGATGCTTCAGCTACTATGGTATCAATCTCTATAAACAGATATATCTACACATGAATGCAGAATCTGGAGCCAACGGGATGAAGTTTTGAAATCTGAAGTCTTCTAGTTTCCATTTCCATGTACTCCGACTAGCATTGACCAATCAGGTTTGTGCAGGATTTGGTTGAATACAGGTAAACAGTCCGTGTGGAGAGAAAATGAGGCGGAAAGCCTTGGCTGAAATGCAGTCTCTGAACCCATCTGCTATCATCTGATGATGAGTTAGTTAAATTGTTAACTGAACATTCTGGCCATTGGCTACCCCAAAAATATTGGCTGTTGCCCTCAGAGGCTTATCATCATCAGACCATTCAAAGATTGCTACGGTAATGTCACTGAAATCAGCATCAGCAATCAGCATGTCATTTTGTTTCAACAGGCCATTTTTGCTCTGCTAACATGTCACTTTAGTCTTAGTTTCTCGTATATTTCTGAATTTTGAAACTGTGTGTCATCATCGCGCCTGGTAACCTTAATGTCGTTGCTTCCCACGGCGATGCCTATTTCAGCCAGGTCTTTGAGTAATGATGACATCATCTCAGTGACCCTCTTCTTCTGGTGGTTGGTCATCTCCTTCAGTTTCTGGAGTTCACAGTCAATGGAGGCCAAGGAGATCTGAGGGTGGACGACAACAGAAATAAATACACACCTTACAAGGTAATAATTATATCTAAAGGATTCAGGTGAAATTAAAAGTACCGATTTCTCATTCAGCTCCTCACTGAGAGCCTCAAACTCCAGTGCTTTGTCCTCGACTTCCTGACTCTTCTGGTCGTAGTTGACAGCCAGTTCCTCCAGGGCCTGGAGCACCTCCTTCACCTCCTCCTTGGAGGCTTCGTTCTCCGCCAGCAACCGATTTAGTTCTGTCTGCAGGGTGTCGTGGTCACGGTGGGAGGAGGCTAAGAGCTACCGGTGAAGATAGGGAGGGAGGATAAGAAAGTGATGCTCAGCCTAGGAAGGGAAGAGGTTAAAGGGGAGCAGAGTTCATAACAACATCTACTAAATACTTTAGAATACAGTTAAATAAACCCTCATGTGTTCGTTCTGTAAGGCTCCAGTGTTTCTTTCTTTGGGAGAGTTACAGTCTGACCTCTCCTGCAGGGCTACTAATGGTCTGCTATTAGCTGTCTGTATGGGTTGGAGGGCTGTTGGGAAGGAATAGGAGGCGAGAGGAAGGGGGGAGTTGTGTCACCTCCTCCTGGTCCAACATCTGCTGCTTCAGCGACTCTATCAACTGAGACTGCTGGTTGATCTCCTCATCCTGGAGGAGGGAAAGGACGGTGGAGAACAGACAGAAAAAGACAAATACAATTCATCACTCATTTATTTCCACAACAACCACAAACAATACTGAACAGCAGCCAATCACGCCATCTGCTGACCAAAAGAGACACTACATGTAATGTTAGTCCATTATCTGTAACTGCTGATCCCATATCCCACACCTGGACATGTCAGCAGACTATCACAGGAGGGACACATAGAGACAGACAACCGTTCACGCTCACATTCACACCTACAGGTAAGGAATGAGACAAGACGACTTCCTATTTTATTGCTCACTGATGATCAAATAGATACACTGTTCTTATTGTTGGATGATTATCCAAACCGCTTTCTTGGCAATGAAATATTTTATTTAAAGAGTTATATTATTTTCAGACAAATGTTGGCACAAAGTCATTGTTTGGAAATCACAAATGAGTATCAAGTCTTAGATATGAAGGTCTGAGTCAAGTCCAAAATCAAGTCCTTGTCATGTCACAAGTCATCACGGGCCTTTGCTTTTGAGGACACAATATTTGAGCTTGGAAAGGCTATTAAGCAATTCCAAGTAAAAAGGCTAAATCCAAATGAAGCCATGAATCACCGTTTAAGTCAATGTGGAGTTGCATGCCTTAAAATCCAGAAACATAGAACTGAAATCCACAAATGCCTTTTTGATTCACAAATAAAAACTGGATTTACAAATGTCTGTTTAAAACTTGTAAATGTTAGGAAGATAAGTTCACAAATGCTTTTCATTTAATTAGAGTTCAAGCCCCAAACAGTCAGACTACAGAGCCTACTGACAGCTTTAGTTTACTACTGAGATACATGACAAACTAACCTAAACAGTCAGACTACAGAGTCTACTGCCAGCTTTAGTTTACTACTAAGATACATGACAAACTAACCTAAACAGTCAGACTACAGAGCCTACTGCCAGCTTTAGTTTACTACTGAGATACACGACAAACTAACCTAAACAGTCAGACTACAGAGCCTACTGCCAGCTTTAGTTTACTACTGAGATACATGACAAACTAACCTAAACAGTCAGACTACAGAGCCTACTGCCAGCTTTAGTTTACTACTGAGATACATGACAAACTAACCTAAACAGTCAGACTACAGAGCCTACTGCCAGCTTTAGTTTACTACTGAGATACATGACAAACTAACCTAAACAGTCAGACTACAGAGTCTACTGACAGCTTTAGTTTACTACGAAGATACATGACAAACTAACCTAAACAGTCAGACTACAGAGCCTACTGCCAGCTTTAGTTTACTACTGAGATACATGACAAACTAACCTAACAGTCAGACTACAGAGCCTACTGCCAGCTTTAGTTTACTACTGAGATACATGACAAACTAACCTAAACAGTCAGACTACAGAGTCTACTGCCAGCTTTAGTTTACTACTGAGATACATGACAAACTAACCTAACAGTCAGACTACAGAGCCTACTGCCAGCTTTAGTTTACTACTAAGATACATGACAAACTAACCTAACAGTCAGACTACAGAGCCTACTGCCAGCTTTAGTTTACTACTGAGATACATGACAAACTAACCTAAACAGTCAGACTACAGAGTCTACTGCCAGCTTTAGTTTACCACTAAGATACATGACAAACTAACCTAAACAGTCAGACTACAGAGTCTACTGCCAGCTTTAGTTTACTACTAAGATACATGACAAACTAACCTAACAGTCAGACTACAGAGTCTACTGCCAGCTTTAGTTTACTAAAGATACATGACAAGCACACCGAACGGTTCGTTTTTTTTTTTACACGAACCGCTCCCATCCCTAATTCCCATATACTTTTTGGAGTTAACAACTCTTTTTTTGTATTTGTGGAAGGTGTTTTACATTTACAGATTACATATTTATTGATTGTTTATTGATTTAGAAATTGTCAATCAGTTTACATAGTTTAAATAATATTATTAAACAGTCTAAGTATATCTTATTGAAATGAATGTGTAGTTTGGTGTATAAGTAAGCCACTAATACCTGCAGCATCCCACTGAGAACCTTTTATTTTGCAATATATTTTATCTGCATGGACTGGCATCTACCATATATCGCTTGAAAAATCAGCATATTCATAGTGGTTTGCTGTATGTCATGTGCAGCATAATAAAACATAACTACCAACATAGAGTATGTGAATGTTATTTTGTTTTATGTTATATTGTTGATTTTAATTTTGACTTTAATGGCACAGGTCTGCTTGTTATTTGTTCCGTCACATCTAATACTTCAGGCGCTCTGTTATATTAATGTATTCATGTATTTGACAATGATGCATTGCCTTATTCAGAAAGGCCCCTGGTCACATTTCCAGGTGGTCTCAGTGTGATTAGTTGACACCACCTGAGATCAATAACATTTTTCTGACGTGACCAATGAAACCACGCTACAGGCAAGAACACTCCAGTGTGTCAACACACTGCTACAAGAAATGCTTGGTCTGTGCACGCCACAAGTGCAAAAACACTACAGTTGTTTAGAGGCCGCATGAACACTTCCTACCAAACTATCCTCACCTTGTCATCCATCTCTTTGTAAAGCTTGGCCATCTCTGTCCCGTACTTCTCCTTCTCTGCCTCTGTGAGCTGGACCCCAGGGAGGGGGCTGAGGGCCGGTGTGGGTGCCGTCTTATCGTTGTTGAGAGCGCTGTCCAAGGCCACTTTGGCCTTTTCTTTATCAAACTGATCCTCCACTGGCACGCTCTCTCCTGCAGGGGGCAGCAGAATGAGGGAGATCAGTTCTAATCTGTGTGGGGGTCTGTGATGAATCTCCCTCCGTCCATCCCTCAATCTCACTGTTGCTTTGAGAGGAAGACCAGCGACAACTCTACATTCCTCATGTCTTTAGATAAGTGTAAGGTTGACGTGATCACGCATATTTTTTAGCAGAACTTTTGCTAATATGGAAACAAAGGATTCTTTCTTAAGGCATGAACTTTTAAAGCCCAAAATAGGACCAATGTGTGATTCGGCTCTTGGAACCGAACTGACCGAAACAACTTCAGAAAGTTTTTTTTTTTTTTTTTGTTTTTTTTTGTTGATTGTTTCTTTTAGTCTCAACCGTTACAAACCAAAATGATCATCTTTATTAGCATATGGAAGATTGTAACTTTTAAAAACCTATATATCTGGACATGTTTGCTGCCTCGGTTGCGAAATACACTAGAGAAAATAATTAATATATATATATATCCAGGTGAGTATACGGTCCCTTCCAGCTCGCCTGCCTCTGTGTGAACGGCATAATGCGGTATATGTGCGTAGCATATGAAAATGTGAGCTGTTATCCCTCACCGCTCCTCCAGCGGTTGAGCTCGGCCTCCAGCCAGGTGACGGTGTTTTTCAGCGTCTTGTTATTCTCCTTCTCTTTCTCCCACTTCTTCTTCCACTGCTCTGCAGTCAGCTCCACATTCAGACTCACCGTGTTCTTGATGGTCTTCGCCCTGGTGAGAAAGACAGCATCACCACCATCACTGCAGAGCACACTGACTGACGAATCTACGTTTCACAGTCTTTGTCTTCCCTAAAGATGCTGCCTTTTATCAGATCACTTATGGGATGCCACAGACATGCCAGAGATATCCAACAGCTGTGGCTCTGTCAAATGTAAATCATTTCTTAATTAAAAGTACTCTGACTCCAGACAACCATATGTTTTCTGAATATTTGTTAGAATTAGAAAGTTAGTGAGATTACGGTAGTTAGATAAGTAGATCGATGCCACTTTCATGTCTGGATGCTGAATACAAAGCTACAGTCAGCAGGTGGTCAGCTTATCTTAGGAAAATAAGACTGGAATCTGGACTGGATGATTGCCCAGCTAGTCTTTAAAAAACACAGTAAGTTATCCTCCTCTGTGAAGGCGCTGTGACCTATCACTGGTACTCACTGGTGCAGCAACCACAACATGATCCCTCACTGCCTTCCCACATGAACAGACCAAACCTAATGAATCCACTGGTACAAACCAGGTCAGACTAGCTTGGTGCTGAGGAGGCTAAATAACGCTCCAAACTTACACTATACTTTGGTGAGGAAAAAAATGGCATGACCATTTCCAAAGGGGTCTCTTGACCTCTGACCTCCAGATGTGTGGATGTAAATGGGTTCTCTGGGTCCCCACCAGTCTCCCCTTTACAGACATGCCCACTTTATGATAGTCCCAGTCAGTCTGGATCAAGTCCTAGTCAAGTCAGCACTCTGACACACTGACAGCTGTTGTTGCCTGTTGGGCTGCAGTTTGCCATGTTCTGTAAAGTCAGAATCTGTGAGGGTTTCTGGACAATATCTGGCATTGATTAGTGTTGATAATTGATTTCCATTAATAAATATATACATACATTTGCATAAAGCAGCATATTTGTCCACTCCCATGTTGATAAGAGTATTAAATATTTGACAAATCTCCTTTTAAGGTTCATTTTGAACAGATAAAAAATGTGGTTATTTTGCCATTAATCACGATTAACTGTGGCCAATCATGTGACTCATAGATGATGTGATTAAATATTTTAATTGATTAAAAGCCCAACAGATTACAAATATGATGTATAATATCACATCACCATTACATTATTTGTATTACCTTAACATTATAAACTATTTGTATTATTAATATATCAGAAATAGTCAGTCCATACACTTTGACTGTGACATTGTGCCTGGACATCTCTGGACTAGCGAGGTGAAATTTTCATTTTTACAGTCATATATTTTTCAAAACATGTTACAGAGGAATCCCCTTTTTCCATCAAAATTAAATTGGCTTCCCACGTGAACAGGCTAATTGTTGTGCCGTTGTGAGCAAGGTTTTTTTTTATCTGTGTGCTTGATAATTCAGGAAAGTGCTAAAGATGTGAAAATTCTCATTTCATATCCTCAACTCCATTTATAATTGTCACCATTGTAATGTTAATGTGAAGTCTGACCCACATTATAGATAGCATTAGTACCTTCACAGTGTGTGGAACAATCTTTACGGGTGATAACTGGCTGTGTGTAACATAAATGAATCTCAGTGGTTCAGAGTGGTCCACAGATACTATCTGGCCCGGTATGTGTGTGTGTCTGTAATGTACCTCTGTCCAAACAGCAGTGTGGATCTGGTCTCAGCGTCATTGAAAGCGGATGGTGAGCAACAGATGACCATGGTGGTCCGACAGTTCCCTCCCAGGGAGTCCTGCAGGATCCTGGTCATCTTACTGTCTCTGTACGGTACATAGCTCTGACAGAGGGCACACAGAGATCATTTATTAACGGCCTTGAATATTTCCATGTATAATTCTAGGTACAGTATAGGCTACTGTTTGTCAGAGTATGGCATAATGTCATGATTTCCAAAGCCACAAGTTTGAGATTACACATCATCATCACCCATTGTCTAAAAGATTCAGGATATACGTGAACCTCAGCTGATGGCCAAATCAAATATTTCAAAAGTCATTTTAGGGTTTATGCCATTCTTCTTTCTGGTAATCATAAACTTTGAATCACATTCTCCCTGTTAAACACGGGACTTAATGTCAGTTATGATGGGAGCACTAGACCGATCGCTCTGAAAACCAAACAGTGCTGACTGCCTCACCGAACCCTCGGCCAGAGCTGAGATGACGTTTCCCAGCGAAGACAGTGACTTGTTGATCATCTTGGCTTCGTCCAGCACTGTGCCCTCTGCTCCTGTTTTACCAACCTGAGAAACACACAAACACAGGAGAGTTCTCATCAGGAGGCTGAATCATTATTATTCGACAGGATTACTAAAAGAGTTAACACTATCAGCAGGTTGTTAAGAGGTTACAGTGTTGATGTTATGTCCCAGCCACTGTCTTGTAATACTACTTGTACGAAAACAAAAAAAACAAAAGCGACTTGTATTTTCGTCTCATCCTCCCCGCCACCGGGAGACTACTTCGCTGGACGGTGACTCTAGGAGACGGATCTTCAGTTAGCTGTTAGCTGTAGCAACGAGCATTTAGCCAGCGTAAATCCCCAGCAGTCACTGCAGGCTGGCGTTGGGTCTAACCTCTGTAACGGCACCAACAGAGGTTTGCTGATCCAACAGGGAGTCAGAGCGGTCCCCCGGGATCAGACTCCCAGCACTTGTGCTGGCTGAATTACTGCATTTGCAACAGCTCCACTAACTGAAGGTCCGTCTCCTGGAATTTTGCGCTTTTTTGTAGTTAGTAGTCGCCATGTTTTTACACATTGCAACTTTAAAAGATGTTATTACAATGTCTAAAAAAGCTTGTCAAACACTACTCTTTTACCAAATTACAGCTTTAAGGTTCAGGAGCAAATGTTTTTTGAAACCGGAGAAAATGCAGATGCTGAAACCAGGAAGCCACAGAAGTAGACAGAGAGCAGGTAGAAACGTACTTTTTCACTCCCGGCCAAATCGACGAGGTAAAGCTTGCCAGTGAGTTTCTGTCCAGTTTGACAGTTTTCCTGCTTGATGTTGATGAGGAAGATGCTGTGACTCCTGGAGCTGTGCTCGTTCATGTCTGCAGACACACACACATATACAGTTAGCATTGTGCTAATTGCACATTGTGTGAATAACAATTATTATTTATAATTAGTATAATAATACTAACTATATATATATATATATAGTATATATATAATATATACTAAATATATTAATAATAATTAGCATGTTATTAGTATAAAACAAATTAATAATCTGATCTTTGCACTTACATTCATTTATCTAATTTTTTAATGGAATTTTCCAGAATATAATTTTGAAATTTGAAATTGAATCACAGAGAAAAATCACGTGATGATGATGATTTTTGCAGTGTGAAAAGGGATATCTATTATCACAGTAGTAGCTGTACTGCTAATGACTCTCTGTGGATGCACTGGTGTCACATGCAGCATATGAGCATAATACATACAGCCTCAGAGGGACTCTCAATCAATTTTATGCATGGCGAACAATTAACAAAGCCTGTTTCAGACTGGAGGTGTGACGTTTCAAAAACCTGGATATGTACCACACAGAGAAGGTCTACTAATAATGCTCCAGACAACTCTGTCTGGTTGCATTATGGGAAATTTACCATTCAGAGTCTTAGGCTGCAGTTAACAGTAGATAAACTACTGGCAGCATTTTCTCTCCATCTCTGAAACGCTTTGCTGATTGTCAGATGATGTTTGAGATAAGTTTGACTTAACTCTAACGCTCGTGGTCCCTGACCGTGAATGACTGTACAACACTTGTAGTTGTACTAGTAGAGAAATATTCTGCCTCCACCTACAGAAATGTTTCATTATCACGTTTACTAACAGAAAAGGGGTCAGTAGGCTTCATGTGCAGTATGTGTGCACATATTATAAGCAGGGCTGGCAAAAGTAACACAATACGCCACTAATTTCCAGGTTTTTGGGGTTGTAGTGGCTGAGATTTAAAGTTACGGTGAAGATACTGGCATCATATGATATTAGAAAACCTAATGAATCCACTGGCACCAACCAGGTCAGACTAGCTCGTTGCAGAGGAGGCTAAATAACGCTCCAAACTTAAAACTATTTTGGCAAGTAAAAAACTGTCACGTCCATTTTCAAAGGGGTCCGTTGACCTCTGACCTCCAGATGTGTGAATGTAAATGGGTTCTCTGGGTCCCCACCAGTCTCCCCTTTACAGACATGCCCACTTTATGATAGTCCCAGTCAGTCTGGATCAAGTCCTAGTCAAGTCAGCACTCTGACACACTGACAGCTGTTGTTGCCTGTTGGGCTGCAGTTTGCCATGTTCTGATTGGAGCAGATTGTTGATGCTAAAGTCAGAACCTGGGAGGGTTTCTGGACTATATCTGCCATTGTTTTGTGTTTTTAATTAATTTCCAATAATAAATATTTACATACATGTCCATAAAACAGCATCTTTGCCCACTCCCATGTTGATAAGAGTATTAAATGCTCACTTTAAGGTACATTTTGAACAGATAAAAAATTAACTATGGACAATCATGCAATTAATAGAGATTACATATTTATAAATATTGATTGCTAGCCCTAATTATAAGCATAAATCTGTTACTATAAACCAGGGGTGTCCAAACTTTTTTCCTGCAGGCCACATACAGAAAAATATACGAAGGACTGGGCCGTTCACTAGATGCGAGGTATACGACTTCACTTCTAATGCACTAATATTGGCAAAATCAATCAAATGCAGGTAAATTACGTTTGATAATTGAACATGTTTGAAGAAAAAAGCCTCCATCACAGCTCTCCATTAGGCGAGTTTCATTTTATTTTTTACAAAAGGTTGTCGGGTCATTCTGTCGGCGACAGCCTCAGACTGGCTCTTAGGATGCTGATCCCTCTTCATCGTCCTGTATGAAGGGAGAGACAAGAAGAGAAACAGGGGATGTGGATATTTCAGGCTTGTTACACAAATAAATAATTGGGCTTGTTAACACATCAACTACGGTTTGTTAAAAATTGTCATCAACTTTAACTGAGCTTATGAAGTAATTTGGCTTATTAACACATGAAAACTGTGTGTATATTTGAACTCACCTGTAATGGGACGAATGCTGCGCT
The DNA here is from genome assembly GCA_947000775.1 of Pterois miles. Classification (NCBI taxonomy): domain Eukaryota; kingdom Metazoa; phylum Chordata; class Actinopteri; order Perciformes; family Scorpaenidae; genus Pterois; species Pterois miles. Next base: position 2,134,314 of record CAMQGK010000586.1, on the reverse strand, counting down.
CAGTGGGAGCAGTGATGCTGCTCTTTGGTCTGAAGGATAGCTGGCAGGTCAGGACGAAGTCTGGTGGTTGAGACGGGAAGGACGTCACGGAGACGGCTGTCGGTCGTTCTGCTTCTCAGTCTGCTGTTGTTCAGCGTTAACATAGAGAACGTCTGCTCACAGATCTATGTTGAGCCTCATCATTCGTTTTGCGTGCCGTCTCATCAGAGGAAACTTGGCCTTTTCCGAGCTCCGGTAGAAGTCCGGCGGAGAGAGACTCCACTTCTTCTGCATCCGTTGAAATGCACGTACACTGAATGCTTTTACGTGCACATACAGCTGTGGTACAAGCTGCTCTTTGCCTTGTAGGCTCTTGTTCAGCGTGTCGAGATGATCAGTGAGATCAGCTAAAAACCAGGTCTGTCAACCATAAAGGGTCACTGAGCTCATGCAACAAAACGCTGCAGCACAGAGCCACAGCCAATATTATGTGTGGGCCATAGACCATTATATTTTGATATGGGCCAATTAAAAATGGATGGCGGGCTGCAGTTGACCTGCGGGCCATAGTTTGGACAACCCTGGTATGAACTAATATAAGTGCTTCCACAAAGCAGTGTTTAAACACACTGCCAATGAAAATTACAGAGGCGGCCAGTTTAGATTGGATTAAAATCACAGAGAAGCTCTGCATATGCCTACATTAATCTAACTTCCTCTATGAAAGTTAGCCTGTATAAACAGGGACAGTAATAGCTCATTCAACACTTATAAAATCACTTCTTTTTTTTTGCCCAAAGGTCCCTAACACTTTTTTTTACTATTGTACTGCTGTACCATGGTCAATGATTAGATAACGACAAACTTAATTTTAGAAAACATTATATGCAAAAAAAAGTCATGTGAAATCAGAGATTATCAGAAAATGCACCAAAGACTGCAATTAAGCACCGTTTAAGCCAAGAGTCCAGGAATAGAAATCTGAGTGTGTATTATAAATCATGCTTATTTTAACTTCACTTTTCTGTCTTATTAAGTATGCGGCAGCACAGACAGTGTCTCGGCTCATGGGAGTCTCGCTGCAGTCAGGAGACTCGGTGAGGTTGAACCCATGAGAGGAAGCAGCCCTCAAGGCCGTCAGTGTGGGAACTCACTTGTGAAAGCCACGTGTCTGTTGTTTTTCCCTTCGTCTATGGCGTCCATGACCTCCTCAGGACTGCTCACAAAACGCTCGGTACTCCCCTGGAGACACATTCAATCACAAGGAAATGCTGTGCTCAATGGCCCTGCAGCCAGTCAGCTTTACAGAGACTCAATTATTAGCGGAGGAGACCGAGACATACTGTAACAGGCTGATGCTCTCAGAGGGAAAGCTATGAAGAGTGATCTTATTATCTTGTTTTCTTCGTTTTTTAAATATTCTCTCTTCATTCCTCCATTCAATTAAATAAAACTTACACTTGAGAACAATATGAAAGATAAAAAAATCTTATTCCATTGAATACAATGAGTGTAATAGTCTGTATTGAGCAGGTAGTGTAAACTAAACCGTCATCTCATCCTGCAGATCACAGTTGTGCCATTGTTTTGATCAAATTTAACAAACTTGACAAACTTGTGACAGAGTGACTATCAACCGAATAGAAATCCCACCTTAACATAGGGCACCCTGTTTTTATCCTCGTGCACAGAGAGGTTGATCTTTGACACTGCGGAGGAGAAGGAAAGCAGACATCAGGTCTGAATCATGTTGTCATGTTGTTTGCATCGGGGCCTGAATGATAATGATACGCTACAAGAGACTTAAAACATACCATCCAACAAGTCCTTTATTTTGTCCAAATAGATTTCAAAATAAGATACCTGCAAAGCAAAAGCTTTCAGTGAGACTCAACCAACACTATGTTTTAAGGCTTCTGAGCACCTGATTAAGAGCTTAACGTACTTTGATGTGAAACTCCAGGTTCTCATCCATGGAGTAAATGTAGTTGAAGATGTCCTGAACAATTCTGGGAATGATTCCCATCATCTCTGGGTCGTGGAGTTTCCCCTTTAGCAGACAAGTACATACAAAATTGGAAACAAGACAGCACTGTATTTTAGGCGTTTCAGTCACTGTTTTTTTTTTTTTTTGCTTTTTTGTTCAGCGGTAAAAGCAGCAGTTGAACTACAGATCATCTTGAGATGAGCACACACCAGCCACAAAGCCAAATCAGGCCAGGGGTGTAAGTGGAGGGTCCAATGGCCATTTCCCCAAATCCTGCCTGCTACTTCTTGCGCCTTGCTCAGACCACAGCCATCTTCGTTTTGATCTCACAGTCCGTTTGCACGAAAAGGCGTATAAATACCACAATAATGAGCAAGGCATTTAGCATGCAATAAGTATGCCGTCCTTGATTTGCACTTTTGTACGCCATTTATCTGTACTGACTGTCACGTGACAAACGTCACCTTTTTAGTCGACAATTATCACATTTTCCGTAGTTGTTTCCGTATGTGTTTTACTTAGTTTACTTACCATCATTTACATTTACCCTAACCCTACCTAAGTGTTTTGTTTTTTTTTTTGCCTGAACCTAACTGCCAATGTCTGCATGGCGTACAAATGACCTGCAAAAAGTGCCGTATAAATGACACGCAAAAACTCTGAAATGCATACTCGTGGCACGTGGAACGTCCTCCTAATGTTGTGGTATTTATATGCTTTCCTGTGAGACCGGGTTTGATTTTATCTACACATCTGGAAAGTTTTGAGATGCCAAATTGGGCCAGGGGCAAAAATCAAGGGCGTAAACTGTGTGTGTGTGTTGTTAAATATTACCTCCATTGTGTGTGTTTTACCAGAGGATGTCTGCCCATATGCAAATATTGTCCCATTGTAGCCCTCAAGAACATCTGTACACATCACGACAAAGAAATAACAAATTTAGCACTGAGGTTTAGGCTTGTTTCAGGGTTTTAGTGTGTCAGCCACTCTGCATTCTACTGTACATCTCACCTCTGACAATCTTCTGAGCCACAGCGTTGTAGAACTGGACCTGGGTTGTGTCGGACTTGAACACACGGTCAAAGTAGTACGGTTTACCCTGTGAAGAGGAGGGAGCAGTGATGAATTTACATATTGCTACACTGCAATAGGCCTGTATAACTCTATGTATATGCTAGCAATTCAACTAGGCAGGTGGGATATTCAATAAAATGTAAGGCGGAAAATATTTGGAGGATTGTTTGCCAGCATGCGTTCATACACAAAACAATAATACTTCCAATATGGACCCCTGACCGTCAGAATAAAAGAGTCAGGGTGTAGATTGTGTTAAGCGTATACTGTTTAATGAAAGTGAAATATGGCAAAACTACTACAGTATAATAGCATTTTCTCAATATGTGTATATACACTGTGCACATCCTATTTGATTGTTAATGCATAAGTCATATGTAAGGATAAACTACAGGCCATGGGATGTACTTTGACTTATAACTTGTGCTTTATCAAAGGAAGATGATGTGTAACATGGCTAACATCCTGTGATTTGCTGATTTAACACCATGGCACATTTGAGAGAAGAAATGACACATTCATTCATATGAAAAGTTGAATTCATAAGTAATAAAACACAGCCTTGTTCAATGTGGTGCACTGAGGTTTTTCTGCTGCAGCCTTATTTGGTCTGGTATGATCACTGACTTATGGTGGCTAATATTAGCCATTTAGATAGATATTGCTGTGTAACTGGTTATACAGAGACAATTCACTGACTCCTCTCTACTTGTGCTGCTTTGTTTTTCAACATTTTACAATTAATCCATTAATGACACTAATAGCTTTCTAGCATATTGGATGGAATATTTATTACAGAAAAACTATTAAAGACTCAAAATTGCTTTCAATTTGAACGCTGATGTCAGATTCCTTCAGTCTTCTTTCAAAATCTAAAATGCAACACAGGGTTCGTCAACATTTATGTTATATCTGTAGATATATTTATATTTATTGTCCGATCCAGTTTCCCCATGTTTCCCTGCGTCTGTGTAAATGCCTCTGCAAACCATTCAATTAACATTTCTTCTTCTTCTTCTTACTTACAACTTACCTAAATTCACTATTGAGCCTAATCTCTTGTATAGACAGAGTAAGAAAATGCTCCATACTGAGTTTAACAATATCAGTGAGAGTGAGGGGCCATCCCACTGCCCCCACTGGCTGCTACATACAGCAGAAACACAGGTACAACTCTTTCATAGCAGATGACATTTGCAATGCAATAAAAGTCCTTCTTATCCAGATAAATGCACTTGTGGAAGATGTTATAATGCTGGTCAATGACACTGAACAAACACAGAAATAGACTGTTATTGCCTTTTAACTATAACGTGTCTGTCTTTCTGTATGTCCTTCATATATCTTGAGATCCGCTCATCTGATACACTTCACACGTGGCCGGTGTATTGCCGGGGACCCCATAGAGTGCTCTGGCAGGTTTAGTGCAATTTGGACAGGCAACACATGAAATATGAGTAACTTTTGAATAAACAAGCAAACGGTGCTCTGTGCGGGGGCAGGGCTTCAGGGCTCTGCAGACTGAGACGAGCGTGTTGACCGGGCCTCAGTGATGCTGGACATACTAACGTTACAACCCAACTCTTCTTCACTTCCCTGGAGTCAACAAGCACCGAGCGCTTCTCGACAAAGCTGCGAGCAGAACTGGGGTCGAGCAATCGGCTCGCTCCGAACGGGCACGAGCCCCGGACATCGCTGCAAGCAGTAATACCTGGAGATAAGTAATCAGCCCACTCCTAACGACACACTACAAATGGGCACACCACATGCACTGCACTGTCTTTAATAAATGAGCCATCATATTCAACATGTTCTCATCAAAACTCCTCACATACTGCCACTCGTCACCCCCCTTGTTGTCACATTAGGTTTAGGCAACAAAAACCACTTGGTTTGTAAAGTGAAAATGAAACTGAACATTATTTTGCCCTTTAAGCCCACTATTCTCAAGCACTGGGCCGGGGCCCACCGGTGAGCCTCAGAGCACCACCTAGTGGGTTAGATTAACCTCTTCAGAACCGCTTCAAAATCCGACGGCCACTATTCTGTCTTTCAGAGGTCGTAGCTGGTGGTGAAGGGTGTCTTGTGCTGTGGTATTGGATATCAGGCATCAGTTTCCCAGAATCTGCTTGCTGGCCCTGCTAAACCAGCAGTCCCTGCTGCCAGACAGGTGACATGTTGATGCCATTAGCTCAGCAGTGGTCTGCAGGTTGCTGTTAGTGAGATAAACTCTAGTCTGCCTATGTACAGAAGCTACAACATGGCACTAAGTTGAAATAGCTGGAATGTATTACAGCATGCTGAGGAATCACTCCAAACACCAGCACAAAATCCCCTTCATCTCCAAAGCTTGTCTGTCCATCAGGGTCAGTGTCTGATCATGTGAAATACAGCGTAATCATTCATAATAATCGGTGAGTGTTACTATTGTGTCTTCATTATGTAATCAAAAAGAATGGGTTTGACAGCAAACTATCAACACTGCAATCAAAAACTATTAGCAAATAAAATAAATATGTGATTCAAACTGTATTAAAGGAGACCTACTGTGCTTTTCCCCTTTCCTTTAGTGTGTTACAAAGTTTTCTGTGAATGTAAAAGCTCTGCAAAGTTACAAAACCCAAAGTCCAAACCAAAAGGAGTTACTCTCCCCCCCAGTAACACTGCTCCTGAACGCCTCGCTTGAAGTCCCGCCTTTTCTTCCATAATGTGATGTCATCAAGTAACACACTTGCATAATACCCGCCTAGTGGCTAGTTTGGCACACCCTCAAACAAAGCTAGTTAGAGCGGAGCTGGGGTGGAGTCTGAAGAGTTACGTGCACCTGACCTATTAGAACAGAGTGGGCCAGCTGACCAATCAGAGCAGACTGGCTTTTTGGGAGGCGGAGCTCAAACAGCGTTTCAGACAGAGGGTGAAAAGAGGTGCTGCAGCACAGCTGGTGTGAGAAAAATAAGGCGTTATTACATCATGTAAACATTAGAGGTCGACCGATACATTTTTTTATGGCCGATGCCGATTTTTCGTTTCAAATAATTTTACTCAGAAGCATGCGCATGAAAATAATAAAGATTTTACAGAATCAGGATAGCCGATGGCCAATATATGATGCAGTTTTTTTTTGTCAATATCTTTGGCTGGTTTTCTTTTTTCTCTCCATCTGATGAAATATAATGTAATGTAATATAAACAAGAGGTCACACATGATCTACAGCAACAACACTGGGCTGCCCGCAGATCTGCCTGCTTGCTAATCAGCTTAATGTGCTCAGGCGTCGGTCGATGCTGATTATGAAAAAATGTCAAAAAATTAATCGGTCGACGGATTAATCAGTCGACCTCTCGTAAACATGTTCTAGTAGAAACACAAAATAAAAGTATGCACATGAAAATAAGCATGTAAGCATGCAAGAGATTTTTTTGAAAATCCAGACGTTTTGCTTGCTGTTGAGCTGAATCTTTATTCATTCTGCACAACGAACAAGGCACAAATATTTCATAAACTACTGATATTTTAAGGTTCCTCTGAATAAAAAGAATAATGAAACACTTGAATGTGAAATTTCTTTCTTGACCTTGGAAAAAGTCATGCGATCTATAGTCTCTACTGAGCGACATCTCCATGAAGACTGAGCTGATCCATCTGCGCTGATAAATTGTCAAAAATGTGGATGATATTCTGAATTTTTTGGCACAAATGTTTATTGTGTTACTTTAACTAGTGGAGAAAAAACAACTTATATCTGAGGTAGGGCTGGCTGTCATAGAGAAAATCAAATTTGATATTTTTCACCAAAATATCTCTATACTGATACTGCAATGATATTGGCTGACCATTTATGCTTTCACAAAATATTTACACAGTGAGATTTTGATGAACAATCCTAAGTACGGTGGATATACTGACGGGTGGGTGAAAGGAGATAATGGAACAGCTAGAACAGTCTGGTAAGTTCAGATTACATCATTTTACTGTAATACAGCCATTAAAACCAGGCAAAGACAACACTTATGCCATATTGCAATACTACGATATCTAAAATCCAATATGATATCTACTCTTATATCACAGTATCAATAACTTATTAAAATATTTCTTAGCCCTAATCTGAGGCTTGGCCTAGAGCTGCCTTAGATCCTTTCTCAGAGCAGGAAAACAGTAGATCAACACTTTTCCATGTGACATAACTGGTTATCAGTCGGCCTGTGACTGGGAGTCAGTACCTCTGAACAAAGCAGCCATTCATTTTTCTTTTTCATTTTGAATGGTCATGAACATCAGGGGTTATAGTTTGGCACGGAAATTGATTTTTCCCTACTGTTATGCATACTGCCATAATGACAAAACCTGCCATGTGTCCTATGAAAGGACCACCTTAGCCTATAGCGACTCATACAGAGAACTGCAGGGTGATAAATGGGAGGAAAAACCAACATATTGGTAGTATGTTAGTAAGGTTGCCGTTCCATCACCAGCCTCCGGAGCAGCTTCAGTTTCATAGAGAATGACCACCATTCTTCCAGTAATATATTCAGTCATCTGAAGTTTTGATGACGGTGATGGAGAGGAGGAAGATCTCCCATACTGTAAGGTTAGGGGATCTGTTGGGTTGGGATCTGGTGACTATGAAGGCCATAGATTATGAATCACATCACTTTAATGCTCACCAAACCACTCACCTTATGGCCTATATGTAGACTCTTATTTATGTTTCCATACACATTCATTCAAGTTTGCCTCACTTGGCCATTAACTTAGTCTTTCAGTCACATGGCTGTATAGTGGCCACTCTGGTTCAGCTTTCATTTCTTCAACAAACAGCTTCACATGTAAGGCCTGAGCTGTTTTTTCAGCTTCACCTATGTTTATCTTTAACATAGCATGCTAATGTTAGCATGCTAGCATTACCATGTTCGCAGGTATTAGCATGCTAAAGTTAGCAGTAACCTCAGATTAGCTTAGTACTGTGGCTGGGGGAGTGCAGCTGAAACGGGTGAAATTTAATGACAGTTTTCTGCTTAACAGGTGAAATAATGTCAAGACTGGCTAAAGTTGAAAAAACTGACAGAGCTGTTGACAAACTGTCACTGAGATGCTTTTAAAGGGGCGACACCATCACCTCAATGCTACCAAACTGCTAGCTAAAACACCAAGTTAACGTGATGAGAGAGAAAGACAAGATGGTTTACATAAAATCTTCTCTGTTTACAACCACAGTGGTTCCTCGTGATTCAGAAACTTACCTTGTTTATCTGGGGTACTGTTGACTAACAAAGTCACATTAAACTGCTAGAAAAGTTTGGTCCATGTTTACAACCATAAACTGCGTTTAAGTTCACTTTTTAAAGTGTGTTTGGTATTTGCGCCATCAGAGAGACAGGCTGAACTAACCTATCCGCATTATAATGGATACAGTTAATGACACGTTTCTGGTTTTTATTATATATTAAATAAGTATAAAATGACTGTATAATTTTGTGGCTTCACAAGATGAAAAGAGGAAGATGTGAATCCGGAGGAACACTCACCCCCATCTGCACACAGTCCTCCCCTTGAAACTTCGGGATGTACTTGTCTCCCCGGGCCACCTCCGCGCTGTTGAGGGGCCTGAACCGGCACACCACCTTGATGGTGGTCTCCGCTGCGGGGTCCGCCATCTCCGCGGCTGTGGATGGATGGAGCGCTCCGTCCCGCAGCGACAGTCTGACAGATAAGAGACTGGGACCAGCAGCAGGGAGCCGACGAGGAGGCCGCGCCCCTCACAGGGATGCTTCTCAGCTGCTGCTCCAGCTGACGGCGTTGGACTGGTCCTCAGATATATTTACAACCAGCAGATCAAACCAATGACTGAAAACGGTTGGTGCACCTGAACCTGGAAGTTACCGCAGATCAGCTGCATGAAGCGCACGATCTTTAATACTGTGTCTGTATGTGTGTTATCTTATTGTGAAGGACGGAAGTGCTGTCCCGGATGTGTTGAGCAGCATTGACATTGATCAGCGGCGTGTTTGGAAGGTAATAAATAAATAATTAATAACAATAGGGGAGAAAGCAACGGGAAACCATCCTGGAATTAATACATAACTACATATTTTATAGTGAATAAATACATTTTAAAATGAATTAGATAGCCCATACTCGAATGCCCTCAAAATAAATAAATAGATCTATCCCAGACTACAATATTAATATTGCAGATGACAGTAAAAATACTTTTCTGAAAAAAAAGCTTCTCTGAGAGGCAAAAATATACATTACCGTTAATATTACATAATACACAGCACCACAAATCAATAAACTGCACCAGTGCACCCCAAATATTAATATAGTCTATACAATATCCAAAATTCAAAGAGGAAATGCTATTTTAGTTTTACTTTAAAATGTACCCGTCAAAAAGAAGAAAGTGTAAAATATAGGCCTATGTACAAATTATATTTTACATGTTGTATAATAATTCCCAAAGTTGCAAAGTAACTGAAGATGATACACACTATGAAACATCTGGACACAAGTCTGATCATTTATATTAGGGCTAGTTATTAAAATGTCTTGAAACTCAATTCAATATGCTTTACTGGCATGAATGTAATAAGGACAATATTGCCAAAGTGTCAGTTATTGCCGAAGGTGTAACCATAGAAATGGGTGCAACCCACTGCTACTGGTGTGTGATTTAAATCTTTTTTGATCTGTGTTGGCTGCAGTCTCAATTTTTTTAAACCTTGATCACCAAGGCCTAGAAGAACAAACTTCTTGTCTCATTCAGTATTATGCAAGATTCATTTTGTTTTTCTTTTGTATTTACGGTCATATAACTAATTATGCATTCATGTGATGTCATTGCAGGATACATAGCCCACTTTGTTCTGAAAAAAAGATGATCGTGCATTGCAGTGTTGAGGTTATACATGCATTATCACAAAAGGAAGCTAGGCAGACCAGATAAACATGACAAATAAGTCAAATATACCGTTGAGAGTGTGCCACATGTTGTGCACGATTCCCCATCAAATGACACAATGTGTACGGATTTAAATACTGTATAAATGGGAGGGTGTGTGACTATATGCAGTATGATGTGCAGCATCTATAAGAGCCAGCAGGGGGCAGCAGACGCTTTATTATGTTGTGCACAGCCAAGGAGAAGCTGAAGGACTCCTGCACATCCTTCCATGAAAATACTACTTTTATATGGTAGAACTACAAATCTCTGAGCAGCAGCAGGTGTTTTTGTATCATTTAGAGAGGATGAGACAAGTAAAAGTATTTAGTAGTGATATCAATTCTGTCACCAAAAGATATGACATAAGAACATGAAATGACATTATGGATGTATGTATTTTTTTATTTGATAGAAACTGCAGCATTAGGCAAGTCCTGAAGCTGTAAACCATGTTGCAGACACACACACACACACACACACACACACACACACTTCAGTCAATGGCGAACACAGGTGCAGGGAGATGAGACAGTAAAACACTGAGGCAGGAGTCACACAGCCAATCAAAAACAGTAAGAGGGAGGGAAGGAAGTGCACCGTCACACTTTACAGCACACAAGAGAACTCAGACGGGCTTTTATTTCAGTGACACATGGCAGACCTCCTAAAAATGGCATAGAAAATATAACTTATTCCTACAGTAAGTACATTCTCTAGATTACTGTAAGACCCATAAATATGCATTTAAGAGCTCATATGACAGTATGCACAGAGGTCCATGCGTCCACAATATACATACATAACAATAAATATTGGATATAGTCACAATACAGCATCAAGATGGATATTTGTTTTTTTAAGGGTACAGCAAGACATGGCAGGAGTCAGCATTCACAAACCAGCTGAGGAAAGACATTCACAACCTGCATCTGTCTGTTTTATCAAAGGGGTTACCTTGGTTACCCCTCTCCTGAAGAGAGGAGGGGAGAGGAGAGGAGAGGAGGGGAGAGGAGATGAGATGAGAGGAGGGGAGAGGAGAGGAAGGAAGAGGAGAGGAGAGGAGAGGAAGAGGAGGGGAGAGGAGATGAGATGAGAGGAGGGGAGAGGAGAGGAAGGAAGAGGAGAGGAGAGGAGAGGAAGAGGAGGGGAGAGATGAGATGAGAGGAGGGGAGAGGAGAGGGGGGATGAGGAGAGGAGGGAAGAGGAGAGGAGAGGAAGGAAGAGGAGAGGAGAGGAGAGGAAGAGGAGATGAGATTAGAGGAGAGGAAGAGGAGGGGAGAGGAGATGAGATGAGAGGAGGGGAGAGGAGAGGGGGGATGAGGAGAGGAGGGAAGAGGAGAGGAGAGGAAGGAAGAGGAGAGGAGAGGAGATGAGAGGAGAGGAAGAGAAGAGGAGAGGAGAGGAGGGGAGGGATGGGGAATGAGGAGAGGAGAGGAGGGGAAGGAAGAGGAGAGGAGAGGAGAGGAAGAGGAGATGAGATGAGAGGAGAGGAAGAGGAGGGGAGAGGAGATGAGATGAGAGGAGGGGAGAGGAGAGGGGGGATGAGGAGAGGAGGGAAGAGGAGAGGAAGGAAGAGGAGAGGAGAGGAGATGAGAGGAGAGGATAGGAGAGGAAGAGAAGAGGAGAGGAGAGGAGGGGAGAGGAGATGAGATGAGAGGAGGGGAGAGGAGAGGGGGGATGAGGAGAGGAGGGAAGAGGAGAGGAGAGGAAGTAAGAGGAGAGGAGAGGAGATGAGAGGAGAGGAAGAGAAGAGGAGAGGAGAGGAGGGGAGGGATGGGGAATGAGGAGAGGAGAGGAGGGGAGAGGAGAGGAGAGGAAGTAAGAGGAGAGGAGAGGAGATGAGAGGAGAGGAAGAGAAGAGGAGAGGAGAGGAGGGGAGGGATGGGGAATGAGGAGAGGAGAGGAGGGGAGAGGAGAGGACGGATGAGGAGTAGAGGAGAGGAAGGTAAATGTTTTGGGGAAGGTCTGAAGAAGCACCAGTGAGCTTGTCCTCCAGGCTTCAACCTGACTCACAATAGAAAGAAAAAGAGGGAGTGATAGAGAGAAAAAGGAGAGAGTGATTTTGAGGGTTACTCTGTGAAAAACGTGAAACGACAGCTCAATGAGCAGCAGCTCAGAAAGCGTTACCGTCCCGACGCCGACTGTAAGACTGTTCAGAGCTCACCCTTTGACCAGTCGGCCAGAGAAAGAGAGGAGAGATGGAAGACGAATGTGTGAAAGGAAGAGGAGTGAAGTGTTACTGTGTGTGAGTGAAAATGAAAGAGAAAAAAACAAGACAGGACCTAGTTTCAGCAACGTGGCTTCCGGTTGCTAAGTAACGGTCTCCAGGGGCAGAAGAAGCCCCTCTTTGAGGTTGTTTGTCTCCAAAATGAACAATTTTCAGTCCATCCCACCTCCTCCACCTCCATCCTTCTCTCCTCAGTGAGGGAAAGCCTTTCCTGAGCAGTTTATGAACGCTGGCAAAGCACGAACAAGCAATTCATAGTCCCGACTGACAAGGCAGTCAAAGTGCAAAAGTTGGAACTGGGGCACTTCCTGTGTTATATTTCTGACGCCGGTCGTTCTTAACAGCTAAATCTAGATGAGCGAGTCCATAAAGCACAGCACTGATGATGATGGGAAACATGAGCGTCACTGTCCACAGCTCTCTTTTACACCTCCACATCAACATGTCTGAACATGGGACAACATGGAACAACTTTTCAATAAGCATAAAAAAGTAAATGTTCAGAGATTCAACTTTTAAAAGAAAACAGAAGAAAAAGTCGAGTGGATTAATTTTTTCAGTCGCTATATGCACCATATATGTGGGTCATTAGGGGCCTACTATGCCTACTACGTTGTAAAAGTGAAGGTGAAACTTGAAAGCAATCTTGTAAAACTGAATGAAACATTAAGTTTTGAACACAAACAAAAGAAGCTTCTTTAGGTTTAGGCAACAACACTACTGTACAGCTTCGTAAGTTTAGGTAATGAAACGACAACTTTTTTAGGTCTAGGTGACAAAACTATAACTTCCGTTTAGGTGAGAAAACTACAAGTTCTGCAGGTTTAGGCAATAATTTCCCAATTGTGGGACTAATAAAGGAATATCTTTCTTTCTTTCTTTAAAACTATAATTTCTTCAGGTTTAGGCAAAAAAAGAAAAAAACAAGTTTTGCTACCAAAACTATAACTCCTTTAGATTTTAGCAAAAAACTACATCTTCTTTAAGTTCAGGCAATTAAACTACAACTTCTTTGTGTTTAGGGAAAAAAAAAAAGGAAAACAGGTTTAGGCAACAAAACGCCAACTTAACTAACTTTAGTGTTTACTTTCGGGAAAAACATTGTGCTTTGGGTTAAAGTAAATAATAACAAAGACAAATTCACATTGTTGGTTTCACACGTGATGTGACGTCTGGACTAGTACATACTACTACTACTACATACTAGTGGGTGTAGTAGGCCCATATTAATCCACATCTATGGGGCTTATAGCGACCAATAACACCTATTTAATAGCCTGACAACAGTCTGATCACCTGAGTGTATCAGCTAATCAAACATTCAGTGCTTCAGAACCCAGATACAGCCTCATTGTGTCAGACCGTTGCCCGTTGCGCCTCCATGCAGCGCTGTGGATCTATGCATAGCTCGGTTGATTTGAGGATGCTTCACCAATAAGCAGTAAAGGGTTAGGAGTATTAAGGTTGTAATGTGAGAATATTGCATTGCTATCATGTTCAGCATCATAATGATACCAAATTAAATTCCTGCACTTCTCAATATTTTCCTCTATCTTGGAAAAGCTGAAATGAAAAGCCCTCTGGTCTTGTGATGCTCTTCATTAGAAGCAGATGCTAACAGCACATTTACCACAGTACATGGGCAGCTGGCTGAGGATGTGTCTGCTCAGCTGTCTGATCACATCTCCATGGAGGAGGATGGGTCTGTGTGGACATGCAGAAACCTCCAGTTAGCATAACAAACTGGGAGTAAATCCAAGTCCAGTAAAGTTAATGTCATCAGTCACTGTTGCTTTTTAAACATGTTTTCACCCCGGGACACTCAAAATAGTTAATTCAATCTTAGCATGAGACCCAAGCTGATTTTAATACTGGGTCTATTGTGAGAGGATCCTTGTGAGAGGATCCTTGGTAATGAAACACTCTGAACAAAGTCAGAAGGGGACGAACCAGGAGATGGATATAGAGGTAAAGGGGAACAAACTGGCACAAAAATATTTAAAATTGAATGCAATTAAATTGGAGTTAATTTCCCTAAACTCTGAGTTTAACTACTGGTGTGTTTCTTTGGGGCTGGGTGAGCGAATGCAGCTCCAGTTCTTTCATGGACATCTCAGCCCAGCTAATTAAGCTTATTAAAGTAACAGCCTATGGCTACCAACACAAAACAACCTAAACTATTGTCCAGAAACCCTCACAGCTACTGCATTTAGCAAAAAAATATATGCGGAAATCATAACATGGCAAACTGCAGCCCAACAGGCAACAGCTGTCAGTGTGTCCGAGTGCTGACTAGGACTTGATCCAGACTGATTCCAGTCTTATTTTCCTACGCTAAGCTAACTACCTGCTGGCTGTTGCTTCGTATTTAGCATCGATGACTCGCTCCAAACTGCATGTAATTTTGAGACTCGTGGGTACCTATAGAACCCATTTTCATTCATACATGTTGAGGTGTGGTCTGGCAGTGTTTTAAGCCTCCTTTACAAGAAACAGTTGCAAATGGTTGGTACCAGTGGATTCCTTAAGTTTTGTAGGTTCATATGATACCAGGATCTTCACTCTAGCTTAAAATCACAAGTTCTGCTAATGCATTAAAGAAATTAGTGGAGGTAAAGCAAGTTCCTGTTAATGCCTTAATATCAAGTCAGCTTTGCCAGCCCTAGTTTTAACTGTGACTAACACCAAATTACATGGAGCTTTCCAGGAAACTTTCAAGAAATGATAATAAATACAATTAACTACGGTATAAAATGAATCTGGTGGTGAAGCAACTGGAAACAAAGGATCCCTCTTCAATTCTTTTTCGTGATCCTGTAATTTATTTCTGTAGATGGCAAGGCATTAGACCAGTGGACTAAACCTTTCTAAGGGTTTCAGGGGGATTCTGGGCTCCTTGTGAAGCCTTTCCACTCAGCTTTACGTGCTAACATCACTGGTATCCGTTCACTTTCAGCTGCATGCTTGCTCCCCTAGCGTTAGCTGCCGGATTGCTCACCTTAGATTCCCTCTGCCCGTCTATCAGTTAACCAGTGGGAGATAATCAAATCAGACTCAACAGGACTAAACAGCTGAGGCTGTTCCAGCACAGAGCTGTAAATCAGACAGTAATAAAGTTTGTTTACAGGCCTGATGAGGGAAAGAAAACAACCTCGTGACTATCAAAATGTGATCTGGATCCTGGCTCGATGCCTGTCTGTCCAGTGTCACTGAGGTTGCTTAGACCTTATTTCAAATTTTAAGGGGCTATATCATAAAAAACTCCCTTTTTCAGTTATTGTTCTTATACATTTGGGTATCTGGAGGGCCTACCATCCCACAAACCGTGAAGTAAGACAACTCAGTCAGTGTTTTGTGGCCTGCCTGGATCAGAAAACATGTAAACTTTTTCAGCAGGTGGTCTGAGACAGGTACTAAAACAGAGCATTTCAGACAGAGGGTGAATACAGGTGTATTCAGACAGACAAGATAAGAACAATAATGTGTTTTTTGAACATTAGAGCATGTAAATATGTTCTAGTGGAAACCCAAAATACAAGTATGAACCTGAAAATGAGCATGACATGTCATGACATTAATCCAGGCCTACGCAATCACAAATATTCAGCATACCATTCATAAAATCATAGAAAATAAACAAGCCGAGGGGATTCCAGTGTAGGTTCAAATCATGAATATTTTGATTACTGTTATCAGACAAAGGGGGAAAGTCTATATGCAGACGTGATAAGGCGCTTGGTACACAAGGGGCAATAATGTAACTGGAGTTATCTTAAGGAGTGATAGCTTATCAGTGTTGGACTCAGAGCTTTGTCAGGATGACAAGTTAGAAGAGCTGTTTTCTCCTAAAATCTGTAACCTAAATCACGTTAAACAATAAAAAGGCTCAGACATGTTAGATACTACGAGCTGTGTACAGCTACAATGCTTTTATATCAGAGTTTACGCTGCATGATAGTTATGTTGGATTATGACTGTAATGAGTTACGACGCATCTTAACAGCAAACATAAAGCTTTTCGTAACAGCGTTAAAAGAAGAGTATTTTGGTCAATAATTCATCGATGCAGATAAGAAGCTGAATGCTCCAAGGCCTCAGTCTGCTGTTAATCTCCCAAATACACTGCAGGTCAGCCCACAAGATGTCAACAGCAAAAACAAAGAATAAATACCTTAACACTCATCAAAACATCTCCCAGTTCCTTGGTTTGTACAAATAAAATACATACAGTACTCATTTATTTCTTTAGACAAACGCGTTTTGTTGTTTTAGAATATTTTCATATGTACATTTTCAGTAGTCATTACATAGATAGTATTTCAGCACAGTTTAAGAGGTTGAAAGCACACAGGGACAGAGATGCATCAAAAAAAGAAAATCAATCTTTTGGCTTGTAGGTCGGTACTGTTCTCTCACCTGCACCGAGTCACACCAGACCTTAAAGGTACAGTGTGCAGGATTTGGTGCCATCTAGTGAAGTGGTTGCAGATTGCAACCAGCTGAGTACCCGTCCGCTCACTCCTCCCTATCTGAGACTGCAGTAACGTGAGCCACTGAGAGCAAAACTGTAGTAACGCCTAACGTTGGCCTCGCCCAGAGACCATCCTTACCATAATAACACTACAACTACGAAATGCTACACACTGCACCTTTAAGTCAAACTGTATTCACAAATACTGTTTGTTTTAGCTTTCTCGTGTGGCTGATGGAAAGTAGGACGAGCTGGATTTTCTGCGTCTGATATATTAGTAGCAGAAATGCTCCAAACACAGTGAGAGCCAGGTGTGATCTTGTATGCATCATAAAATCACAACGTGTTAGTAAGGTGTTGTAAGTCCAACATTCATTATGTTTTAGCTTGTCTTCAGTCTTTCTGTCTTTGGTGCCGTAAGGCCCTGATCAGCAGCCTGGGGCGGCTTTTTGAAATTCTCTTCATTGAGACTGAAGCGTTTTACATGTTGCTTTTGCACTGCTGAGAGCCTCTTTTTAAAAATTCAACAGAGTGGAACAGTTCCCGACGTCTTTAGCGTTTTTTTCTCATTGTGGTGACTTTTGCTGGATACTCTGAGCTTTATTCCCTTACCAACCATAGTTACCATGATCTGAACAGAAACATTTGTGTGGTACTTGAGGTTAAAGTAGCTGTAGTACTGTAGGTGTATCAGACCTTATTTGCTGTAAACCGCTGTCGGCTGTGGCTGGAAACAAAGTTGATGAGAGCAATAAGAGTGAATCAAAACTGCACAGCTGTGGTCTATAAAACCAAAATAATGAGCTGAAAGATATTAAAACTATGTATAGTTGAGGGGAACTGAAGAGTCAGGTGATAATTATCTGTGGGTTCATTACTACGAGTGACAACTTTCACAGTAAAAATTGTTAAATAAGAAATACTGATTGGCACAGCTTTAAGGGTTTACACCTTCAGTAAGAATAAAAGCGCTGGTGAGTAGGGAACATGTTCATGGGAACATAGAATAACACCAGCCTTAATGTTTAATACCTCTTACAGAAACTGAAAGAAATGTTTTCAGTGTGACTGTCCCACACTGGTGAGGGTCCAAACTGAACTTGCATGTGATGCATACTGACAAACCTGCATTTCACTGTGCGTTGAAGCTTTATAGAGCATGCTAAATGCTAAGCTGCGGTAGCTTGATGCAAGTGTGACCTATTGCATTGCAATATCAGGATAAAACCTGCACACTGCAAGACTGCATTAATATCCACACTCAAGGCTCAGTACAGATGTGCACACAGTGTATTTCATGGCCATGCTTCGTGACAATCGAGAATACATGAAATAAATAAGAAGAACATCAAAGTATCACTGCACTGGCCACTCATACAGGACTCAAACTGATGCACGGGCTACTGTAACTGCATAAAGGCATACCATAGTGTGTTTAACCCTTAACTCCAGGCTGGAAGATAACAGTGTGTCTGCTGCCTGGATTTATTGCATACATAAGCCAGAAGGTAAACCAACCAGCCAAACTATTGATTTCTTTTCTCACACACAGAGGAAGCATACCGAGCAGACAGAGACTGAAGCTATCAAGCGCACTGATTTTTTTTTTAAAACATTCACTTGGTAAAACTAGCAAGTGCTTGAGACTACAGCAACAATACAGCGGCACAGTTTGAACTGAGAGGACTATCATTCTTCCTTGGCTGTCCTCGTTTTGGACCCACAGTGTAAGGTGTTGTCTTCCAGACCCAGTTGTATAGAAGAAAAGCAGAGATGAGAGGTGCAATACCCTTATGGTCAAGCAGAATACAGAAACATTAGTTTCACTCCCCGATCTGCCTCCGCTGCTTTCTGTTGAATCAGTACGAAGCAGTCTGATTTACAAGTACATCTCCACTCAAGTCTTCTGTCAGAAGGAAACACAGGAAAGACTTCCTTATAAATAAAAGTTTGATTATTGATCACACTGCATTTCCTCAACTGCTGAGGCAGGGTATGAGGAAACCATACCTCTCTGTATCATAGTGGTTTAACCTCTCTGTCTGTAACAGTAGCGAACGGGTGATGAATTTAAGAACTGAACCCAGAAGCTATAATAAAGTTCCAACCAAGGCCTTTCTGGTGCCACCACCAGTTCGGGTTAACAGTAGAGCGACATCCTACTCCTTCGCATGGCCTCGCTGATCAAATAGGCCGGGCTGATCTCCGGTTCCTCCGTCATCACTACAATGTTCTGCCACTCTCCACACTGGTTGGACTTCTTGATGGTATCCACCACGCAAAGAGCATAAAGACAATCCTCAAAGGTAGCGGCCATTGTCAGAGGCCTCCCGTCCCATGTCCGCCGGTCGTCCTGGTCCTGAAAGGCCTGCCGCACCGCCTGGATCATGCGGATCGTTCCGGTGAGATACGGGGATGGAATGTCACTGAAGGCCTTTTCTGGTAAGGAAGCCTTCTCCAGTGGCGTGGTGTCTTTGAGAAGGAGTTCGGGACCTCCGCCGCTTCCTCCACCCCCGCTGTTCTTCTGTCCATACAGATCGGTCCCCGTGACCGTTAACCTCCCGACCGTCCCCACGACGATCACCTCCTGCCGAAACTCTCCGGGCACATTGAAGTTGAGCGTGACGGTGCAGCAGGCGCCCCCCTCCAGGGCCATCTGGAACGTGCAGAAGTCGTCGCTGGTAATCTGACGGATGCCCCGTATGTGATCCGTTTGTTTGACGAAGGTCTTGAGGAAGCCGTGGACTTTTGCTGCCCGCTGACCGGTCAGAAACGTAAGCAAGTCAATGATGTAACTGCCCACTGAATGCAGACCACCGCCTCCCATCAGGTCATCGCAGCTCCAGTTGTATTTCTTCCCCAGGAGACTACCGCTGTGGACCTTTAGGGCAAAGATTTGATACTGTATTAGGTCTTTTTTTCACTTGATGTGATCAGGACACCAAAGAACAAAAATGAAACAGTTGGGTGGTATGTGAGGTCAAATCTTGTGTCACAAAGTGCACACGCTGCTTAACTGACTTTGAGCAAGACACTGATTGTTATTATAAATGCGTGGAAAGCAACTGTCATACCTGGGCCTCACAGACCAGAAGCTCCCCGATGTACCCCTCCTCTAACAGCTCCTTCATTCGAACGAAGGCAGGCAAGAAACGTAACACATTTCCCATTATGCTCAGCAACTTGGGGTAGTACTGGGCCGCTGACATCATTCGGAAGGCATCCAGAGGCGTTGCTGTCCGGTCACAGATGACGTTCTTTCCAATACCTTATAAAAGAGAGGAGAGACAGTTGGGAACGAGCCATGTGAGATTTTCTGCTTTGCTGCAGAATTTTATTGTTTTGACCGTTTTGACACTGTCAATGTTGAGATGACAGAAGAGGTGGGGAGAAGTAATGTGGTCAGCGTTAGCTACACTACCAGACATAATATCCTCTCGAGCATGAAAACATGCCCTGAAGAAACAATGCAGAGCTGCAAAATGTGGCAACTCCCAGAATCGCTGACTTCAGTCATGGGAACCTTATGTGGGGTTTTGCATTGCTCCCAGTCTAAGGCTAACAGGGAACATGAGCTTCTAAATCCTTTTCGGATGAAGATTAATAAAATATTAGGGAGACTCATTATTACATTGCTGCTACCCTGCTAAAATTAGATTAACATTCAAACCTATTTCCACAATCAAAATACAGAAACAATAGATCATGCAAGGACAAAATCTGGATCCCTGAATGCAATTTAGAAGGGCTTTAATGTTGGCAGGCATGTAAGATGTTGCAGTCATAACTGTGTGATTTATGGTGAGACTGCACAGCTCGGAGCGCTACAGACGGACCAGACGCCTGATGGATGGTTGATAAAAAGACGAGCACAGCAGGTGCAGACGAGATGGAGAGGAAATAAAGAGCCTGTAGACACTGTATGAAACCTAATTAAAATCACTTCCAGCACATTAAAGGGTCCACTGGTGCCAGCAACACCCAAACACAAGAAGACGTTGGACAGTAATGTGAATAGAGGCAGACAGAAACATGATGTCTTCTTCTGTTATTCCTTTTTAGTGGACAGTTGACTGGAAGAAGGCAGACAGGAGCCTGTGAATGGCATACAAAATACATCATTGACTGGATTTGACCCTCCAGTTTCACAGGAGCATTGACGCTTCTTTAGAATTAGGTCTGCAACTAGCAATCCTTTTCATTACTAAATAATCTGTTGATCATTCTTTGAATTTACTGATTAGAGGAACTCTATATCAGAGCAAATTTATGATTGGGGGGTTGCCTCAAAATGGCTAAATCATCGGCTATCAGCAGTACAAACAGCGCTAACTAGGCTTCCATGACAGTGACCTGTTGGTCAGGACGGCGTGATCAGCTGTAACGGCCGTAGAGCAGTGCAGAGAGCGGTGGACATTAACTACCAGTCGGGTACACGAGTGAATGAGCAGCCACTGTGGCCATAAGTGACATTTATGGAACAAGAAAATGCTAAAATGTGATGTAATAGTAGATAACACGATTACAGAAGAGTCATAAAGCCAGCAAACTGACTCAGTAATTATACTGCAATATCTACATGTTAACATTAGCTAACATTAGCCTAGCCCTGTTTGCAGCCTACTGAGTTGAGCAAGGGTGCATTCTATAGCTTCACATATAACATAGCCATGTACGTCAAGTCTGAAAACACTAGACTGAATAGAAGTATATTGGTAGACTAAACCTCTCAGCTTAGTCAGACTATTACCAGCTATATCAAAAGGATTCATTTTGAGCAGTGTTACATCTAAATATTGTTGTGGTCACTGCTGCTGCACACAATAACCTCCAGTTACAATGGTCCCACATGGCCAGCAAGGATTCAGACAGAAAGCATATAGGAGCATCACGCTACACATTCCTCGAGCCCCGGAGTGTGAAAAGCAGCATGCTGCTTCACTTTCAGTCCTGGCTTAGGGTTGTGGATGGGGGGGCTGTTTTGGAAGTGAAACTTCCAATGCTAATCTTCCATTAGCTTGAATCGACCGGGCCAGGAAATTAATCCCTCTGACCCAGTTCTGAGGAGAGCCATGGGAGCCCCCACCCGCCACCCAACCCCTGCAGACACACAAAGCCAAGCAACGACAGTGCACCCCCATCCCCTTCTTTTTGGCAGCAGCACACATAAACAGATACTGGAAAGATGCATTGTCCTGGGTCCTTCTGGGTAAATGCTAAACTGACTGATATTTTTGGCCCTCATATTGAGCCCAATGTCTTTATGGAACAATAGCTTGGCTAGCTACTAAAATGCCTAAAGGCAGATTTTATTCTCCCACAGTGATTCTCTTCATGATTTGGCCAAAATACATGCAAGTTTCAGGAAGGTTCATGAAGCGATACAACACTAAAGACATTTCAAGGTTTTCAATGCAGCACATGGCCGTACTGACTGACCTCTACAGAGATAAAAACAGCTCCTCTTCAGATCAACAATGACCTTCCGCTCCATGCATACAGCACTCTGAAAGGTCGCGGCTGGCTTAAGCAGGGCCGTCTGTTGAGTCATCAGAGCTACTCAGCCACTGCCTCCCTCAGTGAGAGGATGTCCAATAGCTTTTGGGGCGGCAGTAGCTCAGTCTGTAGGGAGTTGGCTTGGGAACCGGAGGGTCACCGGTTCAAGTCCCGACATGGACCAAAAACTGAGTGTGAACTGGTAGCTGGAGAGGTGCCAGTTTACCTCTTGGGCACTGCCGAGGTGCCCCTGAGCAAGGCACCAAACCCCCAACTGCTCGGGGCGCTTGTCTGGAGCAGCCCCATCACTCTGACATCTCTCCATTACTGCATGTTTGTGCATGTGTGTGTTCGGGTCTGCATGTACCGTGTATAAGTTAACAACAGAGTGAAAAAAAAAAATTGAATTTCCCCTAGTGGGACTAATAAAGGACTATCTTCTTATCTTCTTCTTCTTATGGATGCACCTGAGCACGAGATAGCAGCTACTGCAGTAAACCAGCAGCTGGGAGATAAAATAACATTGAACTAAACATGTAGGTAGAGCGTAGTAGAGGAGAAGTAGAGGACAGTACATGTGTGTTAAGTGATGCTTTCCCTTTCCCTCCCTACACAAACACACAGCTGTTCCTATAAAAGAAATGCTCGAGAGAAAAGTTTGAGACACACTGATGGTCCAAAAAGACAAAAAATAATGGGAGCTGTATGTTGGGAGGCAGGAGAAAGAAGAGCAAATCACTGACTCTACGTCATCGTCATGACAACTACAGGATGAGAGTCAGGACCTCCAAGTTTGATACCATGGTACTCTGGGACTGAGTTGCTCCCCAAGTCTGGTTAACAATTGATCATAAGATGGAACACAGAATCCACGCTTGCATGCTGCAGCAGTCATGTGGACCACCACATACCAGACTATCCTGGTTAAAAAGGAAGGCAAAGATCTCCATTTACTGGTTGATTTCAGTGGCAACCTCTGGGTCTGAAAGGTGAAGCCAATGCTGAAGAGCCTTAAACCTGCATTATTTCTACCAGCCAGCAGGAGGCGAGAAGTCTGATTGTATAGAAGTCTATGAGAAAAAAAAAAACACTGTGAACCTGAGTTTATGGTCACTAGTTTCACGTCTTCTTCAATACAGCAGGATATTTATGTAATCAACATTGTAAATTTTGTGCCCCATTTAGAGTCAAATGGCCCATAAAGCAGGGGATGCTTTAGGGCGGGGCTACCTTGTGATTGACAGGTCTGGGAGTTGTCAGTGTTTTTGTCTTAGAGCTTTAACCCTTTCACAGTGTGTTTTCAGTTTGGTTGCCAGTTTGGTCGGCTAAAATTGTCTTATTCAGTGTTTGGTTGTACTTAGCTCCACCCTCTCTTGTCATTTCTGGTTGCAAAAAACCAAGATAGCACTGGCCAAAATGCCGAACTCTTTATGAGGCTTATAAAAGGCAGTCAACAAACTATGGGTGATGTCACGGTGACTACGTCCACTTCTTACATACAGCCCATGGTTGTATGTTCCAGCCATCACCAATAGGCATGAGCTTTGGTAAGTAGGGATGTTAATAATGAGCCCTTAAACCATTAACTGACATTAAGCATTTTAACCTATTAATGCTATTGGTTAAACAGTTAAAATAAATATTAATAATGAATTAAAAAGCTGAGCAAAACTCAGAGGAGTGGCTCGTTACTTTAAGGAGAAAAGGTAGTCCGTTTTAAGAGCCCACCTTACGAGAGTCTCTGGTGAGATACAGGACGTTGGCTCCGGTCTTGAGCAGAAGACTTGTAGGCTATCTTGTAGGCGATATCCTCTAAGACACTTGGGGCTGACGTTAGTCAAAAAGCTCCAGTACCTCTGTGATAGCGAGGGCAAAGTGGAGCTCCACTGACAGGTAAAGCTCCTGGCCCAGTGGGAAAGCAGTAACGGAGCAGAAAAACCCTCCACAGCAGCTCAGTCCCTCAGCATCAATAATTCATGTACAGGACATATCTAAGAAAGAGAGCGTGAAGACGGGCAGAGATAACAGGGAAACACTTCATTTTACAGAGCCACAAGTTTCATGGCAATTAAGTGATAATTAATTGAAATTTCTTTCAATTTACTGCCATATTACTCCAATATTTACCTCAAAATTGATCAAAATGACTTTATTATAAACATTATTTAATAATTTTACACTAAAACATCATATAATGGCTAACATGGGGCCCTTACGCTTGAGAAGCTGCTGCTCTTCATTGAGGTGGAAAACAAAAACTAACAGACGACACTTAACCTTGTAACCTGGTAGCTGATGTCAGGATTCAGGGAGTTTATAAAGGAATTCAAATACATTATTTGCTTATGAATTAAATGTATTATATTATTAAATGTATTAGATAAATGACCAGCTGTTGGGAAATACGGGTCACGGTCATGATTCAGGGAGGTTTTTAAAGAATTTCAAGTTATTTGCTAATTATTATCTATTTATCAGCGGACATTGAAATAAAGCAGATCAAATAACTGTATTATTTTCCTGGAAAGGTATTAAAAAAATAACCAGCTACTGGGAAATAGCATAAAATAATTATTAAATAATATTTATAATAGATATAAAATGATAATAATAAAAGTCCAGAGTCAAGTCCCAAGTCAAGACGGCCGGACAAAGTAATTTTGAATACATTTTGAAGTAAATATTGGGGTAATTTGGCAGTAATTACAAAGAAATTTCAAACTGGTTACTTGATAATTATCACCTAATAACCATGAAATTTGCAGATCTGTAAAATGTTGAAAAGTGTTACTGATAACAGCAATCATATACATACATGCAGCTATTACAGCACAAGTATAGGTTGCAAAGGTAATATGGATTTATTAAAATTTTACAAAGCATAGAAGCCAGAAAAAGGTCACTGTAGAAGTCCTTTTTGAAGCAGTAATAGTGTGTTTCTTTAAGCAGGAGTTCTAATCAGCTAACCAACAGGATGCCTCTTGCATAGCTTGAAGGACACCACAGATATTTTGCTAATCAGGCGGTCCTGGACCACGGCTCATACGTCTCTCTTCTGTCTACGGTTAGAGGAAGGATCCCTCAGCAGCGGCGCATGGTGGCAGCCTGGCTGCCTCCAGCTGCCTGTGATATGCAGACTACCGATGTCCTGTCAGACACAATCAGCTAAGCTCACAGACTGAAACCCATCCTGCCGTCTCACAGACCTGAGGCCTAAAACTCCAAGTATAAGCGGTTAACATAGCTGTGTGCTGCCACCAACAGTGAGGCCTTTTCTCTTAGATACTGAGGCAGAGACACACACTCAGCGGCAGGGGAACAGTTTCATTCTTATCATGACTGTTAAATAATTTGCCTGCAAGTTCTGCTCATGATTATCTCCTGAAAAACAAATGTGGATTCCTCAATGTCACCAAAGAGAGTAGAAAGAGGAGAAAGAGAGGCGTTCGGGTTAACTGGCTGGAACAGATGACTCACTGAATCTTCATTAAAGGTGCCGTGTGAAGCATTTAAACATCATTAAAGGATTAATGAGTACATTAACTTAGCGGCCTGTTCTACTGGTGCAACAGGGTCAGATTGGTCAGGACTAGACCAAACCTACAGGGGTGCTGTTCGTCCAGTGACAACAGTTTCTGACAGTATAGGAATCACAGTATCACTCGTCATTAACTTTCTTCTTGTGGGGTGACTCGTACTAATGTTCTGTAGTGAAGCTGAACTACTTTGTCGCTTCATTGACGTATAACAACATTTGTGTCAGTTTCAGCTCTTTTCTAAATGAACTTCCGTCTTCACAGGAAACAACTTGGTTAAGCTAAGGCAAGAGCTACTTGTTGGGTTTATGAAAAGACCCTGGTTTGGGTTAAAATATTTACAGCAGTGGCATTACAGAAGTATGGACGTTACGTGACAAATAACTCAGTGTTAGGTTAGAATACCTACGGAAGTGGCGCTACCTAAGTCCAGCGGTTGTGTGACAAACTGAATGTTTAGGTTACATTAACTAAGAAACTGTTGTTACAGAAGTACGGATGTTTCTTAACAAATAAATCAACATCTGGGTTAAAATAACTGTGGATCGTGTTTTTTCCCCACTCCCATCTACCCCAATCTCCTCCGTACACAAAGTTTTTTGCTGTTTATACTTCCTGGTTCCCGATTACATGGATTACATACAAACTGATTTTGCAGGATATATGCAAAATACTACAAACAGTGTATGAGGGCAGCCTGAGTAGTGATAATGAAAGCAGGTGATTAGGATGTGACTGTATGTATCGTGTATCTGGATAGTGTCTCCACCATGCTTTCTGTTTCCTAAATGATTTATGTCAATTACATGGTCATCTTTAAAAGTGACACAGAGCACATAACTAAAGCATGTTATTAATAATATAAATAATTAGTGTGAACTGAAGTGCAGTGAACAACCTTTAAAAGACACGTGTCTATTTTTAACAGTCTTGCAAAGGCAGTAGCAGGAAGAACAGGTTGCACTTCTTTCTGGAAAAACACACACAGTTACAGAGAATAGAGCAGCGGCAGCGAGTCGGCCGGGAGGGAGAGCAGCTGCATCGTTACCAGTGAAGGCCAACTCTCTCCAGCCAGCGCTCCCCTCGGCCCGCTGCCATCGTCCGGGCCTCGCTGCACGGCTCCGGTGTGGTCTACTGAACACCGATATTCACCGAGACACATGGCCGAAAGGAGGGAGCGTCGTCACCATCGCACCTCCAGCGATTGTGTGACGGAGCAGTAATGCTGAGGAAGGAAAGGCCGGAAGTGGCGGCTGTGCAGGAAGGTCAGGTTGGGTGTCAGTGAGGGCGAGGCTGGCAGATCTGTAATTACTCTTTATTGTTCCATTTTATCACAGCAAGAACAAAACATGCCTGACAACTGTGGTATAATGCACTCAAAACGCTCAGTAGCTGACAAAACTTAACAAACAACACAGGCAAACACCTCTCCCCTTCCTTTTTCTTTGGGAAATGAATCACAAATATCCACAGCTGCATAGAAGACCACATGTTTCCGTGCTGAAATGAAATCCATCTTTAATGTGGTCCTGTGGCAACAGCTGGAAATCACCACAGAGGGAAACCAGGTGGATTAAGAAGGATGCTGAGTGCTTCGTCATGACAGCCGACACAATAGAACCTCCGCGTAAAGATGCCAGAAATAGCACAGCGAGGATAACCGGTCGGGAGTGATAGCCATCTGCCACGCTGCGCCGTGCACACCCTGCGCCGTGCACACCCTGCGCCGTGCACACGCTGCTGCAGGGCGACGGTCAGGAGATGAGTCAGGAAGAGCTTTTCCAGATTCCTACACAGGCCACTGATGAAAATGACTGAACTGCCAACACGCCGCTCTTGATTTTCAGGCAGCATTGAATATTATCAGCTTGTGTTTAAAGGGCCAGTTTGTAAAATTTAGGAGGATCTATTGACAGAAATGGAATATAATATTAATAACTAGTTTTTCTTTAGTGTATAATCACCTGAAAATAAGAGTCATTGTGTTTTCAGTGCCAACATACATACAGAGCGGGTCCTCTTCACTGACCTGGCCGCCATGTTTCTACAGTAGCCCAGAAGGACAAACCAAACACTAGCTCTAGAGGGGGCCATTTGTGTTTTTGCGTCAGTCACACTTGGCACACAGCAGAAGTTTCAGTTGGTTGCAAACTCACCACTATATACCACCAAATCCCACACACTGTTAGTATACTCATGGATATCAGCCCATAGATTCACTAGGCTGCACGGTGGTGCAGTGGTTAGCCTCACAGCAAGAGGGTCACAGGTTCAAATCCGGCTTGGGACTCTTCTGTGTGGAGTTTGCATGTTCTCCCAGTGTAAGCGTGGGTTTTCTCCGGGTACTCCGGCTTCCTCCCACAGTCCAAAGACATGCTGTTTAGGTTAACTGATGACTCTAAATGTCCCGTAGGTGTGAATGAGTGTGAATGGTTGTCTGTCTCTATGTGCCCTGCGATGGACCGGCGACCTGTCCAGGGTGAACCCCGCCATGCCAGCTGGGATCGGCTCCAGCCCCCCCACGTTGAAGATGGATAGATGCAGATTCACTAAACCCCATGTTTATATTTTTTATGCTCACTGCATATTAAATTCATAACGTAGAAGCTGAAATGATCAACAAAATAATCAATAACGAGTACTTTCTTGGTATAGTATAATGGTAATGAAGGATTCTGGTTCTAATAGATGTTAATTTTTGCATGCTTATTAGTGTTTCATATTATAAATCAAAGCCTTTTGGAGTTTTGGACTTTCATAGATTGACAAAAAAAATGAAATTTGAAGACACTGATTTTGGTTCAGGCGATTTGCCTTGGTCATTATTTCTTAGACTATTTAACAATATACTTTTAAAAATCCACAAATTCAATTAAAATCTGCACTGACCAATATTTTCATATCAATAATGGATGAAAAGGATTAGTATAATGTTAAAAGTGCAAATCTGAAGTTCCTCTCATCTCTCTGCAGCATTTAGGATCTTTTAGCTAACTGATTTGGTTTTACAGCCTGTAACTTTACTGCAGCTGCTGTGGTCTCACTGTGAACTGTGGGAGTTTATAAGTTATACTACTCTTACTCCTTTTCGAATATGTATTCTGTGTCTATTTTCCTTTTATTATGGTTTTAATATTCGAAATAAACACTTCAATCAATCAAAAAAAACGAACTTATAATACCATCATCTGTAAGCTCCAGATAAGAACAGAGACATAGCCACTTCTGACTTTTATACTTTTTGAACTGAAAACACATTTTATAATGTGACAGTTACTGGAAATGAAATGTATTGTAGAGAAAATTCATTTCGGCTTCACAAATCAGCCGTTCCTCGTCCATCACGGCGTTTTCAAAGCGAGCAACAGGTACAAATAGAAACAAGGCATCAGAGAGTCGCTCGTGGCCAGTCAGGAGAACCAGAACAGTACCAGTACCAGAAAACTAAGCTATCAAACTGATTTTGTCGCTGACGCTTGCTCGCGTCACATTCAGCTGGGACACGGTGTGACATGTAGACAACAGACAGCATCCCAATACACCAGACCTCTCATCAGCATCTGCTTTGGAGAACAGTCTGTAGCTCTCTAGCGAGTGTATGTGAGTGTCTAGTGTATATAAAACTGTGTGTGGCAGCGCTGCAGCATTCAGACAAAGGGAAGCATGTGGGCCTGAAGGATCACAAAGCATCCTCCACCACATACCAAGCACTGGAAAAGTAATTAGCTTTGTCTATTAAGACAGTGGAGGTGGAAAAGCTCTGAAAATCACAGAGACACACACAAACACACATGGTCTGATCAAGCCAGGCATTCGCAGATGTTCAGAGGAAGACTACTGACTCATCCTGGCAGAATGGGCCTGCTGCTCTGTGTGGTCTGATAACAGAAACTAGAAGTGAAGCTCAGATATTACTGAGACTGTACGGTACGGTACGGTACGGTACGGCACGGTACGGCACAGTATGGTATGGTGCGTATACACTTGCCTCAGTTCAGACAGGCCAGGCTCATCTTTCTGCTGATTAACCCAAATGAAATTTAGCTTAAAGCAATTAGAAAGAGAGGAGGGGTGAAACTCCGAGACAGACATGGACAACTATACATTCTCCTCAGCATGTATTTCTCTCGCTGGATGGAAATCAGAGAAAACAACCTTCTTGCTGACGAATTTGCCCTTATTCTGTGCCTGGCATGCGTTCCCGGTCTGAAATTAGCATGTAAATAGCGACCTTGATAGCGGTGATGGTTGAACACAGTGATGTTCGCAGCTGAAGAAGAAGCTGAAGCAGAGGCGCTCAGCTCTGCTGTTACACAGGAACACTCAGTCAATGTATTAGACTGGAGTTTGTCATTGGTTGAATGGGAGTTAATGAGGTTTTATGTGTTTCAGTGAGGTTAGCAGGTGGCCAAATGTAACTTATAGAGCAGATATGTGCACTGCAGCAGACAAAAGTGCAATGTAATATATTTTAGATGAATTAAGCCACTGACTGATCTGCTGTCACCGTGACATAAGACTGTACTAACGGACTGAAGTGTCCCTTTTAGTCAACAGAGTCAATACAAAGAGATTACAGCTGGTACTGCTGACTGACGGTGTCTATAGGTATAGTGTATAGGATAGAGGAGACCGGTGTTCGTTTCCTGTGTGAAACTAAAAGCATAAAGTTGACTTATTTTGACTTTTGACTATGTGTGACTTATTATTGTTTTGAAATGCTCATGTATTGTTAGTGTGCTTCTTCCTGACACACTTGAAATTGATGTGACGTGTGTGACGGCACGTCTATAATAAGTCATGGACTGATAAGTATTTTTTCGCGGAAGTTGGTAATAAAGTAGTAGTGTTGCTTAGTGCAACAAACGTGGCTGTATTCAAAGAAAACAACTAGGACCATCATTTTGAGACAAAATATGCAGAAAGCTGTCTGGAGATGAGAAGGAGAGGACAGCCGAGGGGCTGCTGGCTGAGATACTAAAGCAGAGAGGACTTTACAGGAGGAGAGGGAAGGGTTAATGTTAAGGTAAATGTAAGTGTTAATGCTAAATGTTAAATTAAGTGTTAATGTTAAGTCCTGTACGGTTCATAGACTCCTGTATATAATGTCATTTTCTTAATAATCTGCTGTTTGGAGGGATTTTCAGGAGAACAAATTCTGAACAATAAGTGCTCAGCACGTTTCTATAGCGATAAAACAGAGGTTATGTCTGACAGTATTTGGCTTCCTGGCAACAATCTGGGATTTTCTTCAGATGAGACAGGTGGGTTTTGGTGGTATGATGTGTTTCCATCTGTTCAAATATAGCAGTAATCATCATGCAATCCAGTCGTCAGTTTTTGGCAGAAAAAGCAACCAAATGGACTACACCTAACACACTGATAGGGAGGATAAAACAACTGCAGATTGCATTTAGGGTCTGTATTGTAGCTTCAGGTCCATTAGTGCACAGCTACTGTATGAATGATGACAAGCATTAGTCTCACTCAGCTGGCTTTCCCCTTCAGCTAATGCCCTTGAGTTGCAAGGAGTTTAGCATTCCTAAATGTGTTTAAGTGCTGCCATTAACCCCTTCACGAGAGAGGCTCGCTACAGAGATGAATGGTAACCAAAGGAGTGGCTTCTATTGTGGCCACGTGGTTCCTAATGCGTGCACTAAAAGCACATGTTAATGATGATAAGCGTACACTCAGAAGGCTGCTACGTCAGCACAGACACACTGCAAATAACAGTTAGCTGACCTGAAGCTAAAGAAGCTGTCAGTACACTCATGTATGACTTTTCCACAATAGGCTAGATTTTAGGAAATGATCGTTTTGGGAATGATTCAGTAACAACTTCCTGAACTTCGTCTGAACACACCTGTATTCACCTTCCGTCTGAAAGCACCTGTCTCTTTAAGACCCCCCCCTGAAAAAGCCCAGTCTGCCCTGATTGGCTGGTTAGAAAAATATGAGAAATGTCCAGCTGTGGGCGGTATACTCAAATGATCCTGCATTTGACACAGGAAGGAGAGCTGGATCTGAATGGCTTGTTGAATCACTGATCTAGACAGCCCACACCCCACTGCTTCGAAGCTCTGCCCGTTGCCATGGTAATCGACTTCCAAAGCAAGAGAGGGAGCGGTGGCGACGGGAGCGAGTGATGTTATCGACTCTGGCCAAGCAGGAAAATTTAACGGTGTTTGGTTGTCCATTCAGGGATACGGGACTCTGTGATGACTCGCTGCCCGTGTCGATATAAACGGCTCATTCTGTGCTAACAGAAACACAATAATTATTATTATCAGACAAATAATTTATTAATAATACATTCAATTCCTGCAAACAGATCCCCCTAAATGTTCCAAGCTGGTCCTTTAAGGGTCAAGTCACACAAATTAAAAAAAAAAAAACTCTCTAGTGGTATCCAGCAATATGGATGGGTTTGGATTTAGTCGTATAGGAGAGTACCCCCCACTAATTCATATACTAATGTGGTAAGCCAACCAGACACTATGACACTATGGGCTAGTTTATCAGCATTTGACGTTCTGTATCTGGCACTCTAATGTACAAAATGGAGACTAATACAATAGCTTTTGTATCGAAGCAAGAAAAACACCTCATTTCCTACAAACTGACATGCTGCTGCTCTTTAAACAGTCATGCAACAGCGAGTGTGTCTGTGTGAGATCAGGCCTCCCCTGCACCCCCTGTGGTCCTCCAGGGTCTAATTAGCGGCTGAGCTGAACTGCTACCCCTCCTTTCTAATCACACACACACACACACACACACACACACACACACACACACACACACACACACACACACACACACAGCATCCTAATCAGCATGCTTTCCCTCGCAGCTCTTATGGCAACACGCACAACTGAGACAAATAAAACATGGCTGCCAAAGACGGAGCTGTCTGCCTCCACACAAAGACTCCGACCCTCCCTGTTCCATTTGCATTTTACTATCAGACCAGCCTTTATTTGCTTTGTCAGGTGTAGGTCAAGCAGGAAGACTGGCCAGAAACGCGTCTTGTTTTTGTTCCTGTAATTACCAAATTAAGGTGATTCAAAGAGCAGTTCAGCTCGTTGGCATACTAATGATTGGTTGTGGTGGGTTAAAAATTCCCCCTGTGTATGCGTCCCAATTCATTAATTAGAGCTGCAGAATAAATGTAAGACCTCTGAAGAGGGGAAACATTGATAGAGCCCTGCAATGTGTGAGCAATTCACCACAACACTGCTCACATGTCTGAGGAAAGCTGCAGTGAGTAACACCCACTGAGACTGCCAGCGCTCATCAATAATATATAGGGAAGTGAGTCTTTGTCCCATAGAAACTGTGCCCTGACTGCTCCTAATGTTCTGGTGACAAAGGTTGGCCACAATGACTCCTATAAAAAGTTACAGCGAGGGAGGTCGTAAATAATAGCTGATTAGTATCAATATCGTATCAATATATTAAAGAAATGTATGTAGCTCAACTTTAGGAAGCTTTGCATGTCTGATGCTCTAAAACTGCCCTGACAGGTATGTGATGTTGTATGTGATGATATAAAAGAGCAGGCGGTAAAGGCGGTGGGAGGTCTTGGCTAGTGACCATCTAATATCATATAATATCTAAGAATATCTTCTTATGTTCCCATTTTACCACTTAGTGTATAGATTTATTTATTATTATTTAAACCAATATTCTGTTTTGTTTTCTACTGTTTTTTTCTTCTTTTTATTACTAGGAACCATATTTCTTTCATATGGAGGCCCTGAAGGGACATGCAGGGGAAAAACAAAGGGGTATCTTTTGCAAGGTTTTGCAAAACATTTTCATTTAGGGTTCCTATGATACAGTAGCTTGGAAAATAGTGATACGGGGCACTGAATTTGATGAATTTACTGTTTCTCAGACCGCAAATGAGACAAGTATTAGCTAGCGAGTGCACCTGAGGTCCCTCCGCCTCACTGTGATGCTAAGAGAGTCCGTCGCCTGGAGGCGAACAGCAGCTCCGGAGATGAAACTTCAGTTTGCAGCTGTAGCCACTTGAAACAGGCTACACAGGTCAGAACCAGCTTGACCGCTGGCCACCCCGCTGTGATTCCCGGTGCTGGGGTTGTGATGGCTGAATCTGAGCTGCTGCAGATGCTATCTGAAGATGTCTTCCTCCGCAACCACCGACCGCCTCCCGGCGGTGAGGACTGAGACAGGGGGGCAGCAGGGTACGCTAGCTAGCTAATTCTTGTTGCATTTGTGGTCTGATAAACATAAATTCATCAAATTCGGTGCCCCATATTGCCATTAACTACTGTAGCTGTCATAGGGACGCTAATTCTTGACTCACTTGTCTTGTCTTTATATTTGAGGCCAATCTCAACATAAAACAGGTGTGTGGTTGTTTCCATGGTGCCGAACTGACCCGAAAGTAAATACACCTAAAATTTTACTGGCCTTAGTTTGGTAAAACTGCAAAAGTACATCTGTTTTTGCTGACATTTAGTTTTTTCCCCATCTATGTCGCTCCCGCGGCTCTAGATAATCATAGAAACCGTTTTTTTTTTTAAATATAAAAAGTGATTTTAAACTGAGTTACATACATGTGTTATCCATTTAAGTTTGCCAGTTACTTGGACAACACAAGGATAAAACTCACACCTTCATTTTCATCATCTTCTCCATACTCCTCTGTGGATCTGAATCCAGAAGCACCAGGGGAACAGAAGGCACTGTTTCAGTGGGATAAATCAGGCTCTGACCAACATGAGGTGGGCTCAGCCCCTCTCTCCTGGTGGCTTCTGTCGGGCCATGAAGGGCATCTTTGTGTCAGACGAGGCTGCTGAGGACTGAATGAAGGAGGCGGGACCAAGCTCTGAATGCTAATAAGCAGCAGAAAGCTAATAGTTACTTGCCACTTAAAAGTAATGCACTTTATCCATCATACACACAGCTGTGAGCCTTAACACACACTACTCTTGTTAGAAGCACATGACTCACTGCACGTGATCATTGTTCAGTTGCCTCTTGAGCTTATTATCTCCATACTATCTGCTGACAGAGGAGTTGCACCTTTGATTTAGGATGTTGAGGAGATCCTCGAGAAGCACTGACATGAACAGGGAGAAAACACACCATGAGCTGACACTGTAATAAAAGACAGTGAGCGCTCATTAATAACCATTAATGTCCTGAGTGACTTCAGGCACAAGCTAATGGATGGAGACGTCTTCACTAAATCGCATTCAGCACAGGGTGAAGATGCTCCTCCTGAACAGCCGAGTGCCAGCGAGGCGCTCTGCTATTATCCAGCTCAGTGTCAGGGAGACAGACGAGGAGGAGGGGAGGAGAGAGCGCTCACCGATGCTTGGTTGAATGTGGACTGTTGTCATGGTGATGACGACCCCCGACACCCCTCCCTCTCTGTTTGCCACCGAGGTCAAGAGAGGAAAAGAGGAGCAGAGGGAAAGAAGATTGAATTTGGTGACAGAAGGATAACATCAGAACGGAGGCCCACGTACTGAAGGCTGACAGTTAAAACCTGACAAATATCTTAAAACGTTAGTAATGTCTTTAACAGTTGCTAGGAAACATCTGTAGTGCATCCTATAGAAAGCAACCGTGAACATATATTAGCAAGCTAATGTAAGATCCTCACACAATGGTTGTTACAAAAATTATTCCTCATTTTCTGTGTGTTTTCTTACGAATGTCCAGCAACACGCATCAATTTCCACACATCACATGCAGACAGTCCTTTCAAAATAAACTTCCATCTACACAGGAAACAACTTGGTTAGGTTTAGGCAACAAAAATAGTCAGGTTTACAGGAAAAGATTAAC
Organism: Pterois miles; assembly: GCA_947000775.1. NCBI lineage: Eukaryota > Metazoa > Chordata > Actinopteri > Perciformes > Scorpaenidae > Pterois > Pterois miles. Next base: position 2,098,775 of record CAMQGK010000586.1, on the reverse strand, counting down.
TTGGTTAGGTTTAGGCAACAAAACCACTCATGGCTGGCCCACACTAATAGATTTTTCACATCTCAACAGATGCTGAAAATGTGAGACCCGAACACAACAACATGTTAACAGTTTTGTTCCTACAGTGTCTGGAGAACAACCATTTGGACAAAACAGCACAACACACACTAACAGATTCATTCATGAACAGGATTACTGACTAAAAAAAAATCTCTCATGATCAAACATTAGTGTAAACAGACATGGTGGACGACAGGCAGGAAGAATTAGTGATGCCAGTTTTTGCACTTCATGCTGAAAATTCACGACAGATGGATGGATGAAGTCATAGAGACACGTTAAATAAACAAGTTTGTCCTCCATTTCTGAAGTCCATCTTACTACATTATGCTTCATGTTTAGCGTTAGCTCATGCATTAGCTGCGACTGCCATGACGGCGCTGGTTGTCCTTCCTTCTTCAGTCAGCTTCGTTCTCTGTTGGCTATCATTCTTTCCCATGTGACTACCCCATTGATTGCACTCGGGGTTCCCTACACACAACAGGTTAATCGTAAATTTTCAAGTCGTAAATACTGATCATGTTTAATAAGTACGATTTGAAATACCTCACACCACAGGAACATCTGGAAAAGATCATCTGTAGGACCATCAGACAAATCGGGCTTTGCTGACGGTGGTTGGGACGGGGGAACTGGGCACAAAATTGGCTTAATTCTCATGTAGTGTGTACCTGCCATTGATTAGGTTTAGGGAAAGATTGTGGAAGTAGCGTTTCTTAGGTACAGTAGTTATGTGATTCACATAAGGCACGAAGGCCAGCTCAAGTCTGGTGTTTTTAGACACACCGATTTACCTCGACCTCCTCCCTACACTGCGTTTGTTGCTCTTTATACTTCCTGGTTCAGGATTACAAATTGATTTTGTGGGATATATACAAATTAAAGTGCATTACTTTGTGTAGGTATAGCTACGAACAGTCTATATATTTAGTAACAACTAATATTTACGTAAGAGAAAATCAGTCTACACTAACATTAGAACCAGCTAACAGATAATAATCCTCTATAAATGTAGGTTTTACTTATATCTCCATACATGGGGAAATACATACTGTATGTGTTTCAGAGTTAGTTTGTTAATGCAGTTTAGTGGGAATTATCCAATTCTGCTAATCTACCAGTCTTAGACTCACATTATTAGCATTATGTTTAGTAATGTCAGCTATTTTGTTATTTTCATCAAATGTAGTTGAACATCTTCATAGATTACTTCATTATTTAACACTTTAAACTAGTCTGTGTGCTCCAACCTGTTTTCATTCAGTGATGTGTACATGCCCACTCAGTAACTATTGGGGGAGCAAGTGGCTCCTGGTCATTTTACAAAACTTCACACATCAAATGTCAAATGTTTTCTTTGGGGTCACTGATATTAGAGCTAAGAGGAGACAGTGTTTCCTGTCTATAAACACTGGGAACGCCGTCCAATTACAATGTGACTACTGAGACATGACACATAACAGTCTGCAGTCCGAGGCTGTGAATCACTAACATGAGACTGAGATCAACAATGACGTTACATAAATCAACTGAGATGACCTCCATTAACTATTGACACATTCCTACCCCTTTGAGACAGCGTGGCGAGTTGAAATACTGCCTTTCATACCTTTTTTTGGCCATTTGTTTCAGCCACAATTGGATTTGGCAGGCTGTCTCCTGGCTGCTTTGGAGGATATAACTCACTTTGGCTGGTGAACAGCAGGCAGGGCACCGACACAATGATTCATTTATGTGCAGCTCTTCTGGGGTGTGAGATAAACAAGGTGAAAAATGCAAAGCACATGACCGCGCAGCAAGCAAACAACCGAACACAGCAGAAAATAAAAGATCTTAAGGTGCAGTCCGACGTGCTTCATCGTGAACTCAAAATCTCCTCAGAGATCCAGATGTGGTATGTAGCCATCACCACTGACATGTGACTCATCTGTCTCTCTAAGAAACCCACTAGGTCTGCAGCTGCCTGTGTGGATCTGAACGTCTGAGTAGATACAGTAAACCTTGTCTTCTGCTGTATGCAAAATCACCTATTTGCATCTTTCCATGTTGAGCTGACCGCTCATTATCATCCTGCCACAAAGGCTTCATCTCTAGGCTTCTCATTATAATGTCTGCATTGTTTATTTATGACAAGTCATTTCATATTTTCACTATGTCGTCCTCAGGATACAGATTTTATTTCCTTGAAGTATACAGTATGTTTGCAAGCTCTCACTTCATTCCTCCTAAACTAAACATAATGGTCACTAAAATGTTGCTGCTCCCTGCAGTATTGTATAGAGACTGACGAGACGAGGCCGGCCAGGCAGATGCAGGCTGTTAAAGCTTCTCCAAACGATATCCAGAGTATTGCACATCATCAACTATTGTCTTTGCAAAGATAGAGAGGAGTAATGTCTACCTGAGCAGAGACTTAAGTCTGTCTCTCTGTATGTTATAATCCGAGCTTCTCTGTGCTTCGTTGACATAGCCGGGCTGCTCTGTACTGCTCTCATACGGCGGTTACAGCTGATAACGCCGTCCTGTCCGACGCCATCGGCGTGGAAGCATAGCGCGCACCCTCCGGTTTACCCCCAGGTTAACACTGTTAGCTCGGTCAGCTAGCTGCCAGCTCAGCCGTCGCCATGTTGAGAGCTGTGTGGAGGCAATAGATATGTTCTGAAGTACATATTGAGTACCTTTAAATGAATAGTTCAACATTTTAGGACACATTTGTTTTCTTCCCCCAGTGTTGGATGAGAAACTTGCATGAGCTGGAGTCAGGATATTGTTAGCTTAGCTTAGCATAAAGACTGGAAGCAGGGGGAAACAGCTAGCCTAGCTCTGTCCACAGTTCAAAAATAACAACTCACTCCTCTAAAATTCCCTCACCAGCACATGGTTGTAAGTTAAGTTGCATGCTAAAACTATTTAGAAACCTGCCGTCTACTTCTGTGCATCGACAAATACTATGAACGCAGTGTTTGATTGTCTGTCTGTAGAGGCACGATGATACCACACCAGCTCATTATTACAGTTCTCATTAGCGTCGTTTCCAGCAGCAGCAGGCATCACAGACATGAGACTATCATTGATCTTTTCATCGTATTCTCAGAAAAAAAGCAAATACGCATATTTCCTAATATTTTGAAATATTCCTTTAAACACTAGAGATTATAATTCAAGTGGCCACTTCACGCATCATGTGCATCCTTTTTGACATCAACACCATTCATTTCTACTGGGAGATGCACCTGTTTGTATCCCTGTGACTGACTGACAGTCGACTCAGTGGAAAAGGATGAACTGTATCGAGCTGCAGCGCTCTTTCTCAAAAATAGGAAGGATGGAAAGAGATATGAGCCATTCAGTAACATGAACCTGAAACCAAGATGATATTTTAGAAATGGAGAAATACACTGGACTATACTCCTCATGAGCTCGCAGAGAAAGATAACGCTGTTAGCAGGAAGCGATAGAGAGGCCTCCTCAATGTCACACAAACACACTGTTTCCACCTACCGCTCGCACAACAGGAAGTGAGACACACTTCACTGCGGTGAAGATACCAACATATCACTTCCTGCTGCAGCTGTTTGACTGTATAGCACTTTATTCTGCTCTGTAAAAATATTAATGCTAAATCCAGTCTCACATCCGATGTTAAGTGTTTTTACGTCCTATAGTGAAGGAATAAGCCCTAAACACGCTGTAGTAACAGTGTCTGAGCCATGAACAAAGCCATTCGCTCAGAGGTCCTGACAGATGCTCTCAGATCTGCTGCTGCCTCTTGTCCTCAGTCCCAGATGGCCAATTAAGAGACACAGACAGGCCTATTCCTGAACACTGGCACATAAAGGACATCTGAGCACGCCGATAATGGAAGGGCTTCACCTTGGGAATACACGAGATGAACTGAGGATAGAAAATAAAAAGCCATCTTAAGTTCCTGACACAGAGCACCAGTCGGTCACACATCATAGAAACTGATGAGAAGCGTGTGGCGGAGGACAACAAGCTGGTAGACACACACTGCTTAATGTGTTAGTGCAAGATGGAGAGATTTAACAAGTGATTTCCCAATACTAGCACCGATTACGCAGGTATCCTTGTTTTGGCATGCCCCGGTTAGCTCAGTATCACACGGTAAGTGGGTGTGTTTTAACAGAAGTATTTTAAGATGGAAAAGCAGTAAGCTTACAAATTAATGCAGCTGCTCGCATGTCATAACATGATATAATAACTCCTCTGATGAAGAACAGAGGCAACAGAGCTGACCAACAGAAAAACTACGACCACCACAAAGTATTAGACTCAAACATTCGTCTCTATTATTAACAATATTTCATTGTTTATCATTGCTGGTAGGTGATAATGACTAGAAATGTATAAAACGATGTGGATCATATGCTATGGTATTCACTGTCACCAGATCTCCACCCAGCTATGGGAGATTTTGGAGCATGTTATGCCGGGATCAGACTACATGATACTTCCTCAACAGATCTCAACATGGCTGCTGGGTCACAAACTTTCTCATTTTACAGCGAAACAGTAACTACAAGATGTTTCTGAGAACATGTGAGGGGATAAATAGACATGACAGTAACAGATTCGTAGTAGTTTGACCACTTGATCTGAGCTGGTAAGTGATTGACAGCTGCTCAGAGACGACAGACTCCAGAAAAGCTCTGATTTTTTTCAGATTACCTGTCTCATGCATTACTGTCAGGATATAGTAACATAACTTTTTAATCATATTTGCACCATTTCTACCACCTGCTGCTTTATGTAAGCCTTACTCTACCCTTCAGGGTGATTCCTGCTCACCCTGTTAGTCAACGATGACTTTTGGTTTCACACAGGACACGAGCAGCTGTCTGCTGGGATTAAGTCCTGGGTTTGTTTAACCCATCCACCTTCGTTGTTCCTTAAACTACATTACCTGACTTCATTAGAGGCGGCCCTGTACGTCCTGGCTACAAACATCCCTTTTTATAGGTGAGTGAGAACAGCCTGCATAGATAAAGCTTCACAGAAAGGTATAAACGAATCATTCTCCTGGTGCTTTGCTAGTTTATAGTTGTGCACAGAAGAGCACTTTGTGTTATGTCACTGTGCTGAAGCCACGGATTACGTGGTAGACGCTGTCAAACTAAGAAGAAAAATCTGACATGCCAGGTCTTTTTGAGGTTTCCCAGCAGCTGTCGGTCGGTTCTCCTTCACAATGACACGCTACAGTCTGATTTCAGTGTTACACAACAGCAAATGAGTGAATGTGTTTCGTGAGAAGGCTGGAGGAAGGTTCTCCACAGACCTGGTAAATCTATGACAAGGAGCACTGAGGCTGTTCTGGAGTCCTCTGTGTTGGTGCTATGATGGTGAGCTATGATGCCGGATGTTACAGGGCCGGTCATAAATACATATACACATCCCACTGTTTTGCATAAAGAAAGTTAACTTTTCTAACTCAGATTTTATGCATATGGTGGGTTCTTACTTGTACTTTGACAGTTTTCCTAAAATCAGATTTAATAATCGCAATATATTGTCTTACTTACAGTTTTGCAATTTAGAAAACTGTAACCGCTGTATCCTGATATGTATTGTATCGCCAGATTCTCGCCAATACACAGCCGTACTTACTACAGTATGCTGGTTTTTCATTCAGTCACCAATCTGTATATCGATAATATTCCCGTTAATATTGTGGAAATGATTCCAGCATAACTGCAGTCTGAGTGGGTGAACTTGTAAAATGCCACGGTCACGTTTTCATCATGAGGTTCAGACATGCTGGAAATAACTTGATTAGATTAAACATGAATTATTATATCAAGCCCTCCACATCTTAGGACACCCTGACGGTCCAGAGGTTTAAGACGCCGTCCAAGTGATCACAACGCCCCCAGTTTAAGTCTGGCTGTTACAATTCATCCTCTCTCTCTCTCTCTCTCTCTCTCTCTCTCCCTTCATTTCCTGTCACCTCACTACTGTCCTCTATGAAAAGAAAGGCAAAAAGCAGATTAACCAAAACAAAGCAGTCTTTCCTCTGCTCAAATTTAATAATAGAGAAAAAAATCCTCATTAAGAGTCCGATAATGCAGAATTATTCATTACTGAAAACCTGCCTTCAATCCCATCCTTTGAATTTATTGGAAATTAATCCACATTTCAACAGCTTGCCCTCTCTCTTGCCCCCTGGACTTAACAATACACTGCGATTCCTCATCCAGAGGCTGCTTCCCAGCTTCACAGCAGCTCCTGATGGGTCCATGCAGGAGAAAGGCGTCACTCCGAAGGGGCGGGACGGGAGGTCTTCAGGAATGCTCACTTGTCAGCGCAGCGTGGCGGCGAGCTGAAAGAGCCTTCCCCCATCCAGCCATTCATCGGACACACAAAGGCAATTTCACAGGAAGACGAGCTTTCTCTCTGCTTTTCTTCCTCTCTTACTCGTCGGGTCTTCGTCCATTCGTCTCTCTCCTACGCACTCACTTTGTCATTAGCATACTAATGGACGTCCAGGAGGACATGAACGTGAACCAGTGGGAAACTGGTGGGGACAAAACACGAGCGGCGACACTGAGAGAGAAGGCCTGGGAATGGCAGCGTACCTCGCTATCCGTGGCATTCTCCTAGCTGACTGCGTCTGTTGATCCGTCTCCAGACCTGCTCGGAAACAGCTCGACCCAAAGACCCTAATCCATCAGACTGACGAGTACCAGGGAGGACGCACTAAAGACAAAGCTGCCTGGTCAGGAAAGTCTTCTCAAGCCTGGTTACTTTGAGTTGGACAAACCAAATTTTAATTGTAGTTAGATTTTTAAAGGGAGTTTAAAGAGTTTAATATTTCGGGGATCTACTGGCAAAAATGGAAAACAATATCCATAACTACTTTTTCATTAGTGTGTGTGTTAGTGTGTAATCACTCAAAACTGAAAATCTCTGTGTTTTCATTCACAGATCCTTCACATCCACATAGGGAGCGGGGCCTCTTTACGGAGTCCACCATGTTTCTACGGTAGCCCAGAACGGACAAACCAAACACTGACTCTCGTTAGAGGCTTTCACATGTTTAACGCTACCTGAGGGCCGCGGCTCTGACGGCTATGGAACAGATGTAACGTGAGCCACAGTGTGGAAAACATGGCCCCGCCAGCCAGCGTCTGGCCTCCGTTGCTCCTTACGTAGTGTTATTACGGTGTGGATGGCTTCTGAGCGAGGTCCACGGCGTTACCACGGTTTTACACTTGGCGACCCACGTTACCGCAGTCTTGGAAAAGGGAGGAGTGAGTGGAGGACTCAGCTGGTTACAGTCACACCACTAGGTGTCACCAAATCCTACACAGTGACCTTTAAAGCTGTAAGTAAAGACGAATGAAATAGAAATATTCCCTGGTTGATAAGTAGACACCAAACTGGTTTTCTAAAAGTGAAAAAGAACATAAGTAGCCTAGCGGTTTCCTGCCTAATCTCACATGCTGCAAGAAAACCTGAATATGTGCTGCCATCAAAAACAGCTTCAAGCTTTGTCGCTATTTCTACAAATATGATGTCTAAAAATGGTTTTATCCTTTTCTGAAAAATGAGAAAACAGCTTTATCATTATAGTTTATATTCTGTTAAACAAAATATGAGGAGAATTTCAGTTTGACTTTCAAAAGCTGTGACTGTCCCTTTAATTTGTGAAATAATGCTGATGTGGGAAACAGCTCATCTCTAGCAGGTTTCCAGGTACATTTTGAGTCCACTAGCCCGTAATACAAAGTTGAGTGGGCTGCCAAAAGAGCTCATCACCGGTCGGAAGTGCAGTTGCATAAGAGCATCAGTGGTGGGAACATGTATTTATGATGACGCCTGCGTGCCCTTTCCAGTCAGCTTATAAATAGCTCTTTGCCTTTGGGTGGCCCTTCAGAGCAGGTGAGAGCTCATCACAGCACACATGAACCATCACAACCATCCCGTCTGTTTACTCTCACCCAGAGACACCTTAATAAATCACCAACACTCGCTATATCCATCTAAATAACACCTCAACTGATGGCATTTGCTTATGTTTTTATATACAGTATATCCAGCAGGTGCCAGGTCAGTGTACCAGGGATGGTCCACCCTGTGTAGACATGAGACAGTTCACAGGAGGTAATCATCAGGGTGGAGGTGTCATAACCTAATTTAAAGTTTCCATGACGGCCCAGCTGTCAAGATAAACTAAGTGAGAAAGCCCTGCCATTAATCAGCCTCATAGCATTCAATTCTTTCATATTGTCTTTTGTGTGAAATGACATTAGTAACCAAATAACCTGTGAAATAATAATAATAATAATATCCTTGTACCTTGTTATTGTGCTGCAGCAAGTCGAGGCAACTTAAAGATACACTCCCTGGTGTTACATGTTACAGCTATCCAACAGCATTCGAGTTAAAGTGCGGTTTTTAATGGAAACATCTATTCATGATTAGTAAAAAGCTGTGACATAGGATACCAAAGTAAGCTAAAAGAAGCTAATCAATAAGGTTATGAATAATGTGAACCCTAGCACTAGCTGAATTAGCTGTGCTAAGTTTGAAAATAACTGAGAGGATTAGTTTGGTTTTATTGATTTTAGAGTGTTTGTATGTGTGCTCTCGGGGTCTGTGAGGTAAAATTACTGTTTTTGTGAATGGAGTCTGGTGGCTTTGGTGGTGAGGTAAAGTGGCTGTGGATGGAGCAGCAGTAGCCACCTAAAAAAAATCAGTTTAAGTACATTTAGAATATTTTCAACGCTGTGCCTGGCCATCAGACAGCCCGATGGGGAACTGAAGCTTTTATATCGCTGTCTTCAAAGCCACCAGACCAGACTCCATTCACAAAAACAGTAATTTTACGTCACAGAACAAGAAGCTGTGCTGTTACTGTCTGTTCAAACTGGGAGCATGCCGACCACCAGCCAAGTTCCTGTACGTAACATTAACACATTAATTACAAGGATGTCTATACTACGTATATACTACTCACTCAGCAGCGTCATCATGCCATCAGGTCTCGTGGGGGATAGTTTTTAGGAGGGCTTGGGAAAATAGCATTGTGATGCTAAAACATGCATACTTTGACCAAATTCGAATGTTTGGATTTGAATACATGAGGAGCAGAATGATGTAAATCACTAATAAATAAATAGATAAATAAATAGATAAATAATGGACCTGTCCTTTGAGTTTCAGAATGCCAGGCGCCGCAACAAAATCAGGTAGCAGTCATTTGACCCATATAAAAATATGGGTTAGTGCAGCTTTAAGGGTTGAGTGTGGAAAATGTATGAGGCAATGGAGGATGGGTAATTAATCAAACTACGCATCTGCTGTGCTTCAAAAATATTATTAGAGTGGGATGAGTATTAGATGCTATTATTAGATAGAACAGTCTGGTCCAGTCAGCAGGGACGAGCAGCTCAGCACACACTGACCTGATACCTGATAGCTTCTATCACTGATATGATGACAGATCATATTCATCTTGGACATACTTTAAAGAGGTTTGAGGAGGCTTTTCAGTGTGTGTGTGTGTGTGTGTGTGTGTGTGTGTGGGGGGGGGGGGGGGGGGGGGGGGGGGGGTAAGTTATGAGACCAATGATTTTGATGCAGGAAACACACTAAAATGTAGTCAGTTTCCTATTTGTCAGTCATGTGATATCAGTCATTATTGCACTATGTGGTGCTGCTTGACCTTTTAACCTCCCTGGTGGTTTGCGTTACATTTATATTTGATGTTATGACAGAATTTGTTCCATTTCACAATCTGATGAATTATGGAACAAAGTGATTTAAGGGGATTTTACACAAATGTCATGAACCACGATAAAAGACCCACTTCCACGCCTGTTGCTCATCACTGGAAGCTCTCCGGGTCACAGAGGGCTGAGCTGGAGCCTCCTCTGCCACCACTTCCTCTTCCCACCGTCAGAACAAAACTTCACAAAGGGACAGAAAGTGCACCTGAAACTTATGCTGGTGTAATGTTTCAGTTCAGCTCTCAGCATCTGGCCACACACACACAACCACACAGCAGAGCAACAGGATGGCAACTTTCCACAATAAGAGCACCATCTTAAAGGTCATGGCACTACTAAACTGAATACGTTTCTATTTTTGTGTGTTTTGGAGGATTTTGGTCACACAACAAGCAATTTCAAGGACATCGCATTGATCATCTGTCACTATTTTCAGATATTTCATAGCTTAAATATTGAATTGATTTATAAATAATCCAGATTAACCAATAAATCTAGAAGTCTATGAGAAAGTTCTCCTCCTTCTCTCTGATTTATTACCTCAGTAAACACTGTAAACATGAGTTTATGGTCTCTAGTTTCAGTCTTCTTCAGTACAGCAAGATGTTCATTTACTAAATTATGGTCCATTTAGAGTCAAACAGACCATAAAGCAGGGGAGGCTTTAGGGCGGGGCTACGTTGTGACTGACACTTTTAACTTTAACCCTTTCACAGTTTTCAGTTCATGAAAGCTAACTGTCTTGTTCAGCATTTGCTTGTAGTCCCTCTCATGTTGCAAAAAACCAAGATGGCGTCAGGCAAAAATCAAGATGGTGAAGGTCAAAAAAACAAGGTGACGAAGGCCAAGATGGTAAACTCTATAACCATAGTTCACTAACCAATGGGTGACGTCACGCTGACTACGTCCATGTCTTATACAGTCTCATTGTCTGCTCAGGTAGATGATAATCCTCTATATCTTTACAGAGCTAATAGCTGTTTGATGCTACATTAACGTCTGGATCTCATATAGAGCACCTTGTTTTAAGAGACCTGAAATAAAGATAAGAAATAATTCTGCTGAGAAACTTACAACTTGCCATATTAAAATGTGTCTAGTGTCGACTCTGACACATACAGCAGCCGGTCTGGACTCAGCAGCCGGTCTGGACTCAGCAGCCGGTCTGGACTCAGCAGCTGGTCTGGACTCAGCAGCCTGCGGTACACTGGATATGTTAATGTATTCAAACAGACCAAAGAGGCTTCAATCTCCTCTGCTTTAAGAATCACACTCTCACAGCCTTCAGTGTGTGTGTGTGTGTGTGTGTGTGTGTGTGTGTGTGTGTGTGTGTGTGTGTGTGGGTTGCTTCTGCCTTCCCAACACACCGAGACAGCCTGAGTGACATCAGACGCCTCAGGAATGCCACAGTAGTGAGAAAGAGAAAAGAAAGGAGGGGAAAGAAGAGAAAGAGATCCCTCTGGAAGGAGAGATGAGGCTCAACCAGACTGACTGGTTTGCTGGATTGAGGGGACGACGATCGCACTCTGGTAAAACCTGACCGACACGTGGAGCACGTTGTCGACTTGTATCTGTGTTTTTCCACTTTCCTCATGGAGTCCCTACGGTTAACGTTAGCATTTCATGCTACACCACACTGTTCGTCTCCTTTTAGTCAACTTCCATCTACATTTTATTTTATTTTATTATGTGCAATGATTTTAAGGATATTTTTGTTATAATGCTGGTAAACACAAGGACAACCCAAATTACCTGAGCCAGCTGCATATACAGTCAGCCTGAGTTCAAGGCAGGTTAATGCAGATAACACAAAGAAACGGCTGAATTCCTTCACCGCGTTCACATTCCTCGGCTGCAGAAGCCTGATCTCACCTATCAACTTAGCTCAGAGGTATCTAGGTTACTATCAGCTCACACCCTGTCACAAGAGGAAGTTCGTTGTGCGTTGTCACCCAGCTGGCGGCTGGTCTCTGACCAGCCACTGACTCACTGATCCTTCCCTAGAGGCGTCATGCATTACAGTGACGCAATACACCAACATGTGGGCTGTCGTCTGATGGACATTATCTCAGTGTTCATTTCGAAAACGAGCTAACATCTTCGCTCATTTCTTTGCCATGTTTTTACAACCTTTTTGTTGTAGCTGGTAGTTTATTGATTATTGTGGCAATAAATATACTAAAAATCATTACACCAACCTGTAATCCTATTTTGTGTGTTTATTAAATATATCCACAGAAATGTGTGTATATTAGGGATGGAAACTGATTATTTATTATTATAAAGTGGGCATGTCTGTAAAGGGGAGACTGGTGGGGACCCAGAGAACCCATTTACATCCACACATCTGGAGGTCAGAGGTCAAGAGACCCCTTTGAAAACAGCCATGACAGTTTTTCCTCCCCAAGGCTGGAGCGTTATTTTGCCTCCTTGCTGACAAGCTGTGACTGTTGGTACAAATGGATTTTTGTATTTTGTATTTTTTTTAAATGGATCTTGTCAGTTAACAATTAATAATCGGTTAACGAGGTTCGGTTATAGTTTGAGAAAGTCTAGCATCCCTAGTTTGTCATGGGACAGAACGGGACCCAGACTGGGCTGAGGAAGAGAGGTGGGTGGGAAGGAACACAATGGCACCGCGAGGAGATGATCTCCAGAGGAAAGAGAGACGGCGGGCGGCTGGTGTGCAGGTTGAATCAAGTTCACTGGGACGTGATTAGAGATTCTGGCTCAGGATCAGCTGTCTTGTGCAACTTTCATACAGGACTTCACTGACATGCATGAATGTAGACGGGATGAAGATTTATTTCCCATCAGTTCGCATGTGCTAACGCAGCCTATGATTTTATCGTGCGTGTACAGAATACCTTATATTGACATTAGCGTAGTCATGGTGTAAACAAACACCGTCTTCTGGACCTCGGGCCTCTTGTTAGTTCAACGCTGCCACTGAAGCCAGCGAGCAAACAGTAGCAGCAGTGTGAGAATGAATGGAGCCACAGAGGGCTTATCTTGATGCTGGGATTCCGGTGCATAAGTTACACGTTTACATTGGGAGTCATAAGCCACTTTATGGACATTTTCTCAACCATGCTAATGTGCGGAACAGCCCTTTAGAAAGACACCAAATTCATCGTGGTATACCTGCAGATGCATGTGACCCTTTGAATTCACACTCACAAGTTTTGACAATGAAAAACATCACATGTCAAAATGTCTGGTGACAAACCCTGACGTTCAGCTAATGTCCAAAGACAGTCCGGTCCAGTCACAAGACCTGTTCCATGCGAGTCCCTCTGCAGATCACACTCACACATCTAGAGATGGTGCTAATGCAGCCTCTCCTGTAGCTGTTGCTGTCAGGTCGCGCTGATGAATGACCTGATGGTAATTGACAAGAGCAGCATCACTTCTATATCCTCGCTCATTAGAAACACGCAGTCATGTAACCCGTCACTTGTCTGGATCCTGGTGTCTGTAGGTGCTGCTGTATGTGACAGGATAAACGGTGCAGAATAACCCCAGGGTGTTGTCAGTGTCAATACAATGTTCTCACTACAGCAGGATCCCTCCTGAAAATGTGACTGCAATGTGAATCTATTACTTGTTATATTCAAAGTTTGCTCTTGAACTCTTGACATGTTAGAACGCCTTGTTTTTAAGTTTCACTCTCACTTTTACAACATAGTAGGCAGAGTAGGCCCCTAATGACCCACATCTACGGCATGGTGCTTATAACCACTGATAACTCCTATTTAATGACCTGATAACAGCCCAATCAGGCGCTCGTGTATTTTTCAGATATTTGGAGTATTCAGGTTTGTAGATGCTGCAGCTGCAAAGTGAATCTATTACTGAGCTTCAAAGTTTGCTCTTGACCTTGAAAACAGCATTTGACAGCCACATCACATGAGCTTCACCAGCAGATGGAGTTCAGTCAGTAGTCATAGGGAAGACAGTTACCGTAGCAGCCGCGGTGCTGCGTTCACTGTCTCCGGTTCACTGTCTCCGGTTCACCGTCAGGAGAGTTACTGTAGCAGCCACGGTGCTGCGTTCACTGTCTCCGGTTCACCGTCAGGAGAGTTACTGTAGCAGCCACGGTGCTGCGTTCACTGTCTCCAGTTCACTGTCTCCGGTTCACCGTCAGGAGAGTTACTGTAGCAGCCACGGTGCTGCGTTCACTGTCTCCAGTTCACTGTCTCCGGTTCACCGTCAGGAGAGTTACTGTAGCAGCCACGGTGCTGCGTTCACTGTCTCCAGTTCACCGTCTCCAGTTCACCGTCAGGAGAGTTACTGTAGCAGCCACGGTGCTGCGTTCACCGTCTCCGGTTCACCGTCAGGAGAGTTACTGTAGCAGCCACGGTGCTGCGTTCACTGTCTCCGGTTCACCGTCAGGAGAGTTACTGTAGCAGCCACGGTGCTGCGTTCACTGTCTCCGGTTCACCGTCAGGAGAGTTACTGTAGCAGCCACGGTGCTGCGTTCACTGTCTCCAGTTCACCGTCTCCAGTTCACCGTCAGGAGAGTTACTGTAGCAGCCACGGTGCTGCGTTCACCGTCTCCAGTTCACCGTCAGGAGAGTTACTGTAGCAGCCACGGTGCTGCGTTCACCGTCTCCGGTTCACCGTCAGGAGAGTTACTGTAGCAGCCACGGTGCTGCGTTCACTGTCTCCAGTTCACCGTCTTCAGTTCACCGTCAGGAGAGTTACTGTAGCGTCCACGGTGCTGCGTTCATTGTCTCCAGCTCACCGTCAGGAGAGTTACTGTAGCAGCCGCAGTGCTGCGTTCACTGTCTCCGGTTCACCGTCAGGAGAGTTACCGTAGCAGCCGCGGTGCTGCGTTCACTGTCTCCGGTTCACCGTCAGGAGAGTTACGGTACCAGGCGCGGTGCTGCGTTCACCTTCTCCGGTTCACCGTCAGGAGAGTTACGGTAGCAGCCGCGGTGCTGCGTTCACTGTCTCCGGTTCACCGTCATGATAGTTACGGTAGCAGCCGCGGTGCTGCGTTCACTGTCTCCAGTTCACCATGAAGACAGATACTGTAGCAGCCGCGGTGCTGCGTTTACTGTCTCCAGTTCACCATTAGGAGAGTTACTGTAGCAGCCGCGGTGCTGCGTTCACTGTCTCCAGTTCACCATCAGGAGAGTTACTGCAGCAGCCGCGGTGCTGCGTTCACTGTCTCCAGTTCACCATCAGGAGAGTTACTGTAGCAGCCGCGGTGCTGCGTTCACTGTCTCCAGTTCACCATCAGGAGAGTTACTGTAGCAGCCGTGGTGCTGCGTTCACTGTCTCCAGTTCACCATCAGGAGAGTTACTGTAGCAGCCACGGTGCTGCGTTCACCGTCTCCAGTTCACCGTCAGGAGAGTTACTGTAGCAGCCACGGTGCTGCGTTCACTGTCCCCAGTTCGCCGTCAGGGAGCATTAACAGCTAATGCATGTAGTGTCACAGTAAAAGTCTCCACCACATTTAGTTTAGTTTAGCAGGTTGTCAGCTGTGTGTCCGTACGGATTAACTTTACCGATCGTCCAACAAACAGGATGTGTGTTTGTGCTGCCCGGTGGTTTCGTTCCTGCTGTAGCGTAACTTCAACTAGTTTCCAACAGACTGTGTGTGTGTGTGTATGAGTGTGTGTGTTGGCGGTGTTGTAGCTGTGAGCGTAGCTGTAGCAGACTGTGTGTGTTCAGTTTAACTGTCGGTGAATAAATGCTACGAGGCTACAAACTACAACTCCTCAGCAGGAAGTCCAGAGACAACTTCCTGTATCTGCACTCTCTGTTAAGGTGGTCCAGCCTCTTAAGGTGGTCTCTGCGTTTTTCTCAGCTTTTTAATTAATTATTATTTCTTTTGAATGTTTTACCATTATCGGTTAAACGGTTAATTATTAACATCCCTGATGTTAAGCTCTGGGGAATTGTGTTTTCCAGACGTATTAATTGATTAATGGTAAAAACTCTCAGATAAATCATCAGTAGTTGAAGCGCTGCTTTAATCCCCCTGCAAACTGCTCCACAGCTAAGATCCAGTGTGTGTTTCTTCCAGATATAATCAGTTCATCCACAGATGCTAAGCGTCCGTCTGAATCACTCGTTTCTCAGTCACAACCCTGACCTATCAGAGCTCACTGCCAGCTGAGCCCTGCTGCCAGACGCCGGGGTAAATAAAGCCTGGGTGGACTACAGCTCAGTAGCCCTCCTCGCCTTCACTCCTTCACAGCAGCTCCAGGATGTGATCCCCAAAATAAGCTGCGCTGCTCCAGATTGAAACTAGAACAACCTCTCTTTGTGTGTCTGCCAGTTTCACCAACACAGGTTAAATTCAGTGTTTAACAAGGCCTTTGTCCTCGGGGAGTCCCCTTAACCCACATCCAGGACTGCTGGAGGTATCTCTCCCCAGCAGCCACTAATACTGAAGACAAGCAGGCCTCTATTAACACATCACACAGGGGGGCATGTGTCAGTCCTGAACTGCATCCGGTCCACAATGCTGCACCTGAAGACAAGTCCAGGGCCCTGCTCAAGAGCACTGCAGCTGCAGTCCTGACTGCACCTTAAGAAGGTCTGCAGCAGCCCCACATAAGTCAGCCTAGAGGGCAGCTCCATCAATAAAGGAGGGGTGGTGTTGTTCATCCCCAGCCCCACCTGAAAGCGCACTACACTCCATCCTCACTGCAGGACTATAAACCCACTAAGTTGACACCTGAAGGTATGAGTGGCCCGGTGAGTGGCCCGGTGGCCAGGTCGCCCCCACCCTCCTCCCCACCACCCAGGCCCGCCGCATCCATCCCGCCCCGCAGCAGCACTCACCCAGTGTTTTGACAGCGATCTGCCGCGTCAGAGGCGGCGGCAGGTTGATGCAGACCAGATCCACATCCTGATGCAGCAGCACGTCGTCGATCCGGTTGGTGTAGAACGGTACGTTCATCTCCTTGGCCAGCTCCTCCGCCTCCTCCTGCGTCCGGCCCCACAGCGCTTTGACGGCGAAGCCCTCATTCTTCAGCAGCGGGATGATCACCCTGGCGGTCAGGCTGGTGCCGAACACGCCGACCCCTGGAAGCATGGCTCGGCTTTATTTGTCCGATCTCTGTATTTTCACTTTGTGTTGTGACGCCAGACCTGCAGCGGCAGCGGCGGCTGGACGGGAGGGAAGCGGCGGCCGGGACCGTCAGGTCGGCCATCCACCTGCAGCCAAACACCCGCCGTGCTGCATTTCCCCGTCGCCCCGGCTCTGCGGTCGGGCATGCAATGTCGTTATCCGGCCCGGAAAATGATCCAGAAAAACAGATGTGAACCCGGGCAAGGCTCCCTCGGCGTTAAAAAGAACAATTTAAACGCACCATTCCGGTCTTTACCTCGTCCACGTCTGACAGCGATCAGCGCCAAGCAGCGAAGGGCAGGTCACCTCCTCCCCGGGTCTGGACCTGCCTCTCCGGCGGGAGCCTCCCCTCAGATACAGCCAGGAGGAGGAGAGTACAGCCGGAAAGGAGCTTCAGCCGGCGGCGCACAGTCAGAGACACGGCCCGGGCTCCCTATCCGCTCCCCGGAGGACCCGCAGCGGCGGCAGCGCTACTCTGCTGAGGGCTGCTGGTCGCTGCGGCTCGGACCTGCGCGGTAAAGTCAGAGACAACGACAGGAAACGCTACTGTCAGGAATTATCAAAATAAAAGCTCTCCTGACGCGCATGATATTTGCCAATGTATGAAGTATTAAATAAGATTTAATAACGTAACAGAAAACAATGTAATAAACGTAGAAATATCAATACAGATATATTCATTTTTTAATATTTATTTAGTTTTTATTACACACCCTAAAGCACAAATTAATGTAACCAACCACCACATGGACGCAACCATATAAAACATACAATTTTAATAAATTAGTTATTTGTATCATTTTTATCCCTGTATATATAATTTTATTTATTCATGATAAGTACCCTAGTTTTTCATGCCCTTTGTGTAATTGTAGTAAAATAAAAAAAGCAATAAAAATAATACGAATAATAAGAATTATCATAACACTGTTCTTCCTCTTCTTCTTCTCCTTATTATGATTATTTTTATAATTATTACAATAATTATTAAAAAAACTAAATAAATTACAGCAATAGTTGTGGTGTTAGTATTACATACTGTACGTTGCACACTTTTATTTTAATGACCTTGGGCAGACCATTTCCGGTCTTTTGCTGCCTGTCTGTGTGTGACTTGACGTCCCGCCCTCTCCTCCCAGTTTAACCCTTCGGCTGCTGGACTGAAATAATCTCTCTCTGTAATATCCCAGTGATGTGCCAGGTGAGGTTTAGGAGAGCTTGCTGTGTTTTATATTATCTTTACCTCATTATTTATGCTCTGTCATATTTTTGTTTCTTTGAGGGAAAGTGACACTGCAGACATTTTTTCTCAAGATGCTGTTTTCAGATCAGTGGTGGTTCAAGAAGTCCAAACCAGACTGTCTGCCTCCTTGTGAATGAAAACACTTTATTGCTCATATTTACCACAAATGGGATCATACCGGTAGCTTTACTCTCAACCAGCGTTACTCACTGCTGCACAGGGAGCTGAACCCTAACCCTCCAGTACTACATCCTTTATGCTCCACAGAGCAGCGTAATACAGCCTGACAGGATGCAACAGAACACTGACTGTCACCAGGAAATCTCTTTTTAAAGGTTGACGATATGATCGAGATGAGCTGCTTTGCTCTCTGAACTGAGGAGAGGGGCTGAATGTCACCATGACTGAGTCCACTTTGTGCTGCTGTTCCTCTGCACTTCATCTTCGTCTGCACTCGCCTCACACACTGAGGCCTCCACAGCAGTTGATTCAGTACGTACTGACCTGAAAATACTGTACATCTTTTAGATCGAACTGACGAGTGTGTGGTTTGAGGAACTTACCCTAAACATCTTTATAAAGATACTAAACATCTGTCCATTGCTCAATGACTTGCATCCATTGTTGAAGCTACAGCGTTTTGCAATTTGTGATAGTCAAACCAGCAGACACTGATAATATCAGCCCACTTACCTCACATCTTACTATCACTGAGTGTTTGCTCTGAGTTCAGTGACAGGAAACCATATTCAAACAGCCAACACAGTTTGATTTAGCATTTATGACATACTAAGAAAGAAAGAAGTGCAAACACTGAGCTTTTTTTTATATTGTCAACACTGGCCTGTTCTTTGTTCTTATCTTTAAGTTGCATTGATCATTTTATTTGTTATAAGTTACAGATATGTGGGATATCCAGCCTTCACCATGTAAACAGTGTGACTGATGTGTCTGGCACATCTGGGCCAAGGACTGCACCAAAGGCCACAGCACACAGAGGTTTTGTTTGTGTACATTAAACATTTCATTTTAAAGGAACATGGACATCTGCTGATGGACTAAAGTTATACAACAACACGATTAGCATATTAGCAGCATATTAGCAGACTTGCTTTGTCACAGCCATCGGCATTCAATATGGCCACACAAGGCACTCTTAGCGCCAAGAGTGACTGTGGAGATGTAGTTTTAAGAGCGAAAAGACACACTGAGGGCAGGTGGAAGGGGAGGTGGATGGTCCAACAAACCCAGGACTTTCATCCAGAAGACCACTGTCAGGGTCCTGTGTGCTAAGCATCAGTTTGACAGTACAATCAGCTGTTCATTTGTGTCCCGTCACAATGTTCAGTTTCACTTTCACTATAAAAACGTAGTAGCTTTTAGCCCAACCATGTTCTTTCCTAAACCTAAACCTAACTAAGTCGTTTTGTTGCCAGAAGTAAAGTGATGCCAAAAGGCGTGACGCAGCCACCATATGGTTGACATTGTGTTATTCTAGCCCGTTCTTCATCTAGATTCATCTCATCTGGAGGCTCCAGGCTACATTCACCACCCACCACCAGATTAACACACTTTAATCACCATCTGAACTGTTGGGTCAAGTTGCATTGTGGGTAACGTAGTTGCTAGGTTTTGACAAGGAAGAAGAATACATGCAATTAAAAAGACAATATCTGTGGTTCTCCTCCATCGATTTTGATCCTTTTTTTAAAAACAAAAAAGGAGTTAAAGGAGTGCAATGTTAAACAGGTGCAGTCCTTTAAAAGTCACAGTTCCTGCTCTGAACACTCAGTTTAGTAAAATTGATGAGAGTGGCGTTGTGGGTTAACTTTACTCCAGTGGGTGCAACTGCAGGTACAGAAATGGTACAGATAAATACGTACTTAAGTATTTATTAAAATAACTCATGAGCAAACTTTTAATACGTTCATCAAGTTTTAGTTTAGTTCAATGAATGCATATTTTTTTCATTAAAAAAATAACCTAAGTTAAAATAAAACCTGCTCAGTCCCAAACACAAAGAATCCAAATAGCAGCCTTTTAACCGGCAGCACCTCTGCTGGCCTACAGCTGACAGGATGAATCAACAACATTTCAATGGACGGAAAAAGCTGAGCGTCATGGCTGGAATCAATATGGGCACAAGCATACAGTATTACACTGACGTGCACACATCACTGAACTGCTTTGCTGTCCATAGCTGCTGCTGCTGCTGCTGCTGCTGAGAATCAATGAGAAAATGTCTCACACACACATTCATACAGTTTCAACACACATCAGGTCGCGCTGTCAACATCCAGCATCTCCTATTGATTTGGTCAACAATGCACAGAGCAAACAGAAGAAAGAGACAGTACTTTGGACTGACAGACTGTGTAGAGAAAACAGTGAAAGAGGTCAAAGGTCAGCCAAGGCCGAAGCTCAAGGGTGTTCCTGTCAGAGGCTTTTTTTGGCTGAATGTGTAGCCGTGTGTTTCTCTGCTAAAGTCAAAGGAAGCAGCAGCTGAAGCCTTTTTGGATTATTTGGTAACAGGATTCAGGTTGTTGTTGCAGCCAGCTATACATAACTTCCTCCTTCAGTTACAGTAATACAACTTAAGCCACTATTAGCTTTTCAAAGCAGCCAATACTTCCTCCTGCACCATACATAATGAATGGAAACATGCCGACAGTAATGGTAACGTGTACAGGCCAGCTGATGTAACTCGTAAAGAATGAACAGTAAATTCTGGAAACATGAAAAACATCAAAACTGTCCGCTTCAGTCTGCCTCTTTTTCTCTGTCACGCTCTAATTGAATCACATGTTGGTATGGTTTGTTTGTGTGAGACGGGTCACGTGACCGGTCGGGGTCAGGCCTGTCGGTGCTGGATAGCTGATTGTCCAGTTAGATAGGAGGGGAGGTGCAGATGGGGCAGAAGCTGGCTGACGATAACCTGCTGTACATAGAGATGAGAAGCACTGAGGTTAATACTTTATTTCAACTTCAAACACATGAATAAATGAATGAGTGAAACAGGACACATTCTCCTATATAGACAGGCAGGTCAGGGTGTCGATGGATGCACCGTGTCCCCAAACTCTCTCAAATCTATTCTGTGTATTGGGTTTATGCAGACAGTCTTCCCATCTGTATAACAGATAACGTGTGGTTGTGGTTGGACTGAATGTCTCTCGAGTAGGTTTCTGAGTCACTCAGAAACAGCAGTCCAGTATGTGACGTGAAGATTTTTGAACAGAGGCCTCTAGTTGTAGCCATGAGTTGTTCCTTTCAGTCTCCTCCACCTCTCCACTAGCTGTGAGCCCTGGAGGCAGCTGCCCAGCTGTACCTGCAGACTGACACCAGTCTTTTCAGCCGGTTTGTGTAGGCGAGCTTGGACATCCTGTGTAACATATCACTGCGTTGACAAGCATCTGGAACGATCGCTGTCTGGATGTCATCTGATTCAAAAATATGCCCGTGCTTGATTTAACTCAGATAAATCTCCAAATCAGTGGCTGCCATCGATCTGCAGCATGAAGCCAGGTTCAAGGGAAGGCAAGGCTGCTCTCTAGTGGATAAATGCTGTTCCTCCAACCTGACCACTGGTGAGGACATTCACCACGATCCAGAGTACCACCACCAATACACCGTCACTGTTTCTGAATGATGTTTTGTTCAGCATGAATGTGCAGCGTCTTCCAGCTTTGTGACCCCTTAATGTGAAGCTATGTCTCCTTGGGACCCCTCATCATATGTAGCATGTGTCAGTTGAAGAGGAATGATCCCTTTTCAGACTGTTTCATCATGTTAGAGGTGTGAAAAGAGTAGCACCAGTGTTTCACAAGAAAGAAGCAATAAGAGAAAAGTCCAATTAAATACATCTCATTCTATGTATGGTTTCTCTAAATCATCTCACGATGTCCTGATCCCCAGACTGGGATCCTCTGTGTCCCCAGCTGGAAGAAACCTGGGACAGTATGTTTGTCAGCGGTGGGAAGGAGGGAACAGTCGCAGACAGACTTCACAAATCTTAAAAATCAGTATGTCAGTTAAAATGTTCAATCTCAAATTATGAGGATTCAAAGATCAGGGCTGGATTAACCTGCTATGGGGCCCCGGTCTGGACTGTGGCCCCCCTTTCACTGAGTTAGTTTGTTGTTTAAACTCAACAATATGAAGCATGTAAGCATAACAACAACTGAAATATTAAACGTTTTAAATTTAGACATTGATATAAAACAGGGACTCATGACCAGGAAAAAATGAGGATGAGTCACCTCTAAGGACCCCTGTGAGTCTGGAGTCCCAGGCAGGGTCCCTGGTCGGTAATCCAGCCTTCTTCTGAGTAGTTAATGATACCAGCAGTAATCAGTAAAGGGCAGTTCTGACTTCGAGGACCTGTTTAACTAGCTTAAAAACAATGAGCTGGTTTAGAGTCGACAGTAAAGAAGCTGGTAAAGAAAATCATCAAGAAAATGTATAAAAAAATAAATGAGTGGGACAAAGTGAGCAGTGATCGGGGTTCAAAATGGTTGAGAAATCATGAATAAACCCAGTAGTCAGGCAGCTTGGGGGCTTTTCTTATTTTCATTAATAATAGAAAATAATACTGTGTCACTTTAGCCACGCTAGCAGCGTCGGTCCACCACTGTGAAATTTCCCCCTTCCTGATTTCTTATATTTTTGCTTATTTGTCCCACATAAATGTTTCAGGTCATCAAACAAATTTTTATATAAGACAAAGTTAACCTGAGTAAATAGAAAATGCAGTTTTTAAATGATGATTTCATTTATTAAGTGAAAAAAAGCTATCCAAACCTACCTGGTCCTGTGTGAAACAGTAATCCCCCCCTGAAGGAGACCGTTGGTCCATCAGTTCCTGACCTCAAACTCAAGACCACCTGGGTTCTGCAGCAGGACCATGATCCCAACACACCAGCCAGTCCACCTCTGAATGGCTTAAAACCACTAAATGAAGGTTCTGGAGCGGCCCAGTCCAAGTCCAGACTTCAGTCCGACTGAGATGCTGTGGCCTGAACCGGGCCGTTGATGTTCAAACCCTCCAGTGTGGCTGAATTCAAACAGCTGTGTAAAGCAGAGTGGGCCGACAGTCCTCCACAGCCACGAACAGACTCATCTCCAGTGATCACAACGATTGATCTCAGCTGTTGCTGCCAAGAGAGGAACAACCAGTTATTAGGTTCATGAGCAATTACTGTTTCACACAGGGCCAGGTAGGTTTGGATAGCTTCTTACCCCTAATAAATGAAATCATCATTTAACTTTGTCTAATGTTAAAATTTGTTTGATGATCTGAAACATTTAAGTGACAAATATGCAAAAAATATCAGAAATCAGGAAGGGAGAAATACTTTTTCACAGCACTGTTCGGATTTTGGTAAATTTGGTCCAAATATCCACAGTGAGTGGAGTTTCTTTAATAGATTTTGATGGAGCTGCTTCTTGATGAGGCTTCGCTCAACCAGAGGAACCAGAGTCAGGACGCAGACAGCTTTTGGTTTATTTCAGCACTTTTAATAATTACTCAGAGGCACAAATACAGTTTACAGGGCTACCGTCGTCTACATGTGCGCCCACAAGTGACTTCCTGTTCCAGCCTGTGTGGCCTCCCAGCTGATGCAGACAACAGCAGAACTACACACACACACACACACACACACACACACACACACACACACACACACACAGTTCTGCTGATCCTCTCATCACCGAGGCTTTATTTTATTTCAGATAACATCAGTTCTGAACGAGAGATGTGATTGAACAAGAGTTTTATTTCTTCAGTCGAGCCTCAGTGACACCTTGAGGTAGATAACATTCTCCAGTCACCTCAAACATTAAACACACACTGCTGAAAATCCTATTTACCTCCAGAAACCTTTTTTTCATTTTAAATTTAGCAACTTTTGTTTTGGGTTTCATGTATTTTCTTTAAGCACAGCTACTGCTAGTCAGCTCAGTAACCAAATTAAAAACAAACTATAATAATTTATCTTTACAACTTTCAGACTTCTTAAATCTAGACAATTTCAAGTTTATTTAAACAGAACTGTGTTTTATCTTTGGTGGCTAAAATATAAAACTGAACAAGGAAACAGTTAAACCAAAAAGTGACAGTTAAACCAATCATCATCCTCCTGGTTGCTTCACTCTGGTTCTTAATACTTTCAGTCCAGGGTGCCACTGTATCCTGGGTGGGGTGGGTCGGGTCAGGTGGGGTGGGGTGGGTCAGGTGGGTGGGGGTTCAGTCCTGTATGTGGGACATGATCCATTTCTGATGAGTTGGAACAAAACACAAAACATCTGCTGCCGTCTTCACACATGTCGCCTCTCTCTCTGCCTCCTCCATAAAAATCACACTGAAAATGAACACTGAAAGTAACAGAAGATCAATTATAAGGTAACAAACACTACAGAGACCATGATGATAGAGTTACACAGGCATACATCAACAACTGAAGGAAACACAACAAAACACGGATGTTGCATTAACTGACAATCAGACGTTCTCATTTCCCTGCAGAGAAGCGCTGGAGAACACGTTCTGCTCCATGAAATACTGCACAGCTAATCGGGAAAAGAAACTGTGGAGCTACGTGTGAGAAAGGGTTGATGCTGGTTCCCTTCTTCCCTCTCACACCATCTTTCCACCAGCATTTAGACCCTGTTAGACGGCTAGAAATGCCCTGGAAATTGCACTATTAGTTACATTTGCTGAATTATTAATTAGCACAATTTTAAGAGCAATCTGGCAGGGATGAGCTCCTTTATAAAAAAATTATTGTGCTTTTTTAAATTTTATATTTATTAAGATTGTCAATGTAAAAAGCTGTGACTACTGTGTGGCCAAGCTCTAAGATGCATCTGTGATACTTCCACAGCTTCTTTTGTCTTTTTGGCACTTTTTCTCCTACACATGCTCATTACAATGAATCTACACAGTCTGCGACTCAAAGCCTGAAGAGTTTTGTTTGATAAAATAATATAAAAACAACATTGAAACATGAAATGTATGGAATTAATTGCGATCCTTTTCCAATGAGCTCATTCATCAGTATCTCGCCCCCCTTGTAGCGGTGTTGACCTGTAGGAAGTGTCGCTGTAGGCGGTAGAACCAGGTGAGAGTACACAACCAAATAAGTGCTGAAAGATGGGTAGTGCAAAGTCACGAGTGCTGTAACTACGTCCACATGGGAAGAATTACGCTAATTCACATAATTTGTGCTTTTACATTTTAAGTAAATGCCAACAATAATTCTGAGGGCAAATTAAAGCGCCAATCTATTTCTTTAAGCTACTGCACGCTGTCAAACAGCCCCAACTGAGCACTACTTCAGTCACCAGAAATATGTATACATCCTTCTATAAAGCTTACAGAGGGTCCTAGAATATTAGCTATGGCTATTTTCCCTATTACAACGATAGTGTTCTTTAAGGGTGGGATCATCAAGTATCAGTAGCACATATCCACCTGACAGAAGGTGATCCAACACGTGGTGCACGTTCAACATCCTCCCGGCCGGTCCGTCACTAAAGCATTGACAAGGCGAACAAGCACAGAGCAGGACTACAGATGCTGCTTCAGACGACCTTCAGCTGCACACATCACCCTTCTTCTGCAGCCTAACCAGCATGTTTCTAACCAGACTGCTTGTCCTCTCTGTACTTCAGACTGAAACCACTTTCTTAAAACTTATTTTAAATGATGTTCAGCACAAGTGGTGACGCAGAACGTACAGACCACCGAACTGTATCTAATGTTGACCTTTCATCCTGTGACTTGTCCTCTGTGCAGGTTTCTCTCAGGTCCGGCCATCGTCTCTACACCTCCCAGAGTGCAACATAGAAGACTACGAGGTTCAGCACACGTTCACTTCTTTGCTTATCTTTACACACAGTGAGCACCAGTAACAACATCGACACAAGAGGGAAAGATTATGAAAATGTAACAGAACATAACAACGTTTTTCAGAGTTAAATGAACGATATAAAGTGTCTCTATGCGCTATCTTCCACATGCAGGGGTGCTGTGGCCTGGCGTGGACACACACTGCGCTCGCTCAGCCAGTCAACTGATTCAACGCTGTTTCCTGCATCCTGGGGTCCTCAATCAAATGTGGTCCCGCCTTCCAGCAACCCCTGCCCCTTCATAAAAACCAAATTAGGCTCCTTCCCCGAAAATGCCCGGTGACCGGTATCCATGGGAACAGCCCATGTGTGCAGGGTGGGGCGTGAGAGTGTTTATTTAAGAGTAGATGGTGATGACTTCACGGCCGCCGCCTCGCACCAGGAGGACCCGGTTCAGACCCTCGAGGAGAACCTCCAGGAACTCCATGTCTGAGAGGACGGCAGTTAAGAACAAAATACAGATGTAAACAGAGTCATCCTGTACCACACGTCAATCCCTCCACGCCGCCTCATTCCTGCTGTGGCAACACTCCTGTCCATCACAGTGAGCATTCACTCACTAGAATGGTAGTAGTTTAACCTGCAAAGACAATCACATATTTTCACCTTTAAAGGGAAACTACACCCACTTTCTAGACTCATCCATGTTATTGCTATGGTCTAAGACAGTCCAAAAAATATTAGTGAACATGAACAACTCTCTCCTAAATCCCAAAACCAGAGTATGAAGTGTGGAGAGATGTTCTCGATCAGGGGACCTCAAACCGAAAAGACTTAAAAAGACTGGCATAGTCCTAATGAACCCAGATATTTAAACATATCAGTCTAGAGCTGAGTGTCAGTAAGTGCTTCAATTTCAAAATAAAGAACTGAGTGATTTTATATGATTGTGACACACACCAACTATACAGTATATTTAGTATAATCAGTTCAGCAAACGTCTCCCATTCATCGTCTATGGAGCAGCTCCAGACTTTATACACTGACTTCACCAGTTTGAGAGTAAACCGAGAGAGTAACTCATATTCAGAAATACTGATTGAACTTTACTAAGCCATAGAAATAACATATTATAATTCAAAATGTAGGTGGTGTTCCTCTTTAAAGTTAATATACAGTGCTGTGAAAAAGTATTTCCTCCTTCCTGATTTCTCATATTTTTGCATATTTGTCACACTTAATTGTTTCAGATCATCAAACAAATTTTAACATTAGACAAAGTTAACCTGACTAAATAGAAAATTAAGGGAAAAAATCTATCCAAACCTACCTGGCCTGGGTGTAGCTACTGAAACTGAACTCACTTTTCCAAAAAATGCGGTTAATCACAGTTAATTCAAGATATAACAAGGAGGGATTATTTTTTCACATAGGTCCAGGTAGGTTTAGATAGCCTTAAAATAAATAAAATCACCATTAAAAAACTGCATTTTCTATTTACTCAGGTTATCTTTGCCTAATATTAAAATTTGTTTGATGATCTGAAACATTTATGTGACAAATATGCAAAAATATAAGAAATCAGGAAGGTGGAAATACTTTTTCACAGCACTGTAGCGAGCATATAGAATATATACAGTCTATGATAACAATATGGTTGCTTATTGACATTTATCCAGCAGTTATGATTAGCCATCAGCTGGAGTCAACCTGCCCACTCTTCCAGCTCTGGTCCCCACCATGGAGGCAAATATGTGGCTCTTTAGCCGCTAAATGCTCCTCTATTCTCACCGGCTAGTCTCTAGTGCCTGATTGTTGGTGCTGAGCAGAAGTCCAGTGGGTTTAAGTACAGCTGAGAATGACGCTATGAGAGGTGACAGCGAACCAAAACACAGCGAAACAACAGCTAAAAGACAGCGAAACAAAGAGCTGAAACTCACTATGAAGCTCTGTAAAACCAGGAGGAGCTGCAGAGTCAGCGGATAAATCTTTCATGGTTCATGGCGACCTCTTTCACACGTCACGCTGTTATGATTTCATACATCGTTATTCTAAAAGCATGGATCGTAGCTGCGTTAAGGATACAGTTCTCGTCTCCTCCTCTGTTCTTCGGAGGTCCGGGCATGTTGAGTAGAACCAGGTGAGCTCCCTGCGACTTGTTGACCACCACCTCGTTCAGCTTAACAGCCGTGTGCATCCGACGGACGTTTGACTGGTTCCTGGTTTGACGGGAAGGTCACAGTGAGAGAGGACAGCAGTGGAGAAAACAACCCTAACTTTCATTAATGAAAAGGTGGGGAACAGTGATGATAGCAGGTGGCTGCTGAGACTTCTTCACTTCTTATGAGACCACTGCAAAACCATCAAATGTGAAACTAGACTTCTAGCTTTATGCTGGCATCAAACTACAATAGGACCTTTTCATAGCATACATACTGTCCCACAGAGCTTGAAACACAACAAAAATCTATGAAACTTTAATTTGATTGATATAAATTGTCTTTAACTGAATAAAACCTTTATTAAACTTGGTGAGAACAAGCTCTGCTTTTTATGTGGTTATACAACCAAAGTACTAATAACAATAATAATAATAATTAACTGTTTTTCTGACTTAAAACATCACAGACACAATGAGTACTTCTATAGAAAACATGTTAATAACATTTTATCAGGTTGCATTTTAAAGCATTGTGTTTGTCAGCCTCAGACACAAATGAGAAAACAAGGCCGAAGCACACTGAACTCTAAATAAAGAGGCAGCATTTAAGGGACATGCAGTATCACACCCTAAAGCCCACATGGTGTTTACAATGGTTTAGTCTGTCACAGCATTACACATGCTGCAGTCTTTTAAACTAACTGAATCCAGTTTAGTAGTAGTCAAAAATCAGAAATCTTCCATCTCCTATCTCTTTAAATGTTGCCTCTTTATCCTCATCTTCACAATGTTAGATCAAAAGCGATAAAGCACATGACGTCGACTGCCAGAAGCCATTTTACGTAAAGGAGAAAAATAAGACAACTCAACAAAATTCTGCTTTCCATTCTACTGAATAAGACAAACATTCAGATTTTCATGTCAAGACCAAATGAGCATTTGTTTTGTATTTGCTAATCACTTTGGATAAAAGTATATATGGAAAGCACAAAGTTGCTCATGCATACATACAATGTCTTCAGTAGTACATGCAGAGGTACTCGATCAACATACTGGTCAAACAGGAAGTCCATGCATATTAGGACACACAAACAAGGATGCAGACACACACACACACACACACACACACACACACACACACACACACAGAGGCACGAGCACATGAGCTGGAGGACACCGAACAAAGCTACAGTCACCACAGCAGCAGGACACAACCGGCCTAGAGCAAAAAGAATGCCACTTACAGACTCTCCCACTCTCTAGAAGGAGGAAAATGGGACAGAACAACAGAAATAGGCTTAGATGCTTCCTACATCAGCTCTCCACCACACTGCATGCTTCCAACTGTCCCGAACGGCCCGCTGTGGCACCCAAAGGTGACCGACGGAAACCCCAGACAGTGACATGGAACCGTTTGATGTGCACGGTGAGGCTTTGTGAAAAACACGTAGCCTCCATTTCTTCCTGTCCTGTGAGACTTTACTGTGTTTACAATGACGCCAACATTATGATCCCACAGAGGTGGACTGGGACACACCTGACGAAGTCCACACACTGACAGTATGGACCACAGACTGTGTATAAAGACGGACGACATGACGGCTCCCCAGTAGTGAAGACAGAACATCTGGATCGCCCCCTGCTGGCTGGCTGCAGTATAGGTCAGATGGGACATGGGCCAAACTAAAAAGTCAAATACACTTTTGGTTTCTGTCATTTCAGGTAGTTCTTGTCACACTGATGGATGTTGAAGTGTTCAGTTTTCTGATAAGTTTGGTTTTAAAGGAACAATGTGTAAAAATGTCAGCTAACATTTAAAATGGGTAACAACAGTCCAAACATTGGAGTCGTGGTCCGTCCGCTCCTCCGGTGTGACACTTGGCAGCGCACATTTTCACAAATTGAGGTTATTTTCTAGACACGACCGTGTTAGCGTCTGGCCAGCAGTAGTCTGAATCACTTCACCAGCTGTGTCTCAGATACTGGCTTCCTCGATAACCCAGCTGCACACGGACCGCTGGGACATGTGCCGAGGCTTTTCAGGATGCTACAATCTAATGCTAAGGTTTTTTACGTTGATCAAGTGCGTTTGCTTGTTTCCATGGCTGCAGAGGGTTCTGTTCGCAAGCCAGTTTGTTTCATATGTGGTGACGTTAAAATGGGCCGTGGACGGGATCACAGTGATCCAAAACAAAAACAGCACGTGAACAAAAATTACATATTGGTCCTTTAATGACCTGCTTTTACCTTTAATTGATTAATTACTCCTGGAGATGTAACTTTAACTTTCCATCACTGTCTATGGTTCATACAGTCACTGACCGTGTTGCTAGCTAGATTAGCAACATTTCCACTGACTTAATAAAGTTAGCCAGACACACAGATGATGTTTCTGAAACACCAATCATGAGAGTGTGTATTACAACATGTGTCAATTAGATCATAAATGTTGTTATTATGGCGATATTATGGTTAGTTGTTGTGACTTTCTACAGCCATCGTGGTGCTAACATAGCAAACTGTCGCCGTGCTCCACGCCACATGATTGGCTTAGGCTGCCTTCACACCAGATCAGGCGCTGCAGTGAAAACACAGGCTATGATCTGGTGTGAGTGCAACCTTAGGCATGTGCTTAGGCGGGATCTCGATACCTTGCTCCGCCCCTCATCACCACCAAGTAGACTCAAATTGTCATCACCGTATAAGATGGCAGCGCCAATATCCTGGATATTCTGACTTCACTTTGGTAGAGTGGGAGGAGGTGGAGACGTGTCGTCCATCTTTACACACAGTCTATGGTATGGACAGTATGGGACGAGGAGGTGTTAGTCTAAACAACAAATGTGCGCATGTGATCTGCGTGGTCTGGCCATGCACTAAGACTGAAATGGCTGATAGTGTACACACATGCGCACACACACCAAATGCAGCCTGAATGCACACCCCATGCAGGAAGTCGTCCCATTTCACCCTGTCAGGCTTACTACTACTACTAGTACTACTACTGCTACTACTGATACATCTACACATGCTGTCCTCCTGCACTGAGGCGTTGGCACCATCCTGAAGTACTGTCAGTACTGCATGTGCTGTAGTTTACTCTTCAGATCTTTCTAATACTACATAGATTTTGACATGTTAAAACTCTCAAAAAGCTGTTCAAAATGGTGCAAATGTCTCTCACAAGGCACATGCGACACCATTATGCTTTGTACTTCCACCTTTACAGCAATTTCCAGTAACATATACAGTAGACTTGACACTCCTTAAAGCTACAGACCTTTCACTTTCCCTTCTGTTGATCTCCTCGGCTACACATGTATGTACAGAGGGTCATCTTTTGGCAGGTGTTTAAACAAACGTATACTTACGGTTTCATGTTGAACAGGTCGCGCACAGCCACGTTGGCGTTGCACTCGCGGTTACGGTTACGCTCTGTAAAGAGCTTGTCCTTGGTCCAGGTCATGTGAACCCGATCGGGCCCGGCGTCTGCCTTGTCATTTATCGTGGCGTGAGACGCCGTGTTTCTGTCATGGATGAGCTGGGCCTGGGGTGGAGGGAGGACACATGTAAGTACTGACCCGGAGAGACTTTAAGGGAGGGACGAGATGAAACACAATCAACAGAAGAAGAAGAGAGGTGGCAACTCAGTAATAACTCTAAGACACAAAAGAACGATGAGAGGATAGTAGGAAGTGATTGATGGAGAGAAACAGAGTGGTGCAGGAATGAGGCCTAAAACCTTGAAATGAGTCAGCATTTTATCACCTCCTGTTTCGTCACCATGTTTGTAGTTAGATGTCTGAAATAAGGGCTGTAGTTAACACAAGCTGAGGAGATTTTAATGGTTTGTTCTATGATATAAAACATGTCAGTAAATAGCCCACTCATGAATTTTGAAGCTTTTGTGTGTCCTAAAAAAGGGACAAACTAGGACCAATGAAGAAAGGAAACCAACAATTTTCCTTCTACAAGTCGGGTGAAACCATGCAAGACAATAATGAGAGGAACCTGTTTAACAATTACACCAACACACATGGACCACAAATGAACAAATACACACATCACCAGACAGTCTGGAGGTCCCAGTGGGGGCTGAAACACAACATTTATGGCTGACTGACAATAACAGAGCAGTGGTGGTGGGAAGGGACAGAATGATGTCCATGCATTCAAACTGGATGCAGGGCTTCCAGAGATCATTACACATGCTCATGTATGTGACTTAAACACAGATAAAGCAGCTTACGATGCAGGGATGGTGAAGGGATAAAACAGCAGAGCACAGCAGAGGAGGATTAGTACACTGTACATCATTATTATAATATACTGTAGCTGTAGTATAAACTGGTTTCATTACATATGACAACAACTCTGTTCACCACCGTCCCTGTACCACAGAGGACAATGTCAACAGTTATGTAACCACAGCCAGTGACAATAAATGACGGGGTTATTATCATCTGTCATCATACAGATATGGATTATGGCCTCTGTGCTGCTTGGTATCAGCTCATATTTGATGCACACATAATGTATCTTGATAAAACACAGGCAGTGCTAGTAAAACAGCAGGCTGACCATGTCACATGTTTAGGCCTCTCTGATTTAAATATGCTGTTGTCCTAATGTAGAAGGGAGGCTGTGTGTTCACTTTCTGAAACATCATCTTCTACCTGTTATGCTTGTAGACTACTAGCTGTGACTGGTAATTTACAGTACAGTAGTACAGTAGTTACAGGTATGAGGGTGGGACTGAAAAAGAGAGTTCAGTATTGTCAGTATAAACCACTCTTGGTCTAGTAGCCCTGTGAGGCTGTAACGCTCAATACACAGTCACATGAGTCTATCCCCAGACTCATCTAGCTGTGCTTTGTGCACCGACATGCTAACATCAACTTTCATCTCAAAGAACAACTGAGCTTAAAAGGGTAGTTCTGACTGTTTGAAGTGGGGTGTATGAAGTATTTATCGATAGTCAGTGTATTATCTGCAGTAGATGATGGTCGGTACGCCCATAGTTACAGACAGGAGTACCAGCACGGGAGCAAATTAATGTACTGATGTGGACGTGGGCAGCGGCAACACAGGCTTTAGACACCAAAAAAAATCAATATCAATGTAAGTGGACACTATATTCAGAATATTTTCACTGCTTTACCTCGCTGTAAGACAGATATACAGTCTATGTTTCAGATGGGGAACTGAAGCCTCTCTATGCCCTTGACGTAGCAACCAGATTTTATGAAAAAAAAAACAAAAAAAAAAACAGTACTTTTACCTCCAGAACACAGTAGTTTTGGCTGGTTAGTCTGCGTTATTCTGTGACTTTGGTTAGATCAAATTCACTAAAGTCTCACAGTAACACAAATGACTAACTGATCACTCCTGTTCTACGAGGTAAAATAACAGTTTTTTTTCAATGGAGTCTGGTGGCTTTGGCGAGAGCATAGATGGATGAAACGGCTCCAGTTCCTCGTCGTAAAGGGTTGTCTGACAGCAAGGTAAAGCAGTGAAAATATTCTAAATATGACTGAACTTTAACTGATATTGATTTTTTAGGTGTCTAAAATCTGTGTTGCTGCTGCCTCCGTCCACATCAGTACTACTTTGCTCCCGTGGTGGTACTACTGCGTTTCTCCTAGCAGGGGCCGACCGCTATCTACTGTAGGTAATACACTGACTATAAATAAATACCTCATACAACCCCACTTCAAAACACTATCCCTTTAATTAGACCTCATTCTGCAGTAAACTGAAGCTGACAAAAAGGCTTCAAGTTTTCAAAGAAAAGATCTCAGGGCATCAGGACAATTCTCAAGATTTTAACACCGAGCAAAAGTTTTACACAGTTTTCAGGTTTCTGAGACAACACTGTCCACTCTTTCCCCTCATGTTCGTGTAGCGGTGGGGTGGGGATGAGGTGGGATGATGGAGGTAATGGGAATTCAGGCAATGGGCTGGTGTTCACAAAGCAGCTCTCAGTGACTATACAGTAAGTAGCACTACTGTTAGGCCAGTCTGGACTTGTGGTTTAATTGTTAGATATCGAAGCTGCAATCTGTAACCATGGACCAGGCTCTCTTTCTGGGCTATTCATAAGCTTGATTGTCAGTGACCTTATCAAATAGGCTACTAGCGTTTCACACTGCTACAGTAACTAACCTGCAGTCCTGGGCTGACTACGGCTTCACACATTGTAGCGCCGCTCCGGAGCAGCTTCAGCTCTGGTGTAACATGGTTACTCATCATCTAACTATCCTGAACTGGTGCTAACACACTGTGTGCACATGGTGCATCAGCCATGAGTTGATGCTATGAATGAGCTCTCATACGGTTAAAAAGCACAATGGGTAACCCAAGAGGAAAGCATTTTCCTCCATTTCAGACTTTAAGCATGTGCCTTAATGATGCCAAAGATGTGTTGATTTAAAAGAAGCAGTAACTCCAACTCTGTTTTATGGTAAATATCTTCAGCAAATTATGACATTTTATTATTTAAACAAAAGCTTGAGGTACCTTGGTGAGAAACTCTAATAAAATCTGCACTTTGACTGTGCCCACATTTAGACTGAAAGTTCATTTTCTATGGTACTACTACTATTAAACAGTATAACGACTCCTCCATCCTTCCTTCCCATCTGTGGATTGGTTATTCTGTATACGCATCCCACACTAGAGGTTGTGATGTATGCATCACTGACTACTTGCACAGCAATTATTTTAAATATGGGACTAAAATGTAATTTTCTGAGTCCAGATTTTAAACCGTGATGACGATAAAAGTCATTGAAACAGTCAAAGGCCATGCAGAGACTGCAGCCAAAGATCCAGCTTTGTGAAGACAGGTTTGTGTGTCTAACAGTGAGGGACAGTGGGTTGACAGCACCAGCTACCTCATCCTCCTGAGTGTCCTCCGCCGCGGACGAATGCCGGCTGCGGTTTGTGCTCGGCGCGGGGCCCTGGTTCTTCCTCCGGATAGAGCTACGCGATTCGTCAGTGATACTCTGAATCTGAGCGGTGTGTGGCGCGGCCCAGCGAAGCAATGGCAGATGAACAAGGAAAGGGGCCAGTTGTCATGTAATGCAGCCGTAGACCAGGTTTACTCAAATACTGTAGCTATTTGTTAATAACCTTTACATGCTGTGTAGTCCGACCTGTATGATGCTAAAACTACTTAAAGTTTTGTGATGATAACACTAACACACTAACAGGGAGGAGCAAACTGCAAACTACATTCACTAGCAATAATACCATCTTTTTGAAGATGTTTATGAGCTAATATTGTTAGTATCTCCTCTAAGACACATCATAATAATACTGTGTCCTCTTGTGTTGAATTGGATTGCAACTACAGAGACAAAGTGACTGTGAGTACAGGCTTGTGTTCAGGTAGATGAAGTGTACATTACCTCTCTCTCCCTTTCAGTCCTGGAAAGCTGCATCTGTTTCAGCATCTGAGACCTCTGCTCCATCACCAGCGTCTTCTCATAGGTGAAGGCTGAGATGTCATTATCATGCTGCACAGGAGAGGACGGAAACACTGTTATCAAGCTTGGAGCAGCAGCAATCAGCCTCATCTGTATTAGAAGACTGTGAGTCGGATTCCAATGTGGAGATACATCATTACCATCCTCTATCAAACAAAGTCTCACCATCTCCACCACTTCCACTTCTGCATCCAGTCGCAGGTGGTAAAGGAACATCTGGAGATCTTTCTTCATTTGGATGCTGTTGTCATCCATCTGAGCCACAGTGAAGATACGCATCTTACACTTCCTCCACACCTGGAGGACGGAGAGGAGAGACACTATTGTCATAGAAAAGCACGACCATCAGTCAGGGATAGAGGGGTGAGAGATGAAAGTTACACCCATGTTGTAGAGGGATGATAGATAGGCGTGTATGAAGGGGGGATTCTGGGCAAGAATATGAAGAGACAGACGAAAAATATGCTAAAATAATGAGAATAATATTTCAGAGATGACACACCAACCTTGTGCTGTCGCAGCAGGAAGGGCAGCAGCATCAGCATGCCTCCATCGTGGACCACCCACCACACGTCGATGGTGCCCTCCCCCAAGCGGTCCTGGTTGGTGGGGAAGCTGTCCACATTCTTAGCCACAAGCAAGGCATGATGGGCCGCTGTGGACTCCCGCACTGTCTCTGGATGGATAGAGGGAGAGAGAGAGTGTCTAACTCTTTTCCACTGCATGGTTTGGCTCAACTTCATTCTCTCTTTTTTTTTTTGCGTTTTCCACTGACAAAAGTTGTGGATAGTACCTGATAACTGGTACTTATCGCCTCCGTCGAGGTTCCAAAACCAGACCGTGGTTGGTTGACAAGGTATCTGATGTCTATGGGACATTAATCTATTGCCATCTCAGTGGAAAGACTGAATAAGCTGCTATGCAAATATGATCATATGTCATTATGTCCTATAACTGCCCACAATACTCATCTGATTACACATTTCAATATATGTACTCCAGTTTATTTGCTGTCTCCTGCTTGTTACCTATGAAATTCCTCCACGACTGCGGGTCGTTGGACTGCCTCCAGGTCCCGGGCCAGGCCATTAGGACCGTGTTGTGCTTCATGCCACCCAGCCCTGCAGACTGGATGAGGTGGGAGACGCCGTCTCTGAGGTTTGAAGACACCACGACATGGCAGAAACCCTTGGTTCGCTCTGCTGACATGGCAGACTTGATGTTCTGAGCAGAGAACGACAGAATAACAGCAAACATAAAGTATGAAGGAGGTGGACATCAATACATTACCGATACCGCAGAGACTATCAGAAAGATTTCTTTTTCAAAAAAAGATGCCATGGCTATTCAAAGGCAAAGAATCCCTGTTTAATTATGAGCACTAACTCAAAATGACCATTCAGCACTCTCATTAGTGTCCATTCAGTTCATACTGATGCTCTGGTCTAAAGCAGTCTGTGTAATCTGGAATCCAGCTCCTGCACATCATTTCTTTTACCGGAAAAATAATCCACTGATTAAAAATGCTTTTGAGGACAGTCAAATCAGGTTGCACAAAGAGAATCAAATGATCGACTCAGTTTGGCCAGTAGATGGCAGAGTTCATCTGCAGTTGAGGTGTAAGATGCTTCCTAACACTGTGAATCCTGACTGACACAACTGACTGTATTATGAGCCCAACGCTGAACCTTAAACACTGAGTTTGACTGTAACACTTAGCAACGGACGAACAGATGATAAATTAAGGTGCATAAAAAAACAACTGGTGTTTTATCAGCAACTATGAAACCTGAAATCCCACTTTTGGAGGAGTTGTATGAGGAGTGCAGAGCAGGGTTAATATGACAAACTAAAACTGGAACTAAAACACAAATAAGCAGTGAAAACTATTGTTAGTAAACTGAAACTTTCAATTTTAGTTTTTCAGTTTTACTTTTTTAAAAATTAATATATTGCGACTGAAAAAGGAGACAGTATGAATTTCCACCAACACTGGCAACACTGAATCACAGAAATTTAACAGACTGGACATTCAAGGAGATTTCACTAAGACAGCTGCTTCAGAGACACTAACGTAGCATGAAGATCAAACATTAAACGTTACGGCCATTCCTACACAGTTCACCAACCGTGGATTTTATATGAATATGTACCTACATACTTCTGAGACTTATAACCGGGCCTGACAAAACTCAAAAAATATATAAAAACTAAAC
The DNA here is from genome assembly GCA_947000775.1 of Pterois miles. Classification (NCBI taxonomy): domain Eukaryota; kingdom Metazoa; phylum Chordata; class Actinopteri; order Perciformes; family Scorpaenidae; genus Pterois; species Pterois miles. The sequence continues at coordinate 2,060,914 of CAMQGK010000586.1, read as the reverse complement.
CTTTCTAAAAAAAACACTCTATAAAACTAACTAAAACTTAACTAAACAGAAATCAAAAAGTCAAAACCAAAATGAATTAAAAAACTAATTGAAACTGTTACAACCTCAGTGCAGAGATCCAGGCAACATTAACATGACAAAATAATAATAATAATAAACTGCATGGTGGTGTACTCATTTCTACCATACCTGCTCAGCCTTCTTGGCCTCGGCGTCTTTGGTGAGATAGGTTCCCTCTAAAACATTCCCCACTATTGTGAGGCCTTTCCCTGCCTTCAGCTGGGTGGTGAGGGACAACAGACGAGTGTGTTTGACTCCTTGATCCGAGTCAAGATTCAGGAGCACCAGCAACTGAGGCCTGGGTACATCATGAGAGAAATGGAGAGGGGGGATAAAGTCTGATTTCATTGCTTGGCAAGGTGGTGAAAGACAGACGATGCTTACATCTCAGAGCTTCATGAACAGCGACTAATATCTTTATATGTTCAACATTTTGTTGTCACACAGGCCTATCATTATTTGGTAAAAGTAACACCACAGTAAAAAGCACATTATTTCTTTACAGAAGGTGTGGCAACATTATTACAGCAGCAGCTATACAGGGAGACCTAACAGGGGTTGAACAGGGACCTATAATCTGATAGTCCAGCATAAGACTAACAGAAGAGGGGCAACAGTTAATACAGCTGCTTTCAATGAGAACCACCCTGAACATGCCAAGAGAGTCAATGAAACGTGTTTGGTGTTTGGACAGACGGTCTGCAAGGTCAGCCAGTGTGTGCCACTGTACAGTATAAAGGCTCATCAACCTCTTCTGTCAGATTAGGTAGAGGACCAAGAGATTAATCAAATTCACCCTGCGTCTATTCTTGTCTCGCTTTATTCCACCGCTACAGGGACAGGTGGCACTATGTCAGCTGTAACCACACACACCTACATACACATGCATACTTGTACTGCTATCTCTGGGAGAACCCAAAGTGACAAAATGCATTCCCTCGCCTCTTATCCTAACCTCAACCATCACAACTAAATGCCTAACCCCAACCCTTACCAAGAACCCATGGGCTATCGCTCTGAATTATGATTAGCCTCTGGGGGCAACAGCCAGTCTTTCCAGTGTAGCCAGCAGATATCTGGGCCATTTAGCCTTTAGCCTTTAGCATGTGCTGCTCATTGTTCACAGTCTGATTAGCAAATTGTAACGTGAAAATGGAGCTGGAATTTAGAGACGACGCGTATGGCCGGACTGTTTCACAGGTAGCCAGGTTACAAGCTAATTTTAAACCAACAAAAAGCTAAATCATCTTCGGATGATAGCCGGTGGGTTCTCAGATTGAATTTCAGCCAATGCGTTAAACGTCTAGGACTCCACATGGACTGTTCAACCAAAGGCTGCTCAAACGTGATTGGCCAGTACTACTCGGACTAAAAACAGATACCAGAATGCTTCCGATACCAAAACCTTGTCCCGTTGCCGACAGATTCTACATTTATATGCAGATATCTGTTTATAGAGATTACCCTAACCTAGAACTGATTCGAACCTGACCCTTTAAATCAAGTCTGAACGTTCTAACAGGCCTCTGAAGAAATCAGCTAAACTGAACTCACTTTCCAAAAATGTCCTCACTCTGTTGGTTAAAAACTTGTTTCGGTCCCCACTATGTAGCAAGTACAAGGACACACACACACACACACACACACACACACACACACACACACACACACACACACACACACACACACACACACACACACACACACACCTGAGTGTACCTCCAGTTCTTAGTGTGTGGCGGAGCCTCCTCGAGGCGAATGAGGGCGTATCGGGCTGCATTAAGAGACAGGCCTCGGATGCCGTCTCCCCACTCCTTCTCTGCCCTGGAGCCAACAAATGATCGACCAGGAATTATTAACAATAACAAGAAAACATGAGAACAGACAGAACGGTAAAAACTAAAGCCAGAGGATGGATGTCAACAGTGTTACGCTGTTTTCACACCTGTTTGGTGTGGTTTAAATAATGTCCTTTGGATCTGTGACGACATTTTGTTTCGACATATATCAGTAAAAAAAATCTTTCTTTTTGTTAAGAGAAGACACCCCAGACAAAAACTTTGGTTTCATGCCCTAGTTTTTAAATTTTGGGCTGGTTTTCTTCTATAACATGTCTTCATTCAGTTCAGTGGAAAGAAAACATGCAAAATACACATTTATGTGTTTATTTTACTACTTTGTCTGTTTGTGTCTGTAGCTTTCTCCTAAATTCACTAAAAGTTAACATTAGACGATTATAATTATTATATAATGCCTCATTAGCATATTTAAACAAATATTTATGGAAAACTTGTCATAGATACATCATTTAAAAGGTCTTCTGTTAAGGGACATTTTAAGGTTTTAAGATCTTAATCTGTACTGACTGACTGAGACAAATAACACAGTGTAACACTACAACACAATAAAGGGGATTTTTTTGAATCTGTACATTCCCCTCCATTTAAAGCTGCATTTACTGCCTGTTCAATGTATAGCAATGTGAAGATGTCTGATCACATACACCATATCGTTAAAGCATTTTATATTCTGTGTATAATGTAAGTTTCTGTGAGCACACTTTCTCAGCTTAACTTCTTTCATTTTTCAACTTTTACTTGTCAAGGATTTACTGTGTACCCATGAAACAAATGCCTGCACACAAAGTCAGTCTTACCCTCTGTATTCAATGTATTTGTAGATGCAGGTAGCGATGGCCATGGCCACAATCGCATAATACCAGGAACAGATGAACATGAGAGCAAGACACAAGCTCATTCCCAGGAAGGACAGGGCCCTGGAGGAGACAACACAGTGACTTCATACAGTGCCGGTCCATTTACAGAGCAACTGGTTCGGGTTTCTGCACGTCAGTGGAAACGAAACCAGTTCAGAGTGCACCACTAGTGTTGTCATACATTATCATTGAACTTCGTCACGGAACTGATCTCAGAAAAGGCCACAAACCTCACTGCTCATACGTGTCTATGGCTGTTTTTATGTGGGATTCTTGGCATGTATTGTAAAATCTTCACAAGGAAAACCTCAGCCAACAGTCGGCTAAACCAGAGGTTCCCAACCTATTTTCAACCTATATTCTGTTACTGTAATGACTATTTCTCTCCTCAAATGTTTTCAGAAACACCCTGTAGTTACTGTTTAGCTGTAAAATGAGACAGTGTGCTCTGACCGGTGGGTGGTGCTTAGTATTTCCTCCACTGATATCAACATGGCTGCCGGGTCACAAACTTTCTCATTTCAAGCTAAACAGTATACAAGAAGGCCTCTTCACCCTCAGTGAAGCCTTGGCCGCCGCTAGTAGGGGCTGAGACCCTGAAATGAATATCCTCTTCTTTCACTGTGAGAAGGTAAATGTAAAGAGTGACTTGCAGTGACCCTGTACATGCCAGACTGAATAATTCATCACCCACCAGTGGTAATACTTGAAGCGTGGTCTCCAGTTGGGCGTCCGCAGGAGGGTCTGAACTGCACAGGCCAGGTTGACAAACAAGTAGCACATGAGGAAAAACCTGTGGAGGGGAGACAACAACTTATCATCTAAATCTCCACTTTATGACTTCCTGTAAGCGGCTTTAAGAAGCCAAATACTGACGGGATCACAGACTTTATCTGTTGATCCTATTTAATGGAAAGAGAGTGTGTGATATTACTACGCAAACAGACACTGACATGGAGAGGATGGGAGCCACGGCGTCCAGGGAGGCGATGAGGATACCGATCTCACAGATCCCAGCGGTCAACAGCAGGGCCCAGGTAGGTTCTCCGTTGGCTTTCCCATGACCAAACACCTGATACACACAGCCAAGTATGAAAATTAGGGCTGTCATTTGATTCAAATATTCAGTCGTAATTAATCACATGATTGTCCATAGTTCATTGTAATTAATTGTAAATTAATCACAGTCATAACATGGCAAACTGCAGGTGTCAACAGCAACGTTTACTTGCGCCAAATTTCTCCAATCCGATCTGAACCTCGGTTGATCGGAAATTCCAAATCCCATGTTTACACTAAATAAAAGATAGGATAAGATAAGATGAACCTTTATTAATCCCCGGAGGGAAATTTGGGATGATGATGAATGATCCGATCATGACGTGCGTATATGTGCACTGAGCGTTTAACCAAAACCAAAACCTAATTTTCCAGAAATAGTAGTAGAAGAAGAAGCTGGACTTCCTCCTGTGTTGTAAACAAACGCTGCGTTCTCTGTCTCCTGTCACGCTGACGTAGCGCACATGCTCAGTGGAGATAGTTTTACCTCAACCAGGAAGACATGATCCCAATGGGTGTGTTCATGGACGCCGATCGGAACAACGATCGGCATAAACCACCTCTCTCATTCGGAATGAAATTTCTTTCCAATTGCACCGCATCGGATCAGAATCTTCCGATTGACGTGTTTACATGGAGCATTTTTGATCTGATTGGGCCTTTATTCCGATTATTTGCATCAAGGAAGCTTTACAACTGAATCCATTACAATTTGTGTTGATGCCTTATTATCGCGTTAACTTTGACAGCCCCAATGAAAATAAGCACATTAGCAACAGCCTGACGACTGCTTTAACTGTATTAGTGTTATGTGTCAAACCTGCAAGAAAGGCACAATGCCGTCTCGTGCGATGGCCTGCAGCAGGCGCGGGGCGCCGGTCAAACTCTGTAGCCCCGCCCCACAGCAGGAGAAGAACGAGCCAATCACAATAACCCAGGGTGAAGGCCACGATAGTGTGCCTATGACAAGGTTCCCTTTCACTGCGTCACCAAATCTGCAATGCAAAAACAATCATATATGTATTCACTGGGTCGTATTTTATTATTCAGCCATATACAATGCAGGCGTGGTTATAGTTATAATAGTTCATTTCCTTAACATAAAGAAAGTCTGGTGATATGCTTCTTATTTAAATTGTCAACAGATTCTCTAACAAGACCCAAAGTAATAATGAATGTATCCTAGTAGAAAGTATGGAGTGCTACAGGGATGAGTCCTAAAACCCCAAAGTGAGTTTTATTTTAGCATTTTAGCATTTCATGTTCCCTCGACTGGAAGTCAATGGGTTTTTAGATAGAAGCCTCAAATAAGGTCTGTGGTCAACAGAAGCTGAAGAGATTTTAATGTTTTGTTATCCAACATAAAATACATCAATCAATACCTTACTGGTGCTGGGACCTTTAAAAAAGGCAGCTGCTGACAAGTGGCTAAATGAGTCGTGATCACACCTCGTTATCCTCCTCGTGGTGTATAATCATGCTCATGTGACCTTGGAGTAGCTCGTTTGTAGCCTAACATTAGCTTTATCCTTATCCCGAATGCATTCACGCTTCAGAAAACAGAAATGTGATGTTCATTTGTGGAGATTACCTTGCTGAACAAAACGTGTAAGTATCATAAACGATAGTTTGCCACATAGCTTATTTTCTGCAATAATCCTAAAACCAGTGGAACGACCCTATTGGCTTTTTGTGGAGGGAACCAGGGTGACGCTAACTTCCTGGTTGGCTGACAAACATACATCATCCCTTGAGCACTCTATTATTTGTGCATCATCCGTCACTCAAGATGACTTGCCAAAGCAACAAACTCAATTTGCATAAATAATATTTGCAAATAGCAACAAACGGACCTTTGGTGACATGGAGAACCATCCAACCTATCTCTCCAAACGTTAGGCTCTACCCAGTCTGTCTGTGGTTCTCCTAAACAACAACTGCTCATGAATAAAGGCTTTCATTTCTTAAAAAAGGCTGAATACGTTCCTAAAATAACTGGGCCTTATTTATTTAACAAGAGGAAATAAAGCATTGGTTGGGGATTATGTTCGGCTGCAGATTCTGTGGGATTGAGTCCAAATAAACTACAGTGTGTGTGTTGGTGGTAAGGAACATGTCAGTGGTCTAATGACGTCACATCAATGCAAAATATCTGCGAGGGGCCGAGTCTGAAAAACAAATCTGAGCGTCTAGTGATGAGGGCACTCAGTTATTATCCATCTGCCCTCAGGAGATGATGCGAAATGAGCAGTGGGGGAACAAAACCAGTTTCTTTTATAAAACCACCTTTTACAAACCATATCCATGTGTATCAGTGTGTGTTAAAGTCTTACTTGTCTCGAAGCAGAACTCCTTCAATGCAGGCGCCGAACAGAACCACACAGGTGATGTCTGACGTACTGTTCAGGAGAGGAAACTGAATCCACGGGCAGTCTTCTCCTTTTAATATTGCTGTAAAGCTAAAGTAACACACACACTACCCTCAGTCTTACTGGGCCTTTGGCAGGGTTTGATCACTGTCCCAATGTATTCCTGCCAACAACCTCATACAGTCCCCTCCAAAAGTATTCAAACATCAAAAGATGAATCTGAGACCAGAGACCAGTATTTCAGCTTCTATTTCCAGGTATTTACATCTAGATCTGTTACACTACTAAGAAGATAGCATCTTTTGTTTGAACTGAATTTTTCAAGTGAGCAAACTTATTGGATCATGTGACTGACAGATGTTTTTGTTGCCCAGGTGTGTCCTATTACACTGACTACTCAAACAATACATAGAGCTGAATGTCTACTCTCCTGTAACCAACATGAAGACCAGACAGCTGTCTATGGAAGAAAAGCAAACCATTTTGAAGATGGAAAATCAATCAGAGCCATTACACAAACACTGGTACTGCAGCAACAACCTCCTGTATAAACTGGCAGCTGTGGCCACTGAAATACAACCTTCCCTCCTTATCTTGAGGGCCCTGCTGATTAAGCTAGAAAAACATGTTTCCACCTACAGTTCTGGCCACTGACAAGACTTTCTGGTATTAGTGTCACTGAAATGTTTAAGGATACAGATGAAGGAGGTGGTAGCGATAGCCAGGATGGTCCCGATGGGGATGGACTTCTGGGCATCCCGCAAGTCACCTGAGCGGTTTGATCCAGCCATGATACCTGAAAGGGAGGGGAGGAGTCACGACAAAGAGTCAAACATGAAACAAAACTACATGATCAGCAATACTGTGTACAGCCAATAGTGAAGCTAGCCTCAAAAATAATCGGTAAGACACAAAAACAATTAAGTGGTATCTATGATGAAGTAATTCGGAAAAAAGCTATTAAGATAGCAAACGATTCTTCCCATCCACCCTGCAGGGAGTTTGAACTACTCCCCTCCGGTAGACGGTATAAAGTACCAAAAGCTAACCGTAACATCTTTAAAAACTCCTTTATTCCTAATGCCATTACTGCACTAAATGATAGCATGTCTCGTTGAACCTGTCTGTGCTGTATTTGTCACTCTTGTCCTGTGTTTTTGCCATTGTAAGTGTTGTTGCTGTATATGAGACCGAAGACAAATTTCCACACTGTGGACAATAAACTAACTAACTCACTAACTAACTAACTGTGTGCATGGGTAAGTGTGTCATAGCCTCACCAGTGACAGACGGGAAGTAGATGCCGACCAGCAGAGTGAAGAAAGTGGTGATATCGTTGACTACATAGGGCATGTAGACGTCCTGGGCAGGGTCACCTCCCTCCACAGATGGCAACTTCTTGTCTTCCACCAGCATACCCAGAGGGCCATACTCTGACCACATATTTTCTACAAGAGGCAGAAACAGAGAGATTAGTAAGTGTCTACAGCCAGTGACTCAACCTGTTCAAGAGATCCATTCAGTTTTCACAGAATCATCAATATGCATTCTGTAACAATCGTTCAACTTTTACGGCCCTGTTAAAACATACTGATAGAATGCATACGCTGCTGGATAACACTGAGGATACAATAGGTATAATTTCAGACCTTTCAAAAGCTTTTGACACTGTTACGCATAGTTTTCAAAAATGCATAGATATGGCTTCCGTGGTGATATATACAAGTGGTTAAGAAATGATGTTCTTAAAAGAAATCAATATGTTTTTATTAACGACCATGTGTTGAAAAGAAATATGAAATGTGGTGTTCCTCAAGGATCCATATTAGGACCTTTATTATTTGTAATTTTTATAAATGATCTTGCTGCAGCATCTAACATCACATTCTTTCCAACACATCTGGGGTCGGTGCTAAGTGAGCACTAGTTAAAGTAGTTAAAGTTAAAGCGGGTGAGTGAGGCAAACTGATTACAGCTTGTTTTCACTGGTAAGAGCAGAGGTCTAGACTACAAGAAGTAAATCCGATTTCAATCAGCAGGGCAGGAAACATATTTCAGAGAAAGACGATGAAGATATGGTCAACTGGAGAGGTTCAAAAGAACAAAAAAAGAAAAGCAAATGGATATGAGAGAAAGATTTCACATATGAAATCATGCAGCACCTGCACACGCTTGACCCTGATGCTTCAACAGAAGTATGACAGGAATGCATTTGCACTGGAGTAAAGCTAGTTTGTCATGGCTACCAGCTGCATACCGTGAGGAAGGCTCTGAGTTTGCACTGCAACACTGCAGCCCATGATGCTGCTGATCCCTACTGAGATGTTAGCATTTAACAAACGATGTCTGAGCCTCTCCATTTATTTTACCACGATGACTCTAAAGTGCAGTTTGGCTGGTTTAGTATGAGAGGTGGACGAGCCTCAGTGAGACAAAAACTACTTCTGGGTGAGTTGTGCTTTAGGCATTGGAAAACCTTGAAGTACTATAGAGGAAACACAGTAGGTCAAGATGCCTTTTTTAAACGCTCCACCACATTTGTACCCTGCTGTTAAAACCTCCTGAGGAAACACTGTGTTCCAACCTGAGATGACTCCACTGGTCAGCCCGGGGATGCCCTGCACCTCGGTCACATTGTTGTGCACAAAATAGTCATTGCAGGTGGCATTGAGCTCAGATCCCTCACAGAAGAGCTTCCACAGCTGGGTAGTGACCGTCACGTTGTCTATGACCTCCGTCTTAAGACAGCGGTCAAAGTTGTGGTTCTGCAGAGTGCGATTCCCCAACAGGCAAATACTGTGTGGAGGAGGGAGACGCGCTGGTTAAACTGATGAAAACACTACCACACATTACTCTATGGCTGGGTTGGAGGTTATTGTATGGACTCACGGAAAGTCCGGCGGCTCAAAGATGGTCTTGATGACTCCTGCGTAGATGGCAAGGATGGAGAGAATGACACAGGCCAGGAAGACCAACGCCAGCTTGTTGACGTATTTCACCCCCACAAAGACGACCACGGCCATCAGCGCGAGGCAGCACGTGCCATAAACGCGCATATTATTGAGCAGGGCATCCACCTCATCCTCCTTCCTCTCTGCCACAAAGATGGCTGCTTTAGGCACAATGTAGGTCTGAATGGGGAAGAAAGAAGAACACACATATTATTTTACATTTATCTCTTATACCACTCCAAGTTTTATCCCTGCACTCGCATAACATTCTTAGGTGGGGGACAGACAGTGAGTTGGAGCAAACAGTGGAGGACAGTCACTGTCTAGAAGTAGTCAGCGCACAGCGTTCACTCACCAGTAGAATCTCTATGGTACCAAGGATGTACATGGAGCCAGCGAAGGTGGTCCCCAGGTAGAAACAGAGACCGACAGCTCCACCAAACTCTGGACCCAGAGACCTGGAAATCATGTAGTAGGAGCCTCCAGCTGGGAGAAGACGGAGGGGAGCAAAGTGGGGAAGAGTTTTATAAGAGTTTTAAGTCTGCCTTTCAGATACAAAGAAGAAGTTTTCATTCAAATCCATGGATGCACTAAACAATGAAAATTGTTGCCAAGGTTTTGATCAAGCCCTGGGACCTAAAAAATGTGCCTAAAATTCCCAAAAATATCTGCTATCACAATAAAGGTCTTTATACAGATTTAAAAATTCGCAATATATCACAATACATCATGATGTATCATATATATCGTACCGCCATCCCCTTTCCCCCCTTTTTTTAATAATATCACTTAAAACGTGTTAATTTTGCAATCAAGTTCCTAAAAAGGAGAAAATACTCTGAGTATTTAATTCACACAGGAATATACAAAAAAGGCTGAATCTATACAGGCTGTATATCGTAATCAAAATATGAAATTACCTATACTGTGATAGAAGGGTTTAGCCGTATTGCGCAGCCCTAGGTACGTACTTTGTGAGGGCAGCTGCAGTATGTGCTAAAAGCAAAAAGATGAAATACAGTTTGTGATTTGGAGCCTGGCTGAAGTTTGCTGTCTGGTTCAGACTACAGAGCCTTCATGTTGTTTCTTAAACAGGGTGCAACTCCACCCATTCTGCACAACGCATGTTAGTGGATGCCTTTGTCCGCGGTGCGAAAGCTCAGAAAAATCAACCTAAGTCTATTCAGCAGCCAATCAAATAGCAGCACTCCAGCTGCAGCCAGAGCACATCAGCCTGTTCCTACTACTCCATTTTATCCTCATAACAAACCACGACAAATCCTATTGCTTCATAGTTTCTCTATGTATAGTACATCCCTTGTTTAAGTTTGTGAATGTCTGAGTATGAAACATCTTACCTGGCACGACACCATTAGTAGCGATTGCACTCATAGATATGGCTGTCAGCATGGTCTGTAGACAGAACAACACCATCAGAACAAAACTCTCAGGTCTACAGACCTTAAACACATGAAGTCAGGTATTTACTGTCAGTTCACCTTCAATGTTGTAAAAGGAAGTTTGTGCTGCTGTTATCACCTATGCAAAACCAAGTATGACAATTAACACTTCATCCTTTTTCATGCCCACCTAATACTTCTTTAATTTTCTGGATTTTCACAACAATAGGATACTTGGAGGGCTTTTAAAGCATTTAGCCTGTTAAAATGCTTCTCGGAGGCTTATGCTCTAATCTTTCAGATTGGTAATGGATACGAGCTTTTCCGTGAAATCATTCCGTGAAGTCCTTGTGACAGAGGATATTTACATCAGCCTGTTACCTAACAGAGAGGACGGGGCAGTGAGACCAGATCAGAGGGACACAGAAAAGAAAAGACAGAAAGGGTGAAAGATAGAGGGAGGGAGAGAGCGTGGAGATGAGAGAATAGAGGATGAAGGAAAGAGGAGGAAGCCAAGGAGGGGCAAGGACACGGCCAAGATAAACCTTGTGCTGGGCGTCCGGTTTAAAGTGGCAGACAAGCTGGAGTAAAGCCAATTAGTCGACAATATCACCTTCCGCTTCCACTCAGCCCTGAAGCAGCTATACACTAGCTTGTCTTAACCAAGTTACAGCAAAAGAAAGTACTGGGGGGGAAATGTCCTCTGCTAAAAAATACCACACAATTCCCACAAGTCATGTGGACACATTTCTTACATTACATTACTGTTTTTTACAGGACTGAGAGGAATTTCTAATAGAAATTCAACCACAGCCTGAGGTCAGTCAGACCCAAATAAGGTCCAAAAACTGCATTAACCAGAAACCGCTGTGTTTCTGTGAATCTCAGAGTTAGCCAAAACATCACTGACAGTACAGTTCGTTTGCCTTTGGTGGCTCATACATCTCTAATGGTCCACATTAAGAAGGGGGCAAATATGTGAATGTCAATATGTGATTGCTGAAGCAGAGATCTATGCTCTCTTCAAAGTAACCAGACTCCACACTGACAAAAACAATTATTTTACCTCACAGAATAAGGGGGCTGCTGGTCTGACGCTGCCTCAGTCGGTTAGTTTGTGTTATTGTGTGACTGTGAATCTGATCAAACCCTTTAAAGTACTAAAGTCACACAATGACACAAACTAACTAACCGATCGAGACAGCTGTAGACCGACAACCCCTCCCGTCTTCTGCAAGTTCAAATTACTGTTTTTGTCAACAGTCTGGTGGCTTTGCAGAGAGCATAGATAACTGCGTCAGTTCCCCGTCAGAAACAGCTGTCCCTGAATTCCCCTCCGGGGATTAATAAAGGTTCATCTTATCTTATCTTATCTTATCTGATGCCGGTGAAAATCTTCTAAATATGGTGTAAACTTAAACTGATTTCTACATTTGTTTTGCTGCTTCCCTCGTCCACATCAGAGCAATGCTTTGGTCCCATGCTGGTACTCCTGTCTGTTTCCACACACTGGGGGTCTTCGACCATCATGTCATGTAGGTAACACACTGACTATGAATAATCCCACTTCAAAACATACAAACTATCCCTTTAAGTTAAATATGTTCAGACAAATGTATCACTTGAAAATAACGCTGTCAATAAGACAATCATAGAGGTCTTAATCTTCCTCTAATTATAATCCTAACAGCATGGAGAGATAATAGAAAACAACTGGTCTGCTACAATAATGTGAGTGATGCAGTCTTGAGACAAGTAACAGTTTTCATACAAAACCCTCGCACATTAAAAACTGACAGCACTGATCGAGAATCAATGATCAATTTTGAATTTTATCATGACCTCAAGAACGATAAACAACAACCTTTCCTACCACCATGTACACGTCTGTGTACACCTCTGTGTACATGTCTGTGTACATGTCTGTGTACATGTCTGTGTGACATGTACACGTCTGTGTACATGTCTGTGTACACCTCTGTGTACATGTCTGCGTACACCTCTGTGTACATGTCTGTATACACCTCTGTGTACACGTCTGTATACATGTCTGTGTACACCTCTGTGTACATGTCTGTGTACATGTCTGTGTACATGTCTGTGTACACCTCTGTGTACATGTCTGTGTACACCTCTGTGTACATGTCTGTATACACCTCTGTGTACATGTCTGTATACATGTCTGTGTACACCTCTGTGTACATGTCTGTATACATGTCTGTGTATATGACTGTATACATGTCTGTGTACACCTCTGTGTACATGTCTGTGTACATGTCTGTGTACATGTCTGTGTACATGTCTGTATACATGTCTGTGTACATGTCTGTATACATGTCTGTGTACATGTCTGTGTACATGTCTGTATACATGTCTGTGTACATGTCTGTGTACACCTCTGTGTACATGTCTGTGTACATGTCTGTGTACATGTCTGTGTACATGTCTGTATACATGTCTGTGTACATGTCTGTGTACATGTCTGTGTACATGTCTGTATACATGTCTGTGTACATGTCTGTATACATGTCTGTATACATGTCTGTGTACATGTCTGTATACATGTCTGTATACATGTCTGTGTACATGTCTGTGTACATGTCTGTATACATGTCTGTGTACATGTCTGTGTACATGTCTATGTACATGTCTGTATACATGTCTGTGTACATGTCTGTATACATGTATGTGTACATGTCTGTGTACATGTCACACAGACATGTCTGTGTACATGTCTGTGTACATGTCTGTGTACATGTCTGTGTACATGTCACACAGACATGTCTGTATACATGTATGTGTACATGTCTGTATACATGTCTGTGTACATGTCTGTGTACATGTCTGTGTACATGTCTGTATACATGTCTGTGTACATGTCTGTGTACATGTCTGTATACATGTCTGTGTACATGTCTGTGTACATGTCTGTATACATGTCTGTGTACGTGTCTGTGTACATGTCTGTGTACATGTCTGTGTACATGTCTGTGTACATGTCTGTATACATGTCTGTGTACATGTCTGTATACATGTCTGTGTACATGTCTGTGTACATGTCTGTGTACATGTCTGTATACATGTCTGTGTACATGTCTGTATACATGTCTGTATACATGTCTGTGTACATGTCTGTGTACATGTCTGTGTACATGTCTGTATACATGTCTGTATACGTGTCTGTGTACGTGTCTGTGTACGTGTCTGTGTACATGTCTGTGTACATGTCTGTGTACATGTCTGTGTACATGTCTGTATAAATGTCTGTGTACATGTCTGTGTACATGTCTGCGTACATGTCTGTATACATGTCTGTGTACGTGTCTGTGTACATGTCTGTGTACATGTCTGTATACATGTTGCTGAGCCTAAAGAACAGACGAATCGTGACACCATGGAGCATATCCTGCATGCTTTGCTGTGTACTGAGCTAATGAAATAGTGTGTCTGTACTCTCAATACGTTAGCGTGAAACCTGACCTGATAGGAGCCATCCTGACTCACTGAGCCTCTTTGTTTTCATCTTTAAAAACTAATATATGTGTCTCTCATGATGGAGTTCTTTAGGTTTCAATAAAACAGAAACTGTTTCATGTAAAGTGTAAAAGGAGGAAAGATTATTGAATCATGAGTGATAAATAGTAACAGAACACTGTACCAGACTCCTTTAGATACTACCACGACCCTTGGGTGCCGATTCATTCAATGTATTACGATTTTTAAGTATTGCATTTCTACAAGTATTGCGCTTTGATATTACAATTTATTGAGATTTTTGTGAACTTTTTTAACACTAGACCATGGGAAAAAGTTAAATCACACTCTTATAGGCACTTTTACTTTGGAAAATATGAAAATTAATACAGTAAAAATTATTTTCACCGTGTATGTAGTCAGAGATGTACTGAAGTCAAACATCAGACATTATTTATTAATACATTTCCCTCAAGTTAGTGACATTTTCTTTTTTCTCAACTCTTTTTTCTTAAACTACTGGTGAATAAAAATCCATCAATCTCATTTCCATAAATATATAAAAAAGAAATACAGTTCCATTTGTTTACACCTTATTTTGAAAACTGGATGTAGTCACACGTGTACAGAATACTGTTTTAATGACAGTAAGTCATAACTGGTCTAAACTGAAGTCTGGAGTTATTTTTGGACATTTCTGGTGTTGGGTCTGGGCCGCACCAAACAACCTATAAACAGGTGGTGGATGTGGACTCATCAGTGCACAGTCAGATGTGGCCTAAGCAGAGAAAATGAACATTAATCTGTCTGACTAAGCTTGGCTCTCCTGTTATGTAACAGCAGCGATGCAGTGGAGGGTAAACCCTCCTAACGCACTTTAGCTAGATTGTAATATATGAAATGGAGTCCCCATCGGTCTATGCAAACCGTTGTTACACCTACAAACTGACATTAATTCAAAGCATGACAGACACAGTGTACTGGGTTACATTTTGTCTGATCATTTATGATACAGTATATAATTATTCTAATAAATAAAAACACAAATAACTGTTTGAGATGCATGGCTGTGATTGCGTCTTCAGTTACAAGGGAATGGGGATACATTCAGGTTTAATTCTTGACTTTGCATAGTCTGGGATGTGGCCACGCTGGTCATACTGTAAGTGTCGTGTTATTCCATTAGAGCGTCCCATTATGAGGCAAAAAGCATTCAACTGAGATAGTACGAGGTTTTTGTTTGTACTTTCCCTGATTAAGCTGAAGTAATGCATTGTCTGCCGGTGGGATTGGCAAATATAGCCACTGTGTGGGTGTACATGTCGCTATGTTTCTGACACTTTGCAGATGGAGGGATTACACGTCAAGCTGCCACGTACCATTAGAAGCTAGGAGCGTATGGGAAATGGAGAGTCACAATGGCTAAATATAGGAGGGATCAGTGACCACTAAGTCAACCTGCCTGTCATTCATTACTGCTGTCAGTCCAACATTTGCACCCGTCTGCCATTAAAAGTTGAGGCAGCATCTGCCCCCGGTGTCACCCAAACACTCACATGGACACGTATATATTCACTCTACTGTGCTAATGTGTTCATAATGCATTAAAGAGCTGGATGTACATTAAGTACTGTATGCTCTTACATAATCTTGCATGTCGTTGCTCTAATGGCTTGAAAACCTCGATCAAGGACAAATATCCATGATAAGAGTCAGATCCGCTCCTTACAGTTGGTACTATAGTAGAGTGGAGGTAAACAGATAAAGTAAAGTCACTCGAGGTTGTATGTCTCTGCCGACCAGTCGAGCTGCAGTTCACATCCAAGTCTGTCCAAAAGGTCTTCACTTCATAATTTTAGCATATTAGACATTGTGTGTAAAATTAGCAGAGGAATCTTTGAGTTATGACCAAAAACATGTTTTGTGAGGTCACAGTGACCTCGACCTCTGACTCAGTTCATCCTTGAGTCCAAGGGACGGACGGATTGTCAACCCAAAAACACAGACCCCGTTCAGACCTGGTATGAACGTCCACAGTGATCGGATCACAAGTGGACGGCTCTAAGTACAAGTGTGGACGCACTCAAGATGCACTGAAGACGAACTGAGATCTGATCACTCAGACCACATTCAGAGGTGGTCTGGGACACATATGATCACACTCTTTTTGCAACGTGTCCCAGGCCTCATTAAGGACCGCTTACTAAACTGATCTGGTCTGGACTGGTCTCTGCGCTCCTCAGGTGAACAGACAGGGAGACGCAAACACTTGTCTGCCTCGCTGTATGGAAACGACTTCTGTCATTACAGCTGTGTTATAGTAAAATACTTTATTTCTTATCTATAGGTTACTTATCTACAGACTATCACAATAGGTACAGGAAGTGCATTATTATCCTGCTGTCAGAGACCTGTCCCCGTGGACCGCCAGTACAATAACCTTTTATTTTGATGTTACTAAAATATTAATAAAATGTACCCAAATTCACGAATATGTAGATATTACAACTGGCATCTGTCTGCTGCATTAGCCATGTGTTTACTACGAGTTTATTTGCTTATAGAGCGGGGAAGTGAGATCAGATCAGAAGTGGAGACACATTCTGACGCCTGCCAGGTGTGAACAGAAGTACTGAAAGCTGTCCATTTGTGTTTGGATCTCAGTACACGTTAATGCCAGGTCTGAACGGGGCCATAATGCCTCGTGTCACGAGTGTCGCCGACGTGAAGGCATAAAAAGAGGCGAGTCATGTAGGTCATCATGAGGGTTGAGTACTCACACAAGAGCAGCACAAGCAGACGATAGCCAGGGACTCCAAGATGCCGGCAGTGCCGACAATCCAGGTGAGTCGCAGGAACAGGATGACCCCCAGGATATTCTGGAGGCAGGGGAGGTAGACACCCATGAAGGTCCCCATCTGAGGGCTCTGTAGAGGGGACAGGGGTGGGACGGGAAAAGACAATAAAAAAGCAAAGACAAGTGTCAGGTGAGAATTAGAAACATGAGCAGCAAAAATGAAGACAGGAGAAATAAACCAGAGAAGAAGACAAAGAAGGATTACGGGGGAATACGGGAATACATAAAGGGGACATGAAAGGGGAACAAAACATTGTTTTTCATGGTAATACATGTAGGTATGAATCAATTCAGTTATTCCCACAAAAATAAAATCATGACACCAAAATCTGTTTTCAGAGTTGCAAACAATGACTGTATTGTTTTAAAGTGCTGTTATTTAAGATTAAATAAAATGTATAATCACTAAACACAATGAGTCAATAACTTGCATCAACACTGCATCATACATATACAATATAGTATTTTTATCTGAGACAGTGGTGAAGATGCTTAATAATTCATAAGCTGTGGTTTTACTCAGGTAAAATCCAGTCTCTTTGATAGGGCAGCAGCAGATATGTACAAGGAAATCGTCAGCCAAAGAAAAAGCAACATGAAGATCGTTTTTCTCCAAAACCTGAATGTTGAGCCGACGTTTGATTGAAGACTTAAATCTCAGTGAGACAGGCATCGCTTATATGAAGCACTATCCTATCCAGTAACCAGCGGCACAATCCTTCAGTGCTTCCACCCCAACAGATAAAAAACTGTAGTCTCGCAACCGCATGTAAAGACACAAGCAACAGGAATACATAAAACTTTTCTGGCAAAAAACACAAAATGTTGAATCGATCACCTCGTACTAAAAAGCAGCTACGTTTTCAGTCATCTACGTCCCAACGTACAGCACGAGTCCCTCTGGTCCCGACAAAGAGGGGCGACAATGTCAGCTTCGTTCTTTACCAAGATGTTGCTGCTAGCCGATGGGAGGTGCCCGAGGCTGGTTTCCATGCAGGGGGCAGGATGGAGCAACTGGCATGGGACCCAAGCTGTGGTTACACAAACATCTATGTGCTGCTCGGCAGCACTGTGGCTACTTTTAATTTTTCTGCTCTAAGAAACAAAAGCATGAGCGTTGAAGGATCCTAAGGGAGAAACCGCACGAATGGACAAAGGCTTGTGCTGACTCTTATAGGAGACAGTCGCTGCTGAACTGCCAGTGGCATATTTTTCATTATATCTACTTTTCCCGACAACAGGGTCAGCAGGTCCTTTTTAGTAAAACGAAATACTGTGCTCTATACAAAACAGCTGTTGTTTTACAGTATCTGTTGCTTCTCCCATTAGGGGTCGCGGGGGGACCCCAAGCCGGATTCAAACCTGCGTCGCTCTTGCTGTGAGGCTAACCACTGCAGCACTATGCAGCCCCAGTATCTGCTGTTTCTAAATAAAATTTTCTCTCAAAGCTACTGGAGGAACTTTCATTTTGTGTTGACTGTGACGATCCATATGGACAAAAGCCGTCGTGTTTCCGAGCACCAGAGTCCCTTTAGAAGACCTCTTATTTTACTGCAGCAGGGATCTGACAGGCCCAGTAATACGGCCTGGGCCTTCGGCAGCCTGGTGTTGGTGTTGGCTCCCAGCGGGGACCAGGGGAGCAGCAAGGTGGAGCAGCGAGGCGGAGCAGCGAGGCGGGGCAGCGAGGCGGAGCAGCGAGGCGGGGCAGCGAGGCGGGGCAGCGAGGTGGGGCAGAGAGGCGGAGCAGAGAGGGGGAGCATAGAGGCGGAGCAGAGAGGGGGAGCAGAGAGGTGGAGCAGAGAGGGGGAGCAGCGAGGCAGAGCAGCGAGGCGGGACAGCGAGGCGGGGCAGCGAGGCGGGGCAGCGAGGTGGAGCAGCGAGGCGGGGCAGCGAGGCGGGGCAGCGAGGCGGAGCAGCGAGGCGGAGCAGCGAGGCGGGGCAGCGAGGCGGAGCAGCGAGGCGGAGCAGCGAGGTGGAGCAGCGAGGCGGAGCAGCGAGGCGGGGCAGCGAGGTGGAGCAGCGAGGCGGAGCAGCGAGGCGGAGCAGCGAGGCGGGGCAGCGAGGCGGAGCAGCGAGGTGGGGCAGAGAGGCGGAGCAGCGAGGCGGGGCAGCGAGGTGGGGCAGCGAGGTGGAGCAGCGAGGTGGAGCAGCGAGGTGGAGCAGCGAAGCGGGGCAGCGAGGCGGAGCAGCGCGGTGGGGCAGCGAGGTGGAGCAGCGAGGCGGGGCAGCGAGGTGGAGCAGCGAGGTGGAGCAGCGAAGCGGGGCAGCGAGGCGGAGCAGCGAGGTGGGGCAGCGAGGCGGGGCAGCGAGGCGGAGCAGAGAGGCGGGGCAGCAAGGCGGAGCAGAGAGGCGGGGCAGCGAGGAGAGGCAAAGCTGGTGCTCTGCTCCTGGTTGAATGAGGAACCATTGTTGTTGGGCATGGAGCTCTCCACCTGCCACTGCAGCTCCGACTGCAGGTCGAAGGTGGCAGCAAAGCCGGATCTGGATCTGTCCGTGGGGGGCTGGTCTGAGTCTGGACTAGGGTCGCACAATTATAGCCGAAATGATGATCACAATTACTGTATAGTGCATCTTATAGTGCGAAAAATATGGTACTTTAATCGAGATCACCACTTTTTAATCACGGTTATTCATATTGTAGATTTTTGGGACAAAATATTTTTATTGCAATTTCACATTTAAATAAACAGAGCGCTGCTTTCACCTCCATCTTGTGCTCCATTCCAGCTGTTAGAAATCCTACATATCGTCCTTTGACTTTGCTATAGTCATCTATAGTGGTTATTTGTATAAAACACACAATTCAAATGATTAGGAAATATATGATTGTATTTTTATTGGAATATTTGCTTTGATTAAAAGAATTAAATTAAATAAAAATAAAATAAATTAAAATAAAAAAAAAAATCAGTATTCAGTATTCCCAGTATTATTATTCTAAGCTGCTTAGAGCTGGTCTTAGTGAGTTAAACAGGCCATAACGCTGGCTCCAAAATCTATTTTATATTGCTGTGAAAACACCAAAAAAACCCCTGAAGTTTACGAGATTAAATCTGAACGCATCATGATAGGGTTATAATTAGATCTTGAACACATAATAATGTAATTATGATTAATATTGGATTGATTGTGTAACTGTAGTCGGAGCTGTAGGAGTTTCTGGTGAAGTCTGGTGAATCTGACCCGGTGGCACTGGTGACAAGCATTACGAATAATATACAGAAATACACAATCTTCGTCGTCTGGTTTACTAACTGTATGTAGGTCATACAGAGGCATCAGTACTAGTACACTGACACTGTTTCATGACCAGTTAAAAGTTCCTTGCAGTGACTTTAAGGGACCAGTTATTCTGTTTTTACTTTCAAACAAACCGATATTGAAGCAATATAAGCTTAGCTATTGGATTTGTAATGATAACTCACAATACTTACCTTCCAGAGTTGAAGACTTATTTATCATAGACTTACATATAGTAAAATCCTAACATTTCTATGACTATGATGTTTGACCGGTGAGCAGGGACACAAAATGCTATGGGGAAGAAAATAAGGTGATCAAGTTTGTGTATCCCCAGAAAGATACGCGAATAAAACAAACAGCAGGACTTCGTCGGTCAAAGACCCTGTTATGTAATGATAGCTCAGTGGGTTTAAACGAACAACTGCACAATATGTAACTGTACTCCACTCTGATGCAGACATTTCATAAAACTAGGCTCTCTGCTGCACCCTACCTTAACAGCTTTCTTCTTGGGCCCCTCGTCGTCATCAGCCTCCTCGTGCTCCTGGGCCCCCTGGGTGAGGTTGGTGTAGTTTGCCAGTTTGTTGAGGAGAGATGACACCATGGGGTTGCTGTCCATCTCCTCCTGCAATACAGAAAATAGGTTTTCACAAACTGATCATTTGGTTTAAACGTCATGTTCCTCACTCAGTATTCTTTTATTCCCAAATTACAGTAACATAATGCATGTGTTGAAAACATATGAAATAATAATAATAACTTCGGAGTGGTCGGTTACCACGTGCTTCAAAGGACAAACTCTCCCAGGATCATAATGCAACATTTATTGATCTGTTCAAATCGTCCTAGACTAGCAGGGCTGGCTGGGCTTCGAGCAGAAAGAGGAAAACAGAAGCCGCAGAGCTTAATTGATTCTTCTGAAAGGCCAGTGACCACAGAGAGGCGAGGTCTGCCAAACGGCAGAGCAAAACACCTGGAAAGAGTTCAGCCCAGCGGTCTGGAAGCTTTTATGGCAAATAACCTCTTTGACTGCTGAAGAGCTTGGTGCTGCCACCTCCGGGTGTATTGATCTACCCTGATACTTTAGGATGCTGTGCATTAACGAATGGTTTCAGCTCCATACTGTACGCTGGTTCCAATTTAAAACTGTTAATTTTGGCAGCTATTTTAGATTCAGTCTTAGTCTTCAAACAAAAATGCTTTTTAGTTTCAGCCACATTTTAGTCTTTTTTAGCATTAATAGTTTTAGTCTAGTTTGAGTTGATGAAAACTCAAAAACATTTTAGTCCAACTTTAGTCACCGAAAAGTGAAGTTTACATGTGTTCTCTCTTAATTTCAGCTATTATTTTTTAATTTGATCTTAGTCCTTAGTCTTCAAACTATATTGAACATTTCTGTTGTTTTCAGTCAAATTCATCCATCCATCCATTCATCCTTCTGGTTATCCGTTAGGGGTCACGGGGGGCTGGAGCTGATCCCAGCTGGTACTGGGTGAAGGCGGGTTCACCTGGACAGGTCTCCAGTCCATCACAGGACACATAGAGACAGACAACATAGAGACAGACAACCATTCACACTCACATCCACACCTACGGGACATTTAGAGTCATCAGTTAACCTAAACAGCATGTCTTTGGACTGTGGGAGGAAGCCGGAGTACCCGGAGAAAACCCACGCTAACACAGGGAGAACATACAAACTCCACACAGAAGGACTCCCAAGCCGGATTCAAACCCGTGACCCTCTTGCTGTGAGGTGACGGTGCTGCATCACCGTGCAGCTCTAGTAAAATTTATATCACATAAAATTTTATCTTATCATTATCTGATGAAAAAACAAAAGTTGAATGATTAAGGGTGCAGCTTTGCAGTTAGCTCGAGTCTCCTGACTCATTAATGATGTGTAATCGTCAACCACCCGACTGGACTCCACCCACAGACAGACAGTTTTATGGCAGGCTACTGGATGTTATGATAGTAGCACCACTGTCAAGCCTGAGAGGGGGAGAAAAGGTGGAAGGGGACAAAGTAAAGGGAGATTTTGGTAAAGCTGTTTCTAAACTACATTTTTGTCTCATCTTTTTTAATCGGTGATATAGCACGTCTGATAACGTCACGTTAGTGATTAATGACGTTGGTGCTCGTCGTCTCATCTTAGCTATGGAAATAAAAACACATTTTGTCACAGTTTTTGTAAGTAACACTGATTTAAAATGCAGACAGTCTGGCAATAAATGTTCACTTAGAAGGAATATTGGCGTATTTGCATCAGTGTGGGGTTTCTTTAACATCTTGCCAAACCAGTTACACTCATTAGACATGATTTCCTCTGTGTAGTGAAACATCCCCCTGCCCTGAGTATACGCTATATCCAGCTGACGGTTACCTCAAACAGGGCCATGTTGGTGCCATCGTAGCTGTTGCCTTTGTCATTGTCTGTGTTGTTGATGAAGGGACTGTTTTCCTTCGGGACGCCATCACCTGTGGAAACACAACAGTTGTTTCTTTACAACACATGTAGTAGAAGTTTTAGATGTCGCATGAGCAAAATAACAAAATATGGATGGTGGCCGACTGTCGGCCATGTTTGTGAGATCCTGCTTCCTCAAAGGACTCAAAGTCTCTTCATGGTCTCAGGTAGGGCTGGGTGACATGGCAAAAACCTTCTATAACGATATAAGTAATCTCATATCTTTATAACAATGTACTGTACATCATGATAGAGCATACTTTCTGGTTATTCAATAAATAAATAAATAATCTTTATGACATGGTACATGGTAAAGATTATGTTTTATATTCCTGTGTGAATCAAAAGTTTGAAGAGAAATTATAAAGAAAAAGGAATAAAATATAAGTCTAGCCTATACCACATTAGAAACAATAGAGAAAAATATATAATATCTATGATGGTTTCTATTGGTTTCTAAGGCTGTCAGTGTTATAGCTTTTGCACTCATTCCATATAATGCTAGATATCAAATACACTACTCGCCAATATCTTTCTATTTATTATCTCTCTATTACTATGTGCACATTTAGCCAACTGTATATATATGAAAACGTATTATTTAGCTCTGAATTAGAAACTGTGCTTTCCTTAGATGGTTTAATATTTTGTATCATGTCTTTAAGTGTTCTGTATATCTGAGACAGGAAGGTTTGGACAGCCTCTTGTCAACTCCAGCATAATAAAAAACTAATGGATGATGCAAAATGGATGGGGCTTTACATAGTCCTGATCCCGTGGATCTGGTCACAACATCCTGAGTTTATGTTGGTATCCAACAAGCCTTTCCACAGAGTACATGCCAGAGGTTGTGATAAGACGTAAAAGCAAACAATACCAAACTATTATTCAAATGGAGCATTTTTATTTTTCGGAAACAGACTAAATGCCCCAAAACCACTTTGGAGTCTCAGCCTTGCACTCATGTCACATCTGAGGTTTGTATTTTTATGTACATTTACAATAATCCAGATCACAATGATGACTTCTCATAATATGCATCAATAATTCATACTTTAAAAAGATAAATGGAGTACTATTTGGATTGTACTAAACATCTGCAGTAACTATAATGGAAGAGTCTGTGTTTCTGTTAGTACTTGGAGTTTCTTGCACTTGTTCTTCCAGTCGTCTCTAACTTGGTGGGTGTATTGCTGAGGACTCAAAGGAAGTGCAGTGTTAAGTCCAGGTTCTTGAGATCTACATGTGTATATTTAATAGTGCATTATGTATGTAAAGAGGCCCTCTATGAACTGTCTGAGAGCACCTCGCTCTCTGTACATGTTCGTGGGTGTTTTTGCATCCATATGACGTGTAAAGTCAGGGGGATGCAACTATGTCAAAGCAGGTGTATTGCTCCGGACCCAAGGGGGCTCAGTCTGAAGTCATCTGGATGAGACGTTCTCCAGAAAGCTGCAAGCAGCAATGCCACCGGCCGAGCAACCGGCCCGTTCTGAACCGGCCCGTTCTGAACCGGTACTGCACTAGTACATAAATAAATAATAAAACATTGACAATGATAAATAAAGAAACAAATTAAACATGATTCATAAAAACAGAATCTGGCAGTATGGTGGAAAATAACAAGAGAGAGGATCAATATGTCAAAACACACATATTGCCTATTGGAACAATAGCAAGTGATGTGTTGGATGTGATCACATAACAGCAACACTGACAAAAATAATGCAAGTGACAGGACAAATTATGGATAATTTCCACAACTACTTGAACTAACTCGCATGCCAAGCCACACACACTATCTTAAAAACATGCATGTGCACCGTTGTGGTGCTTGTCTGTCATATTTCCAGCTTTTGATGTGAACAGTGTGCTTCACGTGCAATATGAGGAAAATTATTTGTTTTTATAAGAAGAGAAACAAAAACTTGGGTAAGTAAGACAGATAAGACTGGTATTTAAGCTGATCTTCTCACGGTCATCTCATCCCACCTCTCAAGGATGTACACTCGCATACTTATTATGCCTGTAAAAGCATGGATAATAAGCTATAACAGAATACAGCTGGATCTCAAGCTCCTACAGTAAAGGGAACAGGTTCCCTCCTCTCCTCTCTCCCTTCCCTCTCCTCTCTTATTCTCCTCTCCTCTCTCCTCCTCCTCCTCCCCTCTCCTTTCCCTCTCCTCTCCTTCTCTCCTCTCCTCCTCCTCCCCTCTCCTTTTCCTCTCCTCCTCTCCTCTCCTTTCCCTCTCCTCTCTTCCTCTCCTCTCCTCCACCTCCTCCCCTCTCCTCCTCCTCCCCTCTCCTTTCCCTCTCCTCCTCCTCCCCTCTCCTCCTCTCCTCTCCTTTCCCTCTCCTCTCTTCTCCTCCTCCCCTCTCCTCTCCTTCTCTCCTCTCCTCCTCCTCTCCTCTCCTTTCCCTCTCCTCTCTTCCTCTCCTCCTCCTCTCCTCCTCCTCCCCTCTCCTTTCCCTCTCCTCCTCTCCTCTCCTCTCCCTCTCCTTTCCCTCTCCTCTCTTCCTCTCCTCTCCCTCTCCTTTCCCTCTCCTCTCTTCCTCTCCTCTCCTCTCCCTCTCCTTTCCCTCTCCTCTCTTCCTCTCCTCTCCTCTCCTCTCCCTCTCCTTTCCCTCTCCTCTCTTCCTCTCCTCTCCCTCTCCTTTCCCTCTCCTCTCTTCCTCTCCTCTCCCTCTCCTTTCCCTCTCCTCTCTTCCTCTCCTCTCCTTTCCCTCTCCTCTCCTCTCTTCCTCTCCTCTCCTCTCTTCCTCTCCTCCTCCTCACAGTAACCGAGTCATCCTCAGAGGCAACATTCTATCACCAAACTGTGAGTTGCGTTGCGTCTTTGTTGCCGGCAACCAACACAGCAACACACGGGCAGACGTTGTGAATGACCAGACAGCTTCGAGTGTAGGAGCTAACATACCCGACACGCTGCAGCCAAGTCCGAGTGTAAACGGTGAGGCATCGGATTCCTCCTTCCTCTATCGTATGAAAGATGGTTGAATTCACATAAAATCATATCAGACTGTATATGAACTTAGACTGAAGACACAGCTGTATTCACTGTGTTTTCTCATGTGGTTTGTTTTAGGGATCTATTACAGTCGATCCCGGTTCTGTCATGTAACACATGGGCAATAATTAAGGCTGTTAATTGATTACAATATTTGACACAATTAATCACATGATTGTCCATAGTTAGTTATGATTTAGGATTGTTAAAAGTTCTTCTTTTAATCTCTAATTAATAAGACATCTGATCAAAATGAACCTTAAAGGTGCTGACTTGACTAGGACTTGATCCAGACTGACTGGGACTATCATAAAGTGGGCATGTCTGTAAAGGGGGGACTGGTGGGGACCCAGAGAACCCATTTACATCCACACATCTGGAGGTCAGAGGTCAACGGACCCCTTTGAACATGGCTTTGCTAGTTTTTACTCACCAAAATTTATTGTAAATTTGGATCGTTATTTCTAGTTTTAAAACTGAACCTGAACAACCTAAAAATTATAAGTTACGTTACTGCGTTAAAGAAATGAGTGGCGTAAAAACAAATTTGCATTAATGCATTATTATTGCATCACCTTCGTCAGCCCTCGTAATACCAAAACTGTTGGCGCAAGTCTTAGCAAAAGAAACTGACTAAAATGTTACAGTGTGCTTTACAGACAATAAAACTCTGTAAATAAAAGGAAATAAGACAAAATATAAAACAATAAATGAAGTTCAAAAGGAATAAAACAGGAAAAAAAAATGTTATCAGTCGTTGGATTCTATATAACAGGCTTCATGTTTATCAGTCGTTGGATTCTGTATAACAGGCTTCGTGTTTATCAGTCGTTGGATTCTGTATAACAGGCTTCGTGTTTATCAGTCGTATTTATCAGTCGTTGGATTCTGTATAACAGGCTTCGTGTTTATCAGTCGTTGGATTCTGTATAACAGGCTTCGTGTTTATCAGTCGTTGGATTCTGTATAACAGGCTTCGTGTTTATCAGTCGTTGGATTCTGTATAACAGGCTTCGTGTTTATCAGTCGTTGGATTCTGTATAACAGGCTTCATGTTTATCAGTCGTTGGATTCCGTATAACAGGCTTCGTGTTTATCAGTCGTGTTTATCAGTCGTTGGATTCTGTATAACAGGCTTCGTATTTATCAGTCGTTGGATTCTGTATAACAGGCTTCATGTTTATCAGTCGTTGGATTCTGTATAACAGGCTTCGTATTTATCAGTCGTTGGATTCTGTATAACAGGCTTCATGTTTATCAGACGTTGGATTCTGTATAACAGGCTTCGTATTTATCAGTCGTTGGATTCTGTATAACAGGCTTCATGTTTATCAGTCGTTGGATTCTGTATAACAGGCTTCATGTTTATCAGTCGTTGGATTCTGTATAACAGGCTTCGTGTTTATCAGTCGTTGGATTCTGTATAACAGGCTTCGTGTTTATCAGTCGTGTTTATCAGTCGTGTTTATCAGTCGTTGGATTCTGTATAACAGGCTTCGTATTTATCAGTCGTTGGATTCTGTATAACAGGCTTCGTGTTTATCAGTCGTGTTTATCAGTCGTATTTATCAGTCGTTGGATTCTGTATAACAGGCTTCGTGTTTATCAGTCGTTGGATTCTGTATAACAGGCTTCGTGTTTATCAGTCGTTGGATTCTGTATAACAGGCTTCGTGTTTATCAGTCGTGTTTATCAGTCGTATTTATCAGTCGTTGGATTCTGTATAACAGGCTTCATGTTTATCAGTCGTTGGATTCTGTATAACAGGCTTCGTATTTATCAGTCGTTGGATTCTGTATAACAGGCTTCATGTTTATCAGACGTTGGATTCTGTATAACAGGCTTCGTGTTTATCAGTCGTTGGATTCTGTATAACAGGCTTCGTATTTATCAGTCGTTGGATTCTGTATAACAGGCTTCATGTTTATCAGTCGTTGGATTCTGTATAACAGGCTTCGTGTTTATCAGTCGTTTTTATCAGTCGTTGGATTCTGTATAACAGGCTTCGTGTTTATCAGTCGTTGGATTCTGTATAACAGGCTTCATGTTTATCAGACGTTGGATTCTGTATAACAGGCTTCGTGTTTATCAGTTGTTGGATTCTGTATAACAGGCTTCGTGTTTATCAGTCGTTGGATTCTGTATAACAGGCTTCGTGTTTATCAGTCGTGTTTATCAGTCGTTGGATTCTGTATAACAGGCTTCGTGTTTATCAGTCGTTGGATTCTGTATAACAGGCTTCGTGTTTATCAGTCGTTGGATTCTGTATAACAGGCTTCATGTTTATCAGTCGTTTTTATCAGTCGTTGGATTCTGTATAACAGGCTTCGTGTTTATCAGTCGTTGGATTCTGTATAACAGGCTTCATGTTTATCAGTCGTTTTTATCAGTCGTTGGATTCTGTATAACAGGCTTCGTGTTTATCAGTCGTTGGATTCTGTATAACAGGCTTCGTATTTATCAGTCGTTGGATTCTGTATAACAGGCTTCATGTTTATCAGTCGTTGGATTCTGTATAACAGGCTTCGTGTTTATCAGTCGTTGGATTCTGTATAACAGGCTTCGTGTTTATCAGTCGTTGGATTCTGTATAACAGGCTTCATATTTATCAGTCGTTGGATTCTGTATAACAGGCTTCGTATTTATCAGTCGTTTTTATCAGTCGTTGGATTCTGTATAACAGGCTTCGTGTTTATCAGTCGTTGGATTCTGTATAACAGGCTTCGTGTTTATCAGTCGTTGGATTCTGTATAACAGGCTTCATGTTTATCAGTCGTTGGATTCTGTATAACAGGCTTCGTGTTTATCAGTCGTGTTTATCAGTCGTTGGATTCTGTATAACAGGCTTCGTGTTTATCAGTCGTGTTTATCAGTCGTTGGATTCTGTATAACAGGCTTCGTGTTTATCAGTCGTTGGATTCTGTATAACAGGCTTCGTGTTTATCAGTCGTTGGATTCTGTATAACAGGCTTTGTGTTTATCAGTCGTTGGATTCTGTATAACAGGCTTCGTGTTTATCATTCGTTGGATTCTGTATAACAGGCTTCGTGTTTATCAGTCGTTGGATTCTGTATAACAGGCTTCGTGTTTATCAGTCGTGTTTATCAGTCGTGTTTATCAGTCGTTGGATTCTGTATAACAGGCTTCATGTTTATCAGTCGTTGGATTCTGTATAACAGGCTTCGTGTTTATCAGTCGTTGGATTCTGTATAACAGGCTTCGTGTTTATCAGTCGTTTTTATCAGTCGTTGGATTCTGTATAACAGGCTTCATGTTTATCAGACGTTGGATTCTGTATAACAGGCTTCGTGTTTATCAGTCGTTGGATTCTGTATAACAGGCTTTGTTTTTATCTGAGCCACGACTTCTCTGCTCAGTGAATGTGATGATCATGTGTTTATCGATGCAAGCCATCCATCTTTGATTTTCTGCTTTAACCACTTTAATACCACAAAGAGCTTTATTCTTACTATCGACTCTCTGCACCGGGGCTGCAAACAATTTGTTCCATTGTTGCTTCTTAATCTGTTGATTAATTTAAAGAATCACATATTTATTACCTCCGCCAAGGAGGTTTTGTTTTTGCCGGCGTTTATCTGTCTGTTTGTCTGTGTTCAAGATAACTCAAAAACTTATGGACGGATTTTGATGAAATTTTCAGGGTGTGTCGAAAATATGAAAAGGCAAAACTGATTTAATTTTGGGGGTGATCCGGAAGAAATCCTGGATTCTGGATCACTTTGAAATTTTCATTAACATTGGGGTAAATGGGACCCAAAAAATTGTTTCTCAATATCTCTGGTAATTGTTGCCCAAAGCTCATGAAATTTGACTCAGGGATTTACAATGTGGACTTCTATCAGATCCCAAAGGCTGATCCAGATCTGATCCAGAGACGGATTTTATAGCAATTTATATAAAACAAATGGGGGTACTCTTACATTTTGGCCTACTGTGCATTTAATATTAGAGGTAGAGATTTCTAACAAGCGGCATCGTGTAGCTGAGACAATTCAGCATCTGAAGTATGTCAACGAATTTGATCTAGCTTTAATACTTGAGGAGACGGATCCAGAAGAAACCACCAGGGGGGAAACTATGGTGCTTGGTGGAGGTCTGTGCTCTCTGAGTGCTTTTCTAGTTGATCTATGAAATGTTCCCCAGAGCTGGTTGACCTCTTGATTTATTCAGACGAACAGTTCAAACTGCAACAATCAGTTTACAAAGAGAGCAAATCCTCAAATCTGAGCATCTGAAATGTGAGAAGGTCTGACATTTTCACCTGACAAATGGTGATTAGTTAGCGGTATTAATTTATGTTGATACACACTAAAAAATACTATCAATTTTAATCCAGGTTGAGTCAATCGTGGTACCCAGTACTGGGTCAAACTAGCACCGAACCAGTACCAATGGGTATGAAAAGCACTAATCCCAAAACACTGGGTAATTTTGACCCAGTTTTAGTGTTATATGTTATTATTAACGTTGGGTTTATCAGCCGTTCCAATGTGGTTATTCTGACCCAGTGACAGCTCGAGTTTTACCTTGCCGCAAATTGCTGCAAATTTATTTGGTTGTACAAAACAATACACAATAAATCACAAGGGCACATTTGTGATATTGACATAAAACTGACCGAATGGACTCAATTTAACAACAAATCATTTCAGCTCTACGATGCAGGGCCGTCCTCACGTTGTGCTTTTAAAGGATGAAACTAGAATCTTACTACAGGACCAGGCCTATCCAGAAATACCACGCCGGGACATGAAAATGTGTTGTGTTAATGTGGTTATTATCATGTTTATGAATATTACCCGAAGTCATAAAATAACCAGTTTAAGAGTAAAGTCCCCATTATTCAGAGTCCAACAGTTTGGTTTTAAGCTACTTCTTCATTCATCAGCTGCATTGTGTGAACTCTGGCCGCCGGGGGGATTTCATGGGTAACTTTTACTGCTTGATCCAGCTGCAGGGGGAATAAGAGGCTTGCAGCACGGCTTAGCCCGCTGGTAATCACAGGGAAAGTCACTATGTCCTTGTGCTGTGCAGCTCTTTAAACATAGTCAGAGTGAGAGATAGTGGAGCATATTAGTTGAGGGCACAATGTTTCAGTAAGCTGGGATAACAGGGAATGAATTTAAGATGATGAGCATCGTACTGCGAGGATGCAGCCAAGGGTGAACCAACCCGTCAGCCACCGGTTAGCTTGGTAGGATGCTCCACACCACAGATAATCATTGTCTTAAACGACACTAGCTAAATCCTCTTTGAGGCACGGTGGCAGGCTAAAACCGGCAGCACGGTTTCCAAATCAGGTGAGGCTTCTGCTTTTAGACTGTGCCGACGTGTAAGGTGGTTTAGACGTCACTCAGTCAGGAAGTGAACAGGGTCACTGAAATCAGTGTAACGGCAATGTTACACCTGCCTCCATAAAACATAAGTAAGTAAAGTAAATACATAAAATTGAGCCTTTAATGCAGAACAGCTTCTCAAATGTGAGAATTTGCTCTTGTATATCATGGTATATATGTATTTTTACTTTATCGGCTAAATGATTAATCGATTAATCCGAAATATAATTGACTGACTGATGGACAGTAAAAAGAACAGCTGTAACTTGCAGCCCTAGTTTAAAGTGTGCTGAATTGCTTTAAAGAGGCAAACTTCTACCTGAAGATACAATTATTTCCTAACAACACAGACCATCAAGAATTTACTACTACGGCAGAGAGAAGATACAGAACACTGCAGTCGTTCTTTCTGACAATATATAATATAATATATATATAAAAATACAGCAGCAAACAGACTTTTCATGGTGTTAATAACAACTAAAAAACAATCCTGGTATTATGCTTGTAGATTTTTCTCTGTTTGGTTATTTGCGTCTCAGTTTCTTCATTGTTTTTTACTGAATGTGGAATAAAAATGTCGTCCAAACTTGTTGCGCACTTAAAACTAAATACGATGATCATGTTCACACACCGACACAAAGCACTTTACTACATGGAAATACAAGAACACAGAGATGTAGAAATTACTTCCTGATTGTGGCAGCTGATTGTAGGACAGCTTGGAAAGAGGGATGAGTAGTGATTGTGTTCAAGGCAGCTGAACGACGGCTTCCTGCTGATGTCGTTCATGTTAATGTTCATTTTCACAATGAATAGAATAATAAAAAGCATCAGACTTGGTGTGCAATGTTTCTGTTTATCACTTTCTCCATCAGATGATGGATTTAAAAAAAAAAAATAAAAAGACTTGGTGAGTCAAGACGTTTACAAGTCCGTATTTTGCGTCCCAAATTGTTGCATGTTTAAAATAAATATGGCCTCACGCTGTGTTTAACGCGTTTACACACTGATTTTCATCAGCCATTAAAGTTTTCGGGACTTTCTGTGTTTGTTCACATCCGTCAGAGTTGTTTGGCCACCATGAATGCAAACGTCTGATAAGCCGATTATCTTCGCTCGTTTGTCTCCCAGCACAAAGCACTTTATGAAAATAAGATGTAGGAAAGCTCAGACGGTGGTGATGGTGTTCCAGGCAGCTGAACGACGGCTTCCTGCTAACGTCACTCATTCGTTTTGGGACTAGCTCTATCATTGCACCTACGGAATTAATTCAGTTTTTCTTCACAACAAACAGAATAATAAAACGCATCAGACTGTACAAGGTTTCTGTGCAAAACGATTTTTATCAGATGACGGATTAAAAGGCCTTTGTGGTCAAGGGGAGCTGGGATCTCATGCCCCTTTAAGCTAGAAATACCTAAAATGGCTGATGTGTGGTAACAAATTTTGTCCTGCACCTCCATGTCATTAAATCCTCCAGTGACCTCAAGTTGCACTTGAATATTACCACTCCAAACGAGGCAAAGGTGCCAGCTGCCACAAATCCTCCCAGTCGATGCCAAATGCTGCGATCCCTGCAGTAACTGTTGTAGATTTTGCACAGAAGAAAAAGCACCAGGACAAAGACCATACAGGGGGACGACATGGAGGAAGAGGTCTGTACATGTCTGCCAGTCTGTCCACATACATATCGTCCTCGCTGCTGTGTGTAAATGTCGACATGTGTGAGTGTGCGTCGGTGTGTGCTGTCGAACAGTCCTGGGGGACATGGTCCAGATTCATTTACAGTAGCAATGACAAGACTCTGGCCTAGATAACAGATGTTAGCCTCTGTGCACATTACACATGTTGCCATTTATCTTGGACTAATTCACTCTGCTTCCTGGAAATTCATGTTTATGTCCTCTCTTACTAAATGGGACAAATATACAGTATACGTATACACATACATATACAGTATATATATACAGTAGGCATTATCTCATGGTGCAACACAAAGGTGCAACTGGACAACCTGGGTTTGCCTGCTTAGATACTGCTACAGCATCACAAGAGAAGTGAATGATTTAGGCTTAAACTATCCCTCTTTAGGCTGTAAATTGGAGGAGGAAAGGTTCAGATAATGCTGAGTTAAAATCACTTCCACAGCCCTGTCCAACTCTGACCCGGTTATACTGACCAGGTATACTGCAAAGATCGGCCCGCCCTGGCATTATTACCCATCCTGCATTGCACAAAGTCCTTACATCAGCTGTTCTCATGTCAGCTCAGGAATGCTGAAAGTGCACTGCTCATGCAAACGTGTTCATAAGGAGTAAATGATGTAAATGTTGGCAAATCTGCACCTGGCCGAGAGAACGAGAGTACCGCTGAAGATGAGTGTGTGTCCACGTGTGTGCTCAAGTGAAACTGGTAATGGATGCAAAGATGTCAGATCTTTAAAGCCCAGCAATGTCTCCATAATCTCATACGGCTTATCCTGTGATTCTATAATGCACGTACATGTACCCTGATATGAAATCTGTTTATGACAGACGCATGTGGAGGCTTACATATTAATAAGTGCAGCTGCACTGTAGAGAATATTCACTTACTCCTCAAACCCCGAATTTCCCTCCGGGGATTCATAAAGGTTCATCTTATCTTATCTTATCTTATCTTATCTTATCTTAAGAAATGTTCAATCACATCAAACCTAACACTACACTGAAGCAGCGGACCTTTTCTTAGCAAACAGTATTTGAGTGGCAACCCTGTCAATAAAATGACTTCCCCATACAACTACACTACATCCTCTATCATGTTTTGAGGGAAATGTATTTTCTCCTGGATTACGGTTGAATTTTTAACAGTTTTAAACACGTAGATATGAAGCGAAACCAAACAAAGACCCAACACAACTACTTGATGAGGTTTAGCAGCAGGGCTGTCAATGTTAACATAATAATGCATTTATGCAAATTCATATGACGCCACTAATTTCTTTCATTAACACAAAATGTTCACTTCTAAAGCTGAGTGAAGATACCGGTACCATATGAAACTAGAACATCTCAGGAATCCATCGGTACCAACCAGGTCAGACTAGCTTGTTGAATAGGAGGTTTAAAAATGCTCCAGACTTTTAAAGAGGTCCGTTGACCTCTGACCTCCAGATGTGTGGATGTAAATGGGTTCTCTGGGTCCCCACCAGTCTCCCCTTTACAGACATGCCCACTTTCAGATAGTCCCAGTCAGTCTGGATCAAGTCCTAGTCCAGTCAGCACTCTGACACACTGACAGCTGTTGTTGCCTGTCGGGCTGCAGTTTGTCATGTTCTGATTGGAGCAGATTGTTGATGCTAAAGTCAGAACCTGGGAGGGTTTCTGGACAATATCTGTTATTGATTAGTGTTGTTAATTGATTTACAATAATAAATATATACATAATTACCCACTCCCATGTTGAAGAGTATTAAATACTTGACAAATCTCCCTTTCAGGTTCATTTTGAACACATAAAACATTTTGCAATTGCAATTTATTTGCGATTAAAGGGACATTTTTTTTTTTTTTTTTTACTGTTGTTCATGATTACCTGTGGACAATCATGTGATTAATTGAGATTAAATAATTGAATTGATTGACAGCCCTAATTATTGCCTGTGTGAAGCATGATAGAAGTGGGATCTACCTCAGTGGCTCACACTTCTCCTTGCTTTGAGACAGTAGCCTGGAGGTCTCATTATTTAGACCTGAGCCCCTCAGATAGAACAGACAGAATCTGCTAAAGCCGTTTATGGGAAATAAACAAGTAGGTCTTCAGTACCTGTGAGGGTTTCTGGACAATATCTGTCATTGTCTTGTGTTGATTGATGTTCATAGGTGATTTCCAATAAGAAATATATACATACATTTGCATAAAGCAGCATATTTGTCCACTCCCATGTCGATAAGAGTATTAAATAAATAAAAAGTGTGGACAATCATGGGACTAATTGACAGATTGATGATTGACAGCCCTAAAAAATCCTAAATTTAAACACCCGTCCACCACCCAACCTCCCGACACAGACTCCCGGTGACAATCATTAGAAATGCATTTGTGATTCGTCAAAGACAAACTTAATGTGCGACAAAATATGTTGTATATATCCTGTAAAGGTATCTGTCAGGACCTGAGGAGTCCTTTGTTCCTGCTGGATTGGGGGAAAGATGATTGTTTGGCAGTAAAAGAGTCCATGTAGAGTTACGCTGCGTCTCCTTTATCACTTCCTCTTCTTAATTTGCATGTATACAAACAGAAAACAGCACTATGACCCCTGTCATCACTGTGGTCAGTAAAGTTAACCCAACAAACAGGCCAACAATACAGTTTAAATATAATATAGTGTGGTGTTCACTCATCTCTCAACAAGCTTTGTCCAACAAATGTGCACTACCTACACCCATGTAAGAGGTTATTCAGTAACTCTGCAACGATTTGAGTAATTTTGTCATAAATTAATGAGAACAGTATAAAACTTAAAGGGTTTGATCCAGACTGAGAGCCGAACCCAGCGGTCTGCGTATGATAAAGAGGGACAGAGGGAGAACTGTGAAACCTCCTGTGTAACTGCTGATGAATGAATGCAGGTGTGTTCCACTTCTGCAGGTGGCGAGCTGAGTCTCCCTGCGCTATAGCGCATTAGGTGACCCCTAAAAACGTGACACTGCTGGAGGCTATACAGTGTTCAATATACTGCAGGTGACAGTGACCATACTTAGACCAACTCTGATTAAATCGACCCCTCTGGTTAGAAATCTCCTCTTTTCCCATAAAATCCAAAGCTAGAGTGGTCGACCACCTGATAAAAAATATAAAAACTGCCAAGAGAAGTCCAGTTTAGTTCACTCAGAGACAATTTAGACATTTGCTTCATTACTTTTGTTAGTTTTCTATATATTAAAAATAAAAAGGATTGGCTGTTTCAAAGGAATTATTCAGTATTGGCACAAACTGATGATGATGATGAGAACTGACGAGCAGTTTGACAGGAACTGATTAGGATGAGGCTCATCATCACTAGGTTTTCTATTTAAGCACCTTGAATTGATTGCACACTTAATAAATTATAATTAATGAAAGAGCTGGCAGCCAAAGACAACTTATTAGGTCATGTTACTAAGAACATTTTATTAGGAGGTGATCATTCGGTCATATAAGCCAGGCCTCGGGTTTTAAGGACCAGACTCAACTTAAATTTAGTTGAAATAGGTATGCGTAGGTAAATATCCATCTAGGTGATTATTACTAATTTAATGGTCTTTAAGAACGAAACTAGAAGGACGAGAGCCGCTCAGCCGCTGATACAGTGTGTAGAGTCGGCATATTTTCACATCTAACTCTGTGAAACAAGTTTATTTTCACCAAACCAGAGCTGGTGATTGTTGGAGAGACTAACCAGGACGGTTTAGGTCAGTTTTAGTTTGTTTCTGTTGAGTTTGAATCGAGTGTGTTTTACTCTGCTGCAACACTGGAAAAGCTCATTTCCCTGCTGAACGGGGAGAGGGTGCGCACACTGCCACACACATACACACACTGCCACACACATACACACACCGCCACACACATACACACACTGCCACACACATACACACACCGCCACACACATACACACACCGCCACACACATACACACACCGCCACATATACACACACCGCCACACACATACACACACCGCCACATATACACACACCGTCACATATACATACACCGTCACACATACACACACCGTCACATATACATACACCGTCACACATACACACACCGTCACATATACATACACCGTCACACACATACACACACCGCCACACACATACACACACCGCCACATATACACACACCGCCACACACATACACACACCACCACATATACACACACCGTCACATATACATACACCGTCACACACATACACACACCGCCACACACATACACACACCGCCACATATACACACACCGCCACACACATACACACACCGTCACACATACACACACCGCCACATATACACACACCGCCACACACATACACACACCGCCACATATACACACACCGTCACATATACACACACCGTCACACATACACACACCGCCACACATACACACACCGCCACACATACACACACCGCCACATCTACACACACCGTCACACATACACACACCGCCACACATACACACACCGTCACATATACACACACCGTCACATATACACACACCGTCACACATACACACACCGCCACACATACACACACCACCACACACATACATACACCGTAACATACACACACCGCCACATATACACACACCGTCACACACATACACACACCGTCCCACATACACACACCGCCACACATACACACACACCGTAACATACACACACACCGTGAATGTAGCGGCAGCTGCAGGTTGCTGGACTGATGGCGGTCGGTTGGACTATTTTACCATACGGCCACATTACAATATTTTTGGTCAAAGTCATGGTATCACTGCAAGATCAAGCAAGCAGGGATGCACCGATACCGGATCGGATACCAGGCCCAAACTGACTCAAATAACTGGATCTCCTCAATTAAATTCTATGTTTATATAATTTACACATTATAATCTGGAGTTTAAATACTGAAGTTTTGCCCAGTTTGTTGCAGCATTCAAAGGTTTACACTGGAATTGTAATTTCTGTTAATTTTGAAGATTTGTTTTTTGCTGGTAAAAGATTTATTTCACTTATTCACTAAATTTATATCAAATTTTGTTACATTTTGTTTTACAAAGTTAGGAAAACAATATTTAAGGCCAGCCTGATGTTGAATGATCCCCGTTACTTCCCCACCGCGAGGCATGCAGCTTATTAGTGAAACACTGGTACTGGATCGGTACGTGGTGTTGGCTGATACCAGAAGCCCGGGTATAACTATCAGTCGGTGCATCCCTATAAAGCAATGACGAGCGCCGGCGGTTTTGAAGCTCCTCACTGCTGATGCATGTTAAACTGCCTCAACATGTGATCTTTAAAGAGCAGAGATGTTACGTAAGGGAGTGGGATTCCCTATCCCGGCGCTCTGCACGGCTGAAAGGAGTTATTAGTCAGGACAGTTGTCCGTCTGTCAGCATGCCGTTTGTTGTAAATGAAAGACTGACTGTCACACTGGTAACCACCATCAGTGCTTTTTGTCTGTGCTCACATCGCTGGCTAAAGCAGCCGAGGAGAAGC
Source organism: Pterois miles (assembly GCA_947000775.1). Taxonomy (NCBI): domain Eukaryota; kingdom Metazoa; phylum Chordata; class Actinopteri; order Perciformes; family Scorpaenidae; genus Pterois; species Pterois miles. Next base: position 2,022,718 of record CAMQGK010000586.1, on the reverse strand, counting down.
TTGAGCAACTTCATCAGCACTCTGCCTGCTGATGGTTAGACTCAGCCTCTCTGGTCACTGTGGTAATAAATGACCATGCGTCCTATTTATAACCACTAAGCTGCACACTGTGACGATGCTGTAAGCTGCCTAACGCTGCCGGAGTTAGCCCACGGCTCACTGTACCAAGAAAAAAAAAGAGGGTTAGCTTTAGGAGGAACTGGGAGTCCAGACAAGTCAAAGATCAGTTCCTTTGGCTCAAGGTTAACACAAGAAGGAAACACACTTTTCAGCTTTAACAAGAAGCAGCAGAAACATAAAATGTATTTATATGCACTTCAGTGCAGCCCTAACGTAACTGCTGGACAGCACAGCGCATACATGTTGAGGGAAAATATCTCAGCTCTAATTGACAGAGTTAGTGCCATACCGTGCCAAGTGATCCATACAGGACCAGAGTTCATTCAAATAACATGACTTTGGGCTTACTGAGCCCCTAATAACAGAAGCACCACAGAGCCATTTGCTGTCAATACTTTTCATCACAGTTCACACTACATCTAGCACAGGGACACGACACACCAACACAGATTTGTCTTTGGTGGAACAATTGATCTTAAGGAAATCATAACACAAGACAATAAAAATGGCTTCTAATCCATGTGCACACAGAGAGCCCATAACAACACAACTATCCGTACATCTAAACCTTTAAAAAGAGAAAGAAAAAAACTATAAAATATCCACAACATGCATTCATCAGCTTGAACATAGTGGTGCTCGTAAAGGGCAACTGAAGGAGTACATTTAAAAACTTACCCTTCCGTCGAGAGCTCCCCCTCTGCTCCATTCTGAGGAGCGGGGCTGAATAAGGGGGTGGAAGGGAGGGGGTCTACCAGTGGTCCCTGGGTAAGTCCAGTAACGGGGTCCAAAGTGTAGAGGTACTGTTAGTAAGGTGCAGGACTCAGGAATGCTGCCTGAACTGTGTGGATAATGTGAGGATCAGCTATTTCTGTGACTGTGTGTGTGTGCGTGTGTGTGTGTGGAAAAGTGGCCTGTGACGACGATGTCAGCGACATCAGCCATGCATCACAAAGCACTCTCACCCTCCCGCCGACAGACCTGCACACACACACACACACACACACACACACACACACACACACACACACACACACACACACACACACACACACACACACACACACACCCCTGAGCTTCTGATCCCTGCTACATGTGTGTGTGCATGTTTGAACACAAACAGAGGGAGGAGCAAAGGAAGCGAGGGAAGCAGTAGTAAAACAGACGGACAGCTGTAGGACAGTGTGGCAGGACGGCAGGACGGCAGACGGATGGGTGGACGTGCCAACCGATGGAGGACAAACAGGAGAGATGAGACAGCAAGGAAAAACTGAGAAAAGTCAATCGACTTCTTTTTCAGGGAAAACATCTGTGAGCTCGCGGTGCTGAGAGCAGAGGAAACAAAGTGAGGGCTGTGCAGTAAATCATTTTCAATCAATACTGCTTCACTGTTTTCAGCTGCAGGTGCTGCCTCAGTGAGCAGTTTCATTTACAGTGTGACCGCCTGACTGACCTCCAGGGGGCCATAGGTGGAGATGGTCAATCGATCGGCACAGGGAGCACGCAGGACAACACGGCTGGAGGCTACAACATACTGAAGCCGTGGCACTCTGTTAGGGGGGCGCCAAATAATTAGCTAGAAATCAGAAAATTGTGCTGTATCATTAAAAAGTGCATATCTACAGATGGGGACAATTTGCACCAATAAAACAAACATATAGTGTCCATTAGTCCCACCCACGTCAGCTTTGGGCCAATAGAAAGTCAGATATGATTGTGACACACAGCAGTAAGGTCATTATTCTGAAGTCGAAGCACAGTCAGCTTTAGACTGGTAGCTTTAAATATCTGGGTTTATTGGGACTATGCCAGTCTTGCTATTGTTCATTTCCTGAAAGCTTTTAAGATCACTGTACTTTTACCCAGGAGACCCGTGTTCGAGACCGTCGTTGACCAGTGTTTCGTTATTTAAGTTACATTTGTGACGTGCTTTCCATAGTTGTGTCTGTTCATGCTTTACTTAGTTTACTTACTTATTTTAACCAGGATGTTTTTCCTGAACCTAAGTGGTTTTCTACCTGTAGACATTTGTGTGATATACAAATGACTAAATACTCATAAAACACAGGGAATGTCTGTGTAACGTCGTGGTATTTATATGTCTTCCTGTGAGCCTGCGTTGGACAGACTCTGTACTGTACTTCATACGATACTGGTATGGAGCCATATACTCACAGATACAACCGTCTCAATGTTAACAGATACACAGTATATAATCATAACGGCTATAATGGGGGCGGCAGTAGCTCAGTCTGTAGGGAGTTGGGTTGGGAACCGGAGGGTCAGCGGTTCAAGTCCCGCCATGGACCAAGAACTGAGTGTGAACTGGTAGCTGGAGAGGTGCCAGTTTACCTCTTGGGCACTGCCGAGGTGCCCCTGAGCAAGGCACCAAACCCCCAACTGCTCGGGGCGCTTGTCAGGAGCAGCCCCCCCACTCTGACATCTCTCCATTGTTGCATGTTTGTGCATGTGTGTGTTCGGGTCTGCATGTACCGTGTATAAGTTAACAACAGAGTGAAAACATTGAATTTCCCCTCGTGGGACACACTCTCACACAATTAGTCACAATTAGCCGATTATTTTCATTGTTGATTAATCTGTTGATTAGTATTTTTTTAAAGGTCAGAAAATGGTGAAAAATCATGACGTCCTCAAATGTTTTGTCAACAACTCAAAAATATTCAGTTTATAATCACAGAGAAATAAATAAACCAGAAAATATCCTCATTTAAGAAGCTGGAGTCAGAGAATTTTGACTTTTTGTCTTAAAATGTTACCCAAAGCTATTAATCGATTATTAAACTAGTTGGTGATTAATTCAATAGTTGACAACTAATCGATTAATCGGCGCAGCTCTAGTATCTCGCACCCCTAATCTGAACTCATGTGAGCCAGACTGAGCCAGAAGGTGCCAAGGACGTGCCACAGCTCCACTAGCGGGCTAGACAATAGCAGATCCAGCTCTGTCCCGGCAGAGTCTCGGCTACCCAATAATCTGCCCGTCTAAGAGCATGTGAAGTGGGCACTAATCACGTAACCAGATTAGGCTAATCCTGAACTTTTTATAAAGCACAGAAGCCACGTCGAGGCTGCGGGGTTGAGGAAGACACGGCTTTAAAGACACAGACCAAACTGCAGCTCAGTTTCTGCTGCCGTCTTCTGGTCGGTCGGGTGAGCGTCCTTCGCCAGGCTGAGACATCCTGGTCAGTCAGAGACAGCTGCAGCCACCTATGGGTGGACCTGCGACTCTGATCACTCACTGAGGATTAAAACAGTTCTGACCAAACTGTACGATGTCTGAGAGCAATTTCTACATAATAACTTAACAACTTGAAGAAAAAAAAATGCCGCTACTTGAAACCAAAAACTGCAGTGTCCACCCAGCTTTGGGCCGTCGTGTGAAGACAAAACTGAACATCCGCTGACCGCATCATTAAATTGACAGATGTGTGAAAGCTGAGCTTAAAGAGGGACTATCAAATCACACAGTAAGAAGGATTTAGTAGTATCAAGCTCCACTTGGTTTCATGTCAGATGGCTGCTGTTATAGTTATTTTGTGTGTGTGCATACGCAAGTGTCTGTGTGTTGCACTTAATGATGTCCTAAGCCTTTAAACCCTTCAGGTAAACAACACTGTCCGTTATACAATACACAGCATGGGCGGGAGAGGAAGGACACGGAGCCAATAGCTGCTGACACCGTGGACTAGCGTCTATATCGGGCTGAGGGCTTATCGGTCCCGTTAAAACATCCACGCTATGATGAGGGAAATCGTTGAAAACTGATCTGACTGACACGTTAAATGAGTGCTGGCTGAGAGGAACCTATCAGAGACAGAGAGGGAGAGAATAGGGTCAGCCAAGGTTTGACGGATCGATGTTACTTAGTGCCGCTTACACCTGAATCCTAACTCCCATGTGTAAACACTGAGCATGAGGTGGGTAAGACAAAAAATATTATTATATTATTATATTATTAGCTTATATTGCTGGAACAGATCAGGTGCCTCTCCACTGCTAAATACTGACAAACAATATTACTGATTAATGAACTGCATAAAGAAAAAAACAATATGATGTCAATATACATTTGTTGGACTGTTGTCATGAACTTTCACACAGAACATGAACTGCAGCGAGAAAGCGGCATCGGTTGGGCTGCGTTACATCTGGATTTATGAAACAACAGCACAGAGGCTCCGTAGTCCGAACCAAGACGGCAAACTTCATTACTCCTCAGGTCTCCACAGACCAGAGCCACTCCATCAGTTCTTACCTTTCACAATAAAAGCCCTACACATATAAAATTCACAGGCAACTATTTCACATTGTTTATTCATCACGCCCCCGGTGTATAAAAGGCCGAATATATTGCAATATATATCACATTTTTGTGATATATATTGCAATGTATAAAGAACATGCTACTATATGCATATATCAGAGATAAGTTTGCTTTTCATGCAATCAGAAAAGTGGGATCTGTCTTTACAGTTATCACAGTCCCTGTAACATCCAACACCATAGCACTACTTCTTACCTTGCATGTAAACTTATATTTCAAAATCAATAGTTTTTGAGAATTGATACAGAATCACAAAACATAATAATGTGATAAATGAAATCAATCTTCCACAAGTCAAGGTACTCTGCCATGATTTAAAATACAAGTCAACAGTATTTTGATTTTATTTATTATTTATTAATGCAACAGAATCTGAAAGCATATTGGCTGGCACACAAGAGTAATATACAGTATGTCTAGAAAGAGTTAACACCCATCTGTACTTTAAATTGCACAGTCACAAGTACATACAGTGAATCAGCATCTGGTTATATCAGAGTCTTTCCAGTTGTTCTGGCCAAAAGTGCAAATGAATCATGGTCATGTGAGAGCGACAACAAAATCATCTGACTGCTCCCAGACCTCCACCCAAAGCAAGAAAAACAATGTCATGACCTCAGGCGGAAAATCAACGACGGCAATCACACACAAAACTAAGTCCACCCTTTTCCAGATGTGTTCACCATCTAATAATTTGAAGAAAACAGCGTAAACCTCCTTCATCACATTTTACTGTGACTTGTAGCAGCAGCAGGCAAGTTAAATCCTAGGACTTCATCCTTACTCACACTAGATCCATCTCTAACTCTTCTCTAAAAACTCTGTGTCTTCAAATGTGACTTCACACGTAGCAACGTCAGCTTAGAGGGATACGATGGGCTCTATCTAGTTCCTGGAGCAGGACTGTGTTTACTATAAGGAATGGTGGGAGGTATGTAAACTAAGAAAGAAAAGGGGAATGTCACCATTTCAGTGCTCCCTAAAAATGCCATCTACTCTAATAGGAAGCTAAACCAGCCAATGTGCAGCCACCAACACCGAAGCCCAGCACGGCGACGATGTGGCCAGTAAAGTCAGCTATAAAACAGCAGCTCAAAGCTGGCAGAGATTCAGTGTCACGTTCAAAGACACTTAGCAGAGAAGAGTTTGCACTGCTGCACACGGCTGGTTGGCCTCATAGCAGCGATGCAAATCATGATGGGACGTCATAAACTGCATTTTACAGTTTACTGATTTTAGCCTTAATGTGCCAAGAACCAAAGGTAGTCCATTTTTTGTTCATGAAATATTTACACATTTTTCCCACCAAAAAATATACATAATCAGAATCGCTGATATTGAAACGATACCAACCCAGTTTCTCATTCTTGGCTCCTAACCTGCTTTGTGTTTGGTAACAATTAGTAAAGAAATGATCGGTTCCTGGTAATTTGGTCAAGATTTACTTGTTTTTCTTAAATCTGATAAAAACTGGAAGATAAAAGTAAAGAACACTCGGCGGCACCTTTAAACAGCCGTTTATGTCCAAAACCACCACTATGAATATAAGGCTGCGCAGCGTCCCGTCATATTTGATAGTGGAAACGCAGGAACATCAATAGTATTGATCCAGCACTTAACTGTGGAGAGAGACAATAGCACATAGCTGCTGGTGACCACATCATAGCGATTAAAATGAAGCTTGGTTTTAACCAGACTTTAACCAAAGACAGACTTTTATCGTCTTTACTGGTTTGCTATGATTTTAACAACAAAGTCTCACTTACTACTTCACATCTACTTCAGTAAAAGTAACAATACCCCAGTGTACAAATACTCTGTTACAAGTAAAACTCCTGCATTAAAAATCTTAAGTATCACCATCAAAATATACTTGAAGTGCTAAAAAAATAAAAGTACTCATTATGCAGAAAAAACATATTGTAGTATAGTTACGGATGAATTCATGTGCTGCACTTCACTGCTGCAGCTGCCAAAGATCTTTCTATCTTTTCAGAGCTATTTTAACATGTTTTGTCAGATAATTTATTAATATTTTTCTGACATTTTACTCATATTATTTGGGTGTATTTTACCTATTTTTATATTTCACTAATATTTTAGGGATAATTTACTGATGTTATTTTGGATATTTTACTCATTTTTGTCTGACACCTATTATATCAATATTTGTCTGCTATTTTACTAATATATTTGGGAGCTAATATATTTGATGAGCTCATTTTAAGTCACTTATATACTGCTGGCTAATTTACCCTGGGGATCGATAGAGATTGATCTTACCCAGATATTACAACATCATTTATTAGTTGATTATATTTTGTATTATTAATCTGCAAAGTAACTTTAGATATCAAATAGGTGTCATGGAGTAAAAAGTGCAATATTTCCCTCTGACATGTAGTGAAGTCGAAGTAGAAAGTACCTCAAAATTGTACTTAAGTACAGTACATGAGTAAATGTACTTACTTTCCAAAAGAAAGTGGTATGAACCCTGAGGGCCTCACACACATAGAGGTACTGTATGTGTTTGCTTATTGGCTGACGGCTTATCAGAGACACCAGATTGAGAGGAGGGAACCGGGGGGGGGGGTCACTGAACAGGAAGCAGGAAGTAGCAGTCAGAGAAAGTAGGGCTGTCTGACTGAACCAGCCAATCAGCAGGAAGAAAAGCTTTCACTTGGAGGAATGCTTCAAGGTTGTTGCTTAGTGCTGAACTGGACTTCATCCAAGTGACGGCCTGAAAGAGGTAACGGCTTCATGAAGGGATTTCTCCAGTGGAGACATCTGGACAGTTGCTGGACACGATAATTTGATGTTTGTATATCCAGCCTGGTTTCACCAGATGGCATATGAATGACACGGTAATTTGTGAGGCATTTAGCGTGCTATAACAACACCTTTGGTGCTTATGCCGCGTCATGTGTGTCATGTAGTTTGTCCTAACTGCAAGTGAAAAGTGAGAACGCTTATGGTGGGAGGAAGGGGGTCCAACAAACACAGGACTTTCAACCATGAGGACGGTGTTCATGTTATTCTGCAGTTAGTGACAGGTTTTCCCTGTGTATTTTATTTAGTTTACATATTTATATTAAGCCCAACCATGACGTTTTTCCTAAACCTAAGTGGTTGCCTATACCTAACCTGGCCGTTAAATGATGCAGAAATCATAAAATGTGTTATCATGATGCGAGCAAATGTCATGCTATTTATCCACCTTCCCATTAGACTGGGTTGATACATCATGTGTAGGATTTGTTCATAGTTACAGGCTAAATGAAGAGTCACCTTGAATATTTTGCCTGGATTTTTTACGTCCTTATCTTTGCAACCCCTGGTCACGTGTTCATACTAGTTTTGTAGCTTTGGGAATCTCCCATGTCTGGCTAAATCTCAGTTAGCTTTAAGTTTCGAGCAAATACCTCTTAACAGAGGCGGCTCTTATTGCTATGATTGCCTCTGTTATTCCTTTTTAAATGTGTAACACATACAAACACGAAGAATCAGGCACATATGTTCATTTTTTCAGAGCTGGCTTCGTTAAATGAAATAATCTGTTGGCTCGTAAATGATAGTACGTCATGTCCCAGTCCTGGTCTCCCTCCCTGCATTCCTTCAGCAGCTCTCATCCCTGCATTCAGGCTTCACTCACAGACAACACGAACCCCTGACTAACACAGACATCTATACAGTGGACATACGGCTGTTTGTATGTGAATTTAGATGGATGCTAATGGTGATTTTTTACAATAAAACATGTATGTATGGTGTAACAACTGATGTTGAATAACTGTGTGATCGGGTTTCTGTGTAGCAGATGGAACACGCAGAACGAAGGAATGTGGCCAACACAAACACACACTATGAGTTGAGCAACACTGTACGGTCAGGCTGGACACATGCTGCAGTATAAATAAGTTAAAAGCAGAGTTTTCAAGCTACTTCTAGTCTAGAGGTCTGCAAAGCCATGAAACTGAAACTGGCCTGCACCACGAAGCGAGGACAGGCCTCCCCTGTACCCAGGATATCCCCTCGCTATCTGGTTTAACTAACCAGAACAAACGAGATCAAGATAAGAGATGAGCGCTATTATGATGGTGGTTATCAGCGATGTGAGTCAACCCAGGGTTTCTCAATCTGGCAGTCAACGCATTCCAAGTAAAGGGCCGGTGTTTACAGCTTCTGACCAATCCAAGACATGGACAAGTCTGCTGTCAGTAGAGCCAAGAGCTATAATACACAAAAACCAAAACGTTTAACACGTAATAATAATAATAACTAAAATTAGTTATCCTCAAATAATCCTGACTAAAATTAACACAGTTGCCAAATGCAGGAAGGACAGCTGGCAAAAGAAGAAAATGGCAAATGTGTGAATGCATAAATAACAGATTGATGTAATGGAGGCTGCACCGTGGTGCAGATTCGAATCCGGCTTGCATGTTCTCCCCATGGTAGCGTGGGTTTTCTCCGGGTTCTCCGGCTTCCTCCCACAGTCCAAACACATGCAGTTTAAATGATGACTGAATGGGAATGTGAGCATCTCTATGTTGTCTGTTTGCCCTGCGATGGACTGGCGACCTGTCCAGGGTGAACCCTGCCTGGTCTACCCGGACAAGAAGAACCAAAGAAGAATCGTTGGACTGAAACCCAAAGTTAACCCTGAAGTTACCTCGCTAACTCTTCATAGTACATCCCTCCACATCTGCACAGAGTCTTTAACACCGAACCATCCGACTGACACCATTACATTTAGGTAGAGAGCAAAAATACATGTTAAGTTTGCTTAGGACACACAGGAAGACTCCCCACCCCCCAAAACTAACTGGGACCTGCAATAATAACAACAAAATGATGCTCAAGTAGAATGTGGCTAATAAACCTTTCCTCATACATCTCACAACGGTCTCACCTGTCGTTATCAACCTCAACTGAATCTCCGAGCTTCTTCACACTTCAGACAGTCATAACCCAAAACAGAAGGATGTAGCTCGCAGGTCACCACGTTCCCACAGTGACGGAGCCCACTGGGATTTGGAGAAGATCCCTTCTGGCAAACTGTTGCTTTATTTCAATCACACTGATTGTAGCTTGGCAGGCGAATGCAGTGGATTTAGTGACAGAAAAAAAAACACAAACCTTCTTGGAGGGAAAATATACGCACAAAGAGTGGTTAGATATTAAAGGATTAGTTGTGGACAATCAAACTTGTGAGTACTGAAACGAAAGTACAAGCATGAGAAAGTCTATGCTCATAATAAACGGTCAGAGGAAGATGTCTCTGAGGATACAGATAACTACTTTTTATGTTTGGGTTTAAGAAGCTGTATATGCTTTATCTAGTCAGAAAATGTGTTTACTGCATATTTGTATGCATTTATTCTGCAACACTTTATAATAACCATCATTTATAAATAGTGAGTTTCTCATCCCTGATTCAGCTCATGTAGTGTGGTATAATGGACTCGTTTTGCCTGACAGGAACTTAACACTAAGCTCACTTAAAGTAAACTGGACTGGAAACTTTGGAAGAAGGCGTTTTAGTGTCTAGGTAAGTTATTCATTTGTGTTTTCATTTGGGAGCTGGATTTCATTAGTCATTTATATGGCCTCATGTGAGACCCTGTCATGTTAGCTACATTTTCAAAAGCTAAAATCTTAATTCTTAATTCAACAACTCTTTTATATTCTCACACCAAACGCAGCACATGTGAATCAACTGGTGAGCCAGACCAGAAAGCTGGCCGGCTCTTAAACCAACAAGTATATCAAATAGATAAAGACAAATTGTCCTAATGCCCTGCACCTTGAACCACCTGCACTGGTACCATACTGGAAGGTGATGTCGTCTTGGATGACACTGCAAGCTATTTGCTTTATATTTGGACCTTTTAAAGATTATTTTAAGTATTGACAGGTTTTTAACAAACAAAGAATTCATAATAAATGTTTACTAAATACTAGTAATGCTATAATTTGTTATTTCAACAGTTAATTGCTGCACACATTCTAACATTTTTCATACTATACAGTATATCTGTGTGTAAATATTATTTAGAGAGACACTGTGTGTTAATAACTGGTTTGTGATCCATCCATCTATGTAATGTTTAGAGGTGTTTTACAAATGATTTCTTAAAGGTCTGCAAATCATTTGGTAATTAATGACAAATACTTCATAACTACTAACTAAGTTTAATTAGCTATCAATTTATAATGAATAAATGATGATTATTAATGTTTATGTAGTCTTGTGGGAGGGGCTGGTCATTTTAAAAGGGGCCGCCTTGGCCCTGGTCTCCACTTACAGCAAAGCTAACAGCTACTGGACTTTGACTGCATATTGATTGATTCATTTTGTTGAAAGACATCTGAGTTATTATCCCTTTTGTGATATTTTGTATTTTTGTATAGATAGTATTTTGTTCTTCCCTTTTTATTTTTTCTGCTCTTTGTAAATATTTTCACTGTTTGCGCCTCGAGAGGCCGGCACAGTAAATCACACATCATAATATTTTTCTGACTATGCCTGTGTTCGAGAAAACATGTGATTCCAGCTTCTTAAATGTGAATATTTTCTTTCCTCCTCTGTGACAGTAAACTGAATATCTTTGAGTTGTGGACAAAACAAGACATTTGAGGACGTCATCTTGGGCTTTGGGAAACAGTGAAAGACAGCCATCATAATTGCGTAGCTGCTCGTTGAATACATATTGCATCTGATGCTTGTAAAATACAGCTACAACATGGGCAGTATGCAAAAGCACAGAGAGTAAACAACATAACAGGGAGAGAAGGAGAAACAGAAAACAGCCACATAGAGATGGCAGCTCTGAACAGAACCAGACCTGCCTGGGAGATAAATGGGAACCACATGTCCGGGACAGACGGCCAGACGGACCAACGGACGGAGGCAGCAACACCGTCGACTCTTGGTCTGATCACCTGCTTAGCTGCTTTCAACTTTAACACTAAAACAAGGCTGCATATCATTATTGCAGCTTTGCATTCAACCACTACCAGCCACATACTGCTGATACTGAAGACACACTGTAAGCTCCACATCACACCTTCATTATAAGGCAGAGCCATCTCAAATTAAACACTGAGACCCTGAAATGAACAATTTGCTTGAGTCAGGTGGACTCAGCAACAGAAAATGAGGGGTACAACAAGGTGATGAGAGGATTTTAAAGCCAGACGACACTCACCACAGTGTTGTTAGTTCCAGAGACACTAGCATACAGGGGACTAGTTGTGTTTTAACGTGGACACACATAGGATGAACTGGCTGAGGCATCATGCTGCCATGTACAGTCTGGCTTGGTTGTTTGATCACTTGTTTTTTTCCTTCCACACCGCAGCTGCACGTCATTTATTTTTTAATTAACTTGTGTTGTACAAAGAGGACAAATGGGACAGACTCGCCACAAACAGCTTTACTCCATGTCAACACCAAACCAGCTGATGGTTTCCTGTAAATCCAGCGGTCTGTCTCGTGTGAGTAAATTGTGTAAGGAAAGAGAAAGTGTAGGAGAAAGCTAAAAAAGACCAGGGAGCTTGAGCTGCTGATATTTGGTCCAGTTTGCATTGGTGTGGCTGACATAGGACGAGTAAAAGAGCTTCTGTTTCACTTATGACTGCTTCATCCTGCAGGCCATAAGTCTGCTGACCCCATCACTTTACCTTTACTTACCTTTATATGCTATTTTACAAACTGTTACACCTCTAAGTATACTGTATACACATATTTACTATTTACTCTATACGATTTCCTCCTTTATATTTACATATTTGCTGAGCATAGTTGAAGGAACCTGAGACCAGTGATTTTCATTGCCAATGACTGGTGCTGAACACTTCACAAAGCTTGAACCTATTTTTCTGTTAGAAGCATGGCGAACTGTGTGAGGTAGTAAGCAGTTACACAAAGATGGAGGTCTTTGCTCTATGCCTTCACTTCGCCGTGGGATTACATACATGTCTCAGACGTTAAACTGGACCTCTAAATTGTGGGCTCGCAAAACGCTGCTCACTAGGACTCAAACTTGCTTTTCAGAAGGAAATAAGCAGAACCTAGCAGCAGAACGGGAGGGCAGGACAGTGGAGTACTTTACATTACAGCATGGGGGTGGGGTCTCACCTCCCCCCACTCAGCCAACAGGAAGCAAGCCAGCAGGATAATCAATAACAGTGACTGCATGAGCCAACAACATTTATGCTATCAAGGACCCTCCCTAGTAAACCTTCGACCTCTCTCCCTTCCCGGCCAGCCCAGCCTGTCTCTAGCATTTGCCCATATTGTAGTCATTAAGTTCTCACCGAATCGGACAACAAACACTGTACAGTTTGTCCTCCGAACTGTCTGCTGAACTTCGGCTGGAAACCACGGTAGATGACAATAGAGCTGTCCTCCTTAAAGCAGCATCAAATAAAGTGTGTGGTCCTGATGCTTCTACCAGCCAAGTTGAAGCCCATAATTTTGTGGCTTTAGATGCAGTGCATGCTCTCTGACATGCTCTCCACCACTGCTGTCGCTGCAGTCACCGGTTGCATGCGCCCGGTGGAAACCAAAGCACGCCACAGTTTGATATCCTGCGTGATCATCGTAATAAAAATGCCATTCTCTCTCCAACACAGTCTGTAAAATCCTACCCAGCATGCGGCCGTAATTGCAGCTCCACAGCAGAAATTAAGCACTGGGAAGCGATTCGCTCAGCGCCATGTGAAGTGCTGTAAAAACAACGACTTCACTAGCAACGCTCTGCAAAACATGCAGTGGTACACAGGAGTTTGTTAAATACGCACTCTGTGACCTCTCCAGGCTGATAGTGTTTTTAAAATGTGGTCCTGGCTTTATGCCTTCAGACAGGTTGATATCAGGTTGACACAGTTGGCAGAAGCCAGAGAGATGAGAGAACATTTTGTTCTAATACAATCTCTAATGTCACATTAATGTGCAAATATAATTAATTTGGCATCAGGAAAAAGGTATTCAGATCAGTGGGGTAAAGTTAAGCCAGCTGTGACCAGGTCTAAAAGCTGACCCTCCACAAACTGTCAATAAATACATGTTTGCTGCACACTCAAGTTCACTGAAAGGTCTTCAGTCTGACAGTCTTTGTCAGTCATGTGAGAGGTTGCATGTCAATGGTAATCAACACAGAGAGATGTTAGGAGAAGTCATGGGTGTCCCAGTTAGAGCATCTGTGCTGGTCCTGTGTTTGTTACTGCAACACTAGGAGACCTGGCTCTATATTAAAACAACAAGAACTAGAAAACAATAGAAACAAATACAATAATATAAAAAACAGGCAACCAACGGGGTGGGTTGGGGGCGGGGCATGAATAAAGGGAAATAGGAAAGAGATTCAGGCCAAAGGGGAACAAAAATCATGCCACACGCCCATGAGTGGCGTGTGAGGGAAACCCTCATCTCACGCACTTGCTGGAAATTGAACAACCCTTCCCTAAAATCCACCGTCTTACCTACATATTATCCACCCACACAGACCATAAACTGTTGGGGTTTTTTTCCTGAAAAACATAGGAAACAGTATCCGGTGCAATAAAGCCAAATTATCAGTTTGCACTGGACACTGTGGGCTAAGTTTGGAACTTTCCAGGACTTCTTCTCCATCTACTCTAACAGACGGGTTTTAAACTTGAAGTCTAACCTGAATCTGTAAATTAGTTGAGCATTAAAGGTTGCATGACATATCTCATTTCATCACCCTGACAACAGCGAAATGTGATCTCACCTGCGGCGTCTTCGTCTTCCTCCTTCAGCACATCGTTGTCGTCCACATCGGCGCTCGCTGCCTTTCTCTCGCTGTCCTTCACTGGGACCACAGTGAAGTTGGTGGGCATTTTTACACCATGTGCTTCTTCTCAGTGTGTCTGTTTGCCTCACTCTTATCTCTTCCTGCTCTCTCCTCCCTCTCTGCTCTGCTGCTCCTCTCTCTCTCCCTCCGTCCAACAGCTGTCCCTCTTCCTCTCTTCTTTCTTGCTGTTCTTCTCAGTTGTTTATTTCTTCATCCAGCCCTGGCGTACTTTCCTCTCACCAGACGCCGGGTCTTACTTCTCAGTTTCTATCGCTGCTGTACACCCATGTGACCCTGACCCCCCCAACACACACACACACACACACACACACACACACACACACCGACTATCCAAATAAGGAAGAGCATGACTGCCACGCCCAAAGGGGGCAGTACACACAAACACACACACTCGCAAAAAACATGACAAGCACTTGTGCTCACAAGTGTGTGAGAGCATACATGTGGCTCTTTTCTGTGCCTGAGAGCAGATCCTCTGATCCAGATCCTCTGATCCAGATCCTCCGACCAGGAATGTCGCTCTGTCTCACACAACAAAAGCCGGCAATGTCAGCCTTTGTTCAAAGAGACAAGGGAGTCCAGAGCCGTTCCACTGTGGAAAGTTTGAACCCACACACACACACACAAACACACACACACACACACACACACCAGTGGACACATATACATTTCCTCACTTCCTATGCAGTGTTATTTGACCCCGTGTGCATAGTCACAAGTGGGCAGGGCTGATTTAAAGTCACATACTGGACATATATTAAACACACACCCCTGTGTGTGTTAGCACACATGCATGCTAACACACACATTCACCTTCTAATTTACATGTACGTCTCTTTTTAAGTGACTATGAAGACACTTAAACACAGGGAGGAGGAACTGTATAGAGGACAGAACCTGCCAAAATAAAAAATAACTGAATGAATAAATAAATAAATAAATTGTTTTAAATAAATAGTTATTAAATGTAGCATAAATAATAATAATAATAATAATAATAAGTTGATAAAATGTGACATTGATATTTGTTTAATTTGCATATTTATTTATTTATTTATCTTTGTATTAATTCCCTTATTTATTTACTGTTTTATTTATTTTTTCCTTTAATTCATCTTTTTATTTATTCATGTCTTTATTATTAATACTTATGAAATGTATTTATTTATTTTTGCATTTAGTTTGTTTATTTATTTTTGCATTCATTTTATATTTATTTATCATTTGTATTCTATTTATTTTATTTATGCAGGATTCTCCCTTTGTATTTCACCCCTTATTTATTTACCCAAACTGCACTCTTTTCTTCATATATTTATTTACACATTTCTTTATGCATTTCTGCCTCGTTATGCAAATGAGTGGGCTGCCACTCACCATGTGTCATCATCATTTATTTATTTATTGAGTCATTTATTTTTTTATGGCAGGTTCTGTCCTCCATAGGATAGAGTGGGCGAGGCAAGTGAATCAATAAAAGTGTCAGCGTCATGCTGTTATCTCTTCAGAGCAACCTCTGAAATACAAGGTGCAGCGTTGACAACACAGCCTGAGCATTATGGGATTATTATTAGATGAACAGCCTGAGAAAATGTTTAAATATGTGGGGTGAAAGAGAAAAATGTAAGCCATGAGCAGAGTAAAAAGTGAACCCAAAGCAACACCCCTGCATGATGGGAAATGCTGAAACAAACACTTCACAGCAGTGAAACAGTTCTTTCATAATGCAGCAGCCCCGGAGCCCCACTTCACATCTGGAGACGCTCCCGTTAGTTCCCCAACATGACGACATACGAGATCAGCAGCGGTGGCGGGTGGGGGCTGCAGGAAACAGGAAAGGGAGGAGCTGACGGGCATGCAGACTGACCAGCTTACATGAAGCCATTCCTCTTTTTAGCATTACAACTAGTGTAAAGCTCAGAGTTCATTTCCAAAGACTGAGCCAGAGCGAGAAAATCCCAGCTGCAACTGTACGGAGACAGTTTTGACTTGTATTCACTAGAGAGGTATCCAGGCTTTACCTAAATAATAAATTAATTAAATGATATATTTAGGCACTGGCTTATTCTTTCCCATAAACAGGCTCTACAAGAGTGGACCTAAAATACTATAATGATTTGTTTTACATCATCTTTTCCATTACATAACTGTTTACATTCGCACCTCTAGTTGTTTCAACTCTTGACTACAATTTACCATTTATGTATCCCAACCTGCCACATCAGGCCACGTCTATCAACGCTCGCCTTTCAGTTTACATTTCTGTAGAACTGAACCTGCCAACGTTAGGTTCGCTCTCATTGAAATCTGAACATTTCATCCACACCACTGGTTTCCAGTGCTGTGTTTCCCCTATACTGTTGGAGTACTGTAAAGCCAAGTTCACAGTACTCCACTTTCAAAGTGGTCAGATCTCTGTACTGCTCCCACTACACAACAGGCTGTCTTGTAATCGGGAGTCTTGAAGTTGTGATTTTCAAATTACATGACTGACTGGCAACAGGAGGTCACACACTACAAGATATTTGACCGAGAAGAATCCCTGATAAGGTTTGTCATGAAAACACATGTGATACCATACACGAGCCACGTTGCTGCTGCTGTTGTTGTTTCCACCAGTCTCCACTCTTTTCTTACTAGTCATTCTTCATCCATCTGTGTTTCAAATACAACACATGCAGTAATTCCTACAGTTACAGGACCCCTTCTCC
This sequence comes from Pterois miles, assembly GCA_947000775.1. NCBI lineage: Eukaryota > Metazoa > Chordata > Actinopteri > Perciformes > Scorpaenidae > Pterois > Pterois miles. The sequence continues at coordinate 2,005,697 of CAMQGK010000586.1, read as the reverse complement.
CCCAGGTTTACCCTCAACCTGAGTCTAGTGCTCTCATTGGCTGTTGCTCCTATCTGGAGTCCCAGCAGGTCCATGCGAGGCATCGGTGAGCTCTTGGTTCGTGTCTTTTAGCAGGTCAGATATGAGGTTCAAACGCTGGTGTGAGTGGCGAGTCGATTCACCTCTGATCTGGGTCGTTTGTTGGAGCGCTCCAAAAAGTGTCAGGGGCAGAAAATCAGGGTTGTGAAGTCTGAACTAGGCATATGGGAAACACAGTGATCCTGTCGCAAAATATGAAGTGTTTTTTCAATTGATGAGTAATTGGAAGGAGTAGGTAGAAAAATGAATTATAACATTAGCAGACTTATATGGGCGATGCTCTGAAGTCATTTGAGAGGTTGGTTAATGAAGACAATCTGCCCGGAAGTCGTTTCTGGAAGTATTTTCAACTCTGACACCTGCTAGTTTCTGTTCTCTCAGACTGCAGAGGTAATGGGTCTGGGACATGAGGCGTCCATTTATTATGCAATGCTTTTCCAGCAGACACTTAGCGTAGCTCATGGCTTGATGTTGACTCGGACAGCAGATTTGAACAGCGATGCTACAGAGAAAGAAAACATTACAAGGTCAAGAGACAAATCCAATTTGAGATTCTTCATTCTTCCAAAATGTGACAATGTTCATGTAAAAATTCAATACAATACTGAGTACAGAACAAACATAGTGAATGTTGTCCACCTGTAAACCTTACTCTCTACAAACGAGTGTAATTTCAAACTAAGAACGAGAAGGAACATTTCTGGGGATTTCAGGGACTCGTGTGAAGTCTGTACTATAAGTATAAGAGAAACGTGAAGAAATCCATTTGCCAGAGCTCTTCTCTTGTCACATATGGTGATACAGTAGGTCCATGAGTAGAGCACCAGCCATCCAATCAGGTATTTCAGAGACACTTTGTCCAAAGACTAAATGTTTAGTGAATGAGCCTGTTAACTAGTATATGCCTCATTTCCACAGTGTGGTAAGACTCTGCTCAGTTTTGGTAGTAGATCCTTTTCTCTGCTTCGTTTTCGCTGCAGGCAGACTGTAGGCAGGATTCTCAGCTGAATACCATAGCAAAGGAGCGGAAAAGTGCAATGCAATCATCTTCAACGGGCCACTGGCTGAATCTTTTCAACGGCAACCAAACAGAGGATCTGCACTTTGTCGAGTGTATGGTGTAGTGTGTCCAGCATACCATCCAGCGTAGTTTTGAGAGCTGCCATTTTTAAAGATCTGGGTTGAGTGAATTAAAAATTACAGTCGGTGTTGACGGTAGCTTGGTTATTTGATTTTCTCTGACCAATCAGTGGTCTGCAGAGGTCTGACTCCACCATCCAGCATCGGCTCAGCTCGTTTGGGTACCTGGTGCTCCTACTGGTACCATCCACAACTGTTGCTAAGAAAATGTGAAAAAACTGAATCGGACTGCTCGGTGGAAACATGGCTAAGCTGTCCGAAGCAGTTAGCATTCCTAGAGTCACGGGGAATTGAGAGTTTCTGTGTGCAGTGTGAGAAAGACAATCATTACACGATCAATGATCAACAACTCAATGTTCACAAAGTATTGTGGTGCTGTTAAGGTAACAAAGAGAGCCCTGATCTACTTCCTGCTCAGTGGATGAGCAGTGATGTAACTGGCATCTGCTGATTAAGTGGCCAGACAGTCAGACTGCTTCTCAGGGACAGTCAGTGCATCCAGGCCAGGAGGACAATGTTCCTTTTATGAGCGAGTTTAGTGGAGACTGAACTAGACTAAAACGATGTGACACAAGCCGTTCTCAGACAGATTTCACCATGTCCTGTTTGATTCAATGTCCCACAGCCAAAGCACAACATGAAAACACAGCAACACAATGTGGGATTTATTACATAACTTCATTTTAGACTCATCTGTTGCTCCAAAATAATCAAATTAAAGAAGACGAAAAACAAAAGGCTTTATAGAGGCACCAATAAGTGAAACTCATTTAGACAACAATGACACAAATATGATATCACACGCTTTCATGCAGGACAACCTTCTGCTGCCTAAGGGGCTGAACACAAAGAGACGCATCGCTACAAATGCGTCACCAACAAAACCATTGTTTCACGGATGCTTAAACTCAGACCAGGCAGCCAATCAAATCCAGCCAACGGTGGACTTTACTACTTCACCACGTCCTTCTTGTTTTGATGCTGTCTGAGCACCCAGCTGCAATAGTAGCTCATATCTGTCCAGAGACCAGACGAAACTGTATGAATGTATGCGTATTAACCACAGACTGTCTATGGTACAAACAACAGCGTCACTGTTGGTTTTATGCCTAGACGACTTTATCTGGAGTGCTGAAGGAGCTGCTGCATGGCCTGGCACTGACTGAGCCAAATCTATTCAGAAAACAAGCATTTTAACGGTTTTCTGCTTGTCGCCTTGCAGACAGACCCGACGAAGCATGAATTCAGACCTTTTAAAAATTAGTATCATGTGGTTATTTCTGCATCATCTTCAGTTTATTGGCGTTAAATTAAACCCAGACATGACAGCATTTGGTCTTCTGACATATCTGGGACTTCAACATGTACAAAGCAGCAACAGTGATTATTTCTTCCACAGCTGATGGCTAAAATGGCGGAAAGATACTGTAAGTTGTTGGTATCTATAGAGACAAGCTCCTTCTCCTCTCCAGCACGTTTAGCGCGAACACAAATGATAGCGGTGGTCCAACTCGTGTGAGTAAAGCGAGGTCAAAATTCATTTCACTCTCAGTGTGAATGCAACGTAAGACAATGCACACGAACAGTATAGGTACACTGTCTTAGGCCGCTATGTGTGAGGTTCCTAATCACTGTCTGTCAAATGACTTTCTACAACACTGTACTGCATCCTGAGTGTCTACCAGTCAAGGGCGTATCTGTGGTGATCTACCAGAACAAGATAATGTACCAATAGCACCATTAGCCACAGAGGTTTAGTAAAGCAGCCAGTAAGATGGAAGCCTGGACATACTGAATGTTTACAGTGTTCATATTTATTTTAAATACCAGACTGAGACACTAGATGTGAAGTCTTCACTGTGCGTACTTAGTCAGAACAGGTATTAATAAGTACAGGAATGTTTTAGACCCAAAGCCTTGTCTGGTCAGCATGTATCTTACACTCTCACGATATACAGGCTAACTCACTGAGGACTTATTCCTCAGTGAAAACAGGAGGGGTACGTACATCCATAGCTTTGAACTTATTGAAATCTGGTCTTTAGAGATGTATTTATCTACACATCAACAAAAACCATCTGATCTCTACTGCATGGAAAAGCATGAGTTGATAGATCCTCTGTACAGGGGATGAAAACATACAGTATATAGTGTATATACAGTCTATGGTTAGGACTAGCTCCACAGACAGCAATGAATTTATCTGTCCAGGAAACGACAACAGCTGAACTGAGCTGAACTTTTCCTCCATAGGCTCAGATTTCTAATCCCAGAATAGATGTATTGATTGATTCAATGGGGAAGGGAGGAGGAGACTGGATTTACAACAGATACACCAAGTACAGCCCAAGGACACGAGTCAGGGTGTGGACAGGAGCTCAGCTCTTTCTCCTCAAGGACCCGTCCTTTCTTTCTGATCAAAGATCTTATTTTACACTTAAAAAACAATGACATCATAATCAATAATGTTTACTATTTATGAGTAATGCTATCTTTGTAATTATATATATATATATGTTTTACAATGTATTTATTAACCATTTAAGAAAATATTAATCATCAGTTGCAACTTACAAATATCTGTCTATGTAATGCTTACTCTATATACAGTACATGTTTTACGAACAATTTCTTTAAGGTTTATCAATAGCATCACAATCATTAACAAATAGTACAGTATATAGTAGTACAGTATAAATGCGACAATAAACTGTTGGAATATCATAAATTATAGCATTACTAGTATTTGCTATCCTCTTTAATTGCCTGTTTTTCTGTCATAATTTTGATGCTTTATGATAAATTTCAAGTGGAAAAATAAGTATTTCAATATTTCTATTCAACATATAAATAAAAAGGTGATGTAACCTGTTGCTGCCCCACCATTTTGATTGACGGGTCTTTTAATGTCCACTACAAGATAAGAACAATCTACACTAACGTGTCTTGTTGCTGTTGAAGATTTGTTTGTTTGGAGTAAAATGACCCACACTGTCAGTTTCAGGTCCATACACATTTGTATTGTAAATAAATACTGACTGAATCTGTGAATATAAGTACACATTGTTCTGCAGGACAAAGTAAAAGTTAAAACTACCTGTACAATCCGACAGGTAGTAATGTCAGGAAACGTCGTTGACCCCGGTGTGTGACGTCAGAGCTTTTCAGCGATGGTCTGAATCCCGAACAGGGACTGAGAGCGCCCTCTGCAGGCTGGTAGTGTACTGCTGGTCTGAGTCAGACTGTGAGTTTACACTAACCATCTGAGGGGAACTCAAACTCACAGTATGTGAAAATGAGATAATAATTTCACAGCTGAAAGCATCACATACAGCAGGCCTGATCCCCATGCAACATGTCTGTCAGCCGTTTAGTACACTACATAATAACTCACACTGGAAACAGCCCGTCTTTGACTGGCGTCGGCTGCTGAATTTGACTTGTCTTCCCTCTTTGCAGCACACAGCTGAAGCCTAATAATGACGCTCTGTTGCCCCCATTTGATCACATCCAGAAATGCACCACTTACACCACCATTATGATAAAATGTGGACTAACTATTTGTTCTACATCTCGACCAACGGACTGAAATAAAATCAGCCACATATCAAAAACCCCTAGCAGTATCAACAGTAGGCCGTGTCATCAGGTGTAAACTGGCAAATGGAAAGCTTATTTTTTACGAGCACTGACTCAAGTGAAACTAAAGGGGAAACAATGCCAGCCATCATATTCAGTCAGATTTTCCTAATGTCTGACTATAAAATAGTGACTGAGCCTTTTAGTTTCCTTTCTGAAACATTTCCATGACTTTTCTTTATTGGTCTGTGAAGGAGACTTTAGCCGGGCGTTGAAGGTGAACTCCAGTCTGCAGTCAGACATAAACCCGATGACAAATTGATTGAGGGGGTGATAACAATGTTAAAAATCCCACCAGTCACGACGAGCTATTCAGGTCAAGGTAAAGCACAGGTAAGTAGCTGGGGAAAGGTAAACGCCACTCACTGCATGATATGAGGCAACATGAGGTCTGTAACTCACTGCACACATGGGCAGCCTCACCTCGACCGTCTCAGGTAACAACGCGCTGCCTGCCAGTCAGCCATTAAACTGTATTTGACTCAACAGGCTCAGGTGACACTTTCCTCTGTTTTGAAGGCCCCTTTATTTGAAGTTTTTTCGGTGACTTCAGGGCGAATTTCAAACTACGATTCCATCTCCAGTTTACAGCTCCTTTCAAAAATACACTTATTGTTAGATTACAGATGAAACTTGAGTTTCATGTATTGGTTCCTGGAATTGTTTTAAAGGAATAGTTGGGTGTTTCTATGAGGCACTTATAGGTATTAAGGAGTAAGTGTATTACTACAGTAGATGACGGCCGGTACGCCCCCAGTGTGGGGTAACAGACAGGAGTACTAGCACAGGAGCAAAGGAGCGTACTGCTGTGGACGGGGGCCGCAGAAAAACAGTTTAAATGTACTCTATATTTAGTATATTTTATGATGGGGCACTGAACTGAAAGTTAAACTTCCCTACTGTGCATAGAAGAGAGCATAGATAATTTCACGTTCAGTTCATAAAGGGCTGTCTGACAGCAACGTAAAGCTGCGAAATCATTCTGAATACAGCGAACACTTGAACTGATATTGATTTTTTAGGTGTGTTGCTGCTGGCACTCCTGTCTGGTTCTCCAAACTGGACATTAATAACAGCCAATAACTAATAATAATAGCTAACAATAACTAATAACTTTTGACTGACGGGTGTGAGGGGAGGGGGTTACGACGGTTATCCCTGGCCTCTTCATTCAGACAGGCAGAACATGACACTCACACGTCTCCCTACACATTTCTGATATCTGATACCGGCCGACGCCTCAACCAAGGGACTCCTCCTGTGCCGTACCTAGCTGTGTCTTCCCCTTGCATATACCAGGGGTAGACACAATAACATGAACACCCACTCAATCTAACGCAGAATTTAAACATTAAATCAATGCTTAATTTTGGAGAGGCATTCATTCAACGCTATGATAAATTTTAAATTAAAAAGGTAGCATTTAATGAGTTAGCAATTTAGCACTTCTGGTTCCGTTGTCTGGAAGTCAATGGGGTTTTAAATAGGTTTTTACTTAGATGCCTGAAGTAAGGTCTGTGGTGAACACAAGCTGAAGAGATTTTAACGTTTAACTTATTCTATAATATAAAATAAAATACATCGATCAACACCCCACTCGTGAATTTTGAAGCCTTAATGTGTCTTAAAAGAGATGGTTGCTAACAAATGTCTAAATGAGACTACTAAACGCCATCACGCAGACTCGTCTGCCTTTACAGCCTCATGTAGTTAGTCTACAGCCTAACGTTAGCTTTATACTGCTGGAAATGGCATTCACACTTCAATAATTATAAAAGTGGTGCTGATTTGTGAAGATTATCTTGCTGAACAAAACGTGGCAAACGTTTGCATTTACAGACCACTTTTCTAGTCTTCTGGCCACTCAAAGCTCTTTACACCACATGTCAGCGTTCACCTGTCACACAGTCATACACTGATCAGAGCTGCTGAGGAGCAGCTTTGCCCATCAGGATCTGATCTAAATAATCATTCATCTCTTTCACAAACCGATGGCTTTGCCTTTGGGAGCACTGTGGGGTTAAGTGTCTTGCTCAAGGACACATCGACCCTCCGATTGGTGGACGACCTGTTCTACCCTCTGAGCCACAAAGGTAAGTAACATAAATTTGCCACAGAGCTTATTTCCTGCAATAATTCAAAACCCAATGGAGAAATCCCCCTGGCTTTGTGCCGAGGGAACCAGGGCGATGCTAACTGCCTGGTTAAAAGTACGTCATCCCTCGAGCACTCTATTGTCCTCGACCAAAGAAATTATTAGTTAACAAACTAATCAAACTAATTGATTAGTTAATTTATTCAAAGGAGTTTCTCATGCAAAAGCACCACTTTAAATCTTGTGTTTACCAGAGATGTGCTCATAAGTTTCTTAGGAGTAATAAGTCATTCAGCATGAAAAAGCATTATAAAATGACTAATCAACAAAGGAAATCTTAGTCGACTAAGACCAAAATGGCTGATTAGTCGACTAATCGTTATTTTGTCCTACAACAGTATTTATTGCTGAAGCAAAGTCAACAGTGCCAAAATGCCTCAGTGTAAATGGTTAGCCTTAGCCTTCTACATCCCGCTGACCATGTCCTGGAAAGCCCCATGACTACACCAACAGCAAAAGTAGATGACCTCAAGAGGAAAAACATGTTAAGTAGTTTTTCCCACAACGTCTGTTCAGTAGCAGCGGCTTTCAGCTGCTGGAAACCTGTTACTGTTATCAACCTGACCACATGACTGTGTGTCTGAAATAAACACCAGCTTCACTTTTATGTAAAGAGCATGAGAAGAGATAAGAACTGGATTTCAACCCGATTACAGTAGTGTTTTCATATCCAGTAAGTCCAGTACATTAATTAGCAGCTTTTTCTAGCCCTTTATTAATACTGGGTTTACCAAATCCAGTCTAATATTTCATTGGAACTAAATGTTGATTATGTATCTGACACAGCTGCAAAAAAGAAAAGCAAATCAGGCATGTTTTCATCCACTGATTTGGCAAAAATAAACTACTGTAGGCTGCGTGGTTTATATATATATATATATATATATATATATATATATATATATATATATATATATATATATATATATATATATATATATATATATATATATATATATATATATACATATACATATATATATATATATGGTATACAGACAGAAAAGTATACATATACCCACTTGTGCTCGTATACTGCAGCTGGTGCGCCGCTGCATGTGTTGGTTAACCGGTAATAATCAGTTAACATGGGTCGGTTAGCTTATTTTAATTTTTTTTTTTTTTCAAAATTAGCATCACGAGTTTTTGCGCAATTGAGGAAGTTTTATCAAATTTCACCATTTCTATACAGCTAATGCATCCATCCATCCATCCATCGTCAACCGCTTATCCCGTTAGGGGTCGCGGGGGGGGGGGGGGGGGGCTGGAGCCGATCCCAGCTGGCATTGGGTGAAGGCAGGGTTCACCCTGGACAGGTCGCCAGTCCATCACAGGACACATAGAGACAGACAACCATTCACGCTCACATCCACACCTACAGACAATTTAGAGTAATCAATTAACCTAAACAGCATGTCTTTGGATGGTGGGAGGAAGCCGGAGTACCCGGAGAAAACCCACGCTTACACGGGGAGAACATGCAAACTCCACACAGAAGAGCCATAATGCAATACTTCAAAATGTACATAAAATACACTGATGGACACACTATTGACTATTGAGTCAAACCATTTTTCTGTGTAAGGGAAAAAAAGGAAAGAGAGGAAGCACAGTAAAGCTTTCAAAATAAGGCCTCAATAAGACCCTGGATCTCAGATGATGGCAGACTTGTGCACTGTGTCGTGTGTCATGAGTTCACAGGAACAACACAGGGCTCTTGTTAAAGTGATAGCTACAGAAAACAGTCTGTAAAGAGACCAAACAGGGGATGGAAATACAGATACCAACCAGTTTAGGAATTGTAATTGATATGTGGTCCTCAGATTGAATGTTTACCTGCTCAACATAACTGACGTGACAAAAAATAAAGTTTAGAATGGGGCCCGTAAAAAACTGTCAGAGACTTTTAGGCCAGCGTATAAATATTATTGAGTTAATATAGAAAATTTTCTGAACATAACTAATCAGTGGGTATGGAGGACAGAACCTGCCAAACTTTAAATTAAAATCAATAAATAGATAAATGACTTGATAAAGAAATATCATTAAATGCAGCAAAAAATATTAAATATAAATGTAGCCATTAAATAATTGATAAAATGTGACATAAATTGCTATTTATTTTTTAAATTTCCTTCATTATTTATCTTTATGTATTTGTATCAACTCCCTTATTTATTTACCCATGTTTTTATTTTTTATTTTTTTTATTGTTTATTATTATTTCTTTTTAATTTTATTTTGTATTTATTCTACATTTATTTTTGTATTGATTTGTTTATGCATTAATTTTTTAGCATGATTTTCCCTTATCATTTATTTATTATTGATTGATTCTTGATTTTGTGAGGGTTTATAATGAATAACAAATAAATAGATGGGATAATGCAGGACTGTGCAGTGACTCGAGAATCATAAGACAAGAAAGACGTGTCCCAGCATGCCTTTAGGTCAGAGCTGAGTAAAAGTGCATTTGCAGCTGAAATTGACACTGACAGACTCCGTCTCTCATGTTTTCCACAACAGAGGGATAATCCGGGTTAAACTCGCAATATTTAGTATACTTTTAAAGTGGTATAACTGTCCTTGGGGAAACGGGCCATTTCGAAGGCCAAATTAGGCCTAAAAACTGTGACCGTGTGCATTTCCCAAAAGAGGAGGAGAGTCTGACCAGAGAGGGACACCCCTCCTCCTGACTGCTGGTGTAAATAAGGAGCAACTGGAACAAACATCCCACAGCGGATCGGCAGGGGGGAGGCAGCGGACCGGGAGGCCACACAGGAGCAGCAGCAGATATACTGGGCGACGTGGCCCAGTTGGTGTCCATGTGCTGACTGCTGGGCTCCAAATAAAGCAGAGGGCAGCACATGATAGCCCAAGGTGCATGCCTTTTTAAACATGAATGCATGCACATGCATGCAAACATAATGCTGCGTGGTGAGATGGTCATTTACTGAACCTAACCCATTCATACTGCGCCCAGCTCAAATCACTATATCTATGCTGTATTACTCTGTAACCTCAGGCTCCACCTGAAACGTAGACCCACTCTCTTTCTGGTTTTGCAGGACTGCTGGAGCCAACGGGTCGTAAAACACATCAAACAATCACAGGCATTCAAATAGGCACATGCTGTACGTATTAACCTCAAAGAAACCTTTACAGCATGGCATATCTGTCACTCTACCAGATGCTCAGTGACTGATATTACAGTAAAACACTGTTCAAACAACCTGAAACACCAACATCAATCAGAAACCCTCAATTCAAATCAATTAGTTGATTTAATGTTAGAGCAGTGGAGCTGGGGTTCTCTACCAAGAACCACACAGAAGCACCATTTGAGTTCACCAGAGACGTGTTCATAAGTTTCTTGGAAATAAGTCATTCAGCATGAAAAAAGCAGAAAAAACGACTACTTGACTAAAGAAATCGTAGCCAACTAAGACCAAAACAGCTGATTGGTTGACTAATGGACTAAAGGTCCATGTGTGGTACCGATCAGGCGTTTGCCAGAAAACAGCGGTGGGCAAACACAAAGTTTATGAGCTACAGTGTAAGAAAGCATTTAAATTCTGGAAACTTCAGGAGTTTAGTTGGGTTAGTGGATGTGGCCGAAACTCCAGATTTATTAACCTAAATAAGGATTAAACATGACAGTTATCTTTGGTCTTTATTGTGATTTGATAACCACTAATAAATAAACAACTTGTACAGCAGAAAGTAAAAAATCAGACTAGTACATTTCTGAACCTTGTTGAACCCATTTTTGCAGTGGAGGTAAGTCCAACAGAGTGCTGAATAAAACAGGTGAAAGGGTCAAAGTTCAGCACCCAGACTGGACCCCGCTGTGGTAGTGACCTGTCAATCACAGGGTAGCCCCGCCCTAAATCATCACCTGCTTTATGGTCTATAGAGAGCCGAAGTCCCGCCCCTCATGGTGGAACCCATGGGACCTTACTTTGGAAAAAATATGTACGATAGACAACAGCGGGAGGCACATATGATGATTGTCAATTTAAAAGATAACTTTGCAAGTCAAGAAAGTCAGTTTGTCTTCGTGTCATTTAGTTTTGTATGAAACCACGTCACCAGCACTAGCTAGCTAGCTAGCTAACAGCTAGCTAACAGCTATGTTCCACGCACACATGAAACGTTATCTGACCTGCTATGATTAATGCAGCAACATCTGGTGTTTTTATCAGACGGGAAGCAAAAGAATGAGAGAGGCCTGTTGCTGAGTGAGTCCATCCCAGTACCAAACACACACGAGTCGGAGCTTCAACTCGAGAAATGTCACTTACGCAAATTTTGGCTGTATCGTCTTTTTAACTATGTATTTTCAGTCTCATACTTCAACAGTTTTACAACAAAGTATGACTCACAAAACATCATATGAGTGATTCATAGTGCAATTCAGACAGGATCAAAAAAATATCTGTCTCTCCCCGTTGACTCCTGTTCATATTTTCTTCTGAAATAAGGTCCCATGGTGATCCATCAGAAAAGGCGGGACTTCATCTCCCTATTTTACTCTAAATTGGACCATAATTTACAAATGAACATCATGCTGTATTGAAGAAGACTATTGATTGAGACCATAAAGTTATGTTTACAATGTATAATGAGGTAATAAATCAGAGACAAGTAGGCTCATTTTCTCATAGGCTTCTATACAATTTAGGGATGCTAATTTTGAAAAATCGTATAACCGATAACTGACCCTCGTTAACCAGTTATTAACCATTAATAAGATTTGTGCCTAGCATGCAGCGATGTGCCAGCTGCAGTGTGACTACAGATACTGAGTCAACAGTCCACCGTCAGGAGAGCTACTGAAGCAGCCACGGTGCGTTCACTGTCTCCAGTTCACCGTCAGGAGGGCTCCTGTAGCAGCCACGGTGCTGCATTCACTGTCTCCGGTTCACCGTCAGGAGGGCTCCTGTAGCAGCCGCGGTGCGTTCACTGCCTCAGGTTCACCGTCAGGAGAGCTCCTGTAGCAGCCGCGGTGCGTTCACTGTCTCCGGTTCACCGTCAGGAGAGCTCCTGTAGCAGCCGCGGTGCGTTCACTGTCTCCGGTTCACCGTCAGGAGAGCTCCTGTAGCAGCCGCGGTGCGTTCACTGTCTCCGGTTCACCGTCAGGAGAGCTCCTCTAGCAGCCGCGGTGCGTTCACTGTCTCCGGTTCACCGTCAGGAGAGCTCCTGTAGCAGCCGCGGTGCGTTCACTGTCTCCGGTTCACCGTCAGGAGAGCTCCTGTAGCAGCCGCGGTGCGTTCACTGTCTCAGGTTCACCGTCAGGAGAGCTCCTGAAGCAGCCGCGGTGCGTTCACTGTCTCCAGTTCACCGTCAGGAGAGTTACTGTAGCAGCCACGGTGCCGCGTTCACTGTCTCCAGTTCACCGTCAGGAGAGTTACTGTAGCAGCCACGGTGCTGCGTTCACTGTCTCAATTTCACCGTCAGGAGAGTCACTGTAGCAGCCGCGGTGCTGCGTTCACTGTCTCCGGTTCACCATCAGGAGAGTTACCGTAGCAGCCACGGTGCTGCGTTCACTGTCTCCAGTTCACTGTCAGGAGAGTTACTGTAGCAGCCACGGTGCTGCGTTCACTGTCTCCAGTTCACCGTCTCCAGTTTACCGTCAGGAGAGTTACTGTAGCAGCCACGGTGCTGCGTTCACTGTCTCCAGTTCACTGTCAGGAGAGCTCCTGTAGCAGCCGCGGTGCATTCACTGTCTCAGGTTCACCGTCAGGAGGGCTCCTGTAGCAGCCGCGGTGCGTTCACTGTCTCAGGTTCACCATCAGGAGAGCTCCTGTAGCAGCCACGGTGCATTCACTGTCTCCGGTTCACCGTCAGGAGAGCTCCTGTAGCAGCCGCGGTGCGTTCACTGTCTCCGGTTCACCGTCAGGAGAGCTCCTGAAGCAGCCGCGGTGCGTTCACTGTCTCAGGTTCACCGTCAGGAGAGCTCCTGAAGCAGCCACGGTGCGTTCACTGTCTCCAGTTCACCAACGCTGCTAGCATTGCCGGTGGCTTCATTCTCGCTGTAGCGTAACTTCAGCGAGTTTCCGACAGACCGTGTGTGTGTGTGGTGGTGAGTGTGTGTGTGTGTGGTGGTGAGTGTGTGTGTGTTGGTGGTGTTATAGCTGTGATCGTAGCTGTAGCAGACAGTGTGTGTTCAGTTTATTTGTGTGAATAAATGCTACGAGGCTACAAGCTACAACTCCTCAGCTGGAAGTCCAGAGACAACTTCCTGTATCTGGGCTGGCTCTCTCTTGAGGTAGCCCAGTCCAGATAGCGTTAGTCAGTTAAAATGCTTAATGTCGGTTATTGGTTAAACGGTTAATTAATAACATCCCTATGACAATCAGACCTCTTCATCCAACCAGAGGAGTCGCCCCCTGCTGTTTAAGCACATCAGCACTGGCTTCACCTCTCAGAGCTGGAGGTGGCCCACTAGTTGAACCCTGCACAGTTAAACAATAGCAGCTGTGATTGATTGTGGCCATTATCACCAGCTGCAACTGGTTCAGCAACAAGACTAAACAGTGTTGTCCAGCCCCAAAGATGTGTGAGCTGTCAGGGAGATTGACTGACACTCGCTCCGAAGTTTAGATCTGACGCCCTTTGGGAGACCCTCATCCCTGCAGAGCCTCATTAATTTTCACTGCCTGCTTAATCTCTCATAAATCCAAATGTAATCTTAGTCATCCTGCGTATCTGAGGCAAGCAGCCCAGTGCATCATCATGTTGTACCCTGAAACCTCTTCATGTGAGTTCAGTTACTATTAATATATTAATTTCATCTCTTAAGAGACTGTGCTGGACGTATACGTTTATCCATGTTCATACAGTCGTTGTGTTTACTTTTCTCACAGTTTTCTCTGCTTTCCTCTGCTTCATCATTCAAACAACACTACTGTATGTTCTTTTCTACAATTTTCACTTCTTCATAACCACCGCTTCCTCTTCACGGCATGTTACTTCATCTCCTCCTATAGCTGTTGTGCAACCTCATTTACAAAAGTAACACAATTTCCCAGTTCAGCTACACTTTCAAATAAATTAATGTTGATCACATAATAGTGAATTAACCCCCCATCCCCAACAGAGAGAAAATCAGAACAGAAATCAACTCAGTATAAACCTAAAACTGTTCAACAGTGACCTCCGAATGTCAAGAAAAGCTTCTTTCTGTGCTTTTTAGATAACTAGCATCAACCAGTCTGCTTTATCCAGAACCTTTAGGTGCTTCAGTTGAGTCAGTGTGATCGTGATATAATCTGTCATAACCCAGACAGTTAAAATAAAAATGAAAGAAGACTCTTTTCACACAGCCTGCTGGTACGTAGAAATAAAAAGAAGAGGTGCTCTGTAAAGGGAAATACCTGACCTTTATCTTCACATCATCCAGACTCTATCTGCATCTGATGTCTGTTATCTCTGGTTATCAAATTCATCATCCAGGAATTTAATTTAGCACACACATCCAGTAGATATCACTAAATAGGTTACAGCAAAACAAGTAAGCATCCCCTGCTATCAGTCATGTATTGATTGCAGCACAATGAGGAAGGAGGCTGAGGAAATGGAAATTCAGAGCAAATGACAGACAACACAAAGGGTCAATATTCAATAAGAAGATACTAAAGTGATGCATGACCCCTGATATCCAGGTTTCATTATCCAGTGATAGAGCAGGCCTGGTGCTTTTTAACCCATTTCTGCCCACAGCTGACATGTTTAATTCCTTTGGGAGCGTTCTGAGGGCTTACCGAGGACTTTTCAAATCGTTTGGCTGGAAGTGAGTTTTTCATATCATACTATCTCTAATAATTGGGAACATGCGACTACTGTGTAACAATACACTCCATTATATTTTAGTAGTAAGACTAGCTATAGTGTTAGTAAATGGTTGTATCTCAGAGACTACAAGGAGCACAATCAAGCATTTGGTATCAATAAATGTGAAAAGTGTAAAAAAAAATACAAAAAAAAAACCATTTCATATGAAAAACAATTGATAAACACTATGTTAGCATTTTCCTTAATTTTTCAAAAATCCTGACTTTGGCTTAAAACTGTGATTTTTCAAGTGATCTTAAAGTTGTACTGTTAGATTCTTGCCCAAAGTTGACCAATCAAACCAAATGTGACATTTTCCCTTATCATACTAAATACAGTCTTTGGGTACAAATGGCTTAATTTCAGCATTCACCGTGAGATTGTCTGCCGAGGATCAAATTCTGCAAACAAGCCACATGATCCCGTTTAGCCAACAATTAAAGATGTTAAATGAGTTCAAGTGGGAGCACAGGATGCTCTTTTTCTAATTTGTTTAGACAAATTAAATGTCAAAAACTAGAAATACCATCATAACTTCCAAGTGACATTTACAACAGTCCAAACCCAAAGATGATTAATGTACAGTGAAATAAAACAGCAAAAAGAGCAAACTGCCATCCTCTGAGAAGTAAATGTACATCTGTTGTTAGGTTGGGTCAAATGAAGAGGACACATTTCCCCAACAGGCCTGAATGACTTAATCAATTTTGTCCACTTAACTGTTAACACACACAAATAACTCTAATCACATGATAAATCCACCACCCTGCTGAGTAGGTGTCCACAGAGCGAACACCACCTTGTTCATAGATGTGTGACAAACGCTCTGGAGATAGAGGTTTGCTGATGAAAGCTCACACACAATATGCTGTCAGGGTCTACTTGTAGCTGAGAGAAATGCAAGTCCACGGCAGCGACTGAGCCCAAGCGCTGTATACGCAAGCTACTCCAAATGTATAGGTGCATGTGCACACCCATCTCTGTTTTAGTAACTTCATCTGAAATTCAAACCACGCATTAAAACTGGATAGACAGGCGCCAACCTGTCCGTCATAGAAGAGCAAATCACGTGGAAGACGTTGCTGCTCTGCTTCCCACATGCCACATCGAGCTCCAGATGCAAATACACCAGTGTTTGTGCCCAAGCTGGGTAACACAGCATATACTAGGGCTCTCAGAGTTAACGCGATCTACTCATTTCTTTAACGCATTAACACAACTTGGGATTTTTATGTTGTAACAGGTTAAATTGTAAAGCCAGAGTGAAGATACCGGCATCGTCTGAAACAAGAAAACCTAAAGAATCCATCGGCACCAACCACGCCATTCTAGCAAAGGAGGTTAAATAACGCTCCAAACTTAAGCAGAATTTGGTGAGGAAAGCTGGCATGACCATTTTCAGAGGGGTCCGTTGACCTCTGACCTCCAGTCAGTTTGCCACGTTCTGATTGGAGCAGATTGTTGATGCTAAAGTCAGAACCTGGGAGGGTTTCTGGACAATATCTGCCATTGATTAGTGTTGCTCCCTTTAAGATACATTAATGTTAATTGTTCATTAAATTTTGATCGACTGACAGCACTAATATACAAGCAGTGTAATTATTTCCATAGTCCCGAAATACATAATCCCTATTATAATCTCTATTTTGTCTGATGTTGTCAAACACTGTTCTGAGTGTAAACAAAAGAAATTGAACACATTACTACTCAAAACATTTCAGGACTCTAAATGGCCATCAGTGGGTGTCGTTGGGCCAGAAAGTGTCTTGTTACCCACCCGACATCTTGTGCTGGCCCACATCACACCCTGAGACAATATGTCCACAGCCACGGTCTCTGCTGTCACCATGACTCAACTGTAATCACAGAGCAATCTCTTGATTTTTTATCCAGATTTTCCCATTTGTCATGGCTCAAAACGACCATTTGTTTTGTGATAACTGTCTTCCTCTTTCCTCCTTTTTTTTTTGCTGACACATAAAAAGTCCTGTGTGATGCATGTACTGTAAGTGGAAAGTAGTGCCCCAAGTTCATCAAAGCAGTCTATGTATATTCAAACAAAACCACAATGAAAATGAAACCCGTCTAAGCTGCTCAGCACAGTTTAACAAAACAGTCTGGGCTCTAACTCCACTATCAATACACACCAACGCTTGTCTGCACACACACTTATCCACCAGCACACTGTAGTTCAGCACGCTGGCTTGACTTGTGTGCCAGGCGGTTATCCGGCAGCGTCGAGCCCTCTACCTGTTGCTATAGGAGCACTGTGTTTGCAGCAACTGGTTGAACAAGGCCTGGGAATCAAGACCGCAAACAAATTATGGTTCAGGGGAAAGACATTATTCAGTATGATAAAACATCAGCAGCGAGTCTAGAGTGCTGTTGAGAAGGATACTAGGGAAATGTCATGTCATATATCAAGTTAAAACCTGAAAATAAAAGCCTGTAGTAATAATATCTTTCTGAAAGTACCACAGGCATACCTTACTATTCTGCAGGAGCTTTATATCACCACTACAGTGAGTTTAAATAACAGATTATTACTGAACAAAAAGGTTTGTTAAGCCTTCCTCAAGTTTCTTTTGTGCTCTGCTGTGTTTAAAACTCAAATTGAGAATAATCTGCATTATGTATAAGGGTACAATCAGTGCCAAAACCCGTATCAACTAGTCCTCCCTGTCTGGTGGTAAACTAAGCTAGATCTTGACTGTAGTAGCTGTCATGATGAAGAGGCTGCGGTTCGTCCAGCTAACAGGAGGGTTGTAGTTTAACAGACTCGTTCAGGTGAAGCAACATTTGATCAAACTTCATTTCCACTTTACTCCAGAGGAACAATAAACGCGTAAAATCTCCGACCACATGGTCACTTCCCAGTACCTGGTCGGTGACAGATGACATTTATTATAACCAAACACTGTTTTACAGTAGTGGTCCAAACTTTCTGTGACTCCCGTTAACGCTGTCCGTGTCGGTTCTGCCGCGGATCCGGTTTTGGGGTGCCGACACCCCGGCTTCGTTACATAACTACCGGAGGACTACCGGAGGACAAACAGCCGACCGGTGGAAAGCGGCGCTAATCCCGATAGATGAGATAAGAAGTGGGACACGGAGTCCGCCACCGGCTGCTGTCTTACCGTACTTGTTGGGCTCCCTGTTGTACTCCAGGATCGGCACCACAGCGTCGGGGTCCTCCTGCGGCTCGAACACGGAGTCCTCCCCCGCCTCTTTAAGGTCCACCGCTCCACCGCCGCTGCTGCTACCGCCGGCGGGGTCCGGTGCCGGGTCAGCGACCACCGCGTCCGAGTGCTCCCCGACCCCGGAGACCCCGGCTCCTCTGTCCACCGGGACGACCACGAATCTTTCGCCCATGTCCCTCCTCTCTGTCCGCTCTTGGCGCACTGTTGCGGCCGGCTGCCTCTGCGGCTCCCGGAGCGAACACACAGGACAGCGAACCAGGGCGCACACACTCACGGCTGATCACAGGATTGATTACTGGAGAAACCTTCCCGCCCTCGGCCTTCTCTCATTGGCTGAGAGGACCAAAGCGCGCTGTCAATCACTCACCGAGGCCAATCAGAGCGTTTAAAATTTGTTAATTGTGGAATGAGGGAGTTATAACATTTGTATCAATTTAATGATATTTCCATAATTTAGTTTCTCTGTAATATTTGATTATTAAAAAAACTGACCCCCTTAGACTGTTTCAGCTATATATCAAACATTTTTGTATTAATCCCATACTGTTACAAATACTTGTCCTTTTTCTTCGTATGATCTGGAGTATAAACTCTTAATATATTGTAATATAGGTGACAGATAACATATATTATTGTGTTGCTTTGTCTTTAAACTTAAGATAGGCCAACCAGCAAAACAACATGGTGACTGTAAATAGATCAGTCCTTAAAATAGTGCATGTGAGACAATGGAGCACATGTACAGCCATATCACATCAAACTCACTACAAACCTCTTCAGTGGTCTCAAAATGATGGGCCAATTAACACTCACTCTGCACATCCTCTGCTATCAATAGCCTGCTGTGGAAAGGCAATAAATCATTCTAATTTAAAAATCAGTGATAGTTTAGTCATTTGCCAACAGCTCGCCAGAACAACTTTGGTATGTTACACCTTAGAATAAATGGTCTGTCAATAGCTCAGGATAGGATGACCTCTCATGTTTCCAGGCAGTGTTTGACACTGTCTTTACAGTCTACTAGGACTGTTACCCCAAGAACAACATTTCATTTTTGTCAGTTTGACACACTTAAAAGCATAAAGCACTCCTTCAAGCATTCACCAAAGTGTCAATACACACAACAGTATATCTCTTTCATTTAAGCCTTTTCTTCCCCATAATATCTACTTTGAATTTGAAAGGTTTGAATCAAGTTTCTATCTCTGAACACATGAAAAACACATGATTATCTGGTGCTGGAAATCCCAGCTCAAGATCACCACCCCAAGTTAATGAGTTGTTCCTTGGGCAAAGACCCATCTGTTCACCCAACTCAAGGGGAAATCATTCACACGTCATTCTGACAGAAAAAGGAAGAGAGCTGAAAACATCCCCCCTTCACAGAAATGACATAAGCAGCTGACTAGTAAAACGCAAAGGTACATAAACTTTTATTGTCATACAGTGCATTGTACACAGCACATTTATTCATTCAATGCCTATCTCTCCTTTATGGAGCGTAGGCCGTTGACCACAGTCCACCAGAGGCTTCTGTCCTGGGCTTTCCTCTCCATATCCACATCCATATGCCATAGCCTCTCCTTATTTTGCCTTGGAACAGGGTTTCCGGAGTGTGTGGCCAGTCCGACCCGATGTCCTTCTCCTGATCTAGTCTTCCACAGGTTTTTGACTGGTTCTCTGCCAGAGATCATTGATGCTGATGGCCAGTGGATGATTAACATCCACCTCAGGCAGCTGTTTATGAAGGTTTGTACTTTTGTTTCTGTGGTCTTGGTTGTCCTCCATGTCTCTGAACCACAGTTTTGGTTTGAAGAGTCTGAGAATTGTCCATGGTTGATTTGTTTGACCAGATGTTCTTAAGCTGTATGTATCATCATCAGCAAAGACTCAGTCGTCTAGCTGTGTTGTGAGTGTCCGCTGGATCCTGTTTCTCCTCTGTGCTGTTGTAGTCTTCATTATCCAATTGATAGTCAGGAGGAAGAGGAAAGGGGATGGTTGACAGCCTTGCCTGATGCTGGTCTTCACTTGGAAGCTTCAGCCCAGCACACAGTTCAATTTAGTCTCTGCAATGAACCCATCCTCGTGTTAAGAGCAGTGGGCGGCTACTATATAGCGCTTGGGAAGCAGTTTGAGAGTTCGCTGCCTTGCTCAATTGCTCCTTGGCAGTGCCCAGGAGGAGAACTGTCACCTCTCCAGCTACCAGTCTACAGTCCATACTTGGTATATGCTGGGACTTGAACTAGTTCCCAAGCCAAATCCCCCCAGAAATCTGCTTAGTTCTTTCCATGACTTCTTCTTTCTGTGGTCAGGAGATGTAGTAAAAAGAAATATGTTGTTGAACACCATCCATCTTCAACCGCTTATCCCGTTAGGGGTTGCAGGGGGGCTGGAGTTGATCCCAGCTGGTGTTGGGTGAAAGTGGGGTACACCATCCTTCGCCCTCACAGGGCACATAGAGAACAACATTCACACCTACGAGCAATTTAGATTCATCAATTAACCTGCATGTCTTTGGACTGTGGGAGGAAGCAGGAGCACCTGGGGAAAACCTATGGGAGAACATGCATGGATTCGAACCTGTGACCTTCTTGCTGTGAGGTGACAGTGCTAACCGCTGCACCACCCCACAGCCCCAGGTGGAACACACCATAACGAAACAGTTCACGAAGCACTCCCTGCAGTGGTACCATGGTAAATACAAATATAGTTTAACATTAGCACAAAGCCTGTTGGCTTTTCAGATAGAACTAACTTCAACTGTTTGTGATACAATAAAACTGCCACACACACAAGTGTGATTAATCAATTAAAGATTGAATCAATACTGCTGTAGTGAAGGGTCATAGACTGAAAGATTCCCTGACGACTAAGCCCTAAAGCTCAGGGTCAGACTGAGGGGTGGCCAGGGGTGGCATGGACCCCTGGAATCAAAGAGTGCTTTCACAAACCAACATTCAGTCTGTTTTGATCAATTCTGGTGTGGTTGGTTTTGGTGGTTGTGATCGCAGGAGTCATACCGAGCAACTGCTAAAAGGACACAGGTAGACAACATGAGTGGGAGAGGATGGACCCAGACTTCTGCAGAAGTCTGATGCTTGTTTGACATCTGGACCAGAGAACAAACAGAATATACTAAATAAGGTCTGCAAACATTGTGATGTTTCTAGAGTCGTTCAAGAAAAACTGGAAGAGATTTCATGTGCACAGTCGATCAGTGCTGAGTCAAAGTGAAAACACTTGAATAGCAAATATTAAAGTCAGCGATTCCCTGCAGCTCTTGAGTTGAAAAAGATAAATTTGTTCCTTCGTACATGCCCCTCAGCAAATTATGTTTTTCTAACTTTGTGAAACTGACTGTGTTCAGAAGCCTGCTGTTTCATAATATCATCCATGGATGCAAGCTATTTTGGGTCACAAATACCAGCTATTTATTTATATAATGTCATATTTGAATAAAGTATTTGGCATGCTGTGATTAAACAATGCAACCATTAATAATCTACTGTTCATTATTGCCACCAACCTGGGATTTAAACTGGAGTGAAATGTGAAAATGTGCTTCAAGCAGCTTCTCAACCCACCCCTGATTGTTGTGTGAACTGTATGTCCTGTCTAACATTAGCCTCTCAGCTTGCACATTAACCATGTCAAACAGTCTGCCTTTTACTGTGTTTGAACTCCAGGGGACCACTCAGGCAGTAATTGCTTGAAGGGTGTTACGTGGACATCTAAAATAGACAGCTGGCAGGGCAGTTGGATGACTGAGGGGTGGGCGGGTAAGTGGGGGTGGAGTGGTGGGGGCTGGCTATGTTGGGTAGTTAACGTCAATTCAGTTTGGTTCCTGGAACAAATGACGGAAAGTTCTTTACTACACAAAGTTCAGTTCTATGCCTGCTGTTTGTGGGTATAACGTGTTTTTCTTGTGTGGACATTCTTGCCTTTTTCAGTCAGACTGGATGAAGGTATGAAGGTGGATGAAACACACTCAGGGTGACAAAACGACTTGTAATCCTCCATGTCCACGCTGCTTTACTTATCCACAGTTAAACTCGTCACCTCAGGTCAGGAGGACTTGCAGACTGGACCAAATGAAATGCAGATTACTTTTTTATTAAGCTGGGTGAGAACAGATGGGACTTTTACATCACAACTACAGCAGCAAGTGTTCATCTTCATCTCTGTGCCATCCTCATCTTCGCCTTCAGTAAAACGGATGATGGAGATCCAGCTCTGTAAAAAAAGTGACCTATTTGTTCTGTCATTATGACATTATGACATTTGTGCTCCAGAAAAGCACCAGAACATTGAACGGATTTCTAACAGTGAACAAAAGATTTGGTCTGATGTGATTAAAGTATTGATTCAATTATTATTGTTATATGGCATGAATGTGTCAATCAATTATGAGGTTATGCATGGTTTAAAAATATAGTATAGTAATAATAAAACAACAACAACAATAATAATAACAACAACAATAATAATAGTAATAAGTACCTTAATGTCTCATAAATTTGATGTAGTTAGTAGGCAAATTTTTATGTCACTTTTTTTACCTATCTCATAATTTTGATTTAGTTATTTGAAATTTTAATTCATAATCTCATAATTTGGCTGACATTTAGCTCTCAAAATGTTAACTCATAACTTCTACTTAGTAAGGCTAAGCCTTGGTTTATGTGTATTATCTTTTTTTATCATGTCTAACTTTCCATCTATTATCTTTTCCTGGCAGAAGTGGACTCCCAGTATCCTGGGTCGCATAGTGATTATTATTGCATTCATGGAGCGCAGAGCCTGCTCAACTTAACTTCTTTATGACAATAGCTTCACTGCTGTGAAAAGAACTAAAATATAGTGTCAGTTTGATTTTAAAAATCACTTAAAGGTGCAGTATGTAGAGTTTGGCATCTAGCAGTGAGGTTGCAAGCTGCCAACGGAAACTTCTCCCGTGTGCCCAGCGTGTAGAGAACCACGGTGAAACACCAAAAGGTGAAAATACAAATGGCCTCTCTGGAGCCAGTGTTTGGTTTGTCTGTTCTGGGCTACTGTAGAAACATGACGGCAGCTCCAAGATGAGGACCAGCTCCCTATGTAGATATAAACAGCTCGTTATAAGGAGCAGCTAGAAAAGGAGCAAATATGATTTAAAAAGTTATTTTTATAAAACAGTCACTATATACTGACAGTAGTGCATGAGACAGGTAAGGTGTTCTCTGGTGTTCTCTGGTGCTCCTAACGGCATCTTCAAGATTTCACAGGCCAGAGGAAAACAACCAATCAGAGCTGATCTAGAGTCTGCTGTCTCTGAGCAGCTGTCAATCACTCACAAACTTCAATCAAACTAGGCAGCGCTGATCAAATATGAATCAATATTCTGTTACTGTAATGACTATTTCTCTCCTCCAGTGTTTTCTTGTAGTTACTGTTTAGCTGTAAAAGGAAAAAGTCTGTAACCTGGCAGCCATGTTGAGATCAGTTGAGGAAATATCAAGCACCGCCCACCAGCTGGAGCACAGCCAATAGGAACGCTCTCTGAAATGACCCATAGTCCTCCATCACAGCCCAGATTTTAGATTTTCTAAAGCTTGTAAACAGCCATGAGGAGGTGCAGAAGTCCAGTTTTCTCTCAAAACACCTGAATTACAAGATGCTGAAAGGTTTTTATGGGATTTTTGCTCAGTGATGCAAAAAACATTCTGCCTGCTGCAGCTGTAAGTTCTGTTATTTGGATTTGTGTCTGACAAACAGAGTGACAGAAAGTGAAGGTCTGTGTTGTTGACTGTATTTCACATGATTAGTCAGGTTCATTAGGAATAGACGTAGACCAGCAGTCTACAAACAGTCTCCTCTCATCCTTCTCTGTCGTCACAGCGACGCTCCTCCGGGAGGCCAACTGAACAACCTGAACCAACCAGGGTGTTTGACTGAGATACACTCAGATTTACATTTAGCCCTCCTGACCTGGATGGAAAGATTAAGATTGTGATGCGGTTGAGCGTGGAATCCTATTTATTGTAATTATCTGTGAGTTTGCAGTGATATAACGTTTGTATTCTTGCATCTTTCTAGTTTTTAACTCTTTAAATTCAGTCTCAGAACTGAGATCGAGGTTTATTCAGAAACCTGCTTGTGTTACTGTCACTGCTTTCCTCCAGACTGCTCCTTGATCAAGTTTCCATGGCAGCAGTCGCAGTGATTTACGTTAGACTGCTTCAGCTGTGTTGGTGAATTTACTGCAGCCGATGATGCGTGTATGTGGGTCAGCGCTATAGCATGAAAGGAGGCTTTTATTCTGAAATGGGTCCCCCACTGCTGTGTCATTGTGTTCCTCCTGACGCAACAGACAGTGGTGGGTCATCACCAGCGGCACATCCCAGGCTCTGCAGCCTGAACTAATCAGAGGGGGAGCATGAAGTAATAATGGACAGAGCTGCCACACCTACACCTCCACGTAAATCCATTTTTTAAGATAAAACAAAGATTTAATGATTTTCATGTGCTAATTTAAGTGAATAAATTGCTCCTGTGTGTGATGAGGAAATTTTACAACTCGTGTATTAAGCTTTTACAAATCTGATATGATAAACCAAAAAATGTATAGGCAACATATAAACAGTTCATGCGTTGTTTAGTTGTAAGCAGATAGAAGAACATGTTAAAGTCTTTATGAATGTATTCGTCAACCATTAAAACTTCTGTTGTGAGAATTCTGTAACTTTTGGATAAACAGATAATCAACAACTCACAATAAAATAATCAATTCAAATTACTTTATTTTCTCTGAGGACATAAAATAATAAATATAATAAATTCTTAATTCACACACAAAAGCTAAGGATAAAAAACATATCTATAAATATACATATACTGTAGTACAGTTGTTTATGTGTGTATGTATGTGTATATACAGTACAGACCAAAAGTTTGGACACACCTTCTCATTCAAAGAGTTTTCTTTATTTTCATGACTATGAAAATTGTAGATTCACACTGAAGGCATCAAAACTATGAATTAACACATGTGGAATTATATACTTAACAAAAAAGTGTGAAACAACTGAAAATATGTCTGATATTGTAGTTTCTTCAAAGTAGCCTCCTTTTGCTCTGATTACTGCTCCACACACTCTGCATTCTCTTGATGAGCTTCAAGAGGTCGTCACCTGAAATGGTCTCCAACAGTCTTGAAGGAGTCCCAGAGATGCTGAGCACTTGTTGGCCCTTTTGCCTTCACTCTGCGGTCCAGCTCACCCCAAACCATCTGGATCGGGTTCAGGTCCGGTGACTGTGGAGGCCAGGTCATCTGGTCCAGCACCCCATCACTCTCCTTCTGGGTCAAATAGCCCTCACACAGCCTGGAGGTGTGTTTGGGGTCATTGTCCTGTTGAAAAATAAATGATGGTCCAACTAAACGCAGACCGGATGGAATAGCATGCTGCTGCTAGATGCTGTGGTAGCCATGCTGGTTCAGTAGGCCTTCAGTTTGAATAAATCCTCAACAGTGTCACCAGCAAAGCCCCCCCACACCATCACACCTCCTCCTCCAGGCTTCACGGTGGGAACCAGGCATGTAGAGTCCATCCGTTCACCTTTTCTGGTTCCACAAAGACACGGTGGTTGGAACCAAAGATCTCAGATCTGGACTCATCAGACCAAAGCCCAGATTTCCACTGGTCTAATGTCCATTCCTGGTGGTCTTTAGCCCAAACAAGTCTCTCTGCTTGTTGCCTGTCCTTAGCAGTGGTTTCCTAGCAGCTATTCTACCATGAAGGCCTGATTCACACAGTCTCCTCTTAACAGTTGTTCTAGAGATGTGTCTGCTGCTAGAACTCTGTGTGGCATTGACCTGGTCTCTAGTCTGAGCTGCTGTTAACCTGCCATTTCTGAGGCCGGTGACTCGGATGAACTGATCCTCCTCAGCAGAGGTGACTCTTGGTCTTCCTTTCCTGGGGCGGTCCTCATGTGAGCCACTTTCTTTGTAGCTCTTGATGGTTTTTGCGACTGCACTTGGGGACACTTTCAAAATTTTCCCAATTTTTCAGACTGACTGACCTTCATTTCTTAAAGTAATGATGGCCACTCGTTTTTGTAGCTCAGTCTGTAGGGAGTTGGCTTGGGAACCGGAGGGTCACCGGTTCAAGTCCCGACATGGACCAAAAACTGAGTGTGAACTGGTAGCTGGAGAGGTGCCAGTTTACCTCTTGGGCACTGCCGAGGTGCCCCTGAGCAAGGCACCAAACCCCCAACTGCTCGGGGCGCTTGTCAGGAGCAGCCCCCTCACTCTGACATCTCTCCATTACTGCATGTGTGTGTGTGTTTGTGTGCATGTACCATGTATAAGTTAAACAGAGTGTAAATTGAATTTCCCCACTGTGGGACTAATAAAGGTTGATCTTCTTCTTCTTCTTCTTCTTTTTCTTTACTTAGCTGCTTTTTTCTGCCATAATCCAAATTCTGACAGTCTATTCAGCAGGACTATCAGCTGTGTATCCACCTGACTTCTGATGGTCCCAACCCCATTTATAAGGCCAGAAATCCCCCTGATTAAACCTGACAGGGCTCACCTGTGAAGTGGAGACCATTTCAGGTGACGACCTCTTGAAGCTCATCAAGAGGATGCAGAGTGTGTGGAGCAGTAATCAGAGCAAAAGGAGGCTACTTTGAAGAAACTACAATATAAAGCGTATTTTCAGTTGTTTCACACTTTTTTGTTAAGTACATATTTCCACATGTGTTAATTCATAGTTTTGATGCCTTCAGTGTGAATCTACAACGTCAATAGTCATGAAAAGAAAGAAAACTCATTGAATGAGAAGGTGTGTCCAAACTTTTGGTCTGTACTGTATACGGCATACATACAGTACATACCGTAACTTTTATATATAGCATGAATACACACACACATAACTCAGATGTAATAACATTAAATTGTATTTTTATATATAAAGCTTCTGTATATTGTTAATAAACTCCTGTAGAAATCTAGCAGGTCCGGTGAGAGTAGTCTGTCAATTATCTTTGTAAAATAAATATTGTGGAAGAAAGAAAGACATCTGTAGACTTCCCCTTCAGCTCTATAACGTTGTGACTTGTGATTTTTTTTGATGCTTCATAGACTAAATACTTTACCAGTAAAATTGATTTGGTGAAATTAAGAACGAAACAAAGCTGTTTTCTCTGTTCATGAAAAGTTGACATTCTGGAGAAACCTTTTCACACTACATGGACTGTTATGATCATTGATATCAAGCTTATTTCTCTCTGTTTAACTTAGAATAGCTGGATAAGTACATGGTGTATTTTCCTTTTTACATGTACTGTATGTAAGACCATAATATTAAATGTATGCTGCACAACATAGCATGTTTAACAGCTATGACTGTGGACCAAAGGTTGTTTGGCAGAAAACATAGGCCACAGGGGATGACTGAAGCTGAGAGCTAGTAATTAAGAGGAGGGAGGAGGCGTTAACAGGACTTGTTTTTGTCTGCGTGCAGATGGCATGCTGTCTGTAACGAGACCCCACGGGCTGCACTGTTCACGAGGGACTGATAAGTGTGTGTGTGTGCAGAGCGATGCAGAGAATAGGAGTACGCTCTACATCTGGACTAGTGTGAAAAAGTCCCATTGTGTGTGTGACACTAAGCGTCTGTACAATGTGTGCAGGTGAGTCACATCTGGGTGAGTCTGCAGTCAGTGACAGACAGATGACAGATCTGCCATGACGCACACAGCATCAGAAAATAGAGGAAGACTGTTTTGATTTATTTCAACCGTCTTCATGGCATTATTGAATCAATCATAATCCTATTGTTGAAACATATACATGGAGTAACATTGATTATCTCATTACAGTGGTAATGGGGCAGCAAGTGAACATTTTGTCCTTATCGTTGATGTGTTGGAAGCAGAAAAAATGGTTAAGTGTAAGGATGTGAGCATCTCTAAAACTGCAGCTCTTGCGGGATGTTCCCGGTCTGCAGTGGTCAGGACCTACCAGGAGTGGTCCCAAGGAAGGAAAACCTGTGAACTGGTGGCAGGCCCGTGTTGTCAGATCCAATAGAAGAGCTGCTGTTGCTCGAACAGCTGAGAAAGGAGTCAGAACACACAGTGCATCGCTGTTTGTTGCGTATAGAGCTGCGTAGCTTCAGACTGGTCAGCCCATGCTGCCCTAATGTTATGGCTGATATACTGTATATATGTATTTTGCTTTTACCAATATTGTTCTTTTATACTGGTCAGTTTGTGACCCAGCAGCCATGTTAAGATCAGTGGAGGAAATCCCAAGCCCCGCCCACCAGCTGGAGCAAACTTTCTCATTTTACAGCTTAACAGTAACTACAAGATGCTTCTGAAAACATTTTATACAAGAAATAATCATTACAGTAACAGAATATTGATTCATATTTGATAAGCGTCTAGTTTAAACATTTGATTGGCGTTAACGAATGACTGACAGCTGCCTCTGTTGAATGAACAGCCAATAGGAACGCTCTCTCTCTAAAATGACCTGTGATTGGCCAAAGTCTCCCATTACAGGCTATATTTTTTTAAAATCCTGAAAACGGAGCCACGAGGAGGTGCAGAAGTCTAGTTTTCTCTCAGAACACTTGAATTACAAAACCACAAGAGATTATTATCAAATGTTTGCCCAGTGATACCAATGCAGGTTTAATGTCACATTACACGCCGAAATAAGAAACATCTTAATTAGAGTTTTGAGGACATTTTAATTTACAAAAAGAGTGTAATAGCAGTTTAACAACAATGAACACAGAAGTAGATCTATTCATCTTTTATGATTTGAACAAATATCTTCTGACACACTGAACAAAGTTGTAATCCTTAAATTTTTACTCCTGGTTGATTTGACACTCAAGCATTCTGATTTCAAGCTGTGCAGAGAGCGAGTACATTTCCACACAGCAGCAGGGCACAGTGAAGTTTGTGAC
Organism: Pterois miles; assembly: GCA_947000775.1. Classification (NCBI taxonomy): domain Eukaryota; kingdom Metazoa; phylum Chordata; class Actinopteri; order Perciformes; family Scorpaenidae; genus Pterois; species Pterois miles. The sequence goes on along the minus strand of CAMQGK010000586.1, from coordinate 1,976,691 downwards.
CTTTGCTACATCATTTTCCTGTGAATCCTCCATGCTTAGGTAGACATCTAAATCCAGCACAGGAGTGGTGGATTCAGCCAGTATACTCCGAACTGGAAAAAGACACATTTTTACTCCTACACTCAGCCGCAACTCTCCTCATCTACAGCAACACAACGATGTACCTTCAAGGATTTTGGCCAAGCAAATAATCTCTTACACTGAGAACACCAGTATGGTTTCTCTCCATTGTGGCAACGCAGGTGTTCGTTGTAGCTACTTAAATGAGAGAATCTCTTTCCACATTGTTCACACTGATATGGTTTCTCACCAGTGTGGGTACGCAGGTGTCTATTATAATCACTAGACTCAGTAAATTGTTTCCCACAGTGGTCACACTGGTATGGCTTCTCTCCAGAGTGGACCAGCAGGTGTCTCTTGTAGTGACTTGTGCAGCTGAAACCCTTCCCACATTGTTCACAGCAGTGAGGCTTCTCTCCAGTGTGGATACGCAGGTGTCTCTTGTAATCACATAAGAAACGGAAACTCTTCCCACATTGTCCACAGTGGTGGGGCTTCTCTCCAGTATGGACACGCTGGTGTGTCTTGTAATTACTTAATCGACTGAAACCCCTTTCACACTGGTCACACTGGTATGGTTTTTCTCTGGTGTGGACACGCTGGTGGTCCTTGTAACTACTCAACAAAGTGAATCTCTTTTGGCATTGGTCACACTGGTACGGTTTCTCTCCGGTGTGGACCCGCAGGTGCCTCTTGTAATGACACAAGTAGCTGAATCTCTTTTCACATTGGTCACACTGGTACGGTCCAGTGTGGTTACACAGGTGTTTTCTGTGTAAACCCCGGCTGCTGAAATGCCTCCCACATCTGTTGCAGCAGTGTGGTGTTTCTTCAGTGTGGGTTTGCAGGTGGAACTCAAATACGCTTAGTTGGCTGAAACTGCTACTGCATTGTTCACGGTGGTAGTTCCTCTGCAGTGTGAGGGAGTCCATCCCTCCCTAGACTACCAGACCGACTGAAGGATTTCCAACACTTATCCTGTCTGCATCTGTTTCCACTGAGAAAAACACAAAGACAGAGGAATTAATGTCAGAGATCAGGATTTGATAAAATGCTGCTCACCACTGAGAAGCCATGGACCCTCACAACTGTAATATCTTTACCTCAAATTCTTCACTGCATGTTTCCTGATCCGCTTCTGTTTTAATTTGCTGTTGATGTCGTTTATTAATGCATTGTCATGCAACATTTGTTTAAGTGTTGTCTTTATAAATTCAGTATAATGTACATTCTGCAGCACTAATTCCATCAGTACAACAGTCATGTCATACTCGTACCTGTCACCCTGACTTGACTCTAAAGACCGTGGCACACCATGCCAATGGCCAATTTCAGGTCAAGGAGGGGAGAACTGTAGGATGAGGGCTGTATTTCTTATTTCTGGCTTTTTTTTATTTCAGAAAGCTGCTTATTCTACTCTGCTCATTTCACCTCCATATCAGTCAAACGTAACATCCTGTTAATGCTTTCCTTCCCGTCAGCACATTTCAGCTCTGAAATGAAGGAATAAAGACAGACGGTTCGGAGTAGGATCACCCATTAAAACCAGCATTACTACTACAGCTACAGTAAAGTGACTGGAGGTAGCTAGTAGGTAGAATTCAATAATGAATCACTACCACTCACCCTAATGCTGGAGCTTTATGCTTTAACAGAAATATTTTTTTTTCTTTTTACAAGACAAAATACTTCAAGGTTGAAGACCAACTGTTTGGCAAATGCATGAAAAACTGATTTAATATTGGACATTTTGAGGTGCCATAACACAGGGCTAACAGTGTCAGCCGAGCTTAACACTTCCGAGCTAACACGATGAGGAATGAAAGAAAACTCGGACTATTTGAACTAACAGAGTTTCAGCACAACTGAGTGAAACAGCTGTGATGTAGACAGAGCTCGTCTATGCTCGTACGGACCGCAGATACAGCAGCGCTGTGCCGTTAGCTTAGCAGCGCTTCTAACACAAGCTAACGCAACGCAGCGGTGGCGGGAAACTGCTGCGTTTAAACAGCTGGATGGAGAAGCGTTGAAGCCGGTGTACTATCGCGAAGTAACGTTACTTACTGAGAAAACACAGCAGCGTTACCGTTGTACTCCTCCTCGCTCTCCCGCCGACAACTTCCGGTCCGCCCGCCGACGCTACCTACCTCCGAGGGTCACGTGACAGACGGAAACGGAAGACGTAAAAAAAAAAAAAATAAGGTAAAATAAATATTTTCAATCAGCTAATCATTTGGCATATAAATGCATTTTTTTTGGTAAACAAAATGAGCAGAACCGAATAAGCAAAAAAAAAAAAAAAAAAAAAAAAAAAAAAATCATACGGAACAGGTGATGCTTGAACAGAAACAGGTCCTTATATCATCATATTATCTAAAACAAATTAATGAAATAAATAAAGGAATACATTAAACTATAGAGGGAGGTAGAGACTGTAAAGCATCACGTTTTGGAGTGTGTGTAAGAATATACTGTATAGCTATAGCCTAATAGCCTATTAGGGAGAATGGGCCACGTTGAGCCAGTTTTACTTTAGGCATCTTTAAAGTGAAGGAACAACATTCCTGGTTCAAACTAAAATATTTAGCCTACATATATTTTATTATTTACATATATTTAAGGATGTGGTGCATTCTTGGGATTAATCACTTTGGATCTAAAATAAACAGTTTCCAAATAAGACTTTCCAAATAGAAGTGGTCTCTTGGCTCAACTTGTCACCAGTGAGGGGTAAGCTGAGCACAGGGAGAGGATTAGTTGAGCTATATGTGGTACGTCTAGTCTATCAATCATACTTGTCACTGAAGTGAGGTTATCAAGGAACTCCTCCACATTGTGCCTGAAGTCCGTGGCTCCTCAGAAAAGGTTGCTTCAGGAGTGTCCCATGACAAATGGTGATGCATCCCAAAATTTCAGACTTCAGATTTCAGACTTGTGTGCATTTTTTCAGATGCAAGAATCACGACCTTGAACAAAAAACAAGGTGTTTTAAACCTAAATGTGCTTATACAGGCCTATCTCCACCACAGGGTCAGTAAAATAGACGACTCTTCAAAAATATGTAGTCACATGACCAGTGTTGTTTATGGTTGCCTAGAAATAAGGGGTGGCTCAACAACCCCACTTGCACAAATCACCCCACTCTCCCCTATTCATACAGCCTGGCACTCCAAACCTGTCGAACCAATCATTCTTAAGCACCTGTTGGTCATGAGTGGAGACAGCTTGGGTACCGTTAGAAAACACATTACAGGAACATTTTCCATTTCATTGTTTGATGGCAACAAAGTGAAGTCAATTAATTTGGCCATGATATAAGCACATGTCCCATGTATGTGTGTGCTGCAAGGTCAGAGTCCTCTAATACCAGACAGCGTTCACACTCACACTACCAGCGCAGGCATCGGCGTGGGAGGAAACAGTAGCTGAAACTTCCCCATCTTCCATACATGCAGGTAAACTAGCAAACTGTGCATGACTCACCAGCTGATTAGACTGTTGTCAGGCCATTAAATAGCCATTATCAGTCGCTATAAGCACCATAGATGTGGGTCAGTGGGGGCCTAGTACACCCGGTAGGTTTTATTTTCTATTCACATGGTAGATCACCAAAAGAAGGTAAAGAGAACATGACAGCGACCTCTAGTGACCGTAGTAATTATAACAGGAGCAGAAGCTGCTGTCAAGTGCTGTAGTATAGGCAGTGTCAAACTACATGAGTTGTGTATGAAGTTATTTTAATCCAAAACATGATGTTTTTCCCTAAATTTAACTATTTTTTCCAAAAAAACCCAAAATATTTTTATTACCTAAACCTAAAAAAGTTGTAGCTTTGTTACCTAAATCTAAAGAAGTCGTAGTTTTATTGCCTAAACCTAAAAAAGTTGTAGCTTTGTTACCTAAATCTAAAGAAGTTGTCGTTTTATTGCCTAAACCTAAAAAAGTTGCAGTTTTATTGCCTGTTTCTGTTTCTGCTTTCACTTCTTGGCAATATATGTCCTTTCATATAAATCAGTCTCTCCATAGAAACGCTTTCCAATACTGAAAATACTGAATGATTCTGGTGCTTACAATGGTAGCTTCTGAAATAGAGGCACTGTAAGAGGTAACTGAAAGTGGATCTAAACAAACAGTAAACAATATTTACTGAGCCGTAATAGAGGAGCTTCGTGGATTAGCTGAGGTGTGGAACTAGGCAAACCGCCCTGTTTCCAAATTCGTCGGAGCTTGCCCTCCTGTCCTCTTGACCTCCCTTGCACCCCTATCCCAGCCTGGGATAACCGGATACCTGTTATGTCTTTGTAAAATGATTGATGACTCACTAGCACACAGCAATGACACCAGCATACTTAACACCACCTACTGTAATCTAAGTAAGCAAAAGCAAACTATTCTGGACTGTCTGGACTGATGCATGTGCATGTCTTCCTTAGAAATGTATAGAATCTTGCTTGTCAGGAGGGTAGCAGACCTAATAAGGTATCCACAAATTAGCAGTGCTGCATATAGCCAGACTCTTCTACTGTTGACCTTTGCACAGTAGTCCAGGGTGAAGGTTTCCCCTAAATGCATCATGAAAACTTTCTTTCTCCTTCTGTAAATTTTACATCTGCATTAAAAGTAAAATTGAATGTAATGCATAGCTCTGTCTGCACAGTTTAGATGCCAGAATAACATAGTAGTAAGTTAGGCTACTGATTGTCCTGGTATTTAATCTGGTATCAGATGATATGACAGCAGCTAATAATCCTCCCTGGAGATGTGTTAGGTGATTCAGATTTCTCTCTCATCTCTCTCTCTCTCCCTCTGCTTCTATCTCTCTGTTTTGTGGAGTCTGTCTGTCTGAAGTTTTGTCTCAGCTGCTGCTGGGTGGGTTTATTTTGAGAGGTGGACAAAGAGGAATGGGATGGTTGGCATACCAGCGGGGACACACTACCATGCACCCCTCTACAGATGCACACACACACACACACACACACACACACACACACACACACACACACACACACACACACACTTGCTGGATGAGGGGTAGGCTTATTATTATGATATGTTCAGTTTATCTCTTAGCTGCACTCCTGCTTGATAAACTGTTCAGTGAGGGGATTGACGTGAAATCCTGGCGACTGTTTTCATTGTTCCCTGTATAAAATGTTCTTTATCTATCATGTAGGAGAAATGCTTTCTTAAAGATTTTCATTTTTAGCTTCTTCCAGTTCTGTATTGGTAACACAATTAATGTCTCACTTATACACAACATTGATCAGCTCATAAAGTTAATGTGCTAGCTAACAGTGACCCCTTTGACATCATACAATTAAATTTTCCCAATGTAAATTTAAAAATATTGATTGCAGCTTTAAAATACTGCAGCTTTAATGTTTTAAACATTCTCTATATGAAATTCAGAGCAAAATATCTATGATTAAGGGATCGCCTCCACTCCTCTATATCTTTACATAGACAGTTGTTTGCTGCTGTATTAGTGAATATTGAATTTAGCACCTTTAACTAAAGGTGGTAGCAAGGTAGTTGCTCATTTCATATCGAAAGTGTGACCTCTCCTCATAATGAAACTAACCAAGTCATTGCAACACTCTGGACTATGTATCAGACTTTCAGAAAGGGGAAGAACTGGAAAAATCCTGTTTATTTTACTTTCTGAACATATTCCTGTTTTCAGCTTCACATGGTTTCTTCTCCATGACATAAACTACCTTTGTTTTCAATCAGCTCAGTATTTGGAGGCTGCAATAAACGGTGGACTTTTTCTTTTGAAGCAATAGGCTGTAAACACAATGTGTAAAGCCCTTTTCCGGGTGCCCTTATAACTCACTTGGTAGAGAGGTTGAGAGTTGCTTTATCGGTTAAAGTGACGACTTTTTGTCATTCTGACATCGCTCCTTACTGCTGCATTCAGACACGACATGTTTTCTTTTGGTGGTCTTTACATTAATCCAATGGCATTCAGTTCAGTCTTGTTGAAAGTGATCTGAAAACCTTGCCGACATGAATAAAAATAGGGAATTATTCAGACCAACATCAGAGACCAACATGTCAAATTGCGATCTGAATAACATAAAGGGGTGTATGTCTGCGGAGGCTTCACTCTCCTTCTAACTCTGACCAGCTCCAAGTCTGTCTTTTTAGCTGCAAAATCCTTTACTATATTCACCTAACTCTCATTAACCCAGTTTATTAAAGCATTTGTCTGCTGCAGATGGAAATTTAAATTTGCAAATTCAAATATCCAAATACATGCCGCTTAATGCTAAATGCTCCGTGGAGCTGAGGGAACTGCAGAGTTGGGTGATAATGTCACTACGACTGACCCCATACTTTGATCCATTATCAATATAACAATATTAATTAGTGCAGCTTTAATAAATAACTCAACTTATTGTCTGATATGTTATCAGGAATTAAGCCAGAATAAATAGTACTGGATACAGAGTTAGAATGAATCCTAAATCATCTCAGTCACTTTCTAAACATTTTCGTCACACATGTGCTGACATAATAGGAGATGTTTTTTATAATACAATGAAAAGAGGGTGTGATGTGGAAGGCGGGAAATAAAGGCTCAAGTTTGCCTCAGCGTCCGGACATCTGGTCCACTAATATATTCTCTCAGTACAAACGTGTTTACTGTCACATCGCTCTATCATGCACCACTGGAAATATTCATTATCACAAGATATTCATAGCTGGGACTTACAGGATCTCAAACAGGATGTAGAGTTAAAATATCGCGTCATTCAGACATATGTGACATTTCCATATCCAAGTCACACAAAGGCTTAAATGAGTGGGGTTAATCATCTATTGATGCTAACTGATTAGAGCAAAGTCACACAACTGGAAATAGAGGTGAAAGATTAACTAAGAAAGGAAGGTGGGAAGGAAGGAAGGAAGGAAGGAGGGAGGGAGGGAGGGATGCTAAATCAGCAGCCAGGCTATGTGTGAAGACTCATCCAAACACATTTACTGTGGTCATTTTTTAACAGAGGCTGCATCAGCAAAATACTTGAAGCCTGTAATGCTCACAGGTGTCAGCACAGGTTGAGTGTGACCATATAAACTAGTTCGGTGTTAAAAACGATGCACTAAACTGGAAGAAGTATGAACAAGAATGCCTGCACATTTGGTCCGTACAGTAAAGTAACTTAACAGAAAAAACTAATGTCAAGTAACAATTGAATATTTTTAAAGGGGACCTCTGATGCTCATTTTCATACTAATATTCTGGGTTTCTACCACAACATGTTTACATACTTTAATGTTTAAAAGAAACAAATATTTTTCCCGCCTCTTTCCTTTCTTTCATGTCTCTTTTCACCCTCTGTCTGACACGCTCTGTTTGAGCTCCGCCTCCTGAAAATCCCAGTCTGCTCTGATTGGTCAGCTGGCCCACTGTTGTGATTGGTCAGCTGAACTCTTCAGACTCCACTTTAGCTCCACTCTAACCAGCTCTGTTTGAGGGCGTGCAACACTAGGGTAGTCATTATGCAATGTGTTACTTGTTGACATCACCACGTCACAGAAGAGAAGGCGGGACTTCAGGCAAGGTGTGTCAGGCAGTTCGGGAGCAGTGTTTCCTTTGGGGACTTTGGACTTCACAACTTTGAACTATTACATGCATAAAAAACTATATAACACACTAAAGGAAATGTAAAAGGCACGAAAGCATAATAGGTCCCCTTTAAATTATGTCATTTCCAGTTGTCAAGTTTCAAATCCAAATTTAGCACAAGTTTTGACAAATGGAATCTGATGCACCTTGATTATGTCCTCCTTCTTTGTAAACCTCTAGACCCCTGTTTGAAACTGTTTTCCTTGTACATTTGTAGTCTCCAGGGCCAAGTTGATTTTTCCCCTGACGACATCACAAGTCTCTCAGACTCAATAAAGTCTCTGCAGAGCCACAGCACACATTATACAACCGTCTCCAGAGCCTCCCCCTGATGAACTCAGTGACTGTCATGTGCAAAGTTGGTCTCCCTTGAACCGGAATCATTTTTACTTGGAGAGGAAAAGGCGGAGGTGTTTCATGTGTTACTTGACTTTAAAATCCCCCATGCACTTTGTTGGATAGAGAATATATTCTGTATCTGTGATCTAACAGGACCTTTACCATCTGGTAATGTTAACATAGAAAGATCACAATTATGAGCATCATGCTGGATATTCAGCGTGGACCAAACACTTCTTCAAGAAACCACTAGGTGGCAACAAAGCACCATGTAAGCTCCTAGACATTTTATTCAGGGCCAATAATGATAGTTAGTTCGTTTCTCATCCTCTGCAGGCTGCAGTAGAAATTTTGTTGTAGTACAGTAGAAATATCAAACTATCGATTGTCACATTGTTGGTCATCTTTGGCTGATTGCCTTTCGTAGCTAGCTTTTTTTTGGATATCTAAACTCGACATTTATTATCATGATACTGTAATTTGTGATCCACTGACGAGACATTGTGTATGCTGTATATACCCTGTCTTGTACAATGTCTATTTTTGGCTGTTTATAACAGTTTTCATCAGACAGCCCAGAAAGTTACAGAGAGAGACAAGAACAAAGAGAAGGACTTCAGGCTGCTGCAGCATCAGTGAAACGAAATTTTTCGCAGTTATGTGGATGTTTCTGTACAGAGAGTGAAGAATGAACAAACTGTGTTTTCACTGCTTTTCTATAGTTTGTCCGCTGTGACGTTAAGCCCATCATTGCCATGGGACTGGCTATAGGAATGCTTGTTACCCAACTCACGCTGTTGTTTTCTCCTCTCCTCCAATGCCGTCCATTCACTCGTGTGTGCATTGCTCTCATACTATCCCTCTTTTACCATGCGCTCTGTAAAACATGGGCACACACTTATAAAAAGGCTTTTTCAGATTGTGAAAATCCTGACGACAGTTGCTGGCTGGATTCCTTTTGCCTGCTCATTGTTTACCCTTTAAACAAACCAACTTTGCCACTGCAACATCCACCTCCGTTAAGGCTGTTATATTTAGTTTAATCATCATTTATTATAGAAAAGCTCCAATCAGAAGCATAAGATGAGAACAGTTTGATTTATCTGGCACTGGATTACAGCGTTTGGTTGAGAACTGTACAGTGACATTGCTATGTTAGGAATGCGTATATAAAGGACAAAGCAGTGACATGTGCCATTATTGATTTTCTGTCCAGTGTGTCATGTTGTATGTAAAGTTAGGTTTCCAGGGGCGATGGGGCCACCAGGTGGTATCCTGGACTGTTTGCGGGGAAGGATCCGGAATCAGACTGTTTGCTCTGTAAGGCCTGTTGTCTTTCCAGGAAAAACATTCCCACCATGGGGGCGAGAGGAGCACGCTGAGGGACCACAGTTTACCACAAGCAGGGCGGATACAGAGCATCCTGCATCCTGGATGCTCGCTGCTGCTAAACCTCAGCCATGGAGACCCAACATGGGATTAGAGGAGCTCTCAGGGCCCCCTGTGCCCCACACCACTTCCCCTTCTCCCCTTCTCCCTGCCATGGTGTGGTACATCAACTTTAAGAAGAAGAAGAAGATATTCCTTTATTAGTCCCACAGTGGGGAAATTCAGTTTTACACTCTGTTGTTCACACAGTACATATACATGCGTCAATGGAGAGATGTCAGAGTGAGGGGGCTGCTCCTGACAAGCGCCCAGAGCAGTTGGGGGTTCAGTGCCTTGCTCAGGGGCACCTCGGCAGTGCCCAAGATGTAAACTGGCACCTCTCCAGCAACCAGTTGGTCTTGGTCCTTGGTCCTTGGTCCTTGATCCATGGCCTTGGCCTTGGTCTTGGTCTTCCGCGTCCTAACCCAAGTCCTTACGGACTGAGCTACTGCCGCTCCCCAACCTTAACATTAACATAAAGATTCCCATCACATGTGTATGATTTGGGCCATAAATCCATGTTTTTCTTTGTCTTTGTTTAGAATGATGCAATGTGTAGTCTGCAGCAAAATCATTTTATATATTAAAAAATAATTTATAGACACCAGCTATGACAGACTCACAAAAAAAAAATCACACAGTGTCAATGTTTCCCTTTTTAAAATGTTCTTTATTTCTTTATTACATGGATTTTGTTGCTTTCAAAACTGAAATATTGCCAAAAAACTCACAAGGTTATACAACATTACATAGAATAAATCTGACCATACATAATTCAGGTGATTCTTATTAATCTGAGATGATATTTGAGATAAAATACTTTATGGGGAACCCCCAAAACCACTGTTAGACTCCTGCATAAGAGCCATTGTAAAAGAAGGGCTCGTCTGTCACACAGTGGCCTATGACCTCAGGTGTCCATCTCTGGACCTTGAGCTTGCCGTCCTGACCCGGACGGACAATGACGGTGCTTCTGGATGCCACCGAAGGGTCTTCATCAAAGAAGTTGAAGGGTCGGAGGAAGAAGCCCACTGCGTTGCCGGGTGTTGCCGTGTTGGGGATGTCTTCTGAGTGGGGCACATGCAGGAAGCCCACTGTCACCCAGGCAACCAGGTCCTGCACACAGGAGAGCAAACATTACACTAGAATCTGTAGAATAGGACAAATCACAGGTGGTTTTTATCTTCTTAAACATGCAAACAGAAGAAAATGTCAGCGTTCTTGAGTTACCAGGCTGGTGAGTGACCAGAACTGATAACAGATTAATTTAGGAAGAGCAAACTTAACCAATGACGTAACCTCTCAGAGAAACACCTCACCCCTGAAATGTATTTCTAAGAATCCATTTGAAACCTCACAAAGGAGGCTGTCCATTAGTGAACTGTGACGCCTTGCACCAGTAAAAAAAAGAGACTGCATGTCATTTTACTTTAGAGGAACGGTGTTTAACATTTAGGGGGTTTTCATTAGTGCAGATTTACCTGAAACCAAGAACTGTGTTTTCATTAGCTTAGACTTAGTCCTTAATATCTACATAAGGAGCGGTTCCTCTTCATGGAGTCCGCCAAGTTGCTCCGCCATGTTTCTACAGTAGCCCAGAATGGATAAACCAGACACAGAAACTGTGGCACAATCAGCCACCGCCTGACTTCCGTTGCTCCTAAAGTCAACCCGTTCTCTCTCCCAACTCGTCAGATACATTTGGTAGGTGCCCCCGGCATCGGAAACTGGCACACGGAGGCACAAACTGAAATTTGACAGTCGGATCAAGTGACCTAGTATTAGTAGCGTAAGAGTCCTTTCAGAATAGGTGGGAGTGGTGGGTGGATGAGTGAAGCACAAAACTTTCATCCTGTGTGAAACTACAAGTAACATTGACTTATTTCTAATATCAGTCTTTAGTCACGTAACGCTCGTCACATTAGTATCATCAGTCCCTTGAGTTATGTGAGTCGTTAATTGTGAATCATGTGACACATGAGTATCATCAGTGAGTTGCTAGTCAATGAAGTTAACGTCAACCACGACTGTTTCCCTAAACATAACTTCCTGTGAAAACAGAAATTTATTTTGAAAGGACACTATGCATGTAACAAGTGTATATTGACACAGCGTCTCTGGTCCATCCAGAAGTAATGCAGGAGGGGTACCCCGTGGGTCGGCGCCAAGGGGCACCGACCAGGTGATGGAACTGAAATTATGATTATTATTATTATTATTATTATTATTATTAAGGATGGCCTCTGAGTGATGTGAACGGCGTTACCACAGTATTGCACTCGGTGATGCAATCTTGGAAAGGGAGGACTGAGCGGAGTGGTCCTCAGCTGGCTGTGATCTGCAACCAAAACCTACACACTGTACTTTAAATCATCACTAACCCCCCAAATCTCAAAAACCATGATATGTTTGATTCAGTAAGTATCTGGATAAACTTTTCCTCACTCATTTTAAAGTTTGAAGTTAAGGGCGTCCTGAGTTCATTGATTTATAAAATGCTATTAAACAGTTTGAAAACTGAAAAAATGTAGGACATTGTAATGTTGGACCTTACTTAGAATAAAAATACTTTAAGTTATTCAAGTGATTGTTATTAATCTGAGATGATACTTGCTGTTTTTTCAGTGGAACAATCAATACTTTGGAGAAAAAATGGTTTGTTTACTCATTTTTGTAAGAAAAAACAACTACTATTAACTTAATCTAAACCATATTGACTTCCATGTGTGTTGTGGACAAAGTGATCTCTTCTGTACCTGGTTGACTATATCTTCATTGTTGCGGATGTAGTCCTCGAAGGACACAACAGGTTCCCAGGGGTCATTCTGGGTGTAAATGCTGCTGCTGGTGGCTTCACTGTCTTTATGACGAGTCACAGCCAGAGGATACCTGCAGAGACAGTTCAGTTTTTTATATATTACCTGCCGTTCTGTGGACGCATACAGAGTAACAATAACCAAACAACAACAACCCCTCAGTCACTGTCAGTTAGTAATCTCAAAAGTAGGTCTTTACTGTGTTTTGTCAACCAGAGTTAGTTTTTTTTCTCAGTCAGTTTATTGTACCATTTAACTTAATGATCTCCTACAGCGTCTTCAGGAACATCAGATCATTAAATAAGATAAGATAAGATATTCCTTTATTAGTCTCACAGTGGAGAAATTCACAATGTTATCACCATAATGTTATTTTTATACGATTCAAAGAAACATAATTTCACTTTAAAGTGCAAACAATGTAGTTGGACAATGATAATCTACTATTACCATAGACGGCGAAAGTTCAAAGAAGATATTCAACACTTGTGTGTATGCTGCACCTGAGTTTATTACCAAACCATAAATCTACGTTCACCTGATTTCTAATCAATCTCCCAGTCTAGAGATCAACCGCTTCAGCTCCACTGATCCCTGTTGAGTCAATCATTACACAGAATCTAAACTCTACTGCCGATTCCAGTGTGTCCAAATATATGTATACACACAGTTTATGGGGGTATTTGGGGGGAAGATGCTGAACAAGATATCTGGAATGGTGGCATCCACACAAACTTGGCATATTGGATTTGAGTATTTTACCCTACTTCATGTATAAGGTGAAATGTTTTATTACCTTGACCAAGTGATGCCATTTTCCTCCCTCCAGCCTCTTGGAAGGACACTGTGGGCATGTGAGTTAAACTGAATACGGTAACCCTTCTGGTGTCCCCATTTATTTTTCTTATTGGGGTTGTAAAAGTTCACATAGCGCGGGAACTTTTTGCCGAAGCGGAAAGCGGCAGATCGCTCAGTCTTTTGCTCTGTCCTGTGGAGTTTGGACTGGACGATGAAATTCTTCGGGCTCCAGGGATTTGTGAAGTTGACAAATTTCAGATCTATCGTCTCAAAACTGTTCTCTCGACCTGTGTCACAGTGAAGGCAAAGAGTTGTCAGAAGAAGTTAGATGTCAAGGTATAAGAGACACTATACAGCACATCTTCTAATGCATCATTAGACTCTACTCTTTTAACTTACTGACTTGCGTATGACCAGGTTCATGGCTGTCTCCTTTATGGCAGAGTAAAGTCCAGAAAACCATTTTATCTGGACTGGCGTCAATAAAAGACTAAATTTCTGTCTGCCCTTTCTTTCACCTCATTTCACAGCTTTCACAACTTCAAAACACACACCATCAACACAATGTATAAAAGGAGCAGTGGGCAGGACCTAGCGCTATCTAGTGGTGAGGTTGCAGATTGCAACCACAAGCAAGAAAGACAGACGGGATGTTGTGTTATCGACTCCAGCCCAAGCAGGACAGTTTGGATTGTCCGGCTTCGTGAAGAGAGACCCAGCTCCCTATCTAGACATAATATACATCACATTATATACCTTAGAATGATTATATTATTGATTATATCCACATAGGGAGAAGGTTTTTTCTTGACTCTGCCATGTTTCAACAGTCTCAACCTCACCACTAGCTACCACACGCTGGACTGTTTTAAAGTTTGAAAAATATTGTTTGATGGGTTTTCCTAATCCCAAACAAGAATGTCTATTTTAGAGAAGTCTGCAAAATACCGGATTATATTTGCCGCCAGTTATGATCAGTTGCAACATTTAATGAATTCGCTCTTTCTACAATATCTGTGCATGGCAACTATGGTATGCAAAAGAATTGTGGTTACGGCAAATAAATCATGATTAAAGGAACAGAGTGTAAAATTTAGGTTTTCATTAGGGTATAATCACGTGATACTAAGAATGAGACATTTATATCTACACAGTGATGGAGTATGCTATGCTGCACCACCATGTTTCTACAGTAACCCAGAACGAACAAACCAAACTAACTTTTCCTGTTTGGGCTGGAGTGGCTTCTGTCGCTGCCGCTCTCTCTCTCTTGCTTCACCACTCACCTCACACTCCAAGCACTGGCTCTGGTTCAACTGGCTCCACAGAAGGCCATTCATGTTTTCAGCCACCGTAGTGCTTCAACATGCTCGGCACACAGGAGAGGCTTCAGTTGGTTGCAATCTCCTGACCTCATCGCTAGATACCACCAGACCCCACACACTGGCCTATTAAGGTATGGTTAGGGTTGGGCATGTAAAACACTTGAGGGGTTGGTAAAGTTCATGGTAACCTTACTTTCCACCTTGCTACATAATGGGCATGCTACACAGCACATAAATTGTGAGGTGCAAAATCACAATATGATATGAATTCATAGCATACTGGGCTGGGTTTTCCACCTGGTTTTCATGAATTTTGTATAGTACAGACAGTCAATGGTCAATAAAAACTTACTGCTTTAAAATGGATAAAAAAAAGTAATTGTACTGAAATACTCACCAGCAATATCTAGGTCCACTTTATAATGGATGAGGTGTGTGTGCAGGTTACCCAGCACATAGTTATAGACCTTGGCACCGTAGTGAAGTCCGTTAGGTGTAAAGAAAGTGGCATGAATGTATCCGGTAGCGCTGACCTTTACCTCCACCACCCCATTCAGGTAGAAGAGGAAGTCCCAGATGTAATCATAGTTGTAAACTGTCGAGGTTGTCCGAATCACCAGCACGGTGTTCTCCAGCCCTCCATAGAAGTTGTATCCTCCCTTATAGTTGGAGTCAAAATGCCTTCTCAAAGGCATAGCAGTGGTCATCTCAAAAATACAGAGTGCATTTCTGTGCCGCGCAGGTTTGTCTGTGTCGTAGAAGTGGTATAGGTCGACAAAGGTGGCAATTTCTGGACAGTCTATTCCAGGCGCCAGCTCGTAGGTTGAGGTGCCCATTGCCCAGCCAGCGTCGATGTACTTTGTTTGCATGCCAGCGGGAGTATCACCAGAATAGAAGGCAATAGCTTCTTGGAGGCTGATCTCGTAGGCAATCCTTTCTCCATTAAAACGGAGGTCAAAGACTTGAAGGCCAGCTGATGAGCGGACTCGGTAGGCGAAGGACCATCCAGCATATTCTACAAAGTTGTTGTCAATGTGATAGCGATGCCCTTGAGGCTCAACAAGCTTTGGCCCATGGATATTAGTGGGTGTGGTGCTGTGACCCCGGGGGATGAAGGTGGAGTAGAGGTCATTGTCATCATGATCAGGCAGTTTGACCTTCTCCACACCTCCTGATTCATATTTTTCTACCAGTTCCTCAACACTGTCAAAGTACATGCTGTTGTACCAGACCTTCTCGACAGTCCACTTCTCTGGGTCCAGGTCCTGGTGGTTGATCAGTACCTCAAACCCAACTGGGTGGATGAAAAACCCCTCCACAGACTTCTCCAACATGACCCAGGTTCTCCTCTCACCTGGAGCCAGTCCACGGGGGGCTATGTCTGTGAAAGTCAGGCAGCGGTCAGAGCAGTTGGTGAAAGAAAACCCTCCTGTGGTCTCAAACAGGAGCTTGTAAGCTTTTTTTGTGATCTTCCTGAGGATGTCAGTAAAATGTTCATACTCTGCACCGGAAATAGGCCTCGACTCAAAGCGCATGGGCTTATTCCCCTTGAATGTCCTCACTTCATGGGACTTTGGAGATGGCAGAGGACTGACAATGTACTCGGTGATGTTGGGATTGGTCTGGTTGGCGAACTGGATGATCACCCGGGCTTGACGTGGGGGTTTGGCCTGTCCACGGTCCAGGGCTCTCAGAGCTTCGTGCTTCCTTGGCAGATGGAGTTCCATCAGGAGGATGCTGTTCTTCATCAGAGTCTTTCTGCGAGCATCAGCGAGCCCCAGCTCGGGAATACCATGCAGGTAGGCCCGCACAGCTTTCATCTCCCGTACTGTGAGGTCGGCAAACATTGGGGCACCGTGATGGGCCCAGTCTCTTGATCTGGAAGCACTACAAGCAGCCAAGCAGACCAGCTGCAGTAGACAGAGCAGCCTCATGGCTGTAATATAAAACACAAGAAGATCCAGCATGAATTTACTGAACTGAGGAGAAAAATGGATATTTTGAGAGAATTCACACATAATTTTGTACCCAAAAACACAAGAACCTGCATTCAACAGTTTAAATTAGGGAGTTTTTTTATTCATCTTATTCATATTTCATTCAGACTTTTTGTATCCCAACTATTTCAAAGCCTATTTAATCAGAACATACAGAGTAACCTCTCTCCTGCAGGATGCCAATGAAACTTAGTCCATCTGTCTTTCTCTGGCTTTTTACACCAGTGTCTCTGTTACTCCTCCACAGTAACGCCTGTCTCAGCCTCTGGTATAAGACACTCTGTTTATCTGCTTACTTCCTGCTCTTCCAGTTTGTGCTGCATATTTATGAGATAAACTGCATTAAATTTCAAAAGTCGCAATGCAATTGATTTTTAGAACTTTCGTACACAACAGCGTTGTGTTTTTATACATGATGTACTGGGAAACACTTCCACTGCTGAGTCAGGAACAAAGCAACAGACAAAGTGACTGTACCTGTAGTCATCCTCCTGCTTCGAGCGCTCTGTAAACCAGGGTTGATCTGTCCAATCCCCCTGCTGCAGCAATTGAAGAAAAGTCCGTTATGGAAACAGGAATCAGTGAACTGCTGCTTATATTTAACCACCTACTTTGTAGTGACAGGAGCTGATTGGCCAACTGTGGGTTGTAAATATGATGAAATGACGGGGCAAGATTATTTGTTTAGCACCTTTTAACAACAAGGCAATCCAAAGTGCTTTACATAAGACATGAAAGGCATTAAGAAAAAAAACAGATCATATGAAAACACAAATAGGATTTAAAAAGAGCAAAATATAATAGGATATGATTAAAGTTATTAAATTTAAAATTAAAGTTAGTTAAGTTAATTCAAGTTAAAATTAAGCTGAAACAGTAGAAAACAGATTCATCACAGTGTAGCTACAGTGCAGTACAAAATATGAATAAAAGCTTTAACTGAATTATAGGCTGTGAGAAGTTTTCAGCCCTGGTTTTAAAGAAGTGAGAGTTGGAGCAGATTTCAAATTATCTGGGCATTTGTTCCAGATATGTGGTGCATAAAAACTGCTTCTCTTTAAAGGAACAGTGTGTACATTTATGTTTACATTTTATTTACAGAAATAGATTATAAAGGCTGCCTGAGAGGCAGGACTGAAAACAATAATCAGGGCACCAGCTGCATGTGGTAGGTCAACTGTACCCAGAGGATTCATAGCATGTCTAACCTGTACAGCACTGAATCACAGTTTCTCAATTCTAAGGACACCCTAGAGGTTATTTTATCATGTTTTATCTTCTGAGAGGAAACCCTAGAGGTTATTTTATCATGTTTTATCCTCTGAGAGGAAACCCTAGAGGTTATTTTATCATGTTTTATCCTCTGAGAGGAAACCCTAGAGGTTATTTTATCATGTTTTATCCTCTGAGAGGAAACCCTAGAGGTTATTTTATCATGTTTTATCTTCTGAGAGGACACCATAGAGGTTATTTTATCATGTTTTATCTTCTGAGAGGACACCCTAGAGGTTATTTTATCATGTTTTATCCTCTGAGAGGACACCGTAGAGGTTATTTTATCATGTTTTATCCTCTGAGAGGACACCGTAGAGGTTATTTTATCATGTTTTATCCTCTGAGAGGACACCCTAGAGGTTATTTTATCATGTTTTATCCTCTGAGAGGACACCCTAGAGGTTATTTTATCATGTTTTATCTTCTGAGAGGAAACCCTAGAGGTTATTTTATCATGTTTTATCCTCTGAGAGGACACCCTAGAGGTTATTTTATCATGTTTTATCCTCTGAGAGGACACCCTAGAGGTTATTTTATCATGTTTTATCCTCTGAGAGGACACCCTAGAGGTTATTTTATCATGTTTTATCCTCTGAGAGGACACCCTAGAGGTTATTTTATCATGTTTTATCCTCTGAGAGGACACCCTAGAGGTTATTTTATCATGTTTTATCCTCTGAGAGGACACCGTAGAGGTTATTTTATCATGTTTTATCTTCTGAGAGGACACCGTAGAGGTTATTTTATCATGTTTTATCTTCTGAGAGGACACCCTAGAGGTTATTTTATCATGTTTTATCCTCTGAGAGGACACCGTAGAGGTTATTTTATCATGTTTTATCTTCTGAGAGGACACCCGAGAGGTTATTTTATCATGTTTTATCTTCTGAGAGGAAACCCTAGAGGGTATTTTATCATGTTTTATCTTCTGAGAGGACACCCTAGAGGTTATTTTATCATGTTTTATCCTCTGAGAGGACACCGTAGAGGTTATTTTATCATGTTTTATCTTCTGAGAGGACACCGTAGAGGTTATTTTATCATGTTTTATCTTCTGAGAGGACACCGTAGAGGTTATTTTATCATGTTTTATCTTCTGAGAGGACACCGTAGAGGTTATTTTATCATGTTTTATCCTCTGAGAGGACACCGTAGAGGTTATTTTATCATGTTTTATCTTCTGAGAGGACACCCTAGAGGTTATTTTATCATGTTTTATCCTCTGAGAGGAAACCCTAGAGGTTATTTTATCATGTTTTATCCTCTGAGAGGAAACCCTAGGTTATTTTATCATGTTTTATCTTCTGAGAGGACACCCTAGAGGTTATTTTATCATGTTTTATCTTCTGAGAGGAAACCCTAGAGGTTATTTTATCATGTTTTATCCTCTGAGAGGACACCGTAGAGGTTATTTTATCATGTTTTATCCTCTGAGAGGACACCGTAGAGGTTATTTTATCATGTTTTATCTTCTGAGAGGACACCCTAGAGGTTATTTTATCATGTTTTATCCTCTGAGAGGAAACCCTAGAGGTTATTTTATCATGTTTTATCTTCTGAGAGGACACCCTAGAGGTTATTTTATCATGTTTTATCTTCTGAGAGGACACCCTAGAGGTTATTTTATCATGTTTTATCTTCTGAGAGGACACCCTAGAGGTTATTTTATCATGTTTTATCCTCTGAGAGGACACCCTAGAGGTTATTTTATCATGTTTTATCCTCTGAGAGGACACCGTAGAGGTTATTTTATCATGTTTTATCTTCTGAGAGGACACCCTAGAGGTTATTTTATCATGTTTTATCCTCTGAGAGGACACCCTAGAGGTTATTTTATCATGTTTTATCTTCTGAGAGGACACCCTAGAGGTTATTTTATCATGTTTTATCTTCTGAGAGGAAACCCTAGAGGTTATTTTATCATGTTTTATCTTCTGAGAGGACACCCTAGAGGTTATTTTATCATGTTTTATCTTCTGAGAGGAAACCCTAGAGGTTATTTTATCATGTTTTATCCTCTGAGAGGAAACCCTAGAGGTTATTTTATCATGTTTTATCTTCTGAGAGGACACCGTAGAGGTTATTTTATCATGTTTTATCTTCTGAGAGGAAACCCTAGAGGTTATTTTATCATGTTTTATCTTCTGAGAGGACACCGTAGAGGTTATTTTATCATGTTTTATCCTCTGAGAGGACACCGTAGAGGTTATTTCATCATGTTTTATCTTCTGAGAGGACACCCTAGAGGTTATTTTATCATGTTTTATCTTCTGAGAGGAAACCCTAGAGGTTATTTCATCATGTTTTATCTTCTGAGAGGACACCGTAGAGGTTATTTTATCATGTTTTATCTTCTGAGAGGACACCCTAGAGGTTATTTTATCATGTTTTATCCTCTGAGAGGACACCATAAAGGTTATTTTATCATGTTTTATCTTCTGAGAGGACACCGTAGAGGTTATTTTATCATGTTTTATCTTGTGAGAGGACACCCTAGAGGTTATTTTATCATGTTTTATCTTGTGAGAGGACACCCTAGAGGTTATTTTATCATGTTTTATCCTCTGAGAGGACACCGTAGAGGTTATTTTATCATGTTTTATCCTCTGAGAGGACACCATAAAGGTTATTTTATCATGTTTTATCCTCTGAGAGGACACCATAAAGGTTATTTTATCATGTTTTATCTTCTGAGAGGACACCGTAGAGGTTATTTTATCATGTTTTATCTTGTGAGAGGACACCCTAGAGGTTATTTTATCATGTTTTATCTTGTGAGAGGACACCCTAGAGGTTATTTTATCATGTTTTATCCTCTGAGAGGACACCGTAGAGGTTATTTTATCATGTTTTATCCTCTGAGAGGACACCATAAAGGTTATTTTATCATGTTTTATCCTCTGAGAGGACACCATAAAGGTTATTTTATCATGTTTTATCCTCTGAGAGGAAACCCTAGAGGTTATTTTATCATGTTTTATCTTCTGAGAGGAAACCCTAGAGGGCATTTTATCATGTTTTATCTTCTGAGAGGAAACCCTAGAGGTTATTTTATCATGTTTTAGCCTCTGAGAGGACACCGTAGAGGGTATTTTATCATGTTTTATCCTCTGAGAGGAAACCCTAGAGGTTATTTTATCATGTTTTATCTTCTGAGAGGACACCCTAGAGGTTATTTTATCATGTTTTATCCTCTGAGAGGAAACCCTAGAGGTTATTTTATCATGTTTTATCTTCTGAGAGGACACCGTAGAGGGTATTATATCATGTTTTATCCTCTGAGAGGAAACCCTAGAGGTTATTTTATCATGTTTTATCTTCTGAGAGGACACCGTAGAGGGTATTTTATCATGTTTGATCTTCTGAGAGGACACTGTAGAGGGTATTATATCATGTTTTATCCTCTGAGAGGAAACCCTTGTGGGCACATATAACACTCTCATGAGTGCACCAGTACGTTTATGACCTTCCAAACTAATGATTCTCATCAACCTCAGCTGTACTTTGTGTTTCATGCTAATGAGAAAATGTTGAACTAAGATGGTGAACATGGAAAACATTATACCTGCTGAAAATTAGCATGGTCATTGTTAGTACGCTGACGTTAGCATTAGCACAGCGCCCCACTGTGCCTGAGTGGGCCGCAGCCTCAGAGCCTCAGCAGTAGACTTTAAATCTTGTTTCGTCATCTTGTCTGAATGTAAGGTCAAGATACCCGGCCAACCTCCCTCTCCTTTCTCTGTCTACACTCCTCTCACCCTTCTTCCCATAAAGGATGAACAGTGAGCTAACAGTGACACATCTCATTGCTATCTCTAACAAGAAACACAATATATCCAGGGCTGCTGGGAAGTCATTTATGACACACTGTTTTGCTGATACCATTAAAGCCAACCGTTATAGGGGCGTACTCGGACTGAAAGTCAGCCCAGGACTTTGAGATGGAGAGCCTTTTGTGTGGGCCAGCATTTTTTGGCAGGAACTTTAATGCTATACATACAGTTACATACAGTTTTTGTAGTACAAGGATGTAGGTTTGTTTAGAAGGTTAATAGCTGGCCAGTGTTTGATTGTGTGGATTAAACCTAAATAACGTAAAAACCACTAAAAGCACTTGCTCCAAGCCCCACTGGTGTCCCTGCCAGACCAATGTGTTGTTGTGATATAAAGAGAATCTGATGATGCTGATGAAGACATCTTGCTGCCTCCTCAGTTTGTATAACACACTGCGCTGAATCGAAACAAGACCAGCCAGACAAGCCTAGGAGAGCTGGAGCACTAGTTCACAGTGAAATGCAGGTTTGAAGGGGCTGCTCATAGCCCCCCTATCCCCCCACAGTGTTGAAGGTATTAGACGGCCCAGTCTGACAGGCAGCGCTCTGCTCTGTGCTGTCTGGGGCTGTGAGCTCCAGGCTGGTTGTACATTTAAGCTTGTTAAAAACTCAAATAAGATCTTTTTTTTCAAAAGAACGACCAGCCCATACAAGACCGGGCTTCTGGAAAAGTTCCCAAGCTTCCCGACGACCCGTCACTGCTTGTTACATCAGTAGCTTCTCCTTCGTCAAGCTTCGGTGTGCCGTGGTGACAGCTGTGTTTGAGCCTCCTCGCTCCAGGGTCAGGAGGTCAGAGTCGGGATATTGGTGAGTCTAAAAGCCTTCAGTCCCCGTGTCTATTGACACGCTTCATTGAATAAATGCCCCCATCATCCTTCCCGAAACGCCTCTCTTTACAGGATTAGGCTCTGACAAACACCTCTTTATTCGGAGGCTGAGGCTCCACCACCCCCGCCATCACCTACAGCGTCCTGTAATGTTTGACGGGGCGAGCTCAGTAGAAGTATCCGTCACAGGTCCGATGACCAATGCCCGCCCTCCCAGCTGTGACCTTGCCACTTATATCCAATGGCAGCAGGTTCAGATGCTACTGTACATCCCATGAGTTACCCCCCGCATTTAAAAACCCTGCATCTGGGGCTCTGCTCCCCCCTTAAAGCGAAGTATCACTGAGCAGCATATCGCATACTGTTGGACAGAACATCAAAGAAAAATATGACAGCAAAAAGGACAGTGAATCCACAATAATGTAAAATATTGATAACAAGCCGAGGACTTTTGATGGCAACGATATCCCAAAAGCACTTCACAGGTAAGTGCAGCGTTTGTTAGTTGTAGCAGGAGGATGGATTATAAGGATGTGTAAATATTCAAGAAATTTTAGATGGATTGATTTGATCACTCACATTATAATCAATCATCACATCATTCATAAGGCGCAGACCTGCTTGACTGTTATTGCTAAGAATTTCTTCAGCTGCCAATGAAGCTGATTTTATTTGTGAACCTTCAAGGCAACTTTGATTATTCTGAATTGGTATTATAAAAACATTATATTTCCTGCACTGGTCAGCTCTGATGTTTTTGTCTGTTTCTCTTCTTTCAGACTAGTGGAAAGAAAACATCCAAAATACATATTTAGGTGTTAATTTGACTACATTTTGTCTGTCTGCGTAACTTTTTGGAAAATTTGTAAAACAAAAATGATTTTCTTAATGTAAGAATCAACTGGGTGATATTTATTAGTAACCCTCTTCAACTGTAATGTCAGTTGTATGGAATTTTGCAATCCATGTCTTTAAAGGCCGTTTTCTCAATACTCAATCAACACTTTCATACACCAAACGTTCATTCATATCTATGTTCTGAAGGTTATTACAGATGGGTTTATAGCCTTTTTATTTTGCTTTTTATTTTTAATGTTTTAACTGTTGACCGTATTTTCTGATTTGAGTGGTAAAAAGAGATATCCTAAATCCCTTCAATAAAGACCTGCGACTAATATGTCAACAAAGTGAAACAAGAATTTTGAACCTGGCTTTATCAAATATTTCTGCTACGTGTTAATTTGCATACAAATTAACACACCTTTAATAACATAAGGCATCATATACATGTTTAAACCTACATTTTCAGATAACTTGTAATACCAAAAATAATCCAATCACTTAAGAAAGTTTTATGTTTCATTTCAGTTTCATATCTATTAGTTATTTCTTACCCCATTCACCTGGGCTGTCTCCCTTTAATTAGAAAATCTGAATCTCTCTCTATATATAAACTTGAATACAACCTTTCTTACAGGAACTTTAAGCACAACCCTTCAGGAGAGGACCATGGAGACCCTACTCCTGACTCTGCTCGGACTGCAGACAGTGATGGGAATGGGGTGAGCATGATTTAGACCAGTCAAAGCGGGATTAAGCTCATTTTACAGACAGTATACTTGGGTAAAGCAGTCAGTTTGACTGTTTGACTGGCCATTAAATAGGAATTATATAGATGTGGGTCATTGGGGGTCCACTACACCCACTAGTAGGTTTTATTATATATTCACATGGTACATCACCAAAAGAAGGAATAAGAGAACATGACACAATTAAATATTTAAATCAATTCATAGCCCTAATGTAAATGAAGGAATGTGTCCTCATAGACTGGCGTGGATGCAAATAAATGAGACATTATTGTAGTGCTACACTATTTCTATCAGTCTATTAAAAAGCACATTATGGGAAAAAGGACTTAGATTTATAAGCTTTGATTTGGGTTGCTTTCTGTGTACCAGTAAGGAGCTTATATATCTGTTGTATGCCATAAACATTACATTAAAACATGCTTAATGATGATATTTTAACACTAACTCCAGCGTCTTTCTTTTTGAAGAAATTTAACTACAGCCTCTTTTAAAATAATTATTAATGATTGCAATCAGCACATTGTTCACTAACTTTGTTGCTGTCATGTATTTTATAATGAGGATCTCAATGCAACCAGAGAGCAGAAGTTGCTTCTCTACCTCAGGATTCAGGCCCTTTATTACAGTAAATGTCAACTGTGCACAAAGTAAGTAGGATAGAGCTCATTAAGTCTCTATATCATGCTCCAGACACTGGTGTGAGCACACGGTGGAGGAGAGAGTGGAGCGAGTCCTTTCTCCACGGCTGCAGCTTGAAGTGAGCTGCTCTGAGGTGTATCAGTACAACACCCAGGGCTGGAGGCTGGATGTGGACAGGATGCGCGTCAAGCACGGCGGCGATGACGGCATCGCACTGTACTACAAACAGCAGGGGCCGAAGGCGTCCTGTTTCATGTACAAGTAAGTGAAAAGTTGAGTAATAGCCTGTTGGCTTGTCTCTGACTCTAAGATTTGAAGAGTTGCTGCTAAACAGAATCACTCAGGTTATTCTCAGTTCATGAAAAGGGTTTTCTTATATTCCCGATGTTCAGATGAAAAACCACCTTGAGGGGTATGATGGAGGGGGAATAGCAGTATGTTACACCGTTCTGGTGAAATAACTTGACAAGGAATCCAGTGCCGGAGTTATAAAAGTGAGACGTTTCTCAGAACAGTGCCTTCCTATATGTTTGGTACAACAGCCAATCAGCTTGCTTTAAAGAGCAGTGTGTTGTATCTGTACGGGGTATTGATCCATAGTCAAGCTGCTGTTCTCCAAATGGAGGAGAATAGGAAGGAAATCCCCATAGTTCACAGTGACTCAGAACTGTGTATACAGTATATTGACATTTCACCTGATGTATTGATCCCCAGACCCCCAGAGATGGAGAACCAGATGGTGAACAAGACAGTGAGGGCCTGCTGTGAGGGCTGGGGTGGACCACGCTGCTCCGAGGGTGAGGACAAGAAACCAGAGATCAGGCTCATGTACAGTAGGCATGCGTCCTGCTTATTGTACATGTGAAATTAAACAATTCATCATGGTTACAAAATACCACAAATTTGGTGATATGTTGGAAATTCATGTATACTGTTCTTTACAAAATATGAAATCCTTATCTACAAACTAAATAATACACTTTTCACCCCTGTAACTGTCATTACTTAATATGACCAAACGCTATTAAGTCAATAACGTCATGGATCAATTGTTAATTTATATTATAAGAATTACAGTTATTTATGAAAATAAAAATGTAGATTTTTGTCTTAAACCCATTGTGATGTCTGATGTGTTTTGCAGTTTACAGGGCTAGGGCTAGGGTTCTGGGGGGTTGAACCGGCAGCGAATTTTGATTAGGGCACCAAAAGGGCTAGAGCCGACCCTGGATAGAGGTACAGGTTCCAGGGTTACCAGTTCAACGTACTCCAAAACAAAGGTTGGTATACAGGGACAGGTTCTGGATTCAGGTACAGGTTCAAGTGGCTGGAAAGCAAGGCATGAAGCAACATGACAACCTGATTGGGAAAGTGTGGAAACGGATCGGTTTTCTACTGCAGAGCTGATGAGGGACTGTGGAAACAGGTTAGAGCAGGTGAAACAGTAACAGAGTCAGGTGACCAGGACAGGTAGGAGAGTCTGAGGATGGGTGGTGGGGCAGGGGGAGTGAGAATGTGGCTTAAGGGAGGGACTAAGGACTGAAGCAGACACAGTGACATTATCATTTCAAAAGAAGTACTAAATGTGTTACTCAAAGACGAAAAGACAGTCTGAGATGTCGTACCATATTTATTCATTCTGTTGTGCAATCAAAGGTTGTTGCCTGAGCCCATTTTATTGCCTCTAACAAGGATTGCACATCACTATAACTACTCTGAATGAACAACAATAAAATAGAAAAGAACTTAGTTATGAGTTTTCAGTGGTTTCTGTCCAGATTATGTTTTTACCAGCTACTCTGGATTTAATTTTCATCCCCATTCTTTCTTACCCTTTTGCTCTCCGTTTTCTCCCTCCATTCCCTCTCTCTCTGTCCTCTCCCTCCAGGTGTGGGTGTGCGTGGTCAGTGTTTCTCTACGTGGAGTTGTGAGGACTTCCCTGGACTTCACAACTCCTCTCTCATGGCCATGGAGCAGTGCTGTAGCAGCCTGTGGGGGCTGAGCTGGAGGAACGCCTCCGACCACACCTGCTTGTCCTGCACCTACACTCTGCTTCCTGGTCAGAGAGCATCCAGCCACATCTGCACACACATGCACATACATATAATGGGCATACACATTTCTTTTGGATGTTATTCAGGCATTCATTTGTGACGTGCACTGAATCTATTTCTCTTTTTCTCAAAAGTCTGCAGCTGCTAACTGCTTGTGGGTATCATGCAGGAAGTGATATAAGAACAAATCTCCCCTTATTTTTGCATGTAACCATGATTTGTACTCTTCTTAGTACCAATAACAGAAAATAAGGGAGAATATAAAAGAAATTTAAGAGAATGCTGCCACATGATGCCCTGTATGTTATATGACGACATCACATATATGGCACACTGACACCACCTCTCCTTCCTCTCCAGACTCCCAGTCCTCCCCTCTGGTGCGTGGTGGTCTTCTGGGAAGCGTCAGGGCCCCTCAGAGCTCGGCCACCTGCATGTGCTGGGGTGGAGCCCACTACCGCACCTTTGACAGGAAGCACTTCCACTTCCAGGGCAGCTGCACGTACCTGCTGGCCTCATCTACTGATGGCACCTGGGCGGTCTACATCAGTACAGCCTGTGATGGGACAGGAAGCTGCAGCAAGGTGGGGAATACAGCAGACATAAATAAATACATAGACAATGGTAGTGGCATTGTGGAGCTTAGTTAATTGCCAATGAAAGAAATGTCTGCCTGTTTTGTAATGCGTCTGTGGCCCTCTGCTTTCAGGCTTTGAGGATGATGCTGGGTCTAGATTTGGTCTCAGTTCATCACAAGAATTTAACACTGAACAATCTACCCGTTCCAAATGGAGAGCCGCTCTTCCAGAATGGTGAACTATTTTCTCTTAACTCCATTTCTTGTCTGATATTGTTAACATGCAACATGAGACAAGGTTAAAATCAAAGAAAATCCCCCTTATGATCATAACACATTGGTATCCAGAGGTGGGAAAGTATTCAGATCCTTAACTGCAGTAAAATGACTAATACCACAATGTGAAAATACTACACTACTAAGTAAAAAATTTACATTCAAAACTTTACTCTGGTAAAAGTATTAGCTGAATGTACTAAAGTGCTTCAAGGAAAAGTATTGCTGTTGCAGTAAAATGTTCCCTGACAGTGTTTTCAGATCCCTGACCCACTCAAAAAAACCCACTGACTTCCAGGCGACGACACCAGAAGCGCTAAAACACTAATTCATTTCTCATTTTCGCAGCGAAGTAAATTTTTTTTTTTTTTTAAAACCTCTTCCAGGAGTGAGTGTTCATTGGCTGGGCGACTTTGTGTTTGTGGAGAGCGGCCTGGGAGTGAGAGTGAAGTTCGACCTGACCAACACAGTCTACCTGACCGTGACCGCCGAGCACCTGGCAGCCACCAGGGGGCTCTGTGGAGTCTACAACAACAATGCCGATGGTGCGGAAAGTCCAGCAGATGCAAGCGCACACATATATAGAAACTAGGGCTGTCAAAGTTAACGCGATAATAACGTATTGATGCAAATCCATTTAACGTCACTAATTTCTTTTACAAATTAACACAATATAGCTGAGTTTTAAAGCTAGAGTGAAGCTCTCTAGTTTGTTGGAGAGGCTAAATAATGCTACAAACTCGTAGCAAGGAAAAACTGACATGGCCATATTCAAAGGGGTCCGTTGACCTCTGACCTCCAGATGTGTGGATGTAAATGGGTTCTCTGGGTCCCCACCAGTCTCCCCTTTACAGACATGCCCACTTTCTGATAGTCCCAGTCAGTCTGGATCAAGTCCTAGTCAAGTCAGCACTCTGACACACTGACAGCTGTTGTTGTCTGTTGGGCTGCAGTTTGCCATGTTCTGATTGGAGCAGATTGTTGATGCTAAAGTCAGAACCTGGGAGGGTTTCTGGACAATATCTGCCATTGATTAGTGATGTTAATTTATTTCCAATAATAAATATTTACATACATTTGCATAAAGCAGCATATTTGTCCACTCCCATGTTGATAAGAGGATTAAACACATGACAAATCTCCCTTTAAAGTGCATTATAAACAGATAAAAAATGTACACTTAATTTGTGATTAATTGTGATTAACTATAGATATATCAGAAAGATAGTATTTGAATGGATTGACAGCCCTTATAGAAACATACTCACACTCAGTCATAGTGTAGTCAGGTACTGTTTTCTACTGTCTCCAACCCAGGGTTATTTTAAGTTTTCTCTTGATTTAATAGCTCATTTAAATTTTAATGTCCACACACCTTTGCAATGCCTTACCTGTTTGTGTCTTGCCATAGACGATTTCACCACACTGGGTGGAACTGTGTCCCAGTACGCTGCCAGCTTCGGCAACTCATGGAAAGTTCCTGACCAGCAGAATGAAGTACTACACTGAATGCATTGAATGAGTATTTCCCTTTTTTGCCACATTATAGCTTTGTGTTACCACTTCCTTTATGAGACAGCAGTATGAGATATTTGTGCTCTCTGAATACACACTGAAAATCATTTTAATGCTTCTAACATCCAAAAATGACAAAAAAAATGATTCTGTGACATTTCTACTGTATTCAAAATAAATGAAAATGCATCTCTGAGACGCCCCCTCGGTAATGGCGCCTGTCCGTGCCGTGCTTCCCGCTGCAGGGCTGCAGCGATGCGGCTGAGCTCGGCCACAGCTGCGATGTCTCAGGCGATCCCGCCCTACGCCGACAGGCAGAGTCGGTGTGTCACCGGCTGCTGGAAGACCCCTTCACACACTGCCACCTCCGGGTCAGACGCACCACACCCATCACACCCACCCATGTTTTCTGACTCAGTGTGTTTCACTCTACGGTAGTCGTTCTTCTCATGAACAGATGCTTCAGCCAGATTTCCTTAATAGCGCAGACTTTGTCTCTTAATGAGCTGCTCCTGAGAGGAAATGAATATGTCTATTGTTAGAGCAGATCCAAGGAATGAGATTGATGCGAGATATGGGACTGTCTGAAACACTATTGAACTTAATGAGTAACAGTGCCAGTTGCAGAATTAATTGCTAGTTTTAATTCAAAGCCTAGAAATCCTTTTGAAATCGCTCTCTCAGAAAATGTTACAAAAATCTGGTTAATAATCTATGAATTAAGATAGGACTATATCTCTATAGCCTACCTCTTTCTGTCTTTAATTGCCACCCATTATTGGTACTATTGGTCCTTATTTATATATGTATTTTTTTAAGTTTTTCCCTCATACCTGTGCCTTTATCGTTGCACACAAAAATCCATTCATACTGTCTGGCTTTCAGTAAACCCACATAATCAATGCTGTATGTGAAGCTCAGCAGACCCGATCCAGACGACTTTACTGTCTTTCAGAGGCTGTAGCAGGTTCAGTTTAGAGCTATAGTGAAGGTATTGATAATCAATCAAGAATCAACTGATGTCAACCTGTCATAGTAGCTTGTCAGGTAAGAGGCTAAGTAATGCTCTGAGATTACGCTAAATTTTGGCGAGGGGGTACCCACCAGTCTCCCCTTTACAGACACTCCCACTTTATGATTATCACAGGATGATGGGGGGAAAAACCATGCAGTTATATAAGATAAGATAAGATAAGATATTCCTTTATTAGTCCCACAGCGGGGAAATTCACACATTACAGCAGCAAGTGGATAGTGCAATAAAAGACAAGAAGCATAGATTTAGAAACAGTATTAATACAAATAAAATAAATTAGTATATACATAATAGAAAAGTAAAGCCAGAAATATGTCCATCATATCAATAAATAATTGTCCAGTTACTATGATTTGAGCAGATGATATAATTGTACATAAGTCCTTATTGCACTTATGTCCGGTGAGTTTGTTGTGAATGTGACTGTGTACGTGGTCTACTGGGAGCAGTGCTGGTTGTGGAGTCTGTATGTGGTCTACTGGGAGCAGTGCTGGTTGTGAATGTGTATGTGGTTTACTGGGAGCAGTGCTGGTTGTGGATGTGTATGTGGTCTACTGGGAGCAGTGCTGGTTGTGAATGTGTATGTGGTCTACTGGGAGCAGTGCTGGTTGTGAATGTGTATGTGGTCTACTGGGAGCAGTGCTGGTTGTGAATGTGTATGTGGTCTACTGGGAGCAGTGCTGGTTGTGGATGTGTATGTGGTCTACTGGGAGCAGTGCTGGTTGTGGAGTCTAACAGCTGCAGGCAGGAAGGACCTTCTGTAACGCTCCTTCGTACACTTAGGGTGTAGCAGCCTGTCACTGAAGGAGCTCTCCAGAGCTCTGATGGTGTCTCTCATGGGGTGGGAGTCCTTCTCCATCATGGATGACAGCTTAGCCATCGTCCTCCTCTCTCCCACCACCTGTACTGTTTCCAGAGAGCATCCCAGGACAGAGCTGGCCCTTTTGATAATCTTATCCAGCCTCTTCCTGTCTGCAGCTGTGATGCTGCTGCCCCAGCAAACCACTCCATAAAATATGGCTGATGCCACCACGGTGTCATAAAATGTTTTCAGGAGTGTCCCCTGCACTCCAAAAGACCTCAGTCTCCTGAGCAGATACAGTCTGCTCTGGCCTTTTTTATGGAGTTCAGAGGAGTTTGTTGTCCACTCCAGTTTATTGTTCAGGTGAACACCCAGGTATTTATAAGATGTCACCATCTCAATGTCTGATCCCTGGATGTTCACCGGTGTTGGAGGGGGATGAGTTTGCCTGCGGAAATCCACCACCAGCTCTTTAGTTTTCCCCGCGTTGATCTGGAGGTGGTTTCGCAGGCACCAGTCCACGAAGTCCTGGGAAAGTTCTCTGTACTCCCCATCATCCCCATCAGTGATGAGGCCGACGATAGCAGAGTCATCAGAGAACTTCTGCAGGTGACAGGTTGGTGAGTTGTAAGAGAAGTCTGCAGTGTAGAGCGTGAAGAGGAACGGAGCCAGAACCGTTCCCTGTGGGGCCCCCACACTGCAGACCACCGTGTCAGAACCGTTCCCTGCGGGGCCCCCACACTGCAGACCACCATGTCAGAACCGTTCCCTGAGGAACCCCCACACTGCAGACCACCGTGTCAGAACCGTTCCCTGCGGGGCCCCCACACTGCAGACCACCGTGTCTGAGGTGAAGTCCCGTGTCCTCACATACTGTGGGCGGGTTGTGAGGTAGTCCAGTACCCAGGATGTAAGATGTTGATCTACCCCTGCAGTCTCCAGTTTGCCCCCAGAAGTGTCGGCTGGATGGTGTTGAAAGCACTGGAGAAATCAAAGAACATGATCCTCACAGTGCTGCCAGGTTTCTCCAGGTGAGACAGAGCTCGGTCCAACAGGAAGATGACGGCATCGTCCACCCCAATGCCAAGTTGATAAGCAAACTGTAGTGGGTCCATGGATGGACTCACCACAGGGCGGAGATGTTGGAGGACCAGGCGCTCCAGGGCCTTCATCAGGTGGGATGTTAATGCCACCAGCCTGAAGCTGCTGGGGTCCTTGGGGTGTGGGGTCTTGGGCACAGGTACCACGCAGGATGTCTTCCATAGCTGTGGTATCTTCCTCAGCTTCAGGCTCAGGTTGAATAGATGTCCAAAAGTCCCACACAGCTGATCTGCGCAGGACTTCAGGAGCCTGGAGCTGATGCCATCTGGACCCGTAGCCTTCATTACATTCATCCTCTTGAACTGGTTCTTCACCTGAAGTGTTGTGAAGGACAAACTGGAGTAGGGGGGCTGTGTGTCAGAGGCAGTGGAGGGGGGTGGGGGGAGGGGCAGAGCTGAGTAGTGGAGCAGTGAAGCAGAGGGGGGTTGACTGTGGGACGGATCTGCTGATGATTGATATGAATGCAATATAAATGACTTTTTTTAACCTATTCTAAAATGGTGTATTTGAATCCACCATTTCTGCATACTGGGATTCCTAATCAGTCTTGAATTACATAAAGTAGGTACTACTGTATTCATGTGTGATGATGTTAGTCTCCATGAATCTTGACCTCCCTGTATAAACTGACCTCTAGGATAATCACAGCCTCATGAAACTTTACAGCCACAAACTAGAGACCTACTACTACTACCACTACTACTACTACTATATCCTGGTAACTAGAGACCTGGAGCATTCAGAGGACAGATGGCTTTCCTAGCTACACTGACAATAAGGGGTTTCTGAGCAGTTTACACAACAGATGTGCTCACCATCCAATTGCCAAAAAATGCAGTTTTAGTCGAAATCTCATTAGTCTGGTGGGTCTCAGAGGGTTAAAGTCACCCTGTGCAACATTTGCACCTTTCTAACTTTGAAGACTCACAGTGGAGTCCATTTTTTGCACGCTTCTTGACACTGATGCACTGATGCATAATGCAGATGTGATAAGTGTGTGTCTTTGTGTTTTTCAGTTGGACCCAGCAGCGTACATAGACACCTGTCTCTACCTGTACTGTAGTCTGCCACCCAAAGACAGGGATTCAGCAGTGTGTGACACCCTGGCCAGCTATGCCCGAGAGTGTGCTCAGCAACATGTCATCATATTGTGGAGGACAGCCACCCTGTGTGGTAATGAAACAGAACAATTATCATAACATATCAATATGAACTGTCTTCTTTAAGCGGCTGCTGCAGAACTGTAAAGTACACATGACGCTATGGTCTGGTCCTTTAACTTCTCTGTCTTTCCAGGTCGTGTCTGTCCCAGAGGTCAGGTGTTTTCAGACTGCGTGTCCTCCTGTCCACCCAGCTGTGTGTCTCCCCAGCCCCCGGGCTTGCTGCAGCCATGGGCCAGTGCAGGGAGGAGTGTGTGGGGGGCTGTGAGTGTCCTCCAGGCCTCTACCTTCACCAGGGACTCTGTCTGAAAAGAGACGACTGTCCTTGTTTCCATCGCAGACGCACCTACCAGTCAGGGGACAGGATACAGCAGAGATGTAACACCTGGTAAGGGGGATATACTGTATACTGTATTTCTCTTTCACCCATTCCCATTCATCTCTTTCTGACTCTCCATCCTTCCCTTCTATTTCTACTCTTAATCGTCCCAGTCTGTGCCAAGCAGGCCAGTGGCAGTGTACTGGGGAGAAATGTGCAGCCCAGTGCAGCCTGATGGGGGCGCTACAGGTGACCACGTTTGACAAAAAGAGGTACTCGCTACAGGGAGGAGATTGTCCCTTCACTGCTGTGGAGGTGAGACATGTAACATGGCACCATGCAGACACTGAGATGGATTTGTGTGTGTGGCAGACGCGTCGTCTTTGTGCTTACGTTCTGTGTTGTGCTTAGGACTTTGTTGACAGGAAGCTGGTGGTGAGTGTGCGCTGTGGGGAGTGTACAGCAGGAGGAGGAGGAAGAGGAGGAGGAGGAGGAGGAGGAGGAGGAGGCCTGGGTTGTCTAAGGGAGATGTCAGTCACAGCCCTCCGCACCACAGTCACCATCACAGACACTGGTGAGCTCAGTCCGTTCTCACTGGCGTCGCATGGCGTCAAAAACCGTCACACAAGAGCCTTTTAGCTCACTTTTTAGTAATTACACTATAAACCCATCTGTGTCAACATCAGACGCTCTCAGAAAGTACTCTGGGAGTGTGGTGACGTAGTTTAAAGAGCAACAAAGCAGAGAAGGGTGATGCATGGGTCCAACAAACACAGGGTTTTCATCCAGGAGACTGCTGTTCGTGTCCTGTGTGAAACCACCAACATGTTTGTCTTTGAGTTCACGATTTTATCCTCAACTTTCACTTCACAAATGTAGAAGTTTTAAGCCAAACCATGTTGTTTTTTCCTAAACCTAATCAAGTGGTTTTGTTGCCTGATCATGTGTTTATTGTGACCATAATGGAGCATCATAGTTTGACACGCTGCGCTACCCAATACATTAGAAAGTGACGCCAAGCGATTCTTACCGGGCCGGTGAGTTAATCAGTTAATAGTCAGTCAGCCGTCGGACAGTTTGGGGCTGTCAGCTCCAGTCTGAGTGTGTCGAAGGCTTTTTGGTCAACTCAGCTTGTTGAATCGGCAGCGGAGCTTGCCTGTGAGAGAAACCACTCTGATTGGCTGTTCATCTAAAGTGAATCAGTGCACAAGAAGAGACACAGAAGTGAGGAAAGCAAGCCAACGAGTGAAGTCCAGAGAAACTATCCTTTCTGTTGTGAGAGCTCTAAACTTGTTTGCTCACAGTTGGTAGTGTTCCTTCCAGGTACAGTGACACTGAATGGCCTGAGGGAGTCGCTGCCTGTGGTGACGGGGGACCTGGTTGTCCGTAAGGCCTCCTCTTCATTTCTCCTCATCCAGACTTTTGGAGCCCAGCTGCTCTGGCACCTGGATGGACCTTTGGTCCTCATCACCCTGCTACCTGGCTTCGCAAATAAGGTGACCATCACACCTCACATATGGTTCTTCCATTATAGAACTTGCCCGTGTGCGATTTTGAGTTGTTTGGTTGAGCTAAAAAGTGTAAATGCTGTATTCAAGGTGCGTGGCCTGTGTGGAACGCTGACCTGGAACCAGCATGATGACTTTACCACCCCAGAAGGAGACGTGGAGAACAGCGTGTCGTTGTTTGCAAGTAAATTCACAACAGAGCAGTGTGATCTACCTAAAGGAGCTGCACCTGACCGCTGCACCACATACACCCAGAGGAGACAGTACGCAGAGACGGTGTGCTCTGCCATACACAGCCCCGTCTTCCAGGTAGCCTGCATGGAGTCTGTTAAACATCTTTGCCTGTCTCCCTCTCTTTTATTCACACATGCACCTCCATTTCTGATTTTGTAGGTGTGCCATGACGTGGTGGAGAGGGAGCCCTATTTCCGTCTCTGTCTGTCGGAGGTTTGTGGCTGTGCTCCACAGAGGGCCTGCCACTGCACCATCCTAGCTGCCTACACCCGACACTGCGCTCAGGAGGGTGTTACCGTCCAATGGCGCAATCACACCTTCTGCCGTAAGTGGGGAGGTTGTTGGTTAAAGGTCCCATAACTTTATAAAACAGGTCTGGGTGCTGTATAGATACTGTGAAAGTGTGAATCTATGGAGAAACACACAGTCCTTATTCAGCAACCGTGCCTTTAAACCGTCCATAAGGTTGTGATGACACAACCATACAGTCCTCGGTGGACGTGCTGCTAAACTCAGTGTATAGTGTATATATACAGTATATATATGTATGTAATTCCACTGTTAGGACACTATGAAAATTTGCTTCAATGCCTCGCACTC
The DNA here is from genome assembly GCA_947000775.1 of Pterois miles. Taxonomy (NCBI): domain Eukaryota; kingdom Metazoa; phylum Chordata; class Actinopteri; order Perciformes; family Scorpaenidae; genus Pterois; species Pterois miles. The sequence continues at coordinate 1,940,947 of CAMQGK010000586.1, read as the reverse complement.
TTCCTGGGGAACAGTGCAGATCAAAGCCTATTGAAAGAGGCTGGGTCACGCTTCATCAACTCGTCATATCTTTGTACAACACATGCGCAGTAAAATCTGGTCTGCCAGTTGCAACACAACCACAGCTCCAGTTACGCTGCGCATGTGTACCCATGAGCATGTGTGCTGATCTGCGCCAAGGCCTATTGAAGGAGGGGTATGGGGTATAACACATACCCCAAAGACATGACGCGTTGATGACATGTGACCCGGCCTCTTTCAGTAGGCCGTGGTTCAGATGTGGAAGACTGGAAACACTGACAGACTGGGCCTTTTTGGGAGGGATCTTAAAGAGACAAGTGCTAAAACACAGCGGTTCAGACAGAGGGTGAATACAGGTACATCCAGTATGAGAACAATAATATATTTTTTGAACATTACAGCATGTAAACATGTTCTAGTAGAGTATGAGCCTGAAAATGAGCATCATATGATATCCCCTTTAAGTGGTGTTTCAGGATGTCCATTACTGGTTACCATGGTAATATGGAGTTTATTGTAAAAATAATTGTCACAAAATCAGAAACTGTACCAAGCTATTAGAAGAAGAAGAAGAAGAAGATCAACCTTTATTAGTCCCACAGTGGGGAAATTCAATTTACACTCTGTTTAACTTATACATGGTACATGCACACAAACACACACACATGCAGTAATGGAGAGGTGTCAGAGTGAGGGGGGCTGCTCCAGACAAGCGCCCCGAGCAGTTGGGGGTTTGGTGCCTTGCTCAGGGGCACCTCGGCAGTGCCCAAGAGGTAAACTGGCACCTCTCCAGCTACCAGTTCACACTCAGTTTTTGGTCCATGTCGGGACTTGAACCGGTGACCCTCCGGTTCCCAAGCCAACTCCCTACAGACTGAGCTACTGCCGCCCCAATTATGCCTTTTTCAACATCTTTCCTCCTCTCCTGCCTCCACAGCGGTCCAGTGTTCAGGGGGTCAGGTGTACCAGGAATGTGGTCGTGCCTGTGGGGCTTCCTGTTCAGATGGCTCCAGCTGCGGTGCCGGTGGTGGTGGTGGGATGGGTCTCGGGATGTGTGTTCCGGGTTGCCAGTGCCCACCAGGACTAGTGCAGGACCACCAGGGCCAGTGTGTGCCCATCACTATGTGCCCCTGTGTGCAAGGAGACAAGACGTACCAGCCTGGGACTGTTCTTCAGAACAACTGCAATACCTGGTATGTAGTAGGGAGCAACTTATGGCTGGGGCTTTCTCTGATTTGGCTGTTTCTGTCATGTTTTTTTATACATTTTGACATTGACGCTGCATGTCTTTGGTTTAAAGGGGCTCTATGTAAGAATCAGCAACTGCTCGTTAGCAGTGACACCCGTGGCCTTTAAGTCAAAGACAGTCAGCATCCTGTTGCTTGTCCTTGCACTAGACTTGAATGAGCACCAGTCAAACCAGTGAGGAGACATACATAAGACTGAACGTGACTGACAGGCATCATGTTGATTAACATGAGCAACATTGGCCCTGAATGGAAGGTTAACTTTCCCTGCTTTAGCCGCCTGACCGTGGTCAGAAGGAACGGGGGAGACACCGTAGTTTTGGTTGGTTTTAGTTTTGGTCTGCTGGTTTGGAGTCAATAACGTTACTCACTCTGGAGTTAACCCCCGTCACTCCACTCAGCAGCAGGGAAACAACACACAGCAAACCACTGCAGCATGTTTCTCTGCACAAACTGCACACTGTTATCCCTGTAAAAAGAGCTGAAATTAAAGGCACTCGCGAGCGCACATGACATTACATCCATGGGATTTGCCTACATTCTTCACATTAAAAGCAGTCTACAAGCTGATAGAGAAAATCCAGATAGTCACAGGTTTCATTTTTTTAGGTTTAGGTGATAAGATAAGATAAGATAAGATATTCCTTTATTAGTCCCACAGTGGAGAAATTCACAGTGATAATCTGTTCACACACAACTAAAAAAACCCAACACGTTTATCTGTAGAAGAAGTTACAAACAGTCCCTTTAAAATATTTGTTGAACCAGCTTTCATCAGAAATAAGATCCAGAGTACTTACTACAATCAAAAAACTAAAGGCCACACTGAAAAAAACAAGTATTAACCAAACAACTGTAGTTAGTATTTAGATCAGCTCATTTCACAGAAACGACTTTGACTCTTATTAGCAGAATATTACTGAGGTTAAATATTAACATCGATGCACAGATGTAGTATTTCATCTAATAAGGCCTGCAGACATAAAGCTGTCAGAGGGAAGCATCATGGTAGAGGTTAATTAAGTGTAAGCTCTTACTGACCCAATTGCATAAATTATATTTTTTACAGCGCGTCATAAAAATAGTCCTTTCTCTTTTATGCTTATCTGTGTGCTGCTTTTATCATGCTGTAGTTGTGATAAAGGATCGGAGGGTGTGAGCATGTTTTCTCCATTGTCCACAGCTACAATATAATATTGGCCCATTTTCATGGGTATGATTCTGGTACTTTTGAATGAGCTTTGATCTCACAGGGCAACTAAATCTACTGAGACCTGATAAAGTCTGAAGCCCCTGATATAGACAGTTTTATCGAAGATCTAGTAAAGTCTGCTGAGGACTAACAAATCTGGCACCGTCTTGGAGGATAATGTGGAGTTTCTATGTGTGCTATTGTGTCATTACACATTTATTTCAAAGTTATTGATTTGATTGCATTACCCTGTTAGGAAGTATTAGTATCTAGGTGTTCTCCCATTAAATCTAATGTTATAATCACATAAAAAAAGTCCACTCTTGGGAGCTTTAAGTTGAACCCCTTACTTCAAGAAAGTCCTACGATGAGTGTGATGTGTTTGAATGACTGAAATATGAGCACATGTTCTCCCACAGTGAGGTGGTGCAAGAGCTCTGGTGAAATCACTCTATGTTCCTGCTCCCTGATACAGGATAGGTTGATTTCATTGTGTCTCTTCACCACATAACCACAGTGATCATCAGAGTCATCTCTTACAGCTGCAGTCGGCGAGGCTGGAACAAATACGATTAAAAAAGTTATTTTTATAAAACGGTCATCTACATCCTGACAGTACTAGAAACGGGTAACCTGAGCAACACATGTTCCTCTGTGTCCTCCGGTGCTCCTACCGGCATCTGCAAGATCTCACAGACCTGAGGAAAACAACCAATCAGAGAGCTAGCTGTCAATCACTCGCCAACTCTGATCAAACGGTCAAACTTGGCAGCGTTGATCAAATATTAATCAATATTCTGTTACTGTGATGACTATTTCTCTCCTCAAATGTTTTCAGAAACATCTTGTAGTTACTGTTTAGCTGTAAAATGAGAAAGTTTGTGACCCAGCAGCCATGTTGAGATCTGTTGAGAATTGTTCACATGACCAGAGCACAGCCAATGGGAACGCTCTATCTCTGAAATGACCTGTGATTAGCCAAAGTCTCCCATCACGGGCTGAAAACAGCCATGAGGAGGAGCAGAAGTCTAGTTTCTCTCAGAACACTTGAATTACAAGATGCTGAAAGGTTATTATGGGATTTTTGCCCCACGATGCCAAAAGATTGTTGCCTACTTCAGCTTTAATAATGACTCAGTCAGAGCAGTAATACTAGAAAGTTACTGATTAATTTGTTTATCTCATTTTCACTGTGTTGAAACTGCTGAGATGTGTCCATGCTCTGACCATTGACCTGATTAATTGCTAGAAATCTGGATTGTATAATTATTACACTGATATGAAATGTGATGTATGACACATCCATTCACCTTGAATGATAAAGCCTCGTCTGTTGACTCCAGCGAAATGATTTTCATCACACCTCATAGCACATTTTGTTACTGCCTTATTATATTTTACAGCTACTGTGTAGAGTTTAGTAACTGCACAGTGAAACTTTATTGATCCAAAGTAAACTCTTTTGAGCCAGCAGATTCAGTATCTTGCTCAAGGGCATGCTGGGCCAACTTCCAACCGCCTGACTGCAGTTATTCTACTTTGTGTTATTTAGTCACTACTAATCTTTCACTGCAAATTATTTTTTTGCTGAAATATAGTTAGTAATTACAAGCTCTATCCCCTTGTGGATGGCTAACTTTGCTGTCTTTCAGAAGCTGTTGCAGGGTTAGTTTTAGAGCTGGACTACGCTGTATAAAATGACCTCTACGGTAATTAAAGAAACAAATCACTGGCACTCACAGATACACAATACTGTTCAAGGTTTGGAGACATGCTCGTTGCCACTTGACCTCTAGGATAATCTCAGCCTCATGAATGAAACAACAAACTACAGACCGAGGGCATTCAGAGGATGGATGGCTTTTCTCACTAGACTGACAATAAGGGGCTTTCTGAGCAGCTTCAAGAGCAGAAGGGCTCGTTATCCAATCACAGAGAAGTGTAATTCTCGCAGAAATCTCCAAATGTCAAAAGTTATAGATACTAAACAATAGCATGACTTTTTCTATGGTGTTCCTCAAGGTCTTGGTGCCTTAATGTGGTATTTTAGAAGGATTTTTGATCATTTTGATCAATTCCTGAGTGGTAAAAGAAATGGTTAAATTTAGCACCAAATCTGTGTAACAAATGGTATCAACCCAAAAATTTGCTGCATCAATTTATGAGACACACATGAGCATGGGATCAACGACCTTGGCCATGTTCAAGCCTTATACATTTTCACAGTTTATTTAAATTCATAATTAATGTTTATGACAATTTGACACAGTGCTGAGCTGCATCTCAGATTAATCTCCAGGTTCCCAGCTTTCTGATGCACCACCTCTATGTGACATCTACCTTTGACCTGCTGTCTCCCCCTAAAGACCCCCTGTACCCCTGAAAAGGGACAAAAACTGGTCTGTTGTGAGCCTCATGGGGTTAAATAAGCTTTAACAGCCCTTCATGACCATCCGACATGATCAGGATAAAATGAATTGCCTTCCTTTGACGTCAGCTCTGATTTTGCTCTCTCTTCTCCCCCTTCACAGTGTGTGTGAGCAGGGCCAGTTTAACTGCACTCAGGAGCGCTGTGAGGAGGTCAACCAGTGTCCGGGCTCTTTGGTCTACTCGCCACGCTCCTGCCTCCTCACCTGTTCCAGTCTGGACCCACCTGGACACCAGCAGGGCTCCAGTGTGGCGCAGTCCGGCTGCAGAGAGCCCCTGTCTGGCTGCGTCTGTCCCCAGGGAACTGTGCTACTCGTGGGTGAAAACTCAAATTCAGTTTATGGGATAAAGGATATTATTTTGAAATGTGAAATGTTGTGTCGACAGACCTTGTTTCATAGAAGACATTTGGACTTGTCATAGCAGGCAGAGCACAGGTGTAGTTAATATAAGCTCATTAACGATGGCTCTGGACGCGCAGTCAGGGAGCAAATACCAGGACCCCGCAACTGGTAAAGATAAAGCTAAATATCTTCTATGAAAATCTTCTAGGTAGGTAATTTGCTTAAGCTTGATTAGGATACATAACTTTGATTAAAATATTATATTTAATATTTAACAGGGTAACTAGTAATCTGTAACCTTTACATTTTTTCCAGGGAGTGAAATTAGCACCTGCCACCTGCTAAATAGGCCATAGTCATTTCAGGTCACCTGTCATAATGGCTTATTGGGTTTCCTTTATATTAAGAAATATTATTTTCAAAAAGCACTTTCTAAGTTAAAAATAGTCAGGGATCAAGATCACATGATCCATATTTCTGCTGTCTGGTACCAGTGGCTTGGTTAAAGTGCCGGATTTCAGAGGTGACAGGTGGCCTGTAGAAATGTTCAGTTACCTGCCACAATGGCAGGTGAGGAAAAAACCTAATTAAATTTGAAAAGTAACCTTCCCAACATATTAGATATCACGAAACAAGGCTGGGAGGACAGGACTCAAATGCACGACTCTCAGACAGGAATCAAAGGTTACAGTCTTTAATGCAGTAACAGGTTCGGTACACAGGTAATCAGTCAGCGTGGCAGACAAATCCAAAAAACGAGAGGCAAAAGGGCGAAGTCAAAAATACAGGCAGAGATCAAAATCACGAGGAGACTATCACTGGAAATAAATGGCGGGGACGCTTTCTCACGAGGAATAAAGACGAACTGGCACAGAGGGAAGGGAAGCACAAATTAAATACTAGTGAAGGGAGTGATTGACTCTTCACAGGTGGACACAATCAGGGCGGAGGGAGGACAATCAGACACAGGTGAGTGGTGATGGAAACTGGGTCAGAGGAAGGTGCTCTACAGGTGCCAACGGGAAACATGCGGGCAGGAAGTGAGGTGATCTAAAACGAGAGGAAATGTTGGAATACCAAAATAAAACAGGAAGTGCAACATGTAACACAGAAGACAGACAAAACCTAAGACCTAGGTGTTGTGACATTAGATTAAAAGAAAAATACTGGTATTGTGCTTTGAGAATCAAATCATGTCACCTTTAACCATACTGTATAAGACAGATAAGACATTAACGAAGGTAAAGTGCATCCTATCAGTGATGTGGAAACACAGAAGATAGACACCTGATGTGGTATAAGTTTTGGCTAACGTTACTGTACATTACGTCTTCTTCGGTTTACCTCAGGGTGATCACTGTGTTCTGCCAGATGAGTGCCCGTGTCACCATAATGGTCGACTTTATTACACCAACGACACCATCACTAAAGACTGCAACACATGGTAACGTATGCAGTTATCTCATTGCATCACACCCCTTTAACATGTCATTTCCTCAGCTATACTTCATTTATTCCTGCAGTGTGTGTAAGGAGCGCCGCTGGCATTGCAGCCAGTCCGCCTGCACTGGCGTGTGTGTGGCAACTGGCGACCCACACTATGTGACGTTCGACGGCCGCTGTTACTCTTTTCTGGGCGACTGCCAATACGTGCTGGCGAGGGAGACAAGTGGTTTGTTCAGTGTAATTGCAGAGAACGTGCCATGCGGGAGCACCGGGGTCACCTGTACAAAGTCAGTGACCCTCAGCCTGGGAAATACCGTCATACATCTGCTGCGAGGTAAGAGGCATGGCGTTAGAGGGGAAGCAGAGGCTGATGATAGGAGGCTGGGATCTATAGACACCACAGACTACGTTTTAGGAGATAGTTGCTTGAGGTAAGCTGTCTTTTCTCTCTCCTAGGTAAAGCTGTGACAGTAAATGGGATGCCAGTTAGTCTACCAAAGTCTTACAGCGGCAGTGGTCTGACTTTGGAAAGAGTCGGCCTGTTTGTCTCCCTTTCATCCCGACTGGGCGTCACTCTGCTATGGGATGGAGGTAGGACACACACACATTGACTTCTGCAACCTTAGACAGTCTCTTCCTCAATCCTGTCATGCACAGGGTCAGGTGATGTTTCCTTTCTTACTCATTCATTGATCCCTATGACCGTTGAAAATATAATTTTTCTTCAGACTTTTGCATTTTCATACTGAACTTTATCCATAGTTCTTGTGCAAATGTATTGCATTGCTTATGTCAGTGGCTGCAGATGCAGTATCAGCGTATCAGCGGTCATGTGGTGTGCTGTCTCCAGGTATGCGCGTGTACGTGCATGTGGCGGCCCACCTGCGGGGTCGGCTCGGAGGCCTCTGCGGTAACTTCGATGGGGACGCAGAGAACGACTTCACCACGCGGCAGGGCATCGTGGAGTCTACGGCCGAGCTGTTCGGTAACTCCTGGAAGGTCAGCCCCTCCTGCCCTGACGTGGCGGACCAGGACCTCCGAGACCCTTGTGCTGTGAGTTCAATACAGACACATGCTCATTCACACACACAGAAACATTAGACTTTGACTTATTTACTTTCTTGTAAATTGTTGCAAGTCCAGTTTTGATGATTAACAGTCTTTTGCTCTTTTTCATACACACACAAAAACAAATGAACTTCTCTCTGTTCATCTTGGTTCAGCTGAACCCCCACAGGGTGCCCTGGGCCAAGAAGAGGTGTGCAGTTCTGACCCAGGACCTCTTCTCTCTGTGCCATCCTGAGGTGCCCTTCCAGCAGTATTACGACTGGTGTGTCTTTGATGCTTGTGGGTGAGTGACATTACTAATCTATCTCGAAATTATTGTTTAAAAATATGGAATCTACGATGTACAGTGTCTGTGCTCAATGCAAAATGATGCCTCAGTGGGAAGATATGAGTTTCTTGCCCTATGCACTGATTTTACAGATATTCTTCAGAACTACTAGTACACTGCCAAATATTTTCCATCTATGGGAATAAACACATGACACAAGTGATACTGTTTGCTTATGGACAACATTTTGCTATCTCATGAGCTGTGTGTATCAGGCTACATTACTAAACCTCATTCATATCCATTCAGCCATACATTCATTGTTAAGATTCGAAACCAGGATTCCTATTCTTGTCTTTTATTGGCATATTGGTACCATAAGTGGTCCATTACTGCCACCAATTGGAAATATGCATTTATGTCCTTCAGTTAGTAGCTGCATGCATGCAGCATGCATGTGCTTCTCCATAAGTGTGGTGGTACAAAAACAGTAACAGAGCAGAGCATCAAAACATAAAGGGTAAAAAAGTGTATAGGGTTATCTTGAATAGAGAGGGTGTAAGGATAGTTTCCATCCTCAGCATAAAGATCCTAATCGTCTGTTTATGTTCATGTTTTACCATAACATCAGTCATCATTTTAGTGTTTGTGTGTGTTAGCTGTGACTCGGGTGGGGACTGTGAGTGTCTCTGTACAGCCATTGCTGCCTATGCTGAAGAGTGTAACCGCAGAGGGGTCTACGTCCACTGGAGGTCTCAAGAGCTCTGTCGTACGTCAGACACACGATACACACTGCTGTCTTGGTTTTCCCAGGGTCCCAGGTCTTATTCTCTTTTTCCTCGTTTGTTGCAGCTCTGCAGTGTGATAATGGGATGGTGTATGACCCGTGTGGTCCAGCTTGCTCTCCCTCGTGTCCCAGTGTTCAGCAGAGTCCACACTCCCAGTGTGGTGCTCTCTCCTGTGTGGAGGGCTGCTTCTGCCCTACTGGCATGGTCCGACACGGTAAGCCAGATTTACCAACCTAGTCCTGAGCCACCAAAGGTGATATACTCTTTGGAGGAATATTTTAATGTAGTTAGAGGTATATTTATGCCATTTAATGATTCTCCTCAACACTTTGGTCCAGAGGAAGATAATGAAACAACTGATGATCAGATTGCTGTGGATATTCATGCTCCCCAGAGCATGATTGATCATGTTTTGGTAACCAGCTGATCTGTCACTTAGCTTCTTAGTGAGATGAGATGAGAAGTTCCCCTTAACGAACACTTGGACCATGCCAAGGTATCTGTAAAACTAGTAAATAGTCAATGCATATGTGTAGTATAATTTCCACAGGATGAAGTTTGTTGACTCTGTGATATTTTCTCTTGCACCACCAACCAGATTTTTCAAATGATCAGAATTTACAGAGCACTTTCTTGCTTCCTACACATGTACCAAAATGCCAAATATGCAACCAAGATGGGCCAAGAAGAAAATCTCTTGATTTTATTGAGCCCATGATCTTCGGTCTTGCACCACCCTCAGGACAAACTTAGAACTGGCAAATCTCTAAGATAGCAGAAGTATCAGTATGTTTTCTGCTCTACAGGGGACAGCTGTGTAGTTCCCATTCAGTGTCCATGTGAGTGGGAGGGCTCCATGTTTCCACCTGGATCTTCCATCACTCAACACTGCCAGAACTGGTCAGTCAGTCTCAGTGCTTGTGAAAGTATATTACACTGTTTTGTCCTATAATAGTCCAAACTGAAGTCAGAGGGGTTTGTCTGTTTTTGTGTGTCCAGTTCCTGTGAGGATGGTGTGTGGCAGTGTGAGGGTGTGGCTTGTCCTCCTGCCCCCCTCCCTGTCTGGACTCAGAGTTCACCTGTGCTGGGGGGCGCTGCATCCCCTCCCAGTGGGTATGTGACAACGAGAATGACTGTGGTGATGGTTCTGATGAGATCTGCCCATCCACCTGCTCTCCAGACCAGTTCCTCTGTGCCAGCAGGCCAAGGTGAATCCAGACTCACTTTAGTTGATCCAGGAAGTCTAGAAAGACTAAAACTAAGGAATTAAACTCAAATATGATAAGTCAACCTTAATAGACAAGACAGACTTTTAATCCCACTAAAGGACTGGCTCTCTGGACTGCTGTTATCCAGTTTTCACACTAGCAGCCAGGGCTACATATTGCTCCTTTAAAGCAGCAGTATAAATGTTTTTTTTAAATATGCCCCAAAGCATGAGGTAGAGAGGCTTCACCCAGGCATGTTGAACATAGTTTATCTTGTTAGCATGCTAGCATATTATCACACTAATATACCAGAATGTTACATGCTAAACATCAGCATGTTAACTTCCAGCAGTTTGCCAGATGTTTGTTGTGCTGCTAGAATGAAGTTACCGTAGTGAATAAAGTGAACTGACCCCGACCCCTGCAGTGGCCCCTGTCTGAACCTGGCTCTGCGCTGTGATGGCCACCCAGACTGCGCTGACCAATCAGATGAGGAGTTCTGTGGACCTGCCACCCCCGTGCCCCTGTGCCCACCGGGGGAGTTTCAGTGTGCCAACGGGAAGTGCCTGCCCGCCAGCCGTGTGTGTGACGGACGGCTGGACTGCGGCTTCGCTGATGGGTCTGATGAGCAAGGTAATCTATCATCCTTCTGTCCAGCAGTCTACACCATTCATAAAGCCAGCTCGATTTTAAGCAAGATGCCGTTATTCACAGACTTTATCATGCAATGTTCTACTTTTACGTCTCACTCTTTTGACAGTATTGTCTTGTTTTCTGTGTCTTTACATGGAGGCGTGGTTGAATGATTACTTTTCTGTATGGTATGTGTGTTTCGTTGGTCCAGACTGTGGTGTGGTGTGTGATGAGGGCCAATTCCTGTGTGCCGGAGGACGCTGCATTCTCTACCTCCACCGCTGCGATGGACACGATGACTGCGGGGACCTCAGTGATGAGAGGGGGTGTGTTTTCAGCTCTGCCGAACTTGGACTGGCATTTAGAAATATGATTTGCAAAGTTTGCCCTGCTAAAGATGCAGCTCTTAAGGCAAAAGATCTTGAGTCCAGTTGACATCATCTGAATGCCACCATTATCATAGACGCTCAACAATATTTCAATAATCAAATAATGATAATTATTTGCAAATATTCTTTAGTCCATGTATGTTCACAGCATATAGAAGTACTTTTTTTGGTTTAGTTTCTGAGCAGCAGTGACTGATAGATTGCACTTAGGGATGATCATTTTGAAAAAATATCTCACTGGAGCAGCTGCTAGCGTTGCCGGTGGCTTCGTCCTCGCTGCAGCGTAACTTCAGCTAGTTTCTGACAGACCGTGTGTGTGTGTGTTGGTGGTGTTATAGCTGTGAACGTAGCTGTAGCAGACAGTGTGTGTTCAGTTTGTCGGTGAATAAATGCTACGAGGCTACAAGCTACAACTCCTCAGCAGGAAGTCCAGAGACAACTTCCTGTATCTGCACCAACTCTCTGTTGAGGTGGTCCAGCTTTTCTCCTTAAAAAGACCAACCACTCCTCTCCTACGTTATTCTCAGCTTTTTAATTAATTATTAATATTTCTTTTAACCATTTAATCGTTAGCATTAATTTGTAAAAATGCTTAATGTTGGTTAACAGTTAAACGGTTAATTATTAACGTCCCTAACCGAACTGCATGATGTCTCATCATGTGAATGTTTTGGCTGGTTATAGGTGTGTATGTGCACCAGGGTGGTTTCAGTGTCCCGGGGACCAGTGTGTCCCTGCATACAGAGTGTGTGACGGACGCCGAGACTGCCCCTCTGGAACAGATGAAGCAGTCTGTCCAAGTAAAGGTACAAATCACAACACAGCTATTAACTGTGTCAGCTGTAAGTTAGAGCCACTCTGCATGGTTCGAATCAGTGATCAGAGTTCATCCTTCCTGTGTGTGCCAGTGACCTGTGCTCCTGACCAGTTTGCCTGTAGTGATGGTACATGTGTTGCCACCACGAAGTTGTGTGACGGAACAACAGACTGTCGAGATGGAGAGGATGAGAACGAAACCAGCTGCTACACTGGTATCATAACCCCGTCACCCTCACCTGTCACGCCGACTATGCCCACTTCAGGTAATAACAGTCTTGATTCAGAGATTAGGAGGATTAGGATGTCAGTATTCCTCTTTACACCCCTGTTTGTCCAGCTTGTAGGTCCTATGAGTTCAGCTGTGCCACTGGTGGGCAGTGTGTGCCTCAGGCCTGGCGCTGTGATGGGGAAACAGACTGTATGGATGCTAGTGATGAGCAGCAGTGTCCCACCCCCTGTGGACCTGGCCAGGTTCCTTGTCTCAGTGGGGACCAGTGTGTGGACTACCAGCAGCTCTGTGACGGCACCCCACATTGCAGAGATGCCTCCGACGAGAGTGTCGACAACTGTGGTAAGTTAATACAAATGACAAAAAAGTGTATTTTCTGCACTAACTTTATGTCACCAGGCCACGTAAACAGTGTTTGTCTATGTCTGAAGACACTGAGTGATTCTGTCTGTCTCCTAGGCTCTGCTCGGATACCACCTTGTCCAGGCAGCTTCCTATGTGACAACCGCACCTGTGTGAACATGTCGCAAGTGTGCAACGGCGTTCCAGACTGTCCACGGGGCGACGATGAGCTGGTGTGTGGTGAGTTCTCATGACGTAAGAAGGGAGAGGTGAGACGAGGTTAGACCGAGTGAAGAGACTGAGCAAGTCAGACGACCTGATAAAATGTTCAGTGTTCAAAGAACAGAAGATAGGGAATAAAAAAGGACGCAAATGAAGGAAGGAAACAGATGTTTAATAACATTTTTGACATCTTGTCCTGTCCAGATAAAGCTGTCTCACCAGTGCCCCCTGGCAGGAGGAACACCACTCTCACCTGCCCTGAATTTACCTGTATGGATGGATCCTGTGTCTCCTTCAACATGGTGCGTCCAAACCCACATGACATCCAGCACCAGCAAGACAGACTCGATGTATTTAGTTAGCAGTGGGAGATTGAATAGTTAAGAAAAAGGTGGCTATAATTATGTTTTGCACCATGTTGCGTTGCATAAATGCATCATCATTAACCCTATTGTGTGGATTTGGACAGGATTTGCTCACAAGCCATGAAGCTCTAGAAATAATTTGATTGAATTTAGCTTTAAATTGGTCAGACAGTTTGTAAAATGATTCCATATTAATATTATTCTTTTTTGTAAATTAAAATGATTACCTTTAAAAATGAACAAAACGTGAATCAGATATGGTGATATGGTCTAATTGACCGTCATCTTGGATAGCCATCATCAGCATGCATCACATGAAACATTAAGAAATGAATGTGTTGGTAAATGTCAGGACTTTACCCCCCCCACTCACATTCCTGTCCAATTCCCATGCCCTATTAGGTGTGTAATGGTGTGGTAGACTGCCCGGACTCCTCACTGGCACCACTTGGAGGCGCCACTGATGAGCAGGGCTGTAGAAGCTGGAGCTCCTGGGGTCCGTGGAGCCCCTGCAGCACATCCTGTGGTACAGGCTCCATGAGCCGACAGAGAAGCTGCCCTCCTGGAGATCCACTGCTCAGCTGTCGCGGACAGGACTTCCAGAGGCAGCAATGCTTCAACACCACCTGCCCAGGTACGAAGGTGGAAATAAATATGATCCAGAATAAAAGATGGCCACGTATAGTTTACAATCCAATATGTGCAGTATTTGTTTGTAAAATGTGATGCTCTCCCCTCACCTCCCCAGTGGATGGGCAGTGGCTGCCGTGGGTGAGCTGGTCGAACTGCTCCAGCGGTTGTGGTGGAGTTCAGGTCAGACACAGAGGCTGCATCCCTCCTCGTTATGGAGGCAGAGACTGTTCCCAGCTCCCTGGACCATCCAGCCTACCCATGGAAATCAGTAAGAGCTGCCTGTCAACTAAGGTTGAACTGAAATAAACTATACTCAAGGAAAAGTGTTCATGTTAAAGGACTGGCTCACCCAAAAAGACAACATGCTGTTAGCAGTTTTCACAAGGACTATTGTGGTGTTAACATGAGCTATTTCAAATGAAAACTGCTTTTCCAGACTAACTCTTGGAGCACTCTGTTTCCTCTGGATTTTTTAAAATGCTGCTGTGAGCACCATAAACTAAACTCCATTCAGCCACAATGTATTGAGGTAAAGGCAGAAGATGGATGGAAGATTTATCTGTGCTGATACGTGGGCCGATAAAGCCACGATATACGCATGGCTTGATACCACAAGAGGTGTGAGTTTAAATCTGCGTTTTAGTATGAACAGAGTTTCCTTGATTAAATTGATCTGTGTATAATGTATAATAACATGAATACAGATAGTGTTCAAATAATTGAATAATCTTAAAAAGTTGTCCATGTATTGATGCTTGAAAACACGAGTGTGATCAATCTGATCAAAACACACAGTGAAGAATACGAAGAAGGATTTTTAAAAGTGAACTTCTCTCCGTTTCTTCGTGTCCCACCCAGAGCCATGTCCTGACGACGGATGTGCCAACAGTAGCTGTCCCACGGGGCTGGTGAGACACAGCTGTGCTCCCTGTCCAGTGTCCTGCGCCCACGTCAGCAGTGGGACGACCTGTGATCCAGTAACACCCTGCTCCGCAGGTCGGTCACAGGGAATCGGGATTATCTGGTGCTCTAAAATAAACTGTCGCCTCTTGACATTTTGAAATTGCTAAGTTCGTGTTTACAGTTAGCACTCTCGCCTCACAGCAAGAGGGTTGCAGGTTCGAATCTGGCTTGGGACTCTTCTGTGTGGAGTTTGCATGTTCTCCCCGTGTAAGTGTTGGTTTTCTCCGGGTACTCCGGGTTCCTCCCACAGTCCAAAGACATGCTGTTTAGGTTAATTGATGACTCTAAATGTCCCGTAGGTGTGGCTGTGAGTGTGAATGGTTGTCTGTCTATGTTGTCTGTCTCTATGTGTCCTGGGATGGACTGGAGACCTGTCCAGGTGAATCTCGCCTTCGCCCAAAGCCAGCTGGGATCGGCTCCAGTCCCCCCGCGACCCCTAACGGGATAAGTGATTGACGATGGATGGATGGATGGTGTTTCACAATCAACATGTCTCTAACTCCAGGTTGTTGGTGTCCGGAGGGCCAGGTGATGAGCCACATGCAACAGTGTGTGTTCCCGGAGGAGTGTGTGTGCGAGGCGGCAGGTGTGCGCTACTGGCCGGGTCAGCAGATGAAGGTGGACTGTGAGATTTGTGTCTGTGAGAGAGGAAGGCCTCAGAGATGCCAGCCTAACCCAGACTGTTCAAGTGAGTCTGTCATACACACAGACTTTGTCCATGTTTCATTTCATGATCAATATCAGTTGCACAGTTGACATTTGCAGTCCTACACAGTCAGTTTTGTGATACTGCAGTGCACTGTGGCTGGTCATCGTGGTCTGAGTGGGGAGAGTGTTTGGGGCCCTGTGGCGTTCAGAGTGTCCAGTGGTCGTTCCGCAGCCCAAACAACCCCATCAAGCACGGAGACGGGACGACGTGTAGAGGAATTTACAGGAAAGCCCGCCGGTACGTAGCCCTCTCCTCATGGGGCTGTTGACTGCTTTTACTATTTCTACGACACCTCATGGATAGTCATGACCCTGATGGCCTCTGTCAGTCCAAAATGTACCTGTTGTCTTTTAAATTAATGGCCACATTTCCAATCTGCTGTGGATATTTACGGTCCCAAAAGGTGAATGTTAATGTTTTTGATGACCTACTCAAGGTTTTTGTTTGTGCCACCATCACCATGGAATAAAAATGGATTTGTTATGTCAATTTACTGATCATAATCACTCTACCCAAAGGATTAGACCAGCCCCTTACCCCTTTGGAGCCATCATCCATAGTTAACCTAATGCTTTTCTTTGTGTCGCCACATATTAAGATAAAAAAAATGCAAAATTTGGATTTGAATTAAGTTTGGTGTGGATATTTGTTGTCCACAGGTTTTGACAACCCCTTGACCTTTCGTCTGTCTGTGAGGCAGATCACAATGCTGACTAGACAGCAGGATTATTGCCTTTTGTGTGCATAGAAAAAGTCTGAGATCTTTGACTTCAGCTCATAAAAATGGGAGTAAAAAGTGTTGTGTTTATATTTTTGTTCAGTAGATTTGGTGCACATGATTATTACTGTCCAGACTACTGAACATTTTCATGATCTTTCAAAGATAAAACCTATTGAAGTGTGTGTGCAGGTGCCAGACGGACCCCTGTGAGGAGTGTGAGTACCAGGGTCAGTCCCATGCTGTGGGGGACAGATGGAGGTCAGACCCCTGCCAGCTATGTCACTGTCTACCCAGCCTTACAGTGCAGTGTTCCCCCTACTGTCCATACGCTGTCAGTGGATGTCCACAGGTAAGAGTAAAACTGTGCCTGTGTGCTTTTACTGTAAATATGATGCAGTACATTGCTGCGTTTGCCCATTAATTTGTGCATGTGACTGTGTGCTTAAATGCATTTGTGTTTCAATCTTATCTCATGTAAACTCTCCTCGTCACAATCCACAGCTCTGCTTCCTTTGCTTTTCCTCTGCATAGCTGTGTCCCACAGCAACTCTACCACACCTGTAACTGAGTCAGATGTTAAATGTTGGTTTGTTTGTGCAGGGCCAAAGTCTGGAGCCTGGAGAGGGAGACAGGTGTTGCTACTGCCGAGGTAAAAATCAAAACTTCTTTTCTGCTGTCTACACTGAATAATCGTCTGCCTGTTTAATGAGGGACAAAATGATTTACATGAACTATACCCGACTTTTATATTTGTCCTCCCTTGGAGGGAGTGTTTTATCTCCCTTGTTATCTATATATGTGTCCTGTTTTAAGATAAGAAAAGCTTTTATTGATCCCTGTGGGAGTAATTTTGGTTA
Organism: Pterois miles; assembly: GCA_947000775.1. Classification (NCBI taxonomy): domain Eukaryota; kingdom Metazoa; phylum Chordata; class Actinopteri; order Perciformes; family Scorpaenidae; genus Pterois; species Pterois miles. The sequence goes on along the minus strand of CAMQGK010000586.1, from coordinate 1,924,056 downwards.
ACACAGCAGTACAGAGGAGTAAGTAGCAGCGTATAAGGAAGACATGTAGAGCTTAATTCTAAGAAAACACTAGCAATACTATATACAGAAAAATTACAAGTACTGTACACAAGAAAGCTCCCCTCCCCGCTGACCACAGACATATCACAATCTGAAAGACCATTACAGTACCTGCTAAAGAAAACCTAAAACAGGAGAGCGGTAGTATGACAAGACACAAAAGTTTATCAAACACTACCTGAGGAGTCAAACTTGTACCTGTACCTCAAATTTGTACCTGTGGACTTAAAGATGCATAAAGAGCTGCTGAAGATTAAGAAAATGAGATGAAAAGAAGATAAGAAAAGTAAATCCATATAAAAATGCTACTCATTTACTCAACAAAATTGCAGCAATCCAGATATAAGGTCCAGTTCACCGCTGAAACATTGCAGTAATAAAGTCGGTGTTCTTCTGCGTTAACCTTTCTGTTCTTCAACACCTCTGCAGGAGAAAATGACACCAGTCTTGTGACCGTCAGCCCCGTCACCGTGACCTCCAAGCCAGCAGAGGGCACCACACCTCTGGTTCCAACATATCCACTTCCTCCTGGAGGCAAGTGTGTTTTTCATATGAGCAGTTGGTTATGCAGTTTCACAGGTAGAGGTAGAGCATTTAACCGTTTTTTTCTACATCTGTGTTTGTTATCCAAGGGTTTGTCTATTTCAGCTCATTGTTTCCATGGTGTCTACCCTCTGTTCAGATGAGTGCTGGTCTCCTCTGGGTGTTCAGACTCTCCCAGCCTCCAGTTTCACTGCCTCGTCACAGCAGACTGGTCACCCCCCAGAGGCCGGTCGCCTCCATGGGTGGGACCCCCACAGGGACCTTCAGGTACACAAAGCCGACAAATGCATACAATGCTAGCAGACTTTTTACTGTTCATCCTGGTGAAATGTCATTTCTAAACCCCCACCAGCCTGTTCTGACCTTTGAAAAATAATAATCTTTTCACACTTGTCACTGTCATCTACCTCTGACCACTGAATAGCTAACATGAGCTCCTGTGCCTTAAGGTTCTTTCTTGTTGGTAGATTTCCCAATGCTCCTTTGACTTCCAATCCCAAACACTTTTATTTGGCTGCGGTCGAAAAGTTTCTCTTAGGAAGGCTGCTAATGGAGTGAAATGACCCGGCAGTATCTCAGTAGCAGCCATGATAAGAGCTGTTCAGATTGTCTAAATGCTGAGGAAAGGTGCTTCATTGCTTCCTTTATTACTGTATCTCCATAAGCAGAGGATACACTGGAGCATCCTTTACCAAAGGAAAAGAGATAATGCCGCAACCTTGAAAACAACACACCATTCTCCTGTTCATGAGAACGAACGATATGCTTATCATGCATATCATGCCTCCAGTGTCACCAGCCACATTACACTTTTGGTTTTGAATGAAATGACTCGACATCTGTAGGATGGATTGCCATAAACGTTGGTGCACACATTCATTTTCATATTCATATTCATATTCATGTCCCCTTCTGGATGAATTGTAATCTCCTCTGTGTTGTCAGGTCATTTTTTTCATATTTGTCCAATACTTCGGTTTATGACCACATAGCTGCAAAATTGATATTGTCATTATAAGTTTCCAACTTTTAATTATTCAAATCAAGTTCCTAGTCAAAATTACAGCTGGGAAACTGAACTGAAAGCTCTACAGTGTTTCCAACTTGGCGCCTACTATCTCTACCATCTGCTGCAACATGAACACGATGTGTAATCTCCAAATCATTGATCTGCAGGGCTGGAGTCCAGAACCTGAGGAGTATAAGGACCTACCAGAGCGGAGCCCTGAGGGACACACTAGCAACACACAAAGCCCATACCTGCAGACTGACCTGCTGAAACCATACAACATCACTGGTACTGATCGCAATGCTGGTTTAATAAACACACACTCCTCTATGAGATTATGCACTGTATACCAGTAAAGTCAATAAAATGCGTTCGGTCCCTCTACCCTTCTGCAGGTGTGCTAACCCAGGGTGGTGGTGTGTTTGGCACATTCGTGTCCAGCTTCTACCTCCAGTTCAGCCAGGATGGCCGACAGTGGTACACTTACAAAGAGCTTGTTACCGATGCCCGGCCCAGAGCCAAGGTTACACCTCGGCGCAACTCCATCTTATACATTGAAGTCCACTTGTCTGTGCTTTCTCAGATCTTGTAATTAATGGATTACCATTCTCCCTCCAGGTTTTTCATGGTAATCATGATGACCGAGGGGTGGCAGAGAGCCGACTGGACAGGATGGTGTCGGCTCAGTTTGTCCGCCTGCTGCCACACGACTTCCAAAATGGCATCTACCTTCGACTTGAGATCATGGGCTGTGGAGATGGTTAGTAGGTAGATTAATGCTACTTTGCTGGTGTTGCTGTACAATATAAAACACTCTCCTCTCCTCCAGGTGACCACTGGTTGACGAGCCCCACCCCTTCCTCCCCAGGCTCTCCAGCAGGCGGCTGCAGAGAGAAGGAGTTCCAGTGTGAAAACGGCCGCTGTGTGCCAGCAGGTCCACTGGGAGTTGTCTGTGATGGAGTCAATGACTGTGGGGATGGATCCGATGAGATGCACTGTGGTGAGCTTTCCGACCAAACACACCTTGGTTTCATTCATTGTATAAGAACCATGCCATTTGAAAGTGTTTTCTGGGATATGCTGGAAAGGAAACCTGTTTAAAGGGTTATCAGCTGTGAGACATCTTTTGTCAAGCATTTGATCAAGTCAAACACTGAATATAGGGATCCTTCTTACTCAGTCTGACCATTCCCCACACACAGGTACGCAGCCATCGCCTACTGCCATCAGTCCACGCAGCTGCCCTTCTGGTCAGTTCTCCTGCCCCCCACCAGGGGGCTGCATCCAGGCAGGGCAGCGCTGTGATGGGATCCCCCACTGTCCCAAAGGAGAGGATGAAACTGGCTGCCATTCCCACGACAACATCACTACCCAGTCAGACAGGTGGGGATATTATTATGATGATTTGTAGCAGTGGTAATAATAGTTTCAGTAATTGTGATATTGATAAATCGTGTTGTTGTTAATCCACTCTTGAATTTTGCTTCTTAGTTTTATCTCATCTCTGTTTTTTGTTTCGTGGTTGTTGTAAAATAATCAAGAATGAGGCATGTACTCCTCTCCTCTTTACTGTTGTGTGGTTTATTAATTTCTAGACCATACACACCCACCCCTGCTCCTCTCAGGACTCCTTCCAAGGCTGCTGTCACTCCTCCTGCAGTTACACCAACGGTAAGACAGGCCTGCCCGGTTTCCAGCTCTCTCTACACTAGTAATGGAGCTGCCTGCAGAGAGAATAAGACAAATCCCAAAGACTACAGGTGTTATATAGACATGTCAATACAAACTTCTAATGTCTTTACAGGGCGGTGGCCCAGGATATCGTGGTGAGTGTTAAATTCAGTTTAAATGAATTTATTTTTTGTGCTTTCAGAACAGCAGCCTCTGTTCATTTCTAATAAATCAAATTCAAATATTAGTACAGACCACATGCTTTAATGTGTTGTGTTTGGAGTGTCCAGTTTGGCTCTGTTGGATGGTTTTACAATCCGTCGTATTCTGCAGCCATCTGCTCCGCTCCCCTCGGACTGGAGGATGGGCGAATACGATATGGTCAGCTGACCTCGTCTTCGTACCATGAGAACAACCCTGCTGATGCTGGACGACTAAACATCGTCCCTAATGTGTGAGTGATCCGATCTGTGATTGGTTGTCACCCATAAAACATATGCCTGTCTGAGCATCTGATGTTTATTTTTTTACATGCACTTAAAAGCCTTTTGAATTATAATAAAATTAAAATATAAATCATACAGAAAAATAACAAACCATATCCTCTTCTTTGCAGCCAGGTTATGGAGCCTGGATGGAGTCCCTTACCTGCAGATCCCCACCCATATTTTCAGGTGGACTTCCTGGAGCCCACATGGGTATCGGGGGTGGTGACCCAGGGCAGTGAACGCATGTGGGGTTACCTCACTAAATACCGCCTAGCCTTCGCCCTGCACAGCAGCCTCTTCACAGACTATACTGAGGATGGGAAGCCTGGTGGCCCTGCTAAGGTATTAGTGCTAATGTAACATATATGTAGTGTCGTATTTATCAGATGTTTTCTGTATTTACATACAGTATATCCTTGTTTGATGAAATGTTTCATGAATGTGTTCATACATGGTTGAGAAAAAGAAAAATCTGATGCATTGTTTGTGGTGTAGGTGTTTGAGGTGCGGATGGTGGGCAGGACCCCTGTGACCCGCTGGCTCGGTCGCCTGGTCAGAGCTCGTTACCTGCGCATCATCCCTGTGGAGTTCAGACACACCTTCTACCTGCGTGCAGAGATCCTCGGCTGCAGAGGAGGTGAGGATTTCAGCTGAACGCACAACTAAATGACGGAATAACTCTTCTTGTATACAAGCTCATATTTACTTTACAGAACTAGTGCCAGTGTTAATGTGAAACAGCCTTTCCTCTTACTCTTGTAGATGAGCTGGTGACCCCCGGTGTTGTGACCACATCGCCCTCAGGTGGCGGGAAAGTGACTGTGCAGCGCTGTAAGCCAGGCCTGTTTGCATGCCAGCACAGTGATGAGTGTGTTTCTGTCTCTGTGCTTTGTGATGGTCGACCGGACTGCAAGGACCACTCTGACGAAATCAACTGTGGTGAGAGCTGAGCGACTAGATTTTTCATCACCTTTTGAGCCACAACACCAATTTTTAGTCTCCTTCGTTGATATGATTGAATTGGCAGTTTGACAGTTTAGTCAAGAATATACAGCACCTTCCTGACTCCGCTGTGTTCAGTTTTTCTCCTCATCCTCTTCCTCAGGTACGGCTCCAACCAGAGGCTCTCCAGGACTGCAGAACCGGACCAGCTCCACAGGGGGACCAGGTTTTTATGGTGGCAGTACAACAGGTGCCCCAGGCCTCCAGACCACCAGTTCCCAAGGTGGCCTTCCTGGTGTGGCCAGCCCAGGGGTCACAGGTCAAACTGGACTTCAAAAGACGACACCCTCAAGTACAGGTATCATCGGCTGTTGAAAAACCTCTTTCACTAATAGTTGTTGGGTTTGTAACCAGGATTTCCCTGCTGTGAAGTCACTTTTGATGAATTCAGACTACACTATTTACCCAGGGGTCACCACTGGTCAGCCTGGACTGCATCTCATCACAACCTTACATTCTGGAAGACCTGGGTTACAAACCACAAAAGGTGAGACACAACAGCCCTTCTAGTTAACCTACAACCAGGCAGGACCCATGAATGAACACGTATACAGAATAGACCTATATATATTGTGACCTCACTTACAGCCCCATGGATCGCTACCACCCCCCATGATGGTGGCCTACCCAGAGTGCTTTGCGTGGAGGGACAGTTTGTGTGTCGGTCTTTTGGCTGTGTCGACTCGGCAAAGGTGTGTGACGGCAGACAGGACTGTTTGGACGGGTCAGATGAAGAACGCTGTGGTATGCATCAACAAGCTGTCAGGGCAGACCAGTGGAAGTATAGAAGAATACAAACACTGTAAATGCAGAAAACTTGATATGGTTGATATTGGTACTCAGTGAAGATATATTGCCTCAACATGGTCTTCACACCATCCTATTTGTTGTTTAATTCCTATAAAACTTGTATGTAAGTTGAATAAAGTTCTCGAGTTGTATTCCCATTTCTTATCAGGAACCACAGCCAGACCAGCGGTGAGTCCACAGGTGCCCAGCCCCTGCTCTCCAAAGCAGTTCTCTTGTAACAGTGGGGAGTGTGTTCACCTGGACCGCAGATGTGACCTGCAGAAGGACTGTGTGGATGGATCGGATGAGAAAGACTGTGGTAAGATATGCCACATCCAAAGTAATAACAAGACAAAATAAAACAGGGGAACACTGATCCTTTTTCCTCTCCTCTAGTGGACTGCATCATGGCCCCGTGGACAGCATGGAGTGCCTGCAGTGTGTCCTGTGGTCTGGGGTCCTTGTTCAGGCAGAGGGACATACTGAGGGAAGCTCTGCCTGGAGGGTCCTGTGGTGGAGCTCAGTTTGACAGTCGAGCCTGTTTCCCTCGAGCGTGTCCAGGTCTGTTCTCTGATCCTGATGTCTATCACAAGAACCCGGTCTCTGCTTTAATGGTCATCTCAGTCTTCTTCTCTCCCATCTCTCGTAGTTGATGGTCACTGGTCAGAGTGGACGGAGTGGTCGGAGTGTGACGCTCAGTGTGGAGGCGGTGTCAGGCAGAGGAACAGGAACTGCTCTGCTCCTCCTCCCAAGAACGGTGGGCGGGACTGTGAGGGCATGACCCTGCAGAGCCAGAGCTGCAACAGCCAGCCCTGCACCAAAGACATCAGCACCCAGACAGGTGATACTGTCAAACTGTACGATCCTATTGGTGGTGTGAAAAGTCTGGTCTAATTCTAATCACATCTGCTCCCTGATTGGTTGTTCAGGCTGTGCTAACGGCATGGTGCTGGTGACGGAGGCAGACTGCCAGGCTGGGAGGATAGAGCCCTGTCCTCCTACCTGCTCACATCTCAGCTTGACCAGCAACTGCACTGCAGCATGTATACTGGGTAGGACACACAGGAAGGTTGTTTTATAATTTCATGTAGATATGAGAGTAACTGAGTATATTTCTAAGAACCAATGTCACAGTGGATGTGGATTTTTTTGTACATTGTTCTGTTTCTGTGGTTACTATATTGTTTTGAGTAGGAAGTGCCTTACAAAAACATTATATGGCTTCCTACCTTGAAAGAGTAGTTGTCGAAATCAGACAGGTGTCTTGCTGTTTGATTTGCATGAAAAGGGATAGTTTGGATTTTTTGAAATGGAGTTGTATGCGGTGCTTATCTCCAGTCAGTGTATTACCAACAGTAGATGGCAGTCGGAGGGCAGGAGTACCGGAAAAAAATCTGTATCAGTTAAGTGTTCAAGTTTGGGTTTTTAAAGGGTTATTTCAGAGTCACACAATAACACAAACTAACTAACCGATCGAGGCAGAAATAGACCAGCAACTGCTGTGTTCATGCAAGGTGAAGTTGCTGTTAGTCTGGTGAATGAGGAGAGCATAGATACACTATATGGCCAAAAGTATTGGCTCACCTGCATTGACTCGCATATGAAGTGACGTCCCCTTCTTTAATCCATGGGGTTTAATATGACGTTGGGCCACCCTTTACAGCTATAACTGCTTCAACTCTTCTGGGAAGGCTTTCCACAAGGTTTAGGAGTGTGTTTATGGGCATATTTGACCATTCCTCCAGAAACACTTTTATGAGGTCACACTGATGTTGGACCAGAAGGCCTGGCTCTCAGACTCCACTCTAATTCATCCCAAAGGTGCTCTATTGGGTTGAGGTCAGGACAGCCAATTTCGTCCACACCAAACTCTCTGATCCAACTGTTCCCACAAAGCTGGGAGCATGGTATTGACCAAACTCTCTTGGTATGCTGAAGCATTCGGAGTTGCTTTCACTGGAGCTAAGGGGCCAAGCCCAGCTCCTGAAAAACAAGCCCACACCATAATTCCCCCTCCACCAAACTTTACGCTTGGCACAACGCAGTCAGATACGTACCGTTCTCCTAGACTGGTCCATCAGATCAGAGATGGTGAAGCACAAATTGGTCACTCCAGAGAACACGTCTCCACTGCTCTAGAGTCCGGTGGCGGCGTGCTCTACACCGCTACATCTGACGCTTTGCATTGGACTTGGTGATGTATGGCTTGGATGCGGCTGCTCGGCCATGGAAACCCGTTCCATGAAGCTCTCTACGCGCTGTTCTTGAGCTAATCTGAAGGCCACATGAAGTTTGGAGGTCTGTAGTGATCGACTCTGCAGAAAGTTGGTGACCTCTGCGCACTATGTGCCTCAGCATCCTCTGACCCCACTTCATCATTTTAAATGGCCTACCTACCACCTCGTGGCTGAGTTGCTGTCGTTCCCAATCTCTTCCACTTTGTTATAATTGAATATTTAGGAGTGAGGAAGTATCACGACTGGACTTGTTGCCCAGGTGGCATCCTCCAGATGTTAATATAGACACGTCAGTATACACTTGATTTAGGTTCTAATGTATTTACAGGGGGTGGCCCAAGATATCATGGTTAGTGTTAAATGCAGCTTAGATGGATTGATTTGTTGTGTTTTCAGAAGAGCATACTCCGAAGTAACCCTTTAAAACGCCAACCTTAAACACTTAACCTGATATACATTTTTTTAGGTGTCTGAAATCCATTTTGCTGCTGCCCTCGTCCACAGCGCTACATTGCGTTACTCCCGTGCTGGTACTCCTGTCGGTTTCTCCAAACTCTGGACGTTGCCGACCACCATTTATATTAAATTTCACTAAATAATATACTGGAAATTTCCAGGAGGACTAAATGAAATGGTCTGTTGTCTATTAGTGAGTCTGTGGGTTGGCAATTTCATACGCTTTATTAAATTATTCAGACAATAAAGCAAAACCTTTTTCAAAGACACAAACCTTTATTGAAGCAATGCCGATATTTCCCCTAAAAGCACCTAATAGCTCATTCAGCCTCATTCAGCGGTAGCTGAAATGCTGATTAAGACATGGATTCTGACGTTTCCAGGGTGTCGCTGTCCTGATGGTCTGTACCTTCAGGACGGGCGATGTGTGAATGCCAGCCAATGCGTCTGTCTCTGGGACGGACAAACACTGCAGCCAGGACAGACGGTCAGCAGGGACCAGTGTACCACATGGTGAGAGACAAAGAGTTATTTTTACCATTTTCTACTTTGAAAACAAGCCTGGTTTTCATAATGATGTTATTTCTAAATAAACTAAAATTTAACTTTCTAAATAAATCACTCAATGTTTTTGGTTTATTTTTCATGCCACAAAACTGTTTTCTCTGAGGAGTAATTATATTTATTAGTTGCCAGCGTTGTCTGGGACACTGGACGGCTGCCTCAACGTTAAAACAGAGAAGCAAATCTGACTGGAATAAAAAGCTAATAGAAGTGCACATTTTTGCCCCATCAGCATGTGTGCAGATGGACAAGTAACCTGTGACACCTCCCTCTGTGTGGCGACCTGTCATTGGTCAGCCTGGTCGTCATGGTCACCATGTGATGTAACCTGTGGTGTGGGGCTCCAGCAGCGCTACAGGTGAGCCTGTTTAATTTGATCGATTTGTAAAGCATCGTCATCGTTGAAACACTCAGACTGCTCTCAGGTTTTATCACCGCCTCATTCCACTTTCTTCTTTTCAAACAAAACTGTGATTATATTGAATTATGGTACACAATCATTTCCCGTTTGCTGTCTTTTGTACAATTACATATTAGAAGCTTGCATTATACTTTCTCTTTAAAGTTTAGAAATGATTGCTCTGTGAATGTTTATATAATCCTAATGTGCTATTTTGTCACTGCTGTATCATTTACTGTTTGCTGCTGCAACAACCCAGTTTCCCCACAGGTATCATTTCTCTAAGTTGCTTAGCATTTTTATACCATGTGTTAATGCACTTGTTATGGACTGATATTTTTTTTACTGCTCACAAACCTCCCATTATATTTGGATCAGGAGTCTTTATGTCCCGACTTTGTCTCCTCAGGTCTCCGGTGAACCCTGATGGAGCAGCCAGAGTCCGGCCGTGTCCAGGAGACTCCTCCGAGGCCCGTCGCTGCTCCAGTCCCTGCCTCCCCGGTATACCGACTCACACCCCAGGCTCACTAACTAACTTTAATGCTGTCACACTGAATGGTTGTGCTGTACCAGGTTTTTCTGGGATTTTCTGGGATTAATGTAACATTAGATTTAGAATCAACAAATCCTGTGGACCAAATGCTGCCTTGCATCTTGCACTTTAAATTAATGTACTGTATGTAATATATAAATACCCACTTATCCTTCATTTGTTAATAGCATGTGGGCTTCTTTCCACCTACTGTAGATTTCGTATTGTAGCAGGCTTTACAGTATCATAAATGTAGTTTTAGCATAAGTATAATGCCAGGTTCACAATGGATGTGGAAGCCAGGATTTTCGGGGAAGTGTTGCCCGTGTCCTTTCGGCACCAGTGTGAACCAGTTCGGCTGTTGACACAGATGTGCTGCAGAGCTCCGCAGCCAGTTCAGATCTTCAGTGATGGTTTCAGTGTCTATTTTCTCTACATGCCACAAGTGAACCTGGCAAGAAAACACAGTGATAATCTGATAAAAATGATATATGTGTTACAAATGATCTGATTCTGATAAATGATAAAATATTCACCCCACTTCCCTCTCCTCTCTCCTTACTGCTCTGCTGAATTTCATTTCCCCTGATTCCCTAAATCCATCCACTATGTTTATAACAAATAGCCGTAGAGCGAGTGCGATGAGCAGACACACACAGACAGAAACAGCAAACAATGAGAAGAATCGCTTGTTGAAATGTGCAGAGAAATGTGCGTCAGGTGTGAAGTCTCAGGCCAGTATCCTAGTTATGTAAATCACTTGCATACTCATTAACCACTGACTTTGTCCTCGTCCAGTGCTACCAGATGGAGTCTGGAGTAAATGGAGCAGCTGGTCAGAGTGCAGTAAGACGTGCTTCAACCACGTAGATGATGTTGGAATCAGACGCCGATTCCGCAGCTGCAACCACACGCTCACACACCTCAACCACACACACTCGGACTCTGCCTGCAGTGGAGACGGCGAGGAGCAAGAGCCTTGTAACACTGTACACTGTCCAGGTATTACAGATGTAGACACACACACAGAAACCACCATTTCCCTGTTCCCTCCACCTGATTTGTTATACTCTGTATGTAGAAGGAAGACTGAAAAGCTGATTGTAGTTGTGTATTTCTAGTGAATGGCGGCTGGTCAGCATGGTCTTCGTGGTCTCAGTGTTCATCAGAGTGCGACTCCGGCGTCCAAACAAGAGAGCGATTCTGCAGTTCACCCTCACCACAACATGGGGGCAGCAGCTGCCCGGGGCCACACATACAGACCAGAGACTGCAACTCCCACCCCTGCTCAGGTACTACAGGGAGGGGTGGGGCAAGGGATACTATTATATTATATTTTCAGTTGTTTCCGTTATTTTAGCCCCCTCCCCCATTGAATAAATGACTGCATGTGTAATAGTCAGCCCTTACATCCTCTCCTCACAGGTGTGTGTCCAGACGGCATGGCATACATGACATCTGCAGAGTGTGAGGCCTACGGTGGTGCGTGTCCGCGGGTGTGTTTGGACATGACCTCCACTGAGGTACAGTGTGCCACCGCCTGTTATGACGGCTGCTACTGCGCCCTGGGCTTCTACCTGTTCAACGGCAGCTGTATTCCCCTGGCACAGTGCCCGTGTTACCACCAGGGAGAACTGTACCCAGCCGGCGCCACCCTGCCTGTTGATGCCTGCAATAACTGGTACCCTGGGCCTGTGGCCATTGTTTCTGTTGTAGTAAAGTAACCAAAATGACACTTCTTTCTATAAGTGACTTATTGAAGTTTGCATGAAAGTTGAGAATAATATTTAGTGTGTTTGAATGTACTGCCGTTTCTTAAATCAGACGTCACATGTTCTTGCATTGTGCACCTCAAACAGCACCTGCACTAATGGAGAAATGGAGTGTGGAACAGCTCCCTGTGCTGGTGAGTGTTTAATTGTAGTCTTGAATGTACATTTACGTGTCTCTCTCTGTCTCTTGTTGTCTTAAAGTCTTTTCTTTTCTTTGTCTTTCTCCACCTTTTATCCTGTGTGTGTTTCTCAGTGGACTGTGGCTGGAGCAGCTGGACCCACTGGAGCGCTTGCAGTCGAACATGCGATGTTGGAGTGAGAAGGCGGTATCGTTCGGGAACCAACCCTCCTCCAGCTTTTGGGGGTCGTCCCTGTAAAGGAGACAGAGTTGGGATCGATACCTGCAGCATTGAACCCTGCTTTGGTGAGGAAAAGTACTTGGTTGCTAATGTTATATACTTTAAAAAGTAAAAGTTGAGTTGCCTGTTTTTATTTTACTCCTGTGTGCATTCAAACACACAGAAAACATAAAAGAAGTTAAAATAGTTGTGATGTGTGTGAAGGTGTGAAGGAGCCATGGAGTGTGTGGTCGGAGTGCTCAGTGACGTGTGGAGGAGGTTACAGAACCCGAACCCGTGGGCCCATCCGAATCCACGGCACCGCTCAGCAGTTTAGCGCCTGTAACCTGCAGCCCTGTGGTACAGCAAGACCGACACTATCATCTGATAACATTGTCATGTTTAGTATCAGAGCTGTATAAGTGGGTACTTTTCAAGGACGTTTTCTGCAACCTCTGACATGTATAAGAAACTAGCAAAGAAAATAATGCAAGTTACTGAAAGTGCACGAATAGAGTTTCAGAATATCATGGTCACTGGGAGCTACAACAACCAGCAGATGGAAATGTTTATTCTAATATATTACACGGCTTTTTTGAATACTCATGCAGAGTATTACAGACTATTGATAGGGACAATTCTGATCTCACACTGCACTGTACACTGTAGCCGAGTAATAAGTGGGATAATATACAGCAAGCGGGTCACTGTTGTGATATAAACCCCTTTAGGGTGATGAAAGACCCTTCGGCTTCATGTCGGTGCCCTGCATCGCCCCGTCAGGTTTATTTCACCTCAATGACTCACTTTACATTATCCCTCACATATCAAGTCCTACTTTGTGAAGACGTGAAAAATGCCCTAAAAGGATAGAAGATAAAACAGGGACACTTTATGTAAATGTCTGTATTTAAATATAGAATTCATTGCCATATTGATAGATGATACTGTACATACTGTTTTAGATTCAAGTACTTGCTGGCCAAAATCTTTATCATTCCAGCGTATCAGAGAGGCTTTTGGACAGCATTGGATGACCATTTTTTTTTTATAAATTGTTTTGCTTTTGATTACACTGAGGAAGTTTTCATTGATCTGTGCTTGGACTCGGTGTTGCTGCTTCAGGAGACGGCAGGCTGTGTCCTCCAGGCCAACAGTGGACGCAGTGTGTGAGGGGAGCAGTGTCATGTACAGACCTCACAATGGGCCTCAGCAGGAACTGCACACCAGGCTGCCAGTGTCCACACGGGACTGTCCAACAGGTGGGTGAGGTGGCTAAACACACACAAGCATGCACCAACATCCGTACTGTTATCACGGTCGTGTTGTTCATGGTCCTTCACGTGTCCAGGATGGCGTGTGTGTGCGGGACTCTGACTGTCGCTGTGACTGGGACGGAGACCAGTACAAACCAGGAGATACTGTGCCCACTGACTGCAACAACTGGTAAGTAAACTCACTTCATTCTTTGATTTTTCTGTCAGCCATAATGACTTTAACTCGACCAGCATGTGCTTCCAGTTATCAGTATATATAAAGACCAGATAAAATGATTTAACTTGTGTGTGTTTATGTTTCAGTACGTGTGAAGCAGGGAGGCTGGTAAACTGCTCTCAAGTCAGCTGCAATGGTAGGCAAAAAGTCATTGAAGTTATCTTTAATACAGAAGGTGTTTCTGGCATCCTTCGGCAAAAAGTCCATAATAACCTTTCGGCATATTGTAATTTAAGTGTTCTGAGAGGAAACTAGACTGCTGCACCTCCTCATGGCTGTTTACAGACATTAAAATGTCTAACCCATGACAGAAGGCTTTGACCAATCACAGGTCAGTTCAGAGAGAGAGCGTTCCTATTGGCTGTGCTCTAGCCATGTCGAACAGTGCTCGATATCTCTTCAACTGATCTCAACATGGCTACCAGCTCACAAACTTTCTCATTTTACACCTAATTTGTGCTCACAAGATGATTCTGAACACGTCTGAGGAGAGAAATAGTCATTACAGCAACAGGATATTGATTCATGATTGATCAGCGCTGCCTAGGTTGACCGTTTGGTCAGAGTTCACTGGAGGATGCAGAGGCACATCTTTCTTTTTTTGTTTAGATTACCTGCTTCATCAGGATATAGCAACTGTTTTATACAAATAACTTTTTAAAATTATGTTTGCTCCAATCTCGCCTACTTCAGCTTTATGAACAGGTAAAATAAGGTTTTGTCAGAATAATCTTTCTAATGTCCTTAAATTAAATTGATCTCTGAAACAGGAGGTGAAAAAAGTTAATTTACACAATACACACACAATATACCAGAGTTCATGGAGAAATTAAGACTTAAACATGCTGATAGTCCTGTTTGAAACATGGGATGGTGGCACACTTCATCCTCTTGTGACTGGAATGAATATTACAATAACAAACACAAAAAACACATATACCTGCCAAAATGTTTTTTCTCACCTATTTAAAAAAATAACTTTGAAAAATCGTTCTGGCAAAAATTGTTTCCCCCACGTGGTTCAGAGATGAAAAGGGATTAAGGAACGTAGAAAGATTATCCTGGTAAAACATTTCAACCTGTTTTAAGTCATAAACACAGGAGAGAAAACTATTTAGATCAGGCTTAAATAATTGATCGGCAGAATTATTTTTCTCACTTGCCCTCCTGGGCTTCCGTAGTTGTCGTATCTTTGTTTTCACATAGTTTGCATAACAGTAGTTTGCATGACAATAATCTCTCATTCAAATCCTGTCTATGATAATATATCTGAGACTTAACTTTTCAAGCTTGATGAATTACAGCCACAATGAGTAGAACCCTCATGATTGAAAATGAAGCTGTAGTGATGCAAAACATCATAAAATATGAATAACATGCAATTTTCCTTCCTGTTCTGTTTCACCTCACCGTTCCACGCTGTTCCTCCACTTCCAAACACACACCGTCTCCAGTTGATGGCCAGTGGTCGGTGTGGACTCCCTGGGGTCAGTGTTCGGTGTCGTGTGGAGCCGGTCTCCAGTCTCGGTACCGCTTCTGTTCCAGCCCCCAGCGCTCTGGGAGTGGCCGACCATGTCTGGGCCCTCACAGAGAGGACCAGGTCTGCGTCACCGCTCCGTGCGACCGTGAGTTGGTTTTATGGTTAGTTTGTTATGTAGCTACAGCTACAGCACTGAAGCAGCTGTTCTTCCTGGGGTCCACAAACACACACAAAGTATAGAGCTACTGGTCACATTGTTTTTATAGTTTATTCTGAGAAATAAAAGTCTGTGTGATGAAGTTTACCTTAAAGCACTAGAAGGTTGTCATTGTTCTTTGGTGAAAACTTGTCTTTGAATATTGAGACCGATATAATACAGACATAGCATATGACTGAGAAATGACTGACACTTCCTGGGGGAGTCACATATTTGTCAGCTCCTAAATATGAACAGATACACAGAACTGACTAATCTTCATTTACTGTGGAGCTGATTTATTTTTTCACCTCCACGATGGCGACGGTTGTGGCCAGAGGCATTTTGTGTTTGGGTTGTACGCCTGCTGCATTCTTGTGAATGTGATATCTCAGGAACGAGGGAATTTCTTCAAATTTAGCCATGACTCAAAAATTCATGTACTAATTATGGCAATTTCGCATACTAATCTAATAGGATAACATGATGAAATTATGACATTTTGGACATGCTGGTAAACTGCAACTTAATTGGTTGGTGGAGGCGTACAACTGTGACGTGGTTACGGTTTATTCTAAGAAGTAGACGCTGTCTAGAGTCCACAAGGTGACATTTCAGATTTGACTTGCGTCAAAGCACAAGAGCTTGTTTTAGTTTCCCTTTGTTCTTTCATGAAAAATGTCTTTAAATATTGAGACTGATAAAATACAGAAATATAGATTAAGATGCTTAACTGTATCTTTATTTCCTGTGAAGTTGTTTTTCTTTATTTTACTATTTCAACACGATGTGTCGGCTCTCTCCAGGTGACGGTGCCTGGGGTCAGTGGAGGAACTGGACCGAGTGTACCAAGTCATGCGGTGGGGGGGTTCGAAGTCGTAGGAGAGAGTGTGACAGTCCCAGTCCGGAGGGGGAGGGGAACTACTGCGAGGGGCTGGGAACTGAGGTCGTAGCCTGTAACACTGACCACTGTCCAGGTACATGTGCACAGTGTGTACAACGTAGATGAGGCTGTGAGTGTGTGTTGTTCACAGTACGGCTGATTCCAGGTCAGTGTTTTGACAGTGTGTCATCATGTGTGTTGTCAGTGGCGCCATGTTCGCAGGTCCCAGGCACAGTGTTCAGCAGCTGTGGTCCCTCCTGCCCTCGCTCCTGTGACGACCTGGCTGTGGGTATCTCCTGTTTCCGCCCATTAACGGCGGTTTAACGTGAAGTCATACTTTTAGTTGTGGTGATGATGAGGGATTTTTCTTCCTGTCCAGCACTGCGAGTGGCAGTGTGAGCCGGGGTGCTACTGTACAGAGGGAAAGGTCCTGTCTGCTAACGGGACAGTGTGTGTAGAGACAGAAGATTGTCCCTGCATGGACCTCAGCACTGGACACAGGCTGGAGCCAGGAGAGACCACTGAAGCCCCTGATGGATGTAACAACTGGTCAGACTAATACCCACACAGGGAGCACATACTGTTCATCCATGTACATACATGTACCACACTTATATTTAACAAAGACACTCAGGCATAGGAAAGTAATTATGTTGGTATTTCCTCTTTGTTTCAGCACCTGTGAGGGTGGCAGGCTCAACTGCACCAGATCCCCCTGTCCAGGTGAGCAGGACCAGCTGTTAGTCTCTGTAGGTGTTAGAAAGGTGGAACTGGGTGGATGTGGCTCAGAGGTAGAGCGAGTCACCCACTAAATGGAAGGTCAGGGGTTCAGTCCCCGGTTCCTCCAGTCCACATGTCAAACTGCCTTTGAGCAAGACACTGAGCCCCGAATTTGAATAGTATTTAGAGTATTTATTTAAAGTATTTAGATTAGATCTTTGCATGGCAGCCTCTGTCACCACTGTATGAATGTGTGTGTGAATGGATGAATGCTGGCATGTATACATGCATGCATGTCTTTCCTTCTTTGACTAAACTCACAAATAAATGACTATAAAAACATGAACTGTCTTTATTTTTGACTTCACAGTTATAAGAAAGTCTGCATGTGAAAGTGATGTCTGGGGATGGTCATAAATGTAGGTTTTGTGTGATTCTAGTGCCAGGTGGCTGGTGTGAGTGGTCCGAGTGGACTCCGTGCTCCAGGACCTGTGGGGCAGAGTCGGTGTCCCGCTACAGGAGCTGTGGCTGTCCTGAGCCCAAGGCTGGAGGGGCGGGCTGCTCTGGAGAGCAGGAGATACACAATGGGGTTGGGGTTCAAATCCAGAGACAGCCCTGCCCTGTGATCACCTTCTGTCCAGGTATCACCATCATTGGTTCCTAATGACTAAAGCCCCTGTTGATCAAGTTAAAATGTTTTTTTTTTTTTAAATTTGAATAGTATTTGTATTATTTATGATATAGAAGTATACATTATTAGAGTGGAGAACGAGAACAGGTTCCAGATCCCTTCGTCAGTCACTCCTTTAGATTTCAGGTTTTTCTCTAAAGTGGCATTTTAATATCTTTCACTCCTGTATTTGTCTTAATTTATTCTTCATAGCTCCTCCGTTTATCCTCTCCTGCTTCTGCTCTTTGTATCTACATGTCTTTTTATTGTCTTTTGATGTCCTTCTCTACAGGCAGACAAATAAAACAATACTTAATATCACACATACTTTGTTTTTATCCCTCTCTTCATCTCCTGCCCTGACTCTCCGTCTAGTCCACGGGTCGTGGAGTCCCTGGTCAGCCTGGTCGGAGTGTGATGGCTGCGCTGGGTCGTCCGCTCGCTCCAGGGCGTGTAACAGTCCTCCCGCCAGGTTCGGCGGGCTGCCCTGTCATGGAGAGAGCAGGCAGAGACGCGGTTGCCATGACAACATCACCATCTGCTCAGGTCAGCAAAATAAAAGATTGTATATTAATTGTCTATTTATGTACCACTTCAAAAGGAGGTTACTAGATGAAAAGGTGGTATGAAGAATGAAATTTGAGCTTTGAAGATGTGGAAAGAAAGAAAGAAAGAAAGTGGAAGCCATTAGCATTTATATGTCTGTCTGTGGTGGTGAAGGCTGGGAGAAAGAAAGGCTCTTTTCCTTTACTCGAATGAAAAATAAAGTCAAAAGTCCATTCACCACTGGGGGCTAGTTTCAACCTTGCTTTTATATTGCCACAAACTGTCAAAGCATACTAGACCATAAAACCCATCACTTCACTCTGCGTTCATTCTCTTCAAACCGTACTTCCTGCAGACTGCGGTGGAGGCCAGGAAGAGTGGCCTTGTGGGAAGCCCTGTCCTCGCTCCTGTTCGGATCTCCATGGTGACACAGAGTGCCTGGACTCCCCTGGGTGCAGACGGACCTGCGGTTGTCCGGGTGACACGGTTCTGCAGGACGGCATGTGTGTGGCCAGGGAGGAGTGTCGCTGCAAATACCACAACAGCTCTGCTACTGGTCAGAGCCACCCACCATCTGTTTATGTGAAAAACGATAATGGAAGTGGTTGCATTGTACTGGTAAACTGAAAGCAATGATTAGTCTAATCAATAGATGTTTCTCTCTGATATAGTAACGACATTCGGCCTAGATTCCAGTAATGCATCATGGGTATGGCCTGGTGGATCTGATTGGCAGTTTGCAAATCCAGGAGACAGCATCATCAGTGACTGCAAAAACTGGTATAGCTCTCCATCAGTTAGATTGTTGTAATAAGGTCAGTTTATATAATATAGAATTTCATTAATATGTCTTTGTTTTCATTTTTTGTGTGTTTGTATCTTTCAGTTCATGCGAGACTGGGGTTCTGCACTGTCAATCAGTCCCTGGTTGCTATGTTGACGGCGGCTGGAGCCAATGGGGGGCCTGGACTGAGTGCTCGCTCTCTTGTGGAGGAGGAGTCAAGTTCAGGAGACGACAGTGTGATAACCCGTCTCCTCAGAGCAGTGGCAGAGGCTGCCTGGGAGTCACCGAACAGCAGAAAGACTGCAACATACATCTGTGCACTGGTACTGTAGTCCTGTCTGGCCAATCCAACTTCCTGCTTTACTGAAATCTAACACAGCCCTTATATACTGCACATTTATGTGGTAACATACTGTATTGCAAAATGACTTATCCATCAATACAGTGACTCATAAATGATGAAACTGTAGGTTTGTTCCTTAATGTTATGGAGAAGAAGTTTGTTTCTGCCATTCATAGACAATCTTGTTATTTCTATATTGGAAATACTGATTAAAGTATGGTAAATATGATAGAGATCACAATGATTAAGAATAGTTCTAACCAGATACACAGTCTTCGTCATGAAATTGAAGGCATGTACCGTTGTGTCACATCTCAGTGTGTGTTTGCTTCCAGACTCGGTGGGCCCGTGGTTCCCCTGGTCTCAGTGGTCCGTGTGTTCGGTCAGCTGTGGTGGAGGACAGCAGTCCCGCTCTCGTCTCTGCAGCTCTCCACCCTGCAGCGGCCTCGGCCGCCAGAGCAAGACCTGCAACACCCAGGTCTGCCTCGGTGAGTCCTGCTTCCCTAGAAAATCTGTCTCTGTGGCATCTAAGTAATATTAACTGTGAGATCCAGGGTAACCTGGTAGAGCAGACTGTTTTTGCCTATCCTTAATCTGTGTTTCTATCCTGACGTCTTGTTATTGCAGAGGTGGGCTGCCCTCCTGGCAGGTTGTACAGGGAGTGTGAAAGAGGTGAAGGCTGTCCATTCAGCTGCGCTCAGGTCAGTGGCAGGGAGGGCTGCTACTCCGATGGCTGCGAGGAAGGCTGCCACTGCCCCCCGCACACCTACCAACACCATGGTGTCTGCCTGCAGGTGGGTCCCTGTAATCTGAGCAACTTCTGATAGACTCATGATATTATGCGTCTGAACAAGACTAACATTAAAGCTTGCAACACAAAAGGACAAAAGGTTGGTAGTGAACACATGAATTTAAGTCTGATGGTACTCACTGCCAGTTTTCCAACAGACTGCCAGTGCTGAAATGAATGTACCATTGAAATTATGGAAAGTTACTGTGAGGAACTTTTAACTGGTTATGAAGCAGTCTCAATTTTTCACTGATGCCTGTATATGACCTACATAGGCAAACAAGGCCATCAGCGAGAAAACTGGCTATTTCCATATACTGTAGTTATTCTTAATGCTTGTCATCAGAACCACCGGGTCAGCGAAATCAGATAAAATCATGCAGATTCGCCCAGATCCGACTCCTCCTCTGGCCGGGAGCAGAGCTTTACCTCGCTGCTCTGCCGGTCCCCACTGGGAGCCAACACCTATACAACACTGCTGGGGACCCAGGCCGTATTGCTGGGCCCGCTGAAGGGAAGGGAGGCACTGGAGAACTAGAACCAGGACTGTAAGACCCTGCTGCAGTAAAATGAGAGGTTCTCTAAAGGGACTCAGAAACACCAACGCTTGTATCTACAAGGACCAAAATCATCACAAAGTTCCTTGTAGTAGGTTTAACATTGACAAAAAATATGAGTCTAATGTCATTGTAATATTTGTGTTTCAGGAGTGTCCTTGTCTGGTGGACAAAGAGTTTCTGGCTTCTCTGCAGAGTGTTTCTGTCACGCCGGTCTCATCTCTGCTCCTCCATAACATCTCTGAAGGAGTGGAGCTTCAGTCTGGAGAGACGCTGGTCCATGACTGCAGTACCTGGTGAGCAGAAGGTCTACACTACACAGCATTTCATGTGGTCCCACACTGCCTCGGACACACTGTCATGTACTGCTGGACAGTTATAGCGTTTCTGTTAGCTCCTACAATATCTGAAAAAGGAAAGTAGATAAGGTATGCTAGTTTAAGACCTTTAAAAGTATATGAAATTAAAAGAACATACTATGCCATGCAAGGGCTGCACGGTGGTGTAGTGGTTAGCGCTGTCGCCTCACAGCAAGAGGGTCGCAGGTTCGATTCCAGCTTGCGGCTCTTCTGTGTGGAGTTTGCATGTTCTCCCCGTGTCAGCGTGGGTTTTCTCCGGGTACTCCGGCTTCCTCCCACCATCCAAAGACATGCTGTTTAGGTTAATTGATTACACTAAATTGCCCGTAGGTGTGGATGTGCGCGTGAATGGTTGTCTGTCTATATGTTGTCTGTCTCTATGTGCCCTGCGATGGACTGGCGACCTGTCCAGGGTGAACCCTGCCTTCGCCCTATGCCAGCTGGGATCGGCTCCAGCCCCCCCGCAACCCCTAACGGGATAAGCAGTTGACGATGGATGGATGGATGGACTATGCCATGCATTTGTAAAATGGTGGCCCTCAGTCCACATCTCTGACTTTACAGCTGTAACCTTCCCATCATCATCATCATCATCACTTTCATGTCCTCCCTTGTTTTCGGTAGTGGCTGTGAACATGGCAGGTGGAACTGTTCCTTGGAGCATTGCCCAGTTGATGGCGGTCTGTCACCCTGGGGCTCCTGGAGCCCCTGCTCGCTGTCCTGTGGAGGTCTGGGACTAAAGACTCGCTCCAAAGTCTGCACACATCCTGCCCCGGCCCACGGCGGGAGAGACTGCCAGGGGCCACGCCAGGAAACCACCTACTGCCAGGCCCCGGACTGCCCAGGTACAGGAGCTAGTTTAGGAGACGGGTACTGTAGTGGGTGTGTTCAGGGATGGAGGAAATGACACTGTGTTACAATGACCAGCAGTCGATTCACAAGTGAGGGAGATTGGTACTGTAAGACTGAGTGTATCTACTACTACATTCTACGACTGAGTGTGTCTGCATTGATTATAATTATATCAATATATCCTTCATTTGTAGCCATTATAAATAACGGAGACAGTATGTACTGCCAACTGCTTGTTTGTGCTCAGTATGAAATGTTGGAGCTTGTACTGATATTGAATTGTTGCTTGTTGTTGGCAGCTGTTGTTGGTCCTACAGAAGAACCAGGTTTACCAGGTGAAGTGTCCTTTCATACAAACTTTATTACCAGCTAGAGTCCTGTCTGTTGTTCATTTACATTATTGTTTACTGAATTATTTTTTCTTTTTTTATCTTTCACATCTTTATTTTTCTACATAGTACTGTGATTTGTTTCATTTATTTTAAACCATCTTTTCCCTCACAAGACAAAACAAATCATTTAAATGACGTCTCCCTATTTCCTCCTCTTTCCTCCTCTATCTTCTAGATGAGGATGCTGGCTTCTCTCCGTGGTCATCATGGAGTCCCTGCACTAAGACCTGCACGGATGCCGTCAGCCCGGCCATGAAGTCCCGTCATCGACAGTGTAGCAGACCTCCCTGCTCTGGAAGCGCTCACCAGGAGAAGGCCTGTAACCTGCCCCAGTGTTCAGGTACGACCACTCACACTAAGATAAGATAAGATATTCCTTTATTAGCTCCCTTTGCTGCTGTCTAGATGTGCATTTCTGTCCACTTGTTTTTGTGCACATTTTCATTGTGAATAGAAAAACAGAAAAATCCCCCAAAATCTTGCAATATTGCAAAAAGTTTTTACGCTGAGCTGAAGTGGAAAATTTGGTGTTAATAAAGCAAAATACAACAAAGTGCAATAGAAAAAGATTTATTGAATAAATGATGACGTACATGAAACATGTGGCTTCAACATCCAGAGAAGAAGAGATGAAAAATCGTAGCAATACAAACAGAAATGTCATTTTTGTTTTGTTTGAGGTTTGACTGGTGCTGTTTTAATCACGACATCTTGTTGCGCCCTTTTCCTCTGCAGTGGTTTAATAGGTTTCCAACTCGAGAATCTGCACCACCTGCTGCTTCTCCTAAAGCTCCTCCTCATGATTGCATCACGGTGGTGGATGGAGACATTTTCTTTTGCCATTTTTCCAAAATGTGGTTAAACTTTCCGATACATTTGTATGGGAACCTGGCAAATGTCTGCAGCCAAGTATTTCCTTACACCAGTCAAACCTGAATTTCACAAACCATCTGCTCGCCTACATTTTAATTAGGGATGTGACGGTGAGGAAATGTTCTCACCGGTTAATAAACTTATAACAACACCAGTGTTTCCGATTACACCGGACATTTTGAAAGAAAAGATGACGGTCCACATGTGAAGACTAGACTACTTGGATCTTTATCGTAGATTGGCGGTGTGTTTGGCCTGTCTGGTCCAGTTTGCTGCAGGGCTGCAGGGGTCTGCTTGGTGCCGCTGCGCCGCACACCAGCTCTGACCACTCCGTCCTCCCCACATTAATGCTAGGGTTCCCTTACAGCATTGGGTTTAAAGCTGAAATATTGCCAAATGCTATACGTGCATTTGCTTTTTGTTTCTACACCAAATCCTCCGCCATCTCTCTGTCTGTCAACTCTCTCTTGTCCAGTGTGTGAAATATGACATCTGCTTCTCTGAGCTGTGACTCCGTATTGAGCAGTTGCATTCACTTTCAGTTTATAGCATCTGTCGTATGACTATCTATTGACAACACGCCACTGATATGGCAAAACAAACCAAATGGGTTTTATTTCTGTAAAAAAAGCAAAATGACAGTGGGGACGGTGGGCACGTAATGTAATCGGTGTGTCCTCGACTACTGTGACAAGCTTAATTGTAATCCTGTTTGAAAAAGGAACCACCAATACTTCAGTAGCTAATAGCAGAGCATTGTAGTTCCCGGCTGTGAATGTCAGTGGATGAGTGAACATTAAACAAGGCGCTGCTTAGTCACATTTTTACAGAAAGAGCACATGGTGTAGTAACGCTCAGCATTCCTCCAGAAAACCCACAAACTGAGTTTCAGATCCTCTGTTGGCTTGTTGTTTGGGACTGTTTGTCATTTTTCACCATGCTTATCTCAGAAACACCAGAGGAGATTTTTTAGTGGACTTTACTGATCACGGCAGACATCACAAGAGATTAGTTGTATTATTTAGCTTTGTTTCAGAATATTATGGAGTTTTATTAGTAGATGAAATCTGATTTATTCAAATCGAACCAGGAAGTAGGCAGCTGAAGTGTTTACCATTTGATTTTTATCTGAGACAGTACTATGCACAAATTAAAGGGAATACTATGCACAAAAAATGATTATACCATGTTTGAATGTGTGTTTGTGTGAATTGAGTGTCTGTGTGTGTACACATAGCAGAGTAGGGTATAGGTTATTATTCTGGTTTCAACTAAAACTTGTACTTAAACTTAATAAAGTGCTCATTTGATGTGACTGTGTTTGCAGTAGAAGGAGCTCTGTGTTTCACTTTAATGAAATATACTGTGACATTACTGCGAATACCACAAATGGTTTATTGCAGTTATAGTAAGCTGTAACAGAAGGTAAATAGAAAAAGGGATAAAATGCCAGCAATTTAACCAAAGCATCACAATTACAGATATTCTACTACTATATCAAGCGGTCTTTGTAATGTGCTCCCAGATGGAGACGAGGTGTGTGTGGGGGCAGACTGTGCATGGAGGAACTGTTCGTGGACAGACTGGGGGGAGTGGAGCTCCTGTTCGCGGTCCTGCGGAGTAGGTCAGCAGCAGAGGATCCGAACCTTCCTCAGTCCCCGGACCAACGGCTCATGGTGCGAGGACATCTTGGGAGGAAATCTGGAGCATCGCTTCTGTAACATCAAGCCCTGCAGAGGTCAGCCAACCAATCAGCATACAGTCAGCTGTGACCCACACATTAATGACCCCTCACCCTCTAACTTCTCCTGCACACTTCATTGTTTTTGTATCAGTATATGGTAATTAGTTATCAGTTTGTCATAACTTCATTTAGCATTTATTGTGAAAGTCTACAATGTACATAATAATAGGTCTTAATACTAATTAACACAGGGCCCTCAAGATCAGGTAATAATGTGGGTGTGTCCGTCCCGATCAGTTCAGTTTCAGTGTGCTTTAGTGATTTACCATTAATTTTCCATTAATGAAATGACCACAAAGTCATCACCACGTGAGGAACCTGGAGCCTCCGGCTCACTGTGGGCTGGCTAAGAGTTTAGATTTACACACCTCATAAACCTGAAGTCTTTGCTTTAAAAGCAAATTAAATTAATTCCTGTTTATCACAGTCTGAGTCCGTTTTTGGCTGGACTGCAGAGGAGCCCTGCAAATGCAAAAGTCTGACACTCACTGAGTCAGTGATGAAGTTACACAACTGGTTGCCCGAGTGTTTGAGTTTCCTCATTGGCTGTTGCTTTTCAAAATGTGGGAACAGTCCTTTGTTTAAGTTTTTTCAGGGGGGCGTGTTAGCGGTTCTGCTCACAGGTCTGAGTGATGGCCTCACTTCCCAGCACTGGCCATTCATGGGCTGCCAGTAGACGCAAGGCACGAGGCACCTGATTGGATGAGCGCTTTAAAGGATCGATATACTTTGCTCA
Source organism: Pterois miles (assembly GCA_947000775.1). Taxonomy (NCBI): domain Eukaryota; kingdom Metazoa; phylum Chordata; class Actinopteri; order Perciformes; family Scorpaenidae; genus Pterois; species Pterois miles. The sequence goes on along the minus strand of CAMQGK010000586.1, from coordinate 1,898,776 downwards.
TGGGGTGCTGCTCCCAGCTTTCAAACCGAAACTCTCCTCTTATATCATGAAAATAGTTCACCAAAATGTGTTTCTGAAATCATTTAATGTGACAAATAAGCTACACAGTGGCTAAATCTGTCTTTATTTTGGATCGACAATGGTTAGTTTAAAAGTTTCTGTGGAGTTTCCAAAGGTGGCGAGTCTCGCCGGTCATAAAGTAGCCTAAACTTCAACTTTATGCAAACGAGGTGCGGCCAACGTGATGCCCCGTATATCGAATTGTGCCTACCAGAATGCATTGGACAGCTGCTTACATATAATGGGAAGTGTGGAAAGGACAGAGGCTCTGAATATACACCATTACTGCAGTTAACATTATAGACATGACCACCGACTGTTTAACAATTTAGCCACAAACTCACAGACTGACCACACATGATCCAGTCGTATACTCAGTATCAGTGTGATATACAGTATCGGTAATAATACTGTATATCATTGTGTCCATTATCCATTATTGCTGCAATCGATTACTTTGATGGGTACATTGTTATATAACCAATAGAAATGATGGCCAAAAATATGAAAATAAGAACCAAGTTGTGATAAACTGGAATGATCATGTAGGGTAAACTGTGATTTGTACTATAAAACATGCAAAAACACTTTGTATTATACCCTATCATATTTGTCTGTGCTTGTGTGTGTGTGTGTGTGTGTGTGTGTGTGTGTGTGTGTGTGTGTGTGTGTGTGTGTGTGTGTGTGTGTGTGTGTGTGTGTGTGTGTGGGATGCTGTAGTGGATGGAGCTTGGTCTCGCTGGAGTCCCTGGTCTCGCTGTGATAAGCGCTGTGGTGGCGGCCGCTCCATACGCACTCGCTCCTGCTCCAGCCCTCCGCCCAAGAACGGAGGGAAGAAGTGTGAAGGAGAGAAGAACCAGGTGAAACCCTGCAACACCAAACCCTGTGGTGAGACAGACCCAACATGTACGCACACACACATGCTTGTTGAGTTTAGATTGCTACGAGCACACGGATAGTTCATCCTATGCTCATTAATTCAGCATACGGCTGTTTTTCTACGTAAGTCTTTGTGTTCAAAAAGTCAACACAGCCTGTGATCGGAATTCTTGGTGAGGCACGTTATGCAAAGAAAGTGCCTGTAGCATCATGGGAAAATTCATGACCTTCTGTTTGTGTATTGTCAGATGAGAAAGGGTGCCCGCCGGGCCAGGAGTTTGTGTCTTGTGCCAACCAGTGTCCACAGCGCTGCTCAGACCTCCAGCAGGGCATCGAGTGCCAAGGCAACGCCGAATGTCAGCCTGGCTGTCGCTGCCCTACAGGTACTGAGGCTGCTTTCATTTATGAACAGATAAGCCTGTGTGTGTGTGTGTGTGTGTGTGTGTGTGTGTGTGCAGGTGTGCAGCACAAGCTGTATCTTGATGAACCTTAAGTTAAGCCAAACTTTACATAAACCTTGTAAAGGGTCAGTTCACCTAAACTACAAAGCTATACATTTCAGTGTCTCACCACATAGCTGGTTTTCGTAAGTTTGCTTTTAGGATGTTTGTTGGGAATGACCTCAGTATTTCAAAAATCCTGGTTACGTCCTTTTTAGGAATTTTTCCCCAAAACTGTTCATAATGAGGTCTGTGGATTTTCTTTAGAAAATAGATGTTGCATTATTTAATTTTATTCATATCAACTGTGTCATATTGGAGGCAGACATTTCTGACATATATCTCAGAACCAGGACAAATAAAACCCTTTCTAAATGCACTGCATGGCTAGATACAGGATGAGGTAGGTGACAAAATATGCATTTTTCTACTTTTGTGGATAAGGAACCCATTGTATGTAGTAGGTTTTTAGGGGCATGTATTTCAGAGGTAGTTAAGGCCGTAAACCAGCTGCTGCAGTGTAATAATGGGTCTAATAAAACCCCTTATTTATTTTTATTATCTGGAATCCCCATTTACAATGTAAAAACAAATATGTAATTGTTGAAACACAAAGTAAACAAGGAACAAAAAAACAAAAGAAAAACAAGCCAACTACAACCAACGCCCCCAAAAAGACCTAAAAACCAACGACAGTAAAACAAAAATAAAGAAACCACACCTTAAAAACATCTGATTCAGCTCATAAACAACAGCAGCACCAATAAAATCCAGTGTGTACAGTTGCCGAAATATAAATAAACCAAGCCAAAGTCCTCCTTAATGATCATATATATATATATATATATATATATATATGGAGAGGGCTGGTGTTCTGTGCCATTATCAGGTGTCTCTTTAAACTCTTCTTAAAAACTGTTTTACTTGTAATGTAGTCTAAACAAACTCTTGATGCCTTGCCTAGTATTAAAGTTAGGACTTTTACTGCTATATGAAAAGATAAGATAAGATAAGATATTCCTTTATTAGTCCCATAGTGGAGAAATTCACAATATATGAAAAGTGATGGTACAGGATAATAAAATATTTCTCATAAAACTGAGCAGAAAACCACCATCCTGTCCCTCACCCTCACCATGTCTGTTTATTAACAGTACAGGTTTGAACTAACTTGTGTGTGTGTGTGTGTGTGTGTGTGTGTGTGTGTGTGTGTGTGTGTGTGTGTGTGTGTGTGTGTGTGTGTGTGTGTGCCAGGCCAGTTGCAGCAGGACGGGGTGTGTGTCCAGCTGTGGCAGTGTGACTGTGTGGACTCACTGGGGCAGGTCTGGGCAGCCGGCAGCTGGCATCAGGTGGACTGTAACAACTGCAGCTGCTCTGACGGACAACTCCTCTGCACCAATCACAGCTGCCAGGCCACCTGCATCTGGAGCTCCTGGTCCAGCTGGGCGTCGTGCAGCGTTTCCTGTGGGCAGGGCCAGAGAACCAGATACAGGTGAGGGAAAGAAAGTCACAGATTTATGTTTATTCCTTCTCTCATTCCCACCCTCTCAGGGAAATGTGAGTCTTTGTAATGACAAATGTGCAGTAAACCAGAAACACACTGTTGTGTGTCAGGTCCCTGATCCCAGAGACTGAAGGAGCAGACTGCCAGTTCGAGGAAGTCCAGCATAAGTCCTGCGACCCAGGACCCTGCCCACCTCTCTGTCTCCATGGTGACCAGGAGCTCAGAGTGGGTGACACCTGGCTGCAGGGCGAGTGTAAACAGTGGTAAGATGGACGCACACATTTGGCAGTGAAAATAACGCAAGGATGGTTTCAAACGCACTTTAATTTGTGTTTCCTCCTAGCACATGCACACCAGAGGGAGATTACTGCCAAGACATTGACTGCAGAGGTGCGTCACTGCAATTATTTTAAAAACAAAGTGAATGAAGTCGACCTTAATATGGCAGAAGAACATGAGCACATTAGTAGCTTACTTTTAATGAAAGTGAACATACACATTGACCTGTAACAGGGACCACAGTACAGAGGAAATCTTACAGTGTGACAGGAAAGTTGCTGCTAAGTTGCGATTTACCAAATCCTGTGTGTTGTATCCAGTGGATGGTGGCTGGACCCCATGGTCAGTGTGGTCTGACTGCTCGGTGACCTGTGGTCGGGGCACACAGGTTCAAACCCGCGCCTGCATCAACCCGCCTCCACGAAACAACGGGTCCCACTGCCACGGACCGGACAGAGAAACACAGGACTGTCACACTCCTCCCTGTCTGGGTTTGTTCAGAAATGCTTTAATGATGTTCATTCATTCACAGCCATCTATAGGTTATGAACATATATTACCAAAAAATAGACATGCATCATTTCCAGGATCTGAGCAAAACAGGGTCATGAAGTAGGTAAATACATAAATACATTGGCCCTGATCATATTGACTCTCTCGTCTACAGATGACCTTTGCCCCTGGTCGCCATGGTCACCATGTTCCCAGAGCTGCGGCGCAGGTTCTGTGTGGCGGCGCAGGGTGTGTGCGTGTGAGGAGGGAGGAGATGCAGCGTGTCCCGCTGAGATCGAGGCCGAGAGCAGCAGAGAGGAGACCCAGCTGTGCTACAAACAGCCCTGCCCAGGTACAGACAGCCCTGCCCAGGTACAGACAGCCCTGCCCAGGTACAGACAGCCCTGCCCAGGTACAGACAGCCCTGCCCAGGTACAGACAGCCCTGCCCACGTACAGACAGCCCTGCCCAGGTACAGACAGCCCTGCCCAGGTACAGACAGCCCTGCCCAGGTACAGACAGCGCTGCCCAGGTACAGACAGCCCTGCCCAGGTACAGACAGCCCTGCTCAGGTACAGACAGCCCTGCCCAGGTACAGACAGCCCTGCCCAGGTACAAACAGCCCTGCCCAGGTACAGACAGCCCTGCCCAGGTACAAAGAGCCCTGCCCAGGTACAGACAGCCCTGCCCAGGTACAAAGAGCCCTGCCCAGGTACAGACAGCCCTGCCCAGGTACAAAGAGCCCTGCCCAGGTACAGACAGCCCTGCCCAGGTACAAAGAGCCCTGCTCAGGTACAGACAGCCCTGCCCAGGTACAGACAGCCCTGCCCAGGTACAGACAGCCCTGCCCAGGTACAGACAGCCCTGCTCAGGTACAGATAGCCCTGCTCAGGTACAGACAGCCCTGCCCAGGTACAAAGAGCCCTGCTCAGGTACAGATAGCCCTGCTCAGGTACAGACAGCCCTGCCCAGGTACAAAGAGCCCTGCTCAGGTACAGACAGCGCTGCTCAGGTACAAAGAGCCCTGCTCAGGTACAGATAGCCCTGCTCAGGTACAGATAGCCCTGCTCAGGTACAGATAGCCCTGCCCAGGTACAGACAGCACTGCCCAGGTACAGAAAGCCCTGCCCAGGTACAGGAGGCCCTGCCCAGGTACAGGAGGCCGTGTGTGTGCTGATGATATGAAATATTTCTGCGTATGAGCAGCCATGATAATTAGGGTGATTTTAACAGATTCCTGATGGTAAATTGAGTTATTACAAAAGTGAACAACTGGCTGTAATTCCAGTGTTTGATTTGTAAAGACAACACAATGAGTTCATGAAGTACTGAACTTCAATGATGTATTTTATAGTCTAATAGAATAGTTAGATTGAACCATCTGTTGCTGATTGAATTATTGTTTCTAATTTAGTAGTTGATACCAGTAAGACAGCTTTATGCTGATTGTAAGAAAGGAAAACCTAATGTTTTGTGTATCAATAGATCTACTCTGCACTGATTTACTTAGCAGCAGACTCACTTGGACCAAATCTGGGTCACAAGTCCAAGTGCTGCTTCACAGATTCTCAGTGAATCACAAATAACATGAAGAGTTAGTTAAAACCTGCTTGTAGCAGCAGTTTGGTTGATTTGGTTTCTTCTGCAGGCTGTCCCATGTCAGCATGGAGTGTTTGGTCTCAGTGCTCCTGTGCGTCCCAGAGGCAGCAGCGCTACCGAGTGGCCCTCTCCCCGGCCACCAGGGGGCAACAGTGCACTCCTGTTGAAACACAGAGCAGGACGTGCAACCTCAGTCACTGTGATGGTGAGTTCACCACCTGACCACCGTGGTAAAGCTGTGTGTGTGAATCTGTTTAAACAAACAGGCTGTTTGGAATCATGTCATTGTTCTTATGCTCAAGGTGCACTTCATTTTAAAATTACAGAAGTCCTGAGAGGCAAATGAGAACCCTGATCTACGTTGTTTCCTGTATTTATGACTTAAGAACAGGTGAAAAAAGGTTTTTCCAGGATAATCTTTCTAATTTTTTTAAGGCTTAAGTATTTTCTGGATTAATTCAGGGAGTGACCACTCGTGCCGTCTAGCTGTCTGCTGGGCTTCACCTAAAATAATTCGAGTCACTGAACTTGATCTCTCAGCCATGTATGTGGTGCTGGTGCCATAGGCCCAGTTTGAACTTTAAGGTTTGGGGTCCACTAAATAAATAAAAAAAATCCAGAGGGAATGTAATGTGTCCAACACAGGGAGGTCGAGTGTATTGGGACCCTCCGAACTGAATGTGATGCATGCGAGTGACAGCAACAAAATCAGTCTGATTACATTGTTTTCTGCTGGAACGTCCTAACTTCCTGACGCAGCTCGGCACCGCGTCCCATATCGAGCTTTTGTAAGACGCCCTGTTTCTACTCGCTTTGAAAGCACAGCAATAGATGAGGAACGGCTGCTTCCTGAAGTTGAAACAAGGAGTCATCTATACGATACCTCCTCCTCCTAAATAAGGAGGCAGATAGCTGGAGGGAGATCACCAGGAGATTGGCTAATTGATTGACTGATTAAGTCTGTGCTCCAGTTTTTTTCAGTGAGTGAAATTGTACTATTATTTTATTCATATTAGCATCAAAATTAATATCATTGTTGTAATTATGGATGCACATGGCTAACCAAACTAGCTAGCCAGCGCTAGCTGCTAACTTAGCTTTTGTTATGCTAACGACCCCTGCCCCCACCGAGCCTTTTCCCAGCTCCACCCTCTCATCCAAATGTGGTCATATGGTCACTTTTGGTTCCCAAAAAACAAGATGGCTACCGCCGACGCCACCCACTTTGAGCTTCATTTTGGCTCTTTAGAAATCTATGGGTGACATCAAGGCGATTACATCCATATTTTACACAGTCTAGGGCTGAAAGCATTCATGTTTTTTCAGGTGAGTTTTAATATACATGATTGCTAACCCACAATATACAGTATGTACCGTGGTAGTGGCCCACATCAGCCTCTGAGAGTATTACACAAATAAAAAAAAATCTCACCTGCCAAAACCTTTTCTCCACCTGTTTCACTGATGAAAAATATGTATAGAAAAAGATAATCCTGGCAAAAGCTCTTTGTCAAACCTGTTCTGAAGTCATAAACACAGGAGAGAAGACTATTTAGATCAGACTTATTCTCGCTTCCCTCTCAGGGCTTCCATACAAAATGTATACACAGGAAATAAAACACCTTTTTTTAGTGTGTTTGATTGAATACATGCATGCATATGAATGTGTGTGTGTGTTTGATATTGTGCATGCTGGTGCTGTCCATGACCTACTTCCTGTCTTTTTCTCATGTGTATAGACTGTGAAGCCCCATTTGTGTACTCAGCATGTGGCGCACCCTGTGAGAAGCAGTGTGCTCTGCAGGGCCGTGGAGATCTGTGTTTAGGTGTCAGGGAGTGTACACCTGGCTGCTACTGCCCACAGGTAAATATTTCATTCGCCCTAGTCTATTTTAGTATATTTTAGTACAGTATGCAGGATACACTATGTTCAAATCAGTCACCCTGACATGGTTTTACTCACAATAAAGCAAAGGTAAATTGGATCATTCTGTAAAATTTCAAAATGTGAAATATTTTCCTCAGTGTTTGTGACTGTTGTTTCAGAAAATGAACATGGTGAGAATAATCTTTATATTGTAAAGATAAAGGAACATTTTCATCACTGGTCATTGAGGACAAATGTGAATCAAACAGTTTAAAACAATTTGATCAAATTTGTGTGATGTGTTTGTGTGAACAAGCTGAAAATTGTTTGTTTCACACATCACAGCGGCAAAAACATCTCGCTGTGCACAGTCTATATTTAAATATTCATTTAATATCTGAATACACTTGATGTAGAAGAGAGCAATCCAAAAATATTTTGTCTAGTCAAAGTGTTTTGCTTCTTCGCCTTATTACAAAAGTGACAAACATTTTTGAAACGTAATTCTGACAACATGGCAGCCTGCATGTATAAATAGTTACACGCTGCTGGACTCCATGTAATGGTAAATGGACTTGCATTTATATAACTCCCTTCCAGTCTCCTGACCACTCTATGCGCTTTACACTATATGCCAACATTCACACACATCCACACGCCGATACCACAGCCTTCAGGAGCAATTTGAGTTTCTGCATGTTACCCCAGGACACTTCAACATGCAGCCAGGAGGAGCTGGAGATCGAACCACCGGTTAGTGGACGACCTGCTCTACCTGAGCCATAGCCGCCCCATGTGTGTGTCTGTATGAGACCACAGCAAAAATGTCCTGGCATTAGTTTAGGAAGTGAAATATGCTGTGCTACATATTGTTGTAAATACATCACTTTGATATGAACTGTGATGACAATTATGTAATGTTGTTTGGCCCAGTTTGAGTCCAGCTTTGATTTATTGCAAAAATCCTCTCAGATAGACTGCTGATGCGCCTATACAGCAGCATTGAGGGGAGATAATGAAGTACGTAGCAGAATGCTGATCACCAGAGGTGTAGAACACGGCAATTACAGTAATTCATTTAACAACCATGGATTATGTTTACAGTCACTGAATACTTAAGCCTGCAATAACTGATTTTTCATTGACACTTTTTGGCAGTGAGAACAAATTATGACCATGCACAGTTGGCATAGTGATCTTGCTGGCAAACATTTATTATATACACATCCAGCAGCAGCATTATCATTCATTTGGAGTGGTGTTTATGTCCCCCTGATGAATGTAAATCCTACATTCACTCTTTTTAAGCTCAGTTTTGGTCTCTTCCATCTTCCGAGGGAAATCTGGCTCTTTAGGTGCTAAATGCCAGCTAGTAGCTAACTTTATTCTGATCAGACACTATGAGAGCGGTGAGAGTGAACTGAAGCAGTAAAGTTGTTGGTCAGACAGCTAAACAATAAGCTGAAACTCACTATAGACCTTTGCTTTGCCATTATGTTGCTAGGACAACAGCTTTGGTCCAAGTGTACTTCCTCTCAGCTGCTGCTTTAACAACCAGTGGAACAGGAAATACACAGGGGTTCATTTAGAATGTCTGTGTTATCATCAGGTCTGCAGAGCCCAGTGAAGAAGGTCTAGAAAGCTCCGTAAAGCCCAGGGGGCTGCAGGTTTTAGGAATTTGTTTTCCCTTCCAGGGCCTGCTGCAGCAGAACGGGACCTGTGTTCCTCCAGAGGAGTGTGGCTGCATCCACCTGCAGCACCAGGCTTCAGGACAACCACCCACACCTGTCACTGTCCCTCAGGGCGCCACGGTCACCATAGGCTGCAGCACCTGGTTAGACCCTGGCTCTTAATAACTTATGGAGCATGGTTTCAACATCAGTCCTGCTGTTATACCAAAATGGTTTTCAACTTTTAGAAACATTGGATGCTAAGTTACACCTGTATTATAACACTGTTGTTCAGTATGAGGGACTTTTACCATGGCTACCACTGTGTCTGTACCTTTATGTTGCATCTCAATCATTCGCTGCTGTTTATCTTTTTATCCACTTCTTGTTGCTCTCTGTCTGTTTGACACGCTGTGACTGTGATCTGTTTGTTGGCTGTTCTGTCCTTCAGCCTTTGCCATGATGGGACGTTGCAGTGTGACATGAGAGAGTGTGAAGGTAAGAAAGGAGGGCACTGAGAGTAATGTAGAGAGCTCCTGGTTGAATAGTGCCATCATCCTGTTAACCTGCTTTTTCTTTCAGTCATCCTCAGCGAGTGGTCAGAGTGGACTCCCTGCTCTCCCTGTGTACCCTCCTCCTCCTTGCAGCACAGCAAATCCCAAGCAGAAGTCCTCAGTGGCAGTAAGATGGTCTCAATCCAGAGGCGTTTCCGGGCCTGTTTGGACCTGGATTCTGGTCTTCCGGTCTCTAGAGAGGAGGAGGAGAGCCAATGTCCAGGACCACTGACAGAGGAGAGGCTCTGTCCAGATGCTAACATCTGCAGAGGTAATGGTGTTTGTCCCAGAGGACAAAAAGAGGTTCGCTGAGGAACCAAGTGAGTCCTTTATCTCAGTCCAGACATGCAGTCAGTTCCTCAGTCTGCCTTTGTCAAGCTCCAGTTGCTCCTTCAACACCAAAGTGAGGGAAAGTAATGAAGGGGATGGTTTTGCTCCACCCGAGTTCCCCTCAGCATGTAGCGACTGTTTGATATTTTGCTCCCATCAAAAGATTGTACGAAGAAAACGCAGTGAACTAGTCAGAGCTAGACAAGTGTGACACTATAGAAAAAAATGAATCACAGATCGGGTCAGAGAGTGTGATTAAAGGGAAATATTTAAAGATCAAAATATGAGTGGAATATGCTGCAGTGCAAATTTATTTGGACAGCTTTCAACAACAAGGAAATTCAACATGCTTTACATAAGACATTAAAAGTGTCAAGGCAAGTTGTGTAAGACACAAAGATTATAAAGAATAAAATAATAAATAATAAAAGACAAATAAAAGTTAAAAGTTTATTAAACCTAACAAACTAGAAAACAACACAGAGCAGTTACACTGCAGTGAGTGATATGAATAAATAGCTCAGAATTTAATTTAATAAAGAACAGCTGAAAACAGAAATATTAAAAAGTCTATGTTTAGTGAGAGTTTGTTTCAGATATTAGCTGCTTAAAAATTAAATACTTCTCGTAAGGGATGTAAGAAAATAATGATACACATTAGTATTGCAATATTCTGTTGTTCAATACTATCAAAACACTAAAAAACAATTTTAATTATTCTTTTAAAAATTGCTATTTGGTCTTTTGGAGGTTATGGCAGACTAATGTTCTGGTGTCATCAGGAATCCTTTGGTACCGTCCATATCATACTCGCTTGTTGGGAACGAGGCTAAATAATGCTCCAAAATTACTCAAAATTTTAGCAAGGAAAAACCGGCATGGCCATTTTCAAAGGGGTCCGTTGACCTCTGACCTCCAGATGTGTGGATGTAAATGGGTTCTCTGGGTCCCCACCAGTCTCCCTTTACAGACATGCCCACTTTATGATAATAACATGCACTTTGGGGCAAAAACCATGCAGTTTTTTGCATGCAGTATAAATGCTATTTTTGCCTGTTCTGAAATGTATTGTGTGTATTTCTGGTGTGTTCTTTATACTTTAAGTTAGATTTTAAAATCCCAATGTTTTGCAGTATATTGAATGGTGTCATATCTTTAGATTGTTGCCAGGACACAGCCCTACTGCTCACACATGTTAGATTTTGACCCTGGGAATCATAAGCAGACCTGTCCCAGAGGACCAGAGAGGTCTTGAACATAGCTGCAGATCAGATATCTACTTTAGCCCGAAACTGTTCAGTAAAGATTATTTGACACGCAGGACGCCAGTGCAAAGACCTGAGAAGTGGACTCGTGTATTCCACTCTCTTGGTCTTAGTGAGGGTTTAGCAGCAGTTTTCTGAGATGCAGCTGTTTGATTGACGTCTTAGAGAGACGTGTGAAGACACAGTTACAGTAGTTGAGCCTATTAAAGATAAGCCATGGACAGGTTTTCCTAAATCCTACTAATATAAGGACTTTAATTCTTGATATATTCTCACAGTTACTTGACAGCTTGATGATATTGTCTTGTAAATCTGAGCACCGTTCACATAATTATGGCCGGATGTTTTGTTTTCCACAGTCTGAGCTAGTGGGAGATGGAGCCTTGGGGAACTCAGTGTCACTTTTGTTCACTCAGATGTGGAATTACTCATCAGCACAAAGCAGCCTGGATCCTGCAAGAGATTCAAAAGTTATGCCCACTTTTCCAGAACAAATGGGTCATTTTAACTTTTAAAGCTGAAGCAGGCGATATTGGAGCAAATATGACTTAAAAAAATATTTTTATGAAACGGTCACTATAGTACCTTTCTGTCCTCCGATGCTTCTAATGGCTTGTTGAGATCTGTCGAGGAAATACCAAGCACCGCCCACCAGCCGGAGCACAGCCAATAGGAACGCTCTCTGTCTGAAATGACCTGTAATTGGTCAGTCTTCTGTCATGGGTTAGATTTTTTTTTAATCCTGAACAGCCATGAGGAGGTGCTGAAATCTGGTTTTGTCGCAATACACTTGAACTAAAATATGCTGAAGTGTTATGATGGAATTTTTGCCCAATTATGCCAAAAAACTGTTTCGTACTGAAGCTTTAATACACAGTTTGGGGAGCATTTGAATCATAAAACAAAGATCAGATTTATTATCTGGAATCTCCAGAAACAATCTAAAGTGTGGTACCAGGTTTTCAATGTTCTTCCTGTGAATATTTATGGTGTGTCAGTTCAATGCTGCCAGTTCAGATCAGTAGTTACCATTAGTAGATAGTGTAAGAGCTTGTTATCAGCATCCACAGTGAAAAATGGCATTGTGCATTTCTCATTTCACTGTAAGGTTGATTGGATGTGGTGCTGTGTGTGTGCAAAGAATGATTCATCCTGAACTCAACTCAATCTTCTCTGGCCCTTCCCCTTTGGATATGAAAGGAAATGTCTCTGACTTCCTATTATACCCAGTGGACCTTAGGTTTGATATGCATGTCAAATATTTGAAGTCTCGTACTTCATCATAGTTAGTCCACATATCTAAAACTACTCAGTGAGGTGGTTTCATTTACGAAAAATAATCTGAACTAACTCTTATCTCTAACAGAAATCAGACATCTCACCAGCTCACTTATGCTTGTACACAAGTCCATAGCAGTAAATACGCTTTTGTTATCGTAGATGATGATTACAACAATTAGAGCTATTACAGCAGTCATCATGATAATTATGGTCATTATAATTAGGAGGAGAAGACAGTTGATGGTGGTTGTGATAATCATTCTACCCATCCAGATCTGTGTCAGTGGAGTGTCTGGAGTGCCTGGACGGCCTGTGCAGAGCCTTGCAGTGGTGGAGTCAGGCAGCGCTACAGACGGCCCCTGGCCTCTCCTCCAGGACCCCGCTGTAGGAGCCAGCAGACGCAGAGCCAGAGCTGCAACACTGGACTCTGCCCAGGTACAAGGGCTCCAACTCACTACATTTACTTACTGTCAAAAACATAATACTCAAAGAAACGAAGGGAACACTTAAATCACACATTAGATCTTGATGAATGAATTATTCAAGTTCAAAGTCTTTACTGATGTACACGGTATAATTTGTTGAGAATAAAATGACGTAACAACGATCAGTGGAAAACAAAATCATCAACTCACTGAGGGCTGGATTCAAAATCACACCGAAAATCAAAGTAAGATATTGAAATCACAACTAGCATGAATTTCATCACAGCAACTCAGTCATGTGTTTGGCCTCCACATGCCTGTATGAACTCCCAACAACGTCTGGGCTCCTGATGAGTCGGAGGATGGTGTCCTGGGGGATCTCCTCCCAGACCTGGATCAGGGCATCAGTGAGCTCTGTAGCGGTATGCACCGATTCATAACGTCCCAAAGGTGCTCAGTTGGACTTAGGTCAGGGTAATGTGAGGGCCAGTCAGTGGCATCAATGCCTTCATCATCCAAGAACTGCTTATACAATCTGGCCACATGAGGCTGGACTTTGTCCTGGACCAGGAGAAACCCAGGACCCACTGCACCAGCGTAAGGACAATCACTCCTAACAGCAGTCAGAGTACCGTTGGCTGTGACATGGAGGTCTATTAACCCTCTAAGGAGATGCTTTCCCAGACCATCACTGACCCGCCGCAAATCTGGTTATGCTGACTGACAGGCGGCATAACGTTCACCACGGCGTCTCCAGACTCTTTCATGCCTGTCACATGTGCTCAGTGAAAACCTGATCTCATCTGTGAAGGCCCTTATGCCCCCCTAATGGAGTCGCTTTCTGACAGTTAAGATAAGATAAGATAAGAAAGTACTTATTGATCCCCAGCGGAGGAAATTCGGGAACTCAGTTAGCCTCCTGGAGGTTGGGTTGTAGGACTCCTCCTCACACAAAGGAGCAGGTACCGGTCCTACTGCTGGGTTGATGCCGTTCTGCGGCCCTGTCCAGCCCTCCTGGTCTAACGGCCGGTCTCCTGGTATGTCCTCCATGCTCTTGAGACTGTGCTGGGAGACACAGCAAACCTTCTTGTGACTGCACGTATGGATGATCCATCCTGGAAGAGCTGGACTACCTGTGCACCCTGACTGGGCTGCAGGTACCACCTCATGTAGTGACAAGAACACGAGCAGAATCAGTCCTGAATCAGTCAGGACGGATCAGGAGAGAGAGCATCTGTCTGTGGCCACCACCTGTAAAACCATTCCCTTTTTGGAGGTTGTCTTACTGTTGCCTCTCCATTGCACCTGTTGTCATTTCCATTTGCACCAAAGCAGGTGAAAGTGATTCACAGTGACTTCTGCGTCCTAAATGGGCAGATTGATATCCCTGAAGTTTAACTGAGTTAGTGTTATACTATCATGATTAAGTGTTCCCTTCATTTTTGTGGGTTCAGATCCTTTGCCAAGCGAGTCTTTCCAGTCCCTGTCTAACAATGCCAAAAAAGTAAGCAAACTTTCTGATGTTTGCTCATCTTTTTGTTTCTGAAAAATTGGAAATATTGATTTTTCTGGTTTCCTAGGTGAGCGCTGTGAGGACAGGGGGCGGACCTACCAAGAGAGCTGTGCCAATCAATGTCCTCGCAGTTGCACTGACTTATGGGAGCATGTGCAGTGTCTCCAAGGAGCATGTCACTCAGGTAATCTGAGACTTTTAGCATGAACAGTAGCTTAAAAGAGTTTGCTCGCTGGATCAGACAGCAAAATATCTGTTTCTCTGTTTTTATATTTCTCTTTCATTTCTCAGGTTGTCGGTGTCCGACGGGACAGTTGTTGCAGGACGGCCACTGTGTGCCAGTGACAGAGTGTCGCTGTGGTATCCCATCAGGCAACGGGACACTGGAGTTCAGTCCTAAAGAGGAGCTTTCTGTGGACTGTAACACCTGGTGAGAACAGCTTTGTGTCAATCTTATGTTTAGATGTAAAAAAGCTTGAACAAAAGTTGGTCCAAATTGGTCTGTAATATCAGTAGAGGACGTATCGCATCAAGGACAGACTTTATAGGCTGTTCATGTCTGCTATGCTTGCCTCTAGTGTTTAGATACATTATTTTTCCAGCTTGAGATCAGCTTTTATGCCACCTCTCCAAACACCCCTCCATCTGCAGTGTGTGTCAGAACGGCACTCTGGTGTGCACCAAGCTGCAGTGCCCGGTTTATGAGCCCTGGAGCCCATGGAGCTCCTGCTCAGCCTCCTGTGGACGTGGCCAGATGACAAGGACACGTCTTTGCCAGGACACAGAGGGCGGTCCGTCCTGTGGTGACACCATCCAGACAGAGAGCTGTGATCTGCCATCATGTCCAGGTTTGACTTGGAACAAGTAACACCACTTAATTCAACCTAGTGTTAAAACACGGGAACATTGAACTTACTGAGAGTTTCACCTGTCAGTACTCAGTCTGTGTCCTCACTTTTTCCCTCCAGTGGGATGTTTGCTGAGCGAGTGGTCACCGTGGAGCGAGTGCAGCGCCACGTGTGACGGCGGGTTGATGATACGGAACAAGACGGTCCTTAGAGAGCCAGAGCCTGGTGGGATGGCCTGTGTTGGACCACTTGAACAGCACACTGTCTGTAACACCAACAGCTGCCTACCTGGTAAACTCAAACTCACACATCATTAAATATTCTTCTACTAAGCAAAATAATTCCTGACTTCTAGTTAAATAAAATGGTGATTAAGCAACTCATAATAACCTGAATGAGTACTATTTTTGATTAGTTTATTTATCGTGTTATGTAGTTAAATGTGTCACCTCAAATGTGACAAGTTGTTCTGAAGTGTATTGAAATGTACACTGATCAGCCATACATCAGGTCAGCATGGTCACCTGACCGTCTGGGTTACGCGGCCCCTTCACAGCAAACTGATGCTCTGTGAGTTCTGGCACCTTTCTATCAGAACCGACATTAACTTTTTCAGCAGTTTGAGCTACAGCAGCTCTTCTATTGGGTCTGACAACTCGGGTCAGCCTTCGCTCCCCATATGCATCAGTGAGCCTTGGCTGCCCCTGACCCTGCCACCGGTTCACCGGTTCTCCCTCCTTAGACCACTTCTGTCGGTCCTGACCTCTGCAGACCGGGAACATCCCACAAGAGCTGCAGTTTTAGAGATGGTCTGACCCAGTCAAAAAATGGACAAAATGTTCACCCCAAAGTTTATAGATAATCAATGTTATTCATTTCATCTGTCAGTGGTCATAATGTTGTTCATGTTATGGCTGATGGGTGTATATAAGACATGATGTGGTTCATTCATATCATCTGTCTACGTTTGTTGCAGAGTGTCCCAGCGGGCAGGTGTTTAGTAACTGTTCAGGTACCTGTCCATATACCTGCGCGGACTTGTGGCCGCACACTCAGTGTTTACCTGGACCTTGCACCCCCGGTTGCAGCTGCTCTCCTGGACAGGTCTGGACACCTGTGTGTGTGTGTGTGTGTGTGTGTGTGTGTGTGTGTGTGTGTGTGTGTGTGTGTGTGCGTGTGCGTGCATGTGTGTGTGTGTGTAGTTGGATGACTATGATATAATTTGATTTTACACACGAGGAGACCTGATTCTGATCAGTGTGTCCCTCATAGGTGTTGCATGAAGGCTCCTGTGTGTCCAGCGCTGACTGTCCCTGCTCACCGCTGTCCCTGCCGACTGGTTACCAACGCTTGAATGTCAGCACTGAGGAGATCACAGAAGCTCTGCTGCCACCGGGAACGGCCATTCAGCACCTCTGCAACATATGGTAATACACTACAAACGGTTTCATTGATTTAACATTACGCCAGCAGGGTCATGTTGTGAGCAGCCAGGCTGTCCTTTACCGATGGATCTGAACCTGGCCTGCTGAAGTAGCTCAGAGGCTGGACCCTCTGAATCATACGTACATACTTACTACTTACCTTGTCAATTTGTCAATTAAAAAACAAAAAGTCACATATTCCAGACTTATGACCATGTTTCCTTTGAATGGCAAATTGTAAAACACTACTGGGGAAGGTTCCCTTATAACCCAGTTTTATTGAAACACACAATGTCTGGTCTGGTTGATAATTGGGGGGCGGCAGTAGCTCAGTCTGTAGGGAGTTGGCTTGGGAACCGGAGGGTCACCGGTTCAAGTCCCGACATGGACCAAGAACTGAGCGTGAACTGGTAGCTGGAGAGGTGCCAGTTTACCTCTTGGGCACTGCCGAGGTGCCCCTGAGCAAGGCACCAAACCCCCAACTGCTCAGGGCGCTTGTCAGGAGCAGCCCCCTCACTCTGACACCTCTCCAATTGTTGCATGTATGTGGACCTGTTTGTGCATGTGTGTGTATAAGTTAACAGAGTGAAAAAATTGAATTTCCCCTAGCGGGACTAATAAAGGAATATCTTCTATCTTCTTCTTCTTCTTCTTCTTCTTCTTCTTAATAGATAATATGCATAAAACTTAGATTTCCATGTGGTTCACAACTAGGGCTGTCAAGGTTAATGCAAAGTCAACGCCGCTAATTTTTTAAACACTTGTGATTTTTAGGTTGTAACAGGCTCAGTTTTAAAGCTCACCACAAGAGAGGTTAAATAACGAACCAGACTTGTACTAAATTTTATGTTGGAAAAACGGCATGGCCATCTTGACTTGAAGATATGTGAATGAATATGGGTTCTGGGTCACTGAGTGGATTATTACTATTAAACTGATGGACACTGCTATAGGAAGGCTGCATTGCTTGGCCACATTTGAACTGGTTCATGGAAACAGAGTACGCCTCTGTTATTTATGCATTTACAAAGAACGAGGAGATGTGAGCATGGCTGATTTCACATTCTACTGGATTTGGAGTTTGCCCAGTTTCTGAGTATTAGTACTAATACTACTACTACTACTACGTAGCAGCAGTAGTAGTAGTAGTAGCAGTCGTAGTTGTGTTTGAAAAATGCTTTGTCTTGGCTGCAAATGGTGGCTAAAGGGCAAAAAGCAGAAGATCTGTGGTGGAAAGAGAAAGTGATGTTACACTGTACTCCATAAATATTTCACTGGCTGACAGACAAAGGTGAGCACAACATTAAAAAGCAGCTCTTTGTAGCACCAACCGAGCAGATGCAGTCAGTGAATTTGAACTTGACTTTTTCCAACTAATGCATTATGATGATTTAATTTTTTTTTAATTGAGACATTCACACTAATAGTTTTTCATCTGCATTGTCTCTGATTCATGTCCTTATGAATTTGTCCTCTTGCCTCGTTTTGATTCCTGCATATTAATGTGTTCATCCATCCCATCTGAAAAACACTGTGGCATATTTGAAACAGTGGCTGTGCTTCCTCGTCAATCTAATTGTCCTCCCAGTCACGTGATTCTGTTATTGAGTCCACATGAAACAGACAGTAATTACCTTATTAATAATTTCGTAGGCATGTACAGTAATACAGTCTGCAGCAACAGCAGTACATCCTGCATTAATGAATTTACATCTTCATCAGTTCCCAATAGGACCGTGCAGTACTTAGGTCTGTACCTTGTACAGAAATAGTTTGTCTCTCTTTATTTGAGTGATCCAACATTAAACAGTATAGACTGTATTTCTTATTGTTTTAGTGCTTCATTTTATGAGTGAAAGATGCAACAGGTGTCAAGCAATTGCTCGTACACAATCACTGTGCAATACTTTTGTGAATATATTCAGTGTCTAATTCAGTCATTCAGAGATGTGTCACATATGTCTTTATCATAACAATCATTGGTATGACTTTAGTGGGTGACACTTTACAATAACCCTCATTCAATTATTAGTCATGCTATATTTCTGTTATTTTCTCGTTTGTATAATATTAAAAAATTAGTTTATAAATTCTGTATGGTATGATAAAAGACGATAACAATTACACTCTGATTATCAGTTTATTGTTGCACACATTACAACATTGTATATACTATTCTGAGTATAGTTTAATGATTATAAATGATTTATAAAACTTTGAGAAATTGTTTGTAATCTATGAACATGACATGGATAGATGGACCAGAAACCAATTATTAACCACTGATAAAGTGTTACTAATAAATATCTATATAATGTTTCTAGATGGTTTTCAAAGTATTTAAGGTTCACAGATATCTTCATCATTAACAGAGACTTATGTGTATATACTTATACACTGTGGTGTGTATAAAATGGTATAATGCAACATAAAACTGTAATTAATTATATTATTACTAATAATTAACATTCTTAATTAACATTCTGTTGTTTATTAACAGTAAAATAACTATTAATTAAATTGAATTAACTGTCAATTTACCATTTATAAATGATGGTTATTATAAAGTGAGTCATTAGAACATATATATATAGAACACATATATATGACCCAAAAAAAGTTCTCATACCTGAACAGGTTGTCTGTCAGGGCTTTTCAAAACTTCCTATATGACTGTTAGAGCAGCTGATACAGTTTCTGATCTCAGTTCAGTTCAAGTATCTAGAACTGCTGCTTCGTGGTTAAAAAAGGGATGCAAACTGCAGCTTTAAAGTCAGGCACTTTGTGTACCCATCTCCCCAGACTTTTCTTTTTTTTTTGCTTTATTGCACTGGATGAGTTTTACAGCTCAAAACCTGAACTATGTCTTGGGAGATGGAAGATCAAATTAAAGTCCTACAAAAACAACGCACGTATTCAGTTTAAGTGAAGTTAAAGTGAAAGCCTTTGGCCAAAGGATAGAAGTAACAAGCTGCCTCTGCAAACATATTCACAGGGGATTATGGGAAGTGTTGTTTTAACTTTTTAAAGTTGCATCAAGTTCTTATCCACAGTTAGTTTATGACCTACAGGAGATGGTGCTCGGCACGCTGCTTGTGAGGCTGCCCATCGTCTGATTTATTTATGATAAATGTCGTGCAATTCAAATACAAATCATCTCTGAGTTAGTTTCTGAAAGTGTTGTGGAGCATCGGCAGAGTTGAATTTCATTGTCTCAGTCAAATTATACAGTTAACAACAATCCACTATGATGGCCGCTGTAATAGATAGTCTGGCGTGCAGCAGACATGCCGTAAGTCCTCTCGTCTTCCTCAGTGGTTTTGATAGTCATTTAATAAGTCTGATGGGCTCGGCTGTGTGACGTGATGATTGCGTTGGTATCTCGGTGTTCAACAATATCAGCCATGCTGTTTTTCCCCTCATCTTATTTCACTCACCTGATTCTTCTCTCTGCAGCGTTTGCCAAGGAGGAGCGTTCAACTGTACCTCTGAGCCCTGTGATGGTGAGTGATGCTCTGTCACAGCTGCTCTTACCCAACACATTTCTAGCACTTTATAGGGGCCCTCTCCTTCAGCATTGAATGCATCAGGAACAATAATCTTGGTTGAACCATCAGGACCATGATAGATACATCAACCTATCTATAGTTAAAGTAACAGCTGCTGCAACAGTTGGCTCAAATAACTGAGCAACAGCCACATCAATCACAGCCTACAGAGGCCATTACTGGGTTTTTGTTTCATAAACACATCATACCATCTTGAACTAGCAGGGGGAGAAAGAGATGAAAGATAACGGGGAGCATAGTGTCACAAAGTGCAACCACTCATATCCTCATGAGAGACTTGAGTGTTCGAATAGCTCTGTGATTTGACACATTTTTATCTGTCATCATTTGATCAGCAGTGCCTTTTATCCTCCTCCTGCCTCCTCTCTCCTCTGGATATAGTCATAACGAATTCCCCTTTCACAGAGACAAGTGGTTAACAGAGTTTAAAGGGGACCTATCACGCTCATTTCCAGGTTCATACTTGTATTTCGGGTTTCTACTTGAACATGTTTACATGCCTTCGTTTTCAAAAAACACATTATTGTTATCTTACTGTCCGCTGAATAAACTAGTTTCACCCTCTGTCTGAAACACTCCATTTTAGCGCCTGTCTCTTTAAGACCTCCTCCTGAAGAAGCCCAGTCTGCTCTGATTGGATAGTAATAAAAATATGGTGCACCTTTGCAAAGGTAGTTCCCAAACTATGGGTGGTATAGTCTAATGAACCAGAGCCAGATCTGAAAGGCTTATTGAACACATGTTTTCTGATCTAGACAGCCCATAAAAACTGACTGTGTTGTCTTATTTCACTTATTTATTCACTTATTATACATAAACGTATTTGTCTGTGGGTCAGTAGGCACTCCAGATACCCAAATATATGTACACAAACACTAAAAAGTGAGTTTTTCATGATATGTCCCCTTTAAAGGAGAAATCAGGTATTTGTCAACCTGGGAGTGATTATCATATTTTGAGAGCTATTGATCATGATGCTATCTTACTTAGCACCTCCATAGTGGATATTTGAGAAACATTCTGGCAAGAGCAGTGTTGCCAGATAGACAGACAATCAGCTAGTAAACACATGATCAGGTTTGAGTGATTCTCACTCAGCACGTCATCAGGTTTATGAAAAGGTAGAATGGGCCAAAGGTTCAAGTACCCGGAAACAGCTGGTTAGTGATGGTGCTACAAACAGGCTGGACGTCCGACTGTGGTCACTCTGTGACGTCAGCCCGGTTACTCCGATAATGATCAGTGGAAATGTACAAAAACACAAAAGTAACCCTGTAACACACACTAGATATAATTTAAATAAAATAAATTAGGGCTATCAAAGTTAACACAATAATACCGTATTACATTAAATTCGCTTTAACGCCACGAATTTCTTTAACGTAATTTGTGAATAATAGTTTGTACTGGGTTCAGTTTTAAAGCCAGAGTGAAGATCCTGGCATCATATGAAACTAAACAACCTGAGGAATCACACTAGTTTGTCACAAAGGAGGCTAAATAACACTTGCACTTGTGGTAAATGTTGGTGAGGAAAAACTAGCATGGCCGTTGGGGTCCGTTGACCTCTGACCTCCAGATGTGTGGATGTAAATGGGTTCTCTGGGTCCCCACCAGTCTCCCCTTTACAGACATGCCCACTCTCTGATAGTCCCAGTCAGTCTGGATCAAGTCATAGTCTAGTCAGTGTTTTTGGAAAGCTCACTTTGTTCTCACCAGTCAGTGTTTCTCAGATCTCTACATGACCAGGAGACAAAATGGATAAACACAATGAGGATTTGTCCTTTAAATCCCCAACAGGTTCTGCCCCTTTCAAAGAGACGGAGTGATAAAAACATGCATTGTTTTTTTTGTGTGCAAGTCCCTTTTCTTGCCTTCTTCCTAATGCTTGATTTTCCCCAGGAGACCTCGGAAACCAGATCTAAAAATAGCAAACTGACTTTAGTGAGACTTTGTCTCGACATTTACACAGTAATGAAGAAGTTTGTGCATAATCTTATGTTGACATTGGGGTTTTGTTCCGTTGCCTGTTTCAGCGTAAGTTTTAATAGGTGGTGCTGTTAACAAATGGCTTTAATAAAAGGCAATATGGGGATGATATCTGTAATTATAGTTTTATTTGGGTGAGCTGAGGAATAGATGACAGATATTTTCTATTTGCTGCTTAACTGCTGCAGTTACAGTGAACAGTGACCTAAGCATTTATATTCTCCTCGCTCGCCCTGCAGTGGACTGCGAGTGGTCCAGCTGGTCCCAGTGGAGTCCGTGCTCAGCCAGCTGTGGGACGGGGCAGCAGAGCTCCACCAGAACCATCCTGCAGCCCAGACAGTACGGGGGGGCCCCGTGTGAGGGCCCTGACCACCGCACCACCACCTGCACGGCCCCTGACTGTGGTGAGTGGGGGAGGGGCATCAGGGATGCTTTATTGATCATTGCTGGGAATAAATTGTGACTAAGGATATTGTAACAGTAAATCAAAAAAAAGTACTTACAGCTCACTGCAGAATCTTGTCTTGTCAAGTAGAAGTTTATTGTCCCCAGAGGGGCAATTTATTGTGCAGCAGTGAAAACAGTAATAACATCAAAAACACACACAAGGCAATTAAATATAATCCAATAAACCAGAAGTGAGGTCTGATCTGATGGGTGGATGCCGTCAGACAGGATGGATTCTGCTGTTTGTTTATAAATCGGTATCAGTGATACTGCTCCAGACCTTGGTCACCTTTGTTAATGCATTTTTCTGTTTTAGATAGAGAGAAGCATACTAACAGAAAATCGGCTCAATGATAGATCTGAATAACAAAGTCATCGGGGACCTGGAAACATCGAACAGCAGCTTCCTCAGACAAAAAAAAGGCACCGCTGGCTTTTTTGCATAACATATTGATGTTAGAATGGAAGCTCAGCTTGTTATTGATCGTAATGCCCAATTACGAGTGTGACTCCATGATTTCTACAGCCTGACTATTAATTGTAGTGTTGACAGAGTTGGAGTGATGATGTCTAGAAGGCTCACTGTAACTGCAAACACAGTGTGGTGGTTTATGATCTCACTGTGTCAGTGGGTGGGGTAGTGGAGAGGACACAGCTGGTGTTAGAGTTCGTCCAGACGAATGTCCTTTCACTCTCACTCTCAGACATCTGTTGGACATCCAACCAACAATATGAGTGTCCAACCCAAAACAGTTAGTGAGCTTCAGCACCAGCAGCTGACATGAAGTCCACTAACAACAGTCTGCTATGGTTCTTAGTTTTACCCTCTAAGTGCTGACAAATGAAGCTGAGCGGAGTTCGAGTTGCATCCTGACCCTCCCTATCGGTAGCAGGTCGAGACGAAGCCCCGTCCAGGCTTCATTTACTATTACAGCTATCTGTCACTGGTGAGGCTTCAGGTCTGCAGTCATTCAGAGATCTCATCCCATTCGTAGGTTGTTTCCATAACTCAGGGACTTGGCTGACAGAATGACCCATTAAAATTAGTCCATCAGTTAAAATATTTAATCATGATTAATAACATTTTTTATTGTTCAAAATATACCTTAAAGTATTGACTTCTCTTATCAATATAGGAGTGGACAAATATGCTGCTTTAATCAAATGTATTTATACATATATTTATTATTGGAAGCCCAACAGGCAACAACAGCTGTCAGTGTGTCAGAGTGCTGACTTGACTAGGACTTGATCCAGACTGACTGGGACTATCAGAAAGTGGGCATGTCTGTAAAGGGGAGACTGGTGGGGACCCAGAGAACCCATTTACATCCACACATCTGGAGGTCAGAGGTCAAGAGATCCCTTTGGAAATGGACATGACAGTTTGTCCTCACTAAAAATGACATAATTTGACAGCCCTAATTAAAATATAATTAAAAATAGGGCCTATTTGATCAGGAGAGTGGACAGCATACAGCTGCCAGTGTCATCAGGACCAGGGCCTGTTCTGGCTTTACTGTGTTTAAAAGGAGTTAAAACAGACGTTTCATTGCTAAAATCATGCACATCAAATCTTGAGTAAAATATAATAACTGTGATGAAAAGCCTCCTGAAGCCAGCCTTTTTTTATTCTTGTTATTTTTTTCTTGTTTAATAACAATTTAAGGTGTTTGCTCACCAAAGCTTTCCTGATCTTAACTAATTTGTCGATCACAATATGATTCCCGTGAGCTGTTTGTTAACACTGCGAGATGATGAACTCCTCCTACATCGTGCAGTCCAGACGCCTCGCAGTCAGCGTTGCCTAGGGAAAGTAAAGTGTGTGTGCTTTGCTGTGGGAGATCGGGGGAACAGATATGCTTGTTATCTCAAACCGTGAGCCAGATAGATTGGAAAAATCTGTGTGTAATGTAGAGCCAGTTAGTCACTTTGGGTTTTTTTAGAGTTATGTTAAAGCCAGGCTGCTCCCACGCGCTACATACGTTTGGCTTGTCGCTCATTATAAAAGGTAAAACCGGTAAAATTGTAACTCACAGACTGCTCATTTAGACAGAGTGATGAGTCCCCTCTCTCCGTGTACATGTATAATGTATCTACAACTTCATCAGAAAGAATGATCAATTAAACATCACGTTTATGACAGCGTGAACCTCTCTCTACTCCTGCCGAGCTTTCCGGTCTTGCACAGCACATATGCAGTTTACAGTGGTATCAGGTTTACTGCTTGACTTGGGTCCTCGGTTTCAGACAGAGCTCGACAAAAGCAGGATTCTCATTTCTAACCAGTGACCGTAGATTTTTTCAGGTGAAATGACAACTGTTACAGGTAGATTTTATTAGCTGTAGCTTGAAAGCCAATGAAGCTAACACTGCCTTCATGAGTTGGTTGAAGACAGTCTCTGCCTGACGAATTATATTAATGTTTCCAGATTACTTGTGTTATCATTAGAAAGGGGTCATACATGCTACATACATGGTCTAATGCCAAAAGAGTGTGGCTAAAACTACATATCCCAGGTAAAAAGTCAGCATCCTCCTGCTAGGGGTGTAAGAAAATATTGATCCACATGAGTACTGTAATATTTTGTTTTGTGTCTCTGTAATGATTCTTCAAAATGCTGTTTTGATTTTTAATCAAGCTCTTAAAAAACAAACAGCCCGCCGGCTGACCTGGCCGCTCAGTTTTACAGTTAGACTGAAGGTAATGGCATCATATGAGACTGGAAAACCTAAGTAATCCATCGGTACCAACCATGTCATATAGCTGGACTAGCTTCAATGATGCTCCAAAATTTGGTGATGGCATGGCCGTTTTTCAAAGGGGTCCGTTGACCTCTGACCTCCAGATGTGTGGATGTAAATGGGTTCTCTGGGTCCCCACCAGTCTCCCTTTACAGACATGCCCACTTTCTGATAATAACATGCACTTTGGGGCAAAAACCATGCAGTTTTTTACATGCAGTATAAATGCTATTTTTGCCTGTTCTGAAATGTATTGTGTGTATTTCTGGTGTGTTCTTTATACTTTAAGTTAGATTTTAAAATCCCAATGTTTTGCAGTATATTGAATGGTGTCATAATCTTTTATCAGATTGTTGCCAGGACACAGCCCTACTGCTTACACATGTTAGATTTTGACCCTGGGAATCATAAGCAGACCTGTCCCAGAGGACCAGAGAGGTCTTGAACATAGCTGCAGATCAGATATCTACTTTAGCCCGAAACCGTTCAGTAAAGATTATTTGACACGCAGGACGCCAGTGCAAAGACCTGAGAAGTGGACTCATGTATTCCACTCTCTTGGTCTTAGTGAGGGTTTAGCAGCAGTTTTCTGAGATGCAGCTGTTTGACTGACGTCTTAGAGAGACGTGTGAAGACACAGTTACAGTAGTTGAGCCTATTAAAGATAAGCCATGGACAGGTTTTCCTAAATCCTACTAATATAAGGACTTTAATTCTTGATATATTCTCACAGTTACTTGACAGCTTGATGATATTGTCTTGTAAATCTGAGCACCGTTCACATAATTATGGCCGGATGTTTTGTTTTCCACAGTCTGAGCTAGTGGGAGATGGAGCCTTGGGGAACTCAGTGTCACTTTTGTTCACTCAGATGTGGAATTACTCATCAGCACAAAGCAGCCTGAGTCCTGCAAGAGATTCAAAAGTTATGCCCACTTTTCCAGAACAAATGGGTCATTTTAACTTTTAAAGCTGAAGCAGGCGATATTGGAGCAAATATGACTTAAAAAAATATTTTTATGAAACGGTCACTATAGTACCTTTCTGTCCTCTGATGCTTCTAATGGCTTGTTGAGATCTGTCGAGGAAATGCCAAGCACCGCCCACCAGCCGGAGCACAGCCAATAGGAACGCTCTCTGTCTGAAATGACCTGTAATTGGTCAGTCTTCTGTCATGGGTTAGATTTTTTTGAATCCTGAACAGCCATGAGGAGGTGCTGAAATCTGGTTTTGTCGCAATACACTTGAACTACAATATGCTGAAGTGTTATGATGGAATTTTTGCCCAATGATGCCAAAAAACTGTTTCGTACTGAAGCTTTAATCCACAGTTTGGGGAGCATTTGAATCATAAAACAAAGACCAGATGGTCTTGTTTGGGGTTTGGGGCAAAAACCATTTGAATGCAGTATAAATGTTTTATTTTCACCACTTCTCAGATGGTGAATTTGAATGTTTCAGCATACTGGGGTTCCTAAACAGTCTTAGAATCACATGAACTGGGTCTCACTGTGAAGCTGAGACTCTTGTGGGTTCAATGAGTCCAATTGTACTCATGTGTGATGATTTTAGACCCCATACTAGCCATTTCACTGAGTGACTTTTTTTTACTCATTTTATAGAAACGGTGTCTTTATGCTATGGCAGTTTTCCTAAAACTAAATTTGAAGAAGTTTGCAGTATATGGCCTTCCTTACAATATCACGATATATTGAATCATGAGCCCGGTATTATGATACGTAACGTTTTGCCAAGTTCTTCCCTTCTATGGTACATGATGCATGTAGATAATGCAAATAATGAAACAGCGTTGTTCTAGAGCTGGTTTGTCCGATTATAAGTATGATGAGGATCAGTTATTTCATTCAAACACAACCTGGTTTGGCTGCTTAGCTTATATATTTGTATTTTTAAACAGTATGTTCTTCCAGGATGAGGACTAACAAGCATTTTGTCACCACTAGCTGTGGTGGGATTATTAGACCTCTCAAACAGCCCCATTAACTTGGGAATGTAGAGAATGTAGAGAGCTCGACGGGCCAGCTGTGGCGAGTTATGCTTGCTAAGCTATCAAGTCAAGTCAAACTTTATTTATAAAGTATGTTTCAAACAACCATAAGTGACCAAAGTGCTGAACATGTACATCATTTAAAAGAAATGAATAGAAAGCAAGCAACAATAAGAACAGAGAGAAAACAATAGAGTTGCAGATAAAGGTGATCAATCGAAGAGGGCAGTCTTGAACAGCGACGTAAATGATTCTGTGGTCCGAGCAGTTTTAATTTGAAAAGGTAAGCTGTTCCAGAGGAGGGGCAGCCGCCGCAAAGCCGCCTGTTTTTGAGTTTAGTTCTGGGGACATACAGGAGCATCAGTGCTTAAAAAAAATCAACTCAGAAACAGGAAGCCAGTGGAGGGAGGCCAACACTGGTGGTACGTGAGCACGTTTTAATTTTCCAGTGAGAGGGCGAGCAGCTGCATCTTGTACTAACAGCAGCCGACGAAGAGTCTAATGAGAGGTGATGGATGGATGGATAACGCTCTGGAGATCCCTGGGAGACAGATAGGCCTTTACCTTTACTAAGAGTCTTAACTGGAAAAAGTGCTGTTTTTTTACAACTGGGCTAATTTGTTTCTCAGAGTGAAGGTGCTCATGGTACCCATGAGTCTCCCCTTTAACAAAAGGTCATCCAATAGGTCAGCTCGTCCAAACATAATGATCCCAGTCTGATTGTCATTAAGATCAAGGCTAGCCAAGCTATGATTGGACAATTGCTGTACACAACACAACAGCAACATTGAGAAGAAGTGTCATGGGTAATATTGTTCCTTCAAACTCATTGTGATTCCCCATTTCCCCGAACATCCCGTCAGCCACCAGCTGATCATTAAATTCTCTCCACTTTGTCAATATCCCCTCTCCATCCTACCATCTTTATCCCTCACCCTCCCTCCTCTTTCTGTTTTCTCCTCCCTGACAACTCCTTCTCCTCATCTCGCTCATCTCCCTCTCCTCCTCTGCAGCGTGTCCCGACGGGGAGCAGTGGAGGAGCAGCGTGTCGGAGGAGGTCCCGCTGTGCGAGCGGAGCTGCCGGGACATTTACTCCCACTCTCCCGTCCACTGCAGCCAGCCGGCCGACGGCTGCGTGTGTCGGGAGGGGCTGTACCGCAACACTGGGGGAGTTTGTGTCATCCCAGCGCTCTGCCCCTGCCATGACCACGGCATCCTGCGGGAGGTACACACTCATATACACACTGGCCTACACCCAAAGCACACAGACATCTGCTGCCCGGCCAACCTGGCAGCTTGTACCCATTGTATCTGCCTCATTGTGAGGTGCTTCTGAACCTTACCAGTAGTGTGGTGTTTATGTTCCCTCCAATTCGTTCTCATTGTGTTATTTACTCATAAAGAAGAGCCTATTAGAAGATGAGTGACATGCCCCGCGGGCCACATTACACCACAGTGCCTCTCCAGCCCTCAGCTTCATCAATTATGGAGGAAGTGCCGTGGAAAGCCGGCACTGGGACCGCAACTGGGCAAGCCTGCCAGGAATTATTTATGAAGGAGGGGATATTATAGGATTATAAGAATTAATCATACACTGACAAGGGGTCACACCCCCCTCTTGATCTTTCTTCTTCGGGCCTCTCATTCTCTCTTTGTTTCTTTCTCTCCTCTCCCATACCTCTGCTTTATCTCTCTAGACCCTCTTCTGCTTTCATTACAGGATTCATATTCAATATCTCTCTTTCTCCATCCTTTTTCTTTTTATACCCATTCTCCTTCCATCTTCCTCTTTCTTTCCCTTCCTTCATCTCCTCCTCTCAGTCGTTCTCCCTATCTGTCTCTTTCTTTCTGTCTGTGCTGTTTGTCTCTCTCTGTTTTTCAGCTGGAGATGACTAATGTCCATAAAGACCCTCTAGAGTTTTCTATTTAACTTCCTCACGGCTATTACACCAAAATGCTCGATATGAGCCACAAAGGCACTCCCTTGTTGGTGCCTTCGTTCGAGTAAAAACATAACAAATATATAATGTAGTCTTTATTATGTGTTGTTATAATTACAGCATCATAACGGGCCTCCATAACCTAAATTATGCACAAGGGTGCAGCCAGAGCTTCAGTGGATTAACTGTAGAAATAGATCCTGAGCTACGACCAGTTGCACTTTATCAAACTTGCACTGACTAACTCACCGTAAAGAGTGCATGAGGCATCATTACCTGCATCTCTAAAGGCTAGAGAGTCAATCTAAATATTGTGTGTGTGTGTGTGTGTGTGTGTGTGTGTGTGTGTGTGAGCCAGGCAGGATCAGAGTGGGAGGACGACTGTCTGTCATGTCGCTGTGTGAACGGGGAAAAACTGTGCCAGTTAAGATGTCCGCCGCTCCACTGTGATGAGGTGAGACACACACTGACACTCTAAACTGGCATCTGTCTGATCGTGTATTTGTACTTAGATTAATTTAAGTGGGAATGTCTGTTTGTGGCTTGTCTTAAATACCACACAAAAATCAAGAAACTGTATTGAATGAAGGCAGAAATCCTGTGAATGTTGCGTTACAGATCTCAGAGGGATGGCTACCTCAGTAAGAGCAGTTAAACAAAATCTCTACCAGCTGATAAATGGTGTCATATATCATTTTTGGACAAACTTAAAGGGACAGTTCAGCCCAAAATGAAAAATACCTATTTTTCTCTTATCTGTAGTGCTGTTTATCAGTCTAGATTGTTTTAGTGTGAGTGTTGGAGATATGTCTTCTCTCCAGTATGATGGAACTAGATGGTACTCGGCTTATGGTGCTCAAAGCACCAAAAACAGTACATTCAAAAAACTCAACAGCAGTGTCTCTTTCCAGAACTGTAGACCTACTTGGGATAATCCACAGACCTACATACTGTAGAGTCGAGACAGTGACCACAGACAGATGTAACCATTAATGGGCTGTCTGTAGTGGGTCGTCCTTTAACCACAGGGTTGGTGGTTCGATCCCTGGTTCCTACTGTCTGCATGTTGAAGTGTCCTTGACCGAGACACTGAAGCCAAAGTTGCTCTCCGGGTGCTTTACCGCTTTAACCCATCCTTTCCTCCTAAGGGGTTAAATGCAAAGGTCGAATTTCATGTATGTACCTGTTATATGACATTTCAATGAAGTTTAAGTTTTAATGGCTTCCTCCTTGGCTGAGCTGTAACATTAGCTGGCTCAGTGGTGCGAGGTGAGCTAGCAGTATCGAGTATAGACAAAGACCATATATTGATAAGAAGTGAAGTGTCAGTTATCTGACCGGCAGCAGAACTACGCCTCCGCCGTTTTAGGCTGAAAGCGACTACCGGACGTCAGAAAAACTACTCTAAATATGCATTGCATGCTATTATAACTGTTTACTTATTTTTTCAGTAAACTTTTTGCCTGACTGCTTCCCAGAGGAGCATAAAGTGACAGATGGACATAAACTCTGGATTCAGCTGTTAATTGTTATCAGCTATTGAAGGTTAATTTTCCATGATGATTTAAATGAGGGCTATTTAAGTCTTCCTACTGGGAAGTTGATTTGCCTAAAAAAACGCTCCTCTAATTTACAGACGTCTCTTTACACATCCATGTCCACAGACTCACGGTTCGCTTCGGTTCAAAATGGTGGCAGCGCTACCGCAGCGCCATCTAGTGGCTGCTGTCAAAAAATAAGTTTTGTCTCTGTTGTTGGGTAGAAAGAAAATAGTTCCTACATGCAACTGCTCATAACAAGGTCTGTGGATTATCTTGATTTCTGGAAAGAGACGCTGCTGTTTAGTGTTTCAGGTACCACAAGCCAACTGCCCTCTTTGCTATCTGAGAGGGGAGCATAGTGAACTATAATAACCGCCTCTCTGTTTCCATCGTTGCAAAGTAGATCCCTCTCACAGGTGCACCACTTGCACAGAGATTTGAAACCAGGCATCTTTCAAATCACAGATGCTTTTGTAGAAAATGAGGCCAGTAGATCCCAACTGTTTTTTACGTATTAGGGAATATTATTTAATTCCCTTCATGGGCCTTTTCTTGTGATCCCTGGCCGCAAGATTGGGAGCTGAACTGATCTAACAGCTGCGTGAGTGTAATAATAATAATAACAGTAATAACAGCAGAATCATCGCCCAGTTGGTGGAATGCTGATGGTTCAAAAGTGAGCTGAAATCACGGACATATTAACATGAGCAAACATACACAATCAAACCCACACAAGTATGTGGACACCTGCACAAAGTACAGTACTAAACTCCAGATTTGTGTAGCTAAGAGCTGTGTTTGTTGTCCCAGCGATTTGCCGTCCTGCAGGGGTGTGTTCACCTCCTGCATCCAAATCCAGGTAGAAGACAGATAGAGTTTCACATACAGAGGCATGATCACTCTCCCAGACGAACACATCAGTCCACTCTTACCCCGGGGTGGTACAGTTCACACGGCTCTGTCGGTCACAAACATCTCAATTACTCTGAGCGAGGGAGTAAAATGCTCTGCTCCCTCAAGACTGTGTGGGTTGTTCTCTGCAAGTCACCAGCTGAAGTAGATCAATACCTGGCTGTCCGATCCTCCCACAAGCCTGCACTTTGTCCTATACCATGCCCTTCTACCTCCCATGAAACACTGAAACCTGCTCTCCTGTCTGCAAAGTACAGTGTCTTCTATAGATTTTTAAATATTCAGCAATTAATTTTTCTTGCAGCAACATCCTGCCGATGGTTTGGGTATTTGGATCATCATACATGAGGAATTCTGGGTACTTGTGCATGCTTGTCATTGCTAGTGACATCACAAAAATAGCTGCCTTCATTTTGCACATAATGCTCAATCATACGCATACTGTGTGAGTGGATAACAGCTGGTCATCTCGCAGAAGACGGCGAGCTCAGCGGTCAATTATGTATGCGCTCTGTACGACTGGAGGCAGATGAAGAAAAAATGAAGTCCATATAAAATATGAATACATTTTGAGACAGGTGGGACTTTTGGTACCACATACAGATTCTGTCCAGTCCTGCTTCAGGTAGAAACAGAGGACAAGGTCACGACAATGTTAAACTAAACATCGTCTGTGGCGACCCACTGAGGCTGCAACGCTACAACGCTGTGTCTCATTTAAAGGGGATTAGGGTGAATGAATGAACTCTAACAACTCTAACAAGAACAAGAGTCTACGGGCTCACAAGCAGCTTGTTTTACCATTTACCATCATATTAGTTGCCATTGCAGTTGAGCATGTTAGCTAGCAATAGGTGCTAATTAGCGCTTAACAATTACTGCGCTACTGAGACTGGAAAATCAAACCAAAACCAACTACGTAGCTACATGGAGGGTGTAATTTGGCTGAACTGACCCTTTAAATATTGAGTGACAGCCAACAGACATTGGGAGAGTTGTTCATGTTGGGGAGAAAATTATTTCAATCCTCATGCATTTTTAATTTCAGAAACAACATGACGGCAGCCTCAGTGGGAAGCCACAAACTAACATGGGGAGTGTTCTCATGTGGTTGCTTCTCCCTCTTCCACTTCATGTCTTTCCTTTCTATTTCTGTCAGATGCACAACTGAATGAAATCCATGTTTTGTAGAAAAACTCAAACTTTCAAGGACGACAAAAAGGGGTTCATTTTATGAGGCTTTTTGTTCTTCTTTCACTGATTCTCTTGTCTTAAAATCTGGTTAGATAAAAAGTAAAACTATCTGCAGAGGTAGGTGAGAATTTTTTGTTTGTGTGTCATTTGGCTGAACTAGCCCTTTAAAGAGAAGGCAACATACTAATGGTCTTCATTTTCAAAGATCTTCTCTCCGTGGTGATGAAGTAGAGAAAAGTCACAGTCAGAAAGTCAGCTGTTTGGACACAGTAAGCTGAATCTATATCTTCAGCACACCAGGGCCGTATAAAGGCCGGGGTAAAAATACATTCTGCTGACATCCAGGACTTTAAAGGAGAGGTTGATTGCTCAGTGAGCTCCACAAAGTAAGCAGTCTGCCGGATGTTTCACCTGTGGCGAACACCGGTCTGTATGCCGCTGTGTCTGGACTCAGTCACGGACTATTTCTCCTCCACCTGGCTGCACTAAGCTAAGTTATGCCTCGGTAAAAGCACTCCTTATTCCCGCCAATATGAAAAGGTCATTTCATGCGCGGTGCTCCCTCTCCTGACAGGCTGAGAGTTGGTTAGTGACGGTGCACTCTGTTATTTATGACTCGATGTACTGTTGAGCACAAAATGAAATCTCCCAACACGCCTCCGCCGCTCTGCTGGGAGGCTCTTCTTCCTTCAAGGTGAAGGATTAAAGCGTCTGTTATCATAAAAGCTGAGGAGGCTTTTGTCTCAAACACTCCTCTTATTTCTTTTTCCTCCACCAGAAACATTAATAGAGTTCTTATTTCTATCTCACAACTTGTAGACGAAACAAATTTGACTCCCCTGTACTTTAAATGCCAAGTGGCCTTTCCTTTGAAATAACCAGCAATCTACTTTTCACACCATTTCTCCTCCACACACAGACGCACAAACATGTCCAGTCTCTTAACTTACCGGACTTAAAATGGTCGTCTTTGTGACCTCCCACCCTTTAAGTGAGTGGGCTCCCTCGTCCCTCCGTCCCCGAGGGAAGGCTGGCGGCGGTGCAGAGTGGGAGGACAAGTCCTCGGGGTGAACCGTTAAGAGAGGCGTGTGTGTGTTACAGAAATTTTATAGATGGATGAAGTTTCCGGGGTGAGCTGAGGCTGGTGTTGATGGGGGTGCTGAAGCCTGCTGTCAGACTGTGTGTGTGTGTGTGTGTGTGTGTGTGTGTGTGTGTGTGTGTGTGTGTGTGTGTGTGTGTGTGCGACTGCATGCTAACAGCAGCTATTCTCAGACAGACACCACGGGACACCCTGCTTTTCTCTGGACTCTTCTGAATCTTTCTCTCACATCCTTTGTGTCCTTATGTCACTTTTTCACTATCTTGCTATTTTTGGTCTTTATGTCTCACTTTTTGCCTTTTTTATTTCTGGTTTTATTTCCCATCTTCATGCTGGATCTCAACCCAGTGTCGCAGTGTCTTTGGTGCATCACCTGGTTTTCTTCTAGCGCCACCATGAGGTTTACCATGAAATTCACCAAGTTGAATTTAAATAAAACAGGAAGGCACACGAAGAATCATAGAACAATCATACCTGTTTATCCTTTTTTTTAGCTGTTTTCCAAGAGCACTCAACACGTTTTTGATCTATGAGTACACAGAGCAACCAGTTATCTCTCTCCATGAATTTTAATAACTTTTCCTCAAACACAGGGGTGGTAAACTTATGACTCAAGGGCCAGAACCAAAGAGACTAATCCAGCCTACTCTATAGCACATAGAAGTCATTCATTCCAGTTTGTCAACAAAATGCACCACTATCCCTATTGGTCCACTTTGGGTGGCGCGGTGCTAATATTAGTAACAAGCCCTGTGCTGGATACGATATTCTGTATCTCATGTGCTCACGTACAGGCTGTGTGACACACTGTCAGGCATTTCCCAAGAAAAATGAAGCAGTTCCTGTTTCTTGACAGAGGTAAATGGGAAGCCTGTGTGCTTGGTGTGTTCACGGCACCTTGCGGTGCATAAGGAATATAATATTCTGAGCCAACATCAGACATCATGATGAAAAACACAAGAACTTGCAAGGACAACTGAGAACAGAGGAGATAAATGAGTTGTTGGCAGGTTTGAGGAAACAGCCGTCTGTTTTTAGCTGTAGCTGAGAGACCAGCAAGACATTTCAGCCAATGGATTTTTCATTAATTGTGATTAAATGTTTTCAGTATTTACAGTTCTTTACACTGAAAGACGCTTGGACATGTTTGGAGGTGTTAAGTTATTATGCAGTGGTCTGACTGGTCCAGCCCACCTGAGATCAAACTGGGCTGTATGTTGCCCATGAACTAAAATGAGTTCGACCTCTGATCTAGCGCCACCTTCAGGTCAAATTTCAATGTGTTCAGTACACTACATCTCCCAGCAGGGCTGCATGGTGGTGCAGTGGTTAGCACTCTCGTCTCACAGCAAGAAGGTCGCAGGTTTGAATCCGGCTTGGGGCTCTTCTGTGTGGAGTTTGCATGTTCTCCCCGTGTCAGTGTGGGTTTTCTCCGGGTACTCCGGCTTCCTCCCACAGTCCAAAGACATGCTGTTTAGGTTAATTGATGACTCTAAATTGTCCGTAGGTGTGGATGGCTGTGTGTCTGTCTCTATGTGCCCTGCGATGGACTGGCGACGTGTCCAGGTGAACCCCGCCTTCAGCCAATGCCAGCTGGGATCAGCTCCAGCCCCCCCGCGACCCCTAACAGGATAAGCGGTTGACGATGGATGGACATTCCCCAGCAGCCTCGGCTGTACTTTGTGTTTAGTGTGAATGTTAGCATATTAGCATGTTAGCTCTATGCTAAACTAAGATAGTGAGCACAGTAAACACCAGGATGTCAGCATTGGCACTATGTGCAGCCTCACAAAGCTGCTAGCATGGCTGTTGGGAATGTAACGCTATTTTCTTTCTTTGTTCTTTCACTTTTTAGATGATTATTGACATAAATAATATTTTGGGGTGTGTTTTCTGCATTGTCTTCATATTATATTTCTGTCTGTTTTCATTGAGACCGATCAGAAGAGTGTTAATGTTATGTGGTGTTATCTGTCTCAGGGGGAGGTCAAGGTGGAGGAGCCAGGCAGCTGCTGTCCAGTCTGTAGAAAGCAGTTTCCAGGTTAGTACAGCACACAGTGAGCAGGAAAACACATCTCAGAAGGTGTTCAGCAGCCGTTGTCATGTCACCATATGCTGTGCCTTGTTTGGTGTGGAACAACTGAAATACTACTTGTTGTAAAACATGGAAATCTCAAACAAACATACAAAATCACAATGCTTCCTGTTATTCCACGTCATGACCTCCAAACCACTTCGCTGGATTTGAATGTTCCATAGTTAATTATATAGGAGGCTAAAAACTGCAGTGCCCAATTAGTGAGAGATTACATTGCTTAACCTACATTGGGGCTTTAATCTGTCTCCCAGTGGAGGAAATGTCACATGTTGTGAGGGAGCATGGCAATGTCACCATGCTCTCTCTTTCTCTGTCTCTCTTCCATTGTCTCTTTCCTCATATTTTTTCATGCAAAAATGATGGTTTCTAATAATCTCCTTCTCCTACCCCCTTTTTGTTCTGTCCAATCTCATTTTGCCCCTTTTTCCTGCCGCTGCTCTGCGTTTCCTTCAGGCGAGCCCGTGTCCGAGTGTCGGCGCTATGTGCAGGTTAGGAACATCACCAAGGGAGACTGTTGGCTTGACAACGTGGAGGTCAGCTTCTGCAGGGGACGCTGTCTGTCCAGGACTGATGTCATCCTGGAGGTAGGAAGATTTTCTTTGAACATCAGGCGAATGTGAGGAGTATTGACTTCAACATGAGTGACAGCTGATAGCACGATAAAGATCAATATAGGGACCCGAAGTAGAGCAGAAAAAAAGCTGTTGGTTAGAATTGTTTGCAAACTGCCCATCAGGGCTGCACAGTTAAATCTGTATAATTATATACAGCAACATAAGCCCATAAAGTTAGGGATGTCTGCAGTATTCATTTAATTAGGAGTGCCTTATGTTATAAACATGTGGATAGTGCCACAAAAAGCTGTACAACAATTTTCTCGCTTTATATCCTAACAAAGCCACAAACCACTGAAACATTTTTCACAATATGCAAGAAAATAATCAGGATTATCACTGAGCAGCCAAATTGTCCATCTGTTTTCCTCCCGACGACGGACCCAGCATCAGGGTTTTAAGACTGTTTTTGCAAAATAAAATGAAGTGAAATGTGTGTCGTCATGTAGCTGCTCACACCTGCTATAATCTCACTTCTTCATAGATGAATCGTATCTCCAAATGTGGAGGATAAAAAGCAGATTATTTGATCATTTTACCTTCTGTCAGCTTTTAAAAACACAGTTCATATGAAAGCAGGTAAACAAAATACATAATTCAGTAGAGTCTCCAGTGGTCTAAATATAGCTGTTTTCAGTAGGAGTCTTGTGTAGGGGTCACGTGTAGCGTCTGTTAGTGATTTTATCTGTTTCTCCGCTGCCTTCGCTCGTTGTCTGTTTCTTCCTTGTAAGACAGCAACCCCATCACCTCATCACCATGGTGACTTTGTTCTTTCTTGGCATCCATACATGAAGGTAAAAATAGAGTCAGTCAGATTAGCAAAAATAAACATCAGCTCAGCCAAATGTGTCATTGCCTCCCGTTACTGTGGCAACCAGGGATGGTAACCAGTGACTAGGCAGCGCAGAGAAGTTCCCTTTTCATTGATCAGCAGGACTGGAGGCAGCAGGGATGCACTCACAGGCAGCACAAGCTCCTTCCCACCATCAGCTGAAGTTTTAAATGCATGCAGGCACACATATGCACACTGTGGACTTCCCAGTTTGTGTGAAGCACTAATAACGATCTCACAAAGAGGTGAGAGGTGGTTTTGATCCTGGACTCTTCTTCCCTCTCACATACTTCTCCACCTATTATCTGTCACTCTCTACCACACATTGTACTTTTCCTCTGTTGGTCTTCGCCTGCACTAATTGGACACATGAGAACAACTTCCACTCAGTTACTTTCTGTCATGCAGAACATCAAGGCTGTTTTTTACAAAAAAAAAAAAAAAAAAGCCAAATTATCACCTAACTCCTAGTGCTGCGCTTGAATGGTGCTAGGGCTGTCAATCGATTAAAATATTTAATTAAAATAAATGATTGTCCATAGTTAATTGTGATGAAGCCCAAAATAATAGCACATTTTTGTACTGGGTCAAAATGTACCTTAAAGGAAGATTTGCCATGTATTTAATACTCTTATCAACATGGGAGTGGGTCAGTATGCTGCTTTATATAAACTATATATACAGCTGTCAGTGTGTCAGAGTGCTGACTTGACTAGGACTTGATCCAGACTGACTGGGACTATCATAAAGTGGGCATGTCTGTAAAGGGGAGACTGGTGGGGACCCAGAGAACCCATTTACATCCACACATCTGGAGGTCAGAGGTCAACGGACCCCTTTAAAAATGGACATGACAGTTTTTCTTTGCCAAAATTTAACGTTAAATTGTGTGTTATTTAGGCTTTTTCACAGTAAGCTAGTGTGAACACTGAGCCCACTGCGAGCTAAACTAATGAGTGGCGTTAAAACGAATTAGCCTCATTGCGTAAAATTTGACAGCCCTATTATTATTATTATTATTATTATTATTATTCATAATAACACAATATCAGCAAAATGATTTGAGGTCTACAGTCTGTCAGTATTTTGTCAGTAAAGAGCTTAAAGGTGCAGTGTGTAGGATGTGTCAGCATCTAGTGGTGCGAACACGGTGACTGTCTCTGTGAAGAGGACCTGCTCACTATATATGACTCTTATTATACACCTAAGAAAACATACTTATTAATATTATATACCGTTTCTGCCAATAGAGTCCCCTAAATGCTACACACTGGCCCTTCAAAGCTGCACATATCAATCATTTTATATTTAATAATGGGTAATATGACTAATGTAAAAGTTGTAGCAAACAGTGATGAACCCACAGATGATGATCAACTATCACTGCACTTCCCCTCAGCTCTGTGAAGCGTTTTAGCATCTTTCAGCTCATTGTTTTGAGCTGCAGCTTTAATGCTTTAATGGTCGACTCTGCTCTCAGCAGCATTACGTCCAGCTGCAGCAGACAGATGTTTTCAGTGAAAAGGCCCACTGTAATGTTGCTAATGTTGCTCTGTGTCTACTGGATGTACATGTACTGTGAGCAACCCTTTGCTAAAACATTTGTCATAACTTTATATGGTGGTAACATGTCAGTGCGTGTTCACGGCTTCTTCCACTGGCCCCCAAGTGGCACAAAATGCCGGACATTCATGTGGAGTCGTGTTTCTGGCCACCTGGTGATTAATTCCCACATTCACTCTCATTCCAGCTTTGTTATGGTGTCAACCAACTCCTGAAATATTTCAGCTTTAGCTGCTAATTGTGTGACTATGTTTATCGGCTGCCTGCCGTTTGATTATGGGCGGTGTACAGCGGGCTTATCGGAGCTCATTTGCTTAAGACAGCTGGCTGAAAATGAGATTTATGAGAACCGAGTTCTGTTTGGACAATGAAACCAATTAGCTCCAAAGCTCTGGAGCGTAGTTGGACGATGACTCTCTGTGTCTTCATCAGTGTGAGCGACACACTACACACTACGCATCTTGATATGAACATTCATTCAACTAAGGTCTGATGAGATTTTCTTGTGTGCTGATGTGTCGTAGATATATTTTCCTGTATACTGAGGTGATATTTTTCCTCAGTACTGTATAGTGTACTCCACACTGTCTCATTAGGGGGTTCTCGTTTCTCCACCTGCCTCCTCTTTCCTCCTTTTTTCCTCTCTTCCTGAACTTCTCACTCCTTAATATAATTTTCTTCTGAAATTCTCTCCTCCTCTAATTTCACTCTTTCCTCATCATATTATCTTCTCCTAATTGGCTGCCTCCTCCTCACCCCTCTGGCTCTCCTTTCCCTTCTTCTCCTCCCTCCTCCTCCTGTACAGGAGCCCTACCTGCAGTCGGTTTGTGAGTGCTGTAGTTACCGTTTGGACCCTGACACCCCGGTCCGGTTCCTCAGCCTGCAGTGTGAGAGCGGAGAGAGCGAGCCGGTCGTCCTGCCCATCATCCACAGCTGCGAGTGCACCAGCTGCCAAGGTGGGGAATAATCAATGTGGCCCGGATGGATTTGCATGTCCTTCTCTCATGTCAGTGTGAGAACCCAGAGTTTGAATATATGGAAACGTATTTGCACACTCCAGGCTCCCAGCAGACTCTGAGGAAAGGCAGGGAGTGTTCCTCATGTTCCCAACAGCAAAAGTCAGCGGATTTGATTGAAAAATATAGTGTATATATTTTGATAACTGCATGATAACATGATAACTGCATTTTACTGGTAGTGTACGAAAAGAGAAAACAACTATCAAAGAGCTAAATCACATCAGGACAGAGCTGCCTGACTGACCTGGTCTTTGAATGTGGCCTAAATAAGGCAGACTAACATCACGTGAGCCACAAAACAGGATTCTTGTCATTCTCATGCACCTTAAGTGAAGAAGCCTTATTGTCATATTATATAAGAATAAAACGAAATTGAATGAATGATAACATATTCTCTAATTTCATTGTATGCAATACAATGACAATAAAGGCCATTCATTTTTATTTTGAAATATCAGTAACATGGTTAATCATTCAGCACCATCCTTGTGGCTAGCATGCTGGCTCATTTAAAGCTGATAGACCACCTTAAACATGTTAGTACTGTTCAATGAAACCTGACAAAATCTCATAAATCAGATTAAAGGTACTCAGTCTTATTTTTCAATATGTTGTACTGGTGTTGTTTTTATTATAGAGCCTTTTTTTTCCTTGTATACACTGTTGATTAGGGGCTGTCAATCTATTAAAATAGTTAATCAGGATTAATCGCACATTAATCACAGGTTTCGGAGTTTTTTAATCTCCTTCATGACCGGCTGACATGGTTGGTGCCAGTGGATTCCTCAGGTTTTCTAGTTTCATATGCTACCAGTATCTTCTCTCTAGCTTTATAACTGAGTCTGTTACCACCTAAAACCGGAAGCTGGGTTAATGCATTAAAGAAATTTGTGGCGTTGAAATGAAATTGAAATGAATTTGTATTAATGTGTTATTATCACGTTAACTCAGACAGCCCTAATGTTGATATATTTAATGAAATTATAATTTTCTGGTGGCTGCATGGTCCAGTGTTGGAACCCAACACTGAAAGTTTGACCCCATAGAAGGCAGCTCAGTGACACTCAACCATCATGTTTGTCTTTTTCTCTTTCAATACTATTTCTCTGTCACTCTCCATTATCGCCAGGCTGACACACACACACACACACACACACACACACACACACACACACACACACACTTCACTAATCCGACAGAAACATACGTTTGCCTTTGCTCACCATGAATAATTCAATCAAGGGTCCCACCTCTGAAGCAATTATGTGCTAATCCATTCATCAACGTGGCTGATTGCGTTAGCTAATTGGATGTAGCCACATACGAGTCAGAACATCCCCCCAGCTCACGTTCCCCTCGCAGCGCTATTTGGTTTTGGTCGTTACGGCGATCAATCTCTGATAGCGGTTCGCCGCTCACACACACACACACACACACACACACACACACACTTACACATAGTAGCTGCCACTCCAGGCCTCATCTGACGCTCTGTCTTCTGACTGACACACACATACAGTATCACACACACTAGACCACTTGCATGGACCACGTTTGTCAACCACTGTCATGATGCCATCTGTTTCTCTGTTTCTCTTCCTCACAGGAGGTGACCTGTCCAGACGCTGAGCGAGTGTGTTGAGTGTGTGTGTGAGCTGAGTGTGTTGAGTGTGTGTGTGAGCTGAGTGTGTGTGCGTGCGTGAATGTGTGAGGAAGAGCAGGATTACGAAGTATGAACGGCAAGCCAAGTGAGAGCGCCACCCTGAGAGCCAGCGGGGTGATGGATGGAGAATTAAGGGAGGGACAGATCGATGGATGGATGGATGGATGGGTGGATGGATGGATGGATGGGTGGATGGATGGGTGGAGAACTGAGACCCTACTGATGTACACATTGTTCTGTAGTTCCACTTCTGAAACTTTAATGTTTATTCTCCGACCTGTACAGCCTTTTTCTACTGTATATTTATAGTAATATTAAAGGACCTAAGATACAATCCAAGTAAGACCTACTATGCATTCAAATATGTTTAAAGAACCTGTATATGTACCAGCAGTCTTCTTACATATTAGATGTTATTACATGTTGCAGTTCCAAAGGAATAAACATTTTCTATACATGGAGAATACTGTCGTCCATCTGCCTCATTTTCTTATCAATTGTTCCAAAAGTATCAATGCTTTTATTCCATCATATATATCTTGAAACAGCATATTCAGTAACTCCCCGTCCCTCTCATTCTCCTCATTTTCCCCCAACGTTCTCTCTAATTTTCAGTTTATTTCCATGTAAAACAGAAAAACAAGACATTATCAACAACTCTGACATGTAAAACGAGATGAAATGGTTCTTCAGAAAAACTGCTCTCAAAGTGTTTGAGATTTGTAAATTTCTCCACTGTGGGACAAATAAAGGAATATCTTATCTTATCTTATCTTATTTTAACCGCATACAAAGCACCAACTGTGTTTGGCTCGTCGCCTTTTTCCAGCACAGAGCAACAAGTAAAGTAGCTTCTCATAGCACATATCTGTAAATGTCCATAGTACTCCATTGCTCTCACATTAAGATCTGGGGGGTTTAGACGTAATAAGAACAGCTAATGTAGTAAGGTACTGTATATAATATAATATAAAAGTATAGTAAGTATATAGTACTAACTAATAAGTTGTAGTAATATAAGTTAAAGTAATATAAGTTTTAATTAACCTGTTGCAGAGATGTAAAGATAGATAAGCAGCCACAACTTAGTCTGAATTGTCTGAATACAATAAATCCGTTTCTGTAATGTCATTATGATAGTATTACCCCAAATATAATGAAATAGATAATCAATTCATTGATTTTTCTTGTGGAATTGCAAAACTGCTACACAAACAGCTGTCTATTAATGGAGCGTCTCTACCATCTAATCCAGTATAGAATAATCCATTTTTAACAGCAGGCAGTATAACACTGGCGAAGGGCATTTGTCATTTTAATATTGCCCAGATTGGACAGGTTAAAAGCAACGGTGATATTCTACCTTTTTATGAGCTGAAACTGCAGTTTGGACTTAGAGTTGAGATCTATCTTCAGACAATTCACTACAAGACTTCTACTGGTCTCAGTTATGTTATACAGAAGTTACTAAATCTCTCCTTTCCTGACAGCACTATCAATATTATATTGAAGCATTCAACATCTGTCACTAATCATACATAGGGTTTACAGTACACCACATAAGTTAAAAAAAGAAAGCAAATGCATCTGATTGTGGTGGCATGGCTGTGGTTGGACAGATTCACCCATCACCTACTGTCCAGTGGTCTCAGGTAATCAGTGTTTTACAAGTGCAAATGAATCATATTACTCAATGTCCTGTGTTATACATATTATGAAAACCAGTGGATAATACACAGGCAAGTCCTAC
This sequence comes from Pterois miles, assembly GCA_947000775.1. NCBI lineage: Eukaryota > Metazoa > Chordata > Actinopteri > Perciformes > Scorpaenidae > Pterois > Pterois miles. The sequence continues at coordinate 1,855,363 of CAMQGK010000586.1, read as the reverse complement.
ACAGTTTATTGTCACGCTAACATTTCTCTCTGTAAAGAGGACAATACTTATAAATTGGAAAACCTGTAAACTGGATCGCTTTAGTGATGTAACTGGCTGAAGACAACAGTATGATGGACTCTCATTAGGAAATACAAGAAATATAATCTGACTCTGAAATATGTATACATATTCATTGTAATGTGTGTCTCTATGATGTCTGTGAGTCCAATGTTGTCATTGTCTTATTTAAATTCAAAAAGCATCTGTGTCCAGCCTCACCATTTACAGCTAACCGGATAGAAACCAGGCGTTAATTAATTAATTAATACATTGTGATATTTTTTCTATGGTTTATTTTGTGCAAAATAAAGTTTCAAATATTTAAACAAATGCTTCCCTGGAAACGCTCTACTTCTTACACCAGGGGATGTTTCTGTTTCTGATGATGAGTTTAATTTGCTGCTGAACTGTTATTAATTATGAGAAGATGTCTTTCTAGCCAGGAGCTGTTTCACATCCTTTATTCAGACATGAATTCATTATTGTGCAGGTAAAATACATTCACAACTCCTTAAGCAACTAGAGTCAACTTTCTACCTCTCTTTGTGTGAGTGTGTGTGTGTGTGTGTGTGTGTGTGTGTGTGTGTGTGTGTGTGTGTTTGCCAGGCTGGGATCTGTCTCATCTATAACTAGAAGCTGTCAGCCTTTTTATTTTGCTCCTTCCCCTCCTTGTGTCCTCTGTCCTCCCCTCCTCTCCTCCTCTCCTCCTCCCCTCCTCCCTCTCTCTGTTCCTGACTAAATAAGGGAGTTGAGAGAGGAAGGCTGACCAGACGCCTCCTCTGCTTTCATCTTCTGCTGTAGTAAATACAGCTGGATGGAGTGAGAGCAGGAACCGATGCTTTTCTTTTAATTTATGCCAAAGTGTCACTTTTTGATAGATGGCTCCCGGAGCCACGTCCAACTGCAAGGCTGCAATTCATCATATCTAACTAATCATTAAAACACTGATCGCTGGGAAAAATGAATGCATTCATGTGCAGGTCATTTTGATGAATGCGTCCAGCGAGCAGCAGTGTTGCTTCAGGCCTGTATCTGACTGAGGTGAGACCAAAGCACGTTACTCAGTCAGGATTATTTGCTTGTATCTATAACAAATCTTCTGAAACACCCGACTTATCATGGACATAAAGGTAACACCCTGAAAAAGCATGATGTTGGTGGACATGCAGGAGGACAACTTTGTCTGCTGCTGCTTTCAAGTGCAGTCAGAAAGCAATATATCTGTAGCACATCTTTATGAGCGTTTGGATTCTTATAATATCTAGAACATTGGTTGCTTGATTACCTGAATAAAAATGAAAAAAACAAAACAAAAAACACTGTCTAGCTTACTGTTTTAATTAATATGTATATCTATACATGGATGCTGACTAAGTTAACCATTTTTACTTGATTTCCAAAATCAAACATCAGCCACTAAAAGCTGCTTTTGCTACAGTCTCTGCTTTGGTAATGTTTCCTGCCAAGTCTTTTATGTAATTTAATGGATAGATTTGTGATAACAATACATTAATGCAAATATAGTGTAATGCACCAATTTCTTTAACAAGTTAACACAATTGATGGTTTTTAATTAATGTTTTTAAAGTTTTAGTGGGCTCAGTCATAACATAAACATACTGGCATCAAATTAAATTAGAAAACCTAAAGGATCCACTGGTACCAACCACGTCATACTCGCTCGTCATGAAGGAGGTTTAATAACAATTTATGCTAAAGTTTGATCAGGGAAATCTCTCATGGCCGTTTTCAAAGGGGTCCGTTGACCTCTGACCTCCAGATGTGTGGATGTAAATGGGTTCTCTGGGTCCCCACCAGTCTCCCCTTTACAGACATGCCCACTTTCTGATAGTCCCAGTCAGTCTGGATCAAGTCCTAGTCAAGTCAGCACTCTGACACACTGACAGCTGTTGTTGCCTGTTGGGCAGCAGTTTGCCATGTTCTGATTGGAGCAGATTGTTGATGCTAAAGTCAGAACCTGGGAGGGTTTCTGGACAATATCTGCCATTGATTAGTGGTGTTAATTGATTTCCAATAATAAATGAACTACTTGATTAAAAGATTAAATATTTTGAGCGTTTGACAGCCCTTATATATAAATATAGAGTATAGTACAGTATATACTCTCAGCCTTCCTTATCCTTCTTTAAAACGCAGGTAATTAAAGCTGCTCAATCCATGTGCGCTCCGTATCAAATATCCGACAGTCCTTGAAGGCATCATGCCCAGCCTGACGGCAGGGGGGAACCCCGGCGGAGTGACGTAGCGGAGCTGAGCGGTGAATCCCCATCCAGCCCTGAAACACAGTGAAGCAGCATCAGCACCGAGCAGCTGCTCGGCGCGTTGAGCTGAAACTGATCCCGGAGCAGCGGAACAACACCAACGCTTTGCTTCGGCTCCTTCCTGAGGCGGGAAATGGTGTTTTTATACAGTCCAGAACAGCACGGGAGCAGACGGCGGGACGCGTGTGTCTCTCTAATGTGTCCCTCCCACACAGGAAGTCAGTAATGAAGCCTGAAGCCGAACACCTGTTAACAGCAGCCGCTGGCCGCAGATAACACGACGAACCTGCGCCGCGGCTCCATCTGACACCAGCTGCACCACTAATACTTCACAAATTACTTTTTAGGCCTGAGCCCCAAATTTAACAGATGAATAATTTGTTTAATACTATCTATCATTGATATGAGGACAACTACCAAGAGTCCCCGCGCCCTCCCTTTGGGAACCACGTGTAATTCAGACTGTTTTTATCAGGGATGAGGAGGGTTTGGTTGTCTGAGAGCGCATCTACTTCTTCGTCCAGCATAAGAAGTGTGAGCAGTTCCTGATGAGCAAAGGGTTAAAAGAGGCGCAGCTAGACGGCTGTGGAGCTGAAGTCATCCGGCAGAGCGCACAGCGAGGAGGAGGAAGAGGAGGAGGAGGAGGAGGAGAGATACACAGAACACCTCCAAAAACACACATCTAGGACGAGTGAAGCTGCGGATCCGCGCTCTGCCGCCCTCTCCATCCCCGGTGTGTTGCTCCCTTCGCCCCAAACAGTGAAACACAGATATCTAGAGGCAGAGAGAGCAGGTGGAAGGAAAGAGAAATAAAAAATACGCGCAACCCAACTATGGCTCCAACGACGCTCGTCGGGAAGCTCGACCAGCCTGCCTCCCAGCAGCGGGAGGGAGTGCAGGATGAGAGGTCCGCTGCGCTCCGCCGAGTGTGAGACCAGGAGGAAATATCACCTGACAGGCGGCCCTCCCCCCGGGGAACAGAAACGGACACCCTCGCTCCTCTCCTCAACCTGGAAACTGGAGGCTAAGGACGGCCCAGATCTGCCGTGCGCACAGAGCGCCTCCTCTCCACAACTCTCCTCTCCTCACTCTGTGTCGGAAAGCCACGAGGATCCGCCGTTTCTCTGACCAACTTGGCAAAACTTTGGCCCCCGGATTAACTGAACCTGCCAGCGTCAAGTCTCCATGCGGGAGGGAGCGCAGTGAGAAAGGCGCGCTCGGCTGCGGGTACTGGAAAGGAAGCGCATCGGTGTGATAGCATCAAAAGTCCTGCGAAGTCTCTCAAAGTCCAGGGGCCAAGATGCCGGTCCGGAGGGGCCATGTGGCTCCGCAGAACACCTTCCTGGACACCATCATCAGGAAATTCGACAGTCAAAGTAAGAGCATGGTTTCCTCACCTTCTGGGGGATCATTTATATAACCGCGCAGCCCATTTTCTTCCAGTAAGGCCCACTTTTAATAATTGATTTGTTGAAAAATTGTTTGAAACCTTAATGATGCAGGATTTCAGTTGATATTTTGTTTTCCAGATTTAGCCCCAATAATGTTTGCTAATGCATGTTTAATAGTCATGGTGCAGTGATGTTACAGCAGCGGAGGTTAGAACATGTGACAGCTCAACATGTCAGGTAAAATCACGAGTACATCATAATATTATGATAATATGATACTTAAGTTGGGTTTAATTACCACCACATTAATTTCTGATGAAAACATGAACAGCTTGTGTAGACTTGATCTACTGAAGTCTGTTATTTGTGGATGTGAACCCTGCAGCTGCAGCAGACATCTGTCATTCAGGAGTGCCTCTTCTGTGCAGTGAGCAATAAGTGTGTCATATTCAAAGGTTACACAGCAATCCAGTTTTGAAAAATCATATTCATTTTTCTTTCTACACATCCTCTCATGCTTTAAGTGTCTCATGCTGCCGCTGATTTTGTCAGAAAAAAGCAATCTGTAAAAAAAGGCGTGTGGATGTAAGATGGGATTCATACAGAAGCTATTTGACACCTCAGTGAACCTATTCCAATATGCACACTCACATATACAACTATTATACTATTTGTTTGCCATGAAAGAATAAAACAATATCCCCTCTATTAATCTACACCAAGCTATAAGCTACAAAAACAAACAATATATCCCAGCTACTAAATTTTTCATAGAGCCCAGGGGCCATGCAATTTGAAACTATCTATATTTGGTATTACTTAGGCTTCATCCGTCTTCTCTCCCCTGCGGTGGAGTTATCTTTAATGCAAATCATTCATGTTTTTTTTCCACCTCTGAACGTGTGACCAGACTTCAAACCTTGCTTCAGCAGCCTCAACAACGGCACGTTTCCTGCAGGAAATCCACCTCAGGGCTGATGAAGAAGTGAGGATGCTGTTAACATTCACATCAATTCGGCTTTTGAGAAGTCAAGATTTAAATGTAGCATTTAAGGAATCTAAATGTCAATTGCTCCCCTCAGGACCGATCAGATTGAGCTCTTGAGGCGCCCTTTTCTAAATGCTGAGAAAAATGTGCTGTCTGCCTTCCGCCTCTTACCATATGCTCTTTTCAATTGGAACAGCAAGTAATGTCCTTCTGCGTTCGTAACACCCAAGAGTCACGGCAGCAGAGCTTCAAACAAGGTGCAGGGTTTGGTGCAAAAACACCTTTTCTTCTCGACACAGAGGTGCTGAAAAGCGACGCCACACATGTGCAGTCAAGTTGAATAATTGACGCCGGAGTTGGGTAGTTGACATTAATCCTCCTCTTTTTCCAGCCTGACTCTGCACAGGTGAACATGCTCTACAGCTCAGTGGAACGCTGCAGACTCATATCTTAAATGTTTCTCTATAGCAGATTTGCATGATTTCAGCATGTGGTAGGAAGCATCTCTGCATGCTGGATGTTTATTTATGCAACATTCATGAGAGGAGTGTTTCAGCATTAACAGGGGAACGTAACTTATAACTGAGAGGTAGAGCAGATCACATCAGCGCTTTCCACATCAGTGACTCACATCTTCAGAATCACTGTCCATTGATTGCTGCAGGCTTTTGGTCGGGCTAACCAAACCAGCTGATGGTGGTGATGGCACAGTGTCTAATGGCTAAAAATTGAACACTAGAATCTGTTTAGACATCTGTACTAATGCTGGAAGTCTTCCTCTGAATCTGCTTTGACCCTCCACATCAGTGAAACTGGAGCTCACTCCTCTCATGTTGTCCAGAGCTCAGTAAACTAGTGCTTGTGTACACTGCACATTTATTCATCTGATCCTTTGCTGTGTCTTTATTGTGATGCAGAGTAGGCTTATCCTGTTTGTTCAGTTATACAGTATGGGAAGGAGAGCATGCGGATCGTAGAGAGGGAAACAGAAGAAGTGACATACATGGTAAAATAAGCGTGGCAGAGGCACGTCTTTTCCAGGATGGGACTGCTTTTTAGATAACGTACTACGGATACTTGAAGCGCAGCCTCGGAGGGGATGATTAAGGAACAGACAATGGGTGTCTGTTGTCACCACACATCACACCTGACATATTGCGTGAGAAATCCTGTTGTACAGTAGCCTGTATAAGATAGTGACAATTTGATATAGCAGCTCTGGGACTTCATTTTTAAAATGGTCTTACAATCAAGCTGTTCAGAGGAAAAAGGTGTACTTCACCTGCACGCAGTTTCAGCCGGCTTCTCTGCCTTAGAAAGGCACCATAAAGGCAGCATGTCTTCCTTCATCACTTTGGGCAGTTTTACTATATTTTATTAGTGGATCTTGTGATGAAGGCTTCATATTAAAAGCAGTTTTGTCAGACAGTTAGTTGACCAAAATCATGATATGAGGTAATGCTTGAATATTTTTTAAATTTGACCTCTGGAGTGCTGCTTTTTTCTAGAGTTGTTTTAGAGAAATAAACATATTCAAGTTTGAAGCAGAAACCCAGGTTGGTATTTAGAAAATCTTATTTTGATACTGTGCCTGAACACATCCTGTGTAGACAGGACTGAAGCTGCTGCTGCTTGCTAACATGCTGCTTGCTAACGTGCTTCTTACTAATGTGTTGCTTGCTAACATGCTGCTAACTAATGTTCTGCGTCTTACTAACATGCTGCTTGCCAACGTGCTTCTTATTGACATGCTGCTTGCTAATATGCTTCTTACTAACATGCTGCTTGCTATTGTGCTGCTTCTTCTTCATAGAGTCCGCCATGTTTCTACAGTAGCACAGAAGCAAACACTGGCACTTTAACGTTTTTACGAAGGTCACGTTAGCTCTCCAACATGCTCGGAAAGACAGCGGTGAGCGGAGGGGCACTCAGTTGGTTGCAGTCTGCAACCACACCACTATATGTCTCTAAATTCTGTACACTGCTCCTTTAAGAGAGTGCAGAGAAAACTAGCTTTATGCTAAGTCAGGTACAGAACATGAAATGGTAACATTTATGCTTAATATTCTTCGTTGTCCCTTAAAAATGTGAAGTAATAAAACTTAAATAATTGAAAACAAAAGGAAATGCACTACGAATGGTGTGCAGAGGGGCTCAGATCTCAGGATTCTCCAGCTCTCCACCAGTCACAACACCAAAGATGGAGGATTAAGTTTATTAGAGATTCATATTCAAGCTACACTGTGGCCCATAAAACAAGATTATGCAACATCTGTTTTTTTATGAATCAAACATACGTAGTACTTATGTCGAGACCTTTGCAGTCACACAAACAGCAACTACAAAGTGCACTACTGATCCACAACGCATACAAATCAATCAGGTAACAGGCAGCCTGGACACTAATGTACAGTAGCTGTTAAAAATGGATTAGGATACAGATGTGTATATGATTATTAGACAGAAATGAACAAGAGCTCACTGAGGATTATTGATGTGTCCACTGAAGGGAAATCAATGGGGAGTTCAATCTTTGCTTATATGGAAAGATGACCAGGCCTTATGAAATCCATTACAGATACAGATGTGCACACATCATCATGACTGATGATCACAAAGAACATCCATACTAATATGACGTGATTGGCTACAACTGAATAGTCTTTACTGTTTGGGAACGTTACCCGCTGAGTGACCCAGAAGTATTTAAGTAGCTTAGCCCTAAATACGAAGGCAAGGTGCTTCAGTGCTTCCTATCTTATCTCTTTTAGCATAAGATACACTGGACCATCCGTTATGAAAGGAATGGAGATAATGCCGTTGCTTGCAGGCAGATTTCAATACACATCATTGCACATCAATAACATCCAACGCTGGAGATAACATAGCCTAGTGCAGGGGTTCTCCGGGCCCCTTGAAGTGGAGAAAATTTTTCAAGGACTCCACCAATTTAGCATCATGCTTACTGTCATTTATACTCTTAGACAACATTTGAACAATAGTGATAAACAGAAACACATTTCAATTTGAATCGCGTTAATTGTTTTGTCCTTGTACTCAGATGTGTCTTTAGCTCGGCCGGCTTCATGGCTTCAGTCTCACATTCTAACTGTCATTACATCAAATATTTCTCCATGCTCGCCAGCTAGCTAGCTAGCTAAATCCTCGTGAATTCTCCTTCACATCTTTCCTTGACTTCATGATGTCTTCTAGCAAGGTCGAGGAAAAGTAATTAGCATTAAGATTTTTAGTACTGGACCGCAGCCTAGACCTCCTGCCTCCTACCCAAATGTCTCAGACACCACTGATCAAATTTTGTCCACATTTCAGGGAACAACTGTGTTGTTGCTCCGTTGTGACATAAATAATATGCAGAATATCAGATTGTCACCTCCTGTCTCCTCTCTCATCTCCATGCTGGCACATGTAATTGCTCTGCCAAAAAGTGTGCTGTTTGTTTGCAGTGGCCTAAACAGAGACTGCATCATTCATAGGTGATAACATGTTCACCTGTTTTTGATCTGAGCACTTCTATTTAATTAGATCTCTCCTTTTTAAAGATAATAATATGCGTGGGGACACGTCATGGTTTCCAGCTCAGGTATTTGATGCACTGCCTGACTTCAGACCTTCTCTGCTTACTGTACACTGATCCGCTGTGCGTGCAGCCCTCTCTGTTTACTGTGCTGTGATCCTCCATGTTTGATAGCCATGCTGCTCCGCAGATCAGACTGTGTGGCTCCCTGACAACAACCAACAACACATTTGACCTCATTAAGAGGTCTTTTGGGTCATGTGTTGTTGCCTGTGCGGCGCTCCATAGAGAAGATGTTGCAATTGCAAGCCTTGAAGCCACCGTCCTCCGGGGAGGATGGCACCATCCTACAGCTGAAGTACAAACACTTCATCGCCATGGCAACTGCCCCCCTGACTCCCCCACCCACACTCCCACCCACCCTCATGCACACACACGCAGCAAGAAAAGGTACAGTAGCAGTCATATCCAGGTAGTTCTACGTTCTCCAGCTGATAGAAACAGCTTACAGTATAACCTGCAGTACATGAATGTTAACTATTACACTGCACTACAAGTGCTTGTCACAGGTGCAGCTACTTCACATCATATAGATCACGATGCAGACAGGTGGCTGGTTCCAGTTTTAGGCTGATTATTTAAAGTGAACAAGGTGGGAGTTTAGAACCGTAAATATAGAGAAATTATTGCAGGAATGGCTTAGGTGGAGCAATACATGTGTAGGAGGAGTAGATCCTACTAAAAAGTATTGTGTGTGTATTTAGAGCCTGATATATCTTCTTTGAGCTCCATTGTTGTACAAAAACTACTGAAAACACATCAGTGAGCCACACTGTTGCACTGGGCGACATTCTCCTTCATTACATGCACAATATCAGATAATCTGATTTTCACACAGACATGGACATTTTATTTTGATCCACAATACACCGTCCTGCTGCTGGAAATACTCACTAATGCACCAAATATGTATTAATCCACAGCAACAAATGTAATATTTCCTCCTGTTTGAGGAAACAGTGCTTGTGCAGTGCTGTTTAGGAAATGACAGAGTGGAACAGTTTGCAAGCTTGTTAGCTCGGTCGCTAAAGGGACAGTGCTTTCTCAATTTATTCAGACAGACATATTGAGACATATTGGTGCCGTTGACTCCTGTCCTACAATGGCTTCCTCCATTTTGGACTCTTTGGAGCTCCCCATTCCCTCAAATTTGCATATCAAGGTTTACCAAAGCTGATTAGCCCAGATTTAGTTCCATTGAAATTGATTGATGCAAAATGTTGCCATGTCTGCACCTTAAAGTGTGAATTTATTGGTAGAGATGGAATATAATATTAATAAGTATGTTTTCTTTAGTGTTAAATCACCTGAAAATAAGAATAATTGTGTTTTTGTTAGCTTACAGTGAGTCGTTCATATCTACACAGGGAGTGGGTCCTTTTCACAGAGTCGGCCATCTATCACCGTCACGTTTCTACAGGAGCCCAGAACGGACAAACACTGTTACCTTTTCCTCAACAGTCAATAATGTTACTTGCTACTGTTGCTGCTGCTCTCTCTCTCTCTTGCTTCATTAATCGCTTCCCACATACATACACACGATAAGCATTACACTTACAGCAACTGGCTCTACAGAGGGCCATTTACGCTTTTGCATTGGCCACCGTTGGTCTCCAACACACATGGCACACAGTTTTCAGTTGGTTGCAATCTGCAGCCTCACCTCTAGTCAGATCCATCAGATCATACAGTCTGGACCTTGAAAGGATAACGTCAGTATTTATTTTTAACTTGGACTAGTTTTTGTGTCTGACTGACTAATAGGGATAACAATCTGTGGTCCGGTGTTGAGAGCGCTGTTGATGGCAGCTGCTCACAGGCTGCAATTTAATGGTATTGGGGCAAGCTGGCACTTTCATTAACATCCACTAAAAGTGCTTGTTTTTACCATGACATGCTCTGATTGTTATTTTAATGGAAAGAGTCTCGCTCAGGGAGAAGTCTCGTTCTGAAATCTGGCGAGGTGACGTGCTGCCAGAAGACAATGGTGGCATATTGTCATCCACATGTTGGAAACAGGCCGAGTTTGTTGTGTTGGAATACAGAAAGCTTAGCTAAGCCCTGGAACACACTGCGCGTGGCGGCTGCGTTACCTGTTGTTTTTCACTTCGGCGTCCATGTTAACAGGTTAGATCGTTCACGCTGCCCGAGTCTGACGCGCTCTCAGCTGCGTCTCTTCTAGAGATTCGAGGTCTCGCCTATTTTTGACGTGAGCGTGCGTTCACGGCAGCAACAGACAGTGAAAGTGATTGTTTGACTGTTTATTGACATCATACCAGCAACATTACTACACTTTCAATGTATATATCTGTAGAAAATGTCACAGACGTGAAAAAAAAGTCGAGTTGCATTTTTTAAATCAACACTTACTGCTGTCATTTCAAAATAAAACCATTCAAGCATTTTTTTTTTATGTAGGCAGAACTCTTTGTTAACACAAGTCTTTTATTCTGAAATATGTGCAGGACTGTGTTGTAGGACATGCAGGGCTCCATGAATGAATATAGTACAGGATTTTAATTGTGGATTATTAATATTATTTACGTATGAGCATGTTTCTTGACCTTTCTCTGTCTAAAATAAATATAGATGACATTTATAATGAAATGATATGGTCTTTATCAATTTCTGTGTAGAAAGAGCAGCAGCAGAAACGCTGCAGAAACGCAGCCAGTGTGAACAACAGACGTGAATCTCGCAGTCAGGCGTGCGATGTGTTTCAGGGCTAAGTGTTATCTAAAAGATTTTCAGTGTCATGGCTGAATAGTTAGATGATTTCCACAATGTGGATAAATATACGGGTATTCAGATTTCACAAGACTTCTCCTCGAGTGGGAATTGGACACAATAATGAACAGACTGGATCAAGTGAAAGGTAAGAAAAGGGTTTCGTTTCTCTGTAGGATGCTTTCCATAATGTTGTCAGACATTTATAATAACAATCAGAGCCTCAGTGGCAGAAACAAACACTTTTAATGGATGTATTGTTACACTGATGCTGCTCACTTTCCCTTCAGCTTGTTTTGCGGCTGCTAATTACAGCATTCTCCCTCAATACTGGATGAATTTTAAAAAAATGTTTGTTCCTGTTAGTCACTTAGACACAAAAAGATGGGACAATAGGGTCCAGGTTGACACACCAAAGTTATCCTGTAACAAGAGAAACTGAGGAAACCTCAGGAGTAGCAGCAGAAAGAGGGGGACCCAGTTTCGGGGTACCACACTGTCAAGAGATCTGGATCCAGCATCGGAGGTGGGGCCCCGTTCATTCCTATGAGAGTTGCTCAGTGGCCTATGAACACAAAATAGCTCAACTTCTGAGTGTAAAAGTACCCAGGTCTTCCAGCCATCTTCTGCATCCATTGGGTCCATGGAGCCGGCACAGTATGGCCGCTCGGTCACCTGGCTCAGTCTAGGCGTCACATCTGTGACCTTGTCATCACGGCTCACTAGCTCTGTCTCAGCCATCGCTCCAGCCTCAGTCTGGGTCTCATTCACATGAACGGAGGAAGGGAAATAACTTGGGTGGCACATGTAGACAGAACGAGCCCAGAGGAAGCCAAGTAGTGGTCAAACAGTGGTACTACAACTTCTGTATCTGTCACGTGGTGCTATTGGGCCCAAAAAGACTAGCTTCACATTGGAAAAGAGATGTATATAACGGATAATTGTTTTTGAGGTAAATCAACTTCCCAGTATGAACACTCTAATAGCCCTTATTTAAATCATTAGGTTCTAAAAGGTGTAAAATGCACTAACAGCTGAATCCAGAGTTACTGCCTCTCTGTCGTTCATGTGAATGAGAGCCAGACCGTGATGACGGGAAAAGCCGTGACAACAACAAGATTGCCAGAAGATCGGGGCACTTTTCCACTCAGAAGTCGAGCCATTTCATCTTCATGCACCACTGAGCAACTTTCATAGAAATGAAAATCCTCCAACGCTGGATCCAGTTCTCTTCACACATCCATGACACAGAAGATTTACAATGCAGAAGAACTGCAGTCTGCAACCACGAGCTACAAGGTAACGATGATAAACGTTCTAGTAATACCGAATATCATGCTGGTTGTAGAATTACAATATACCACCACCAGCAACGTCATGTACTGAATTAGTAAAATATATCCTGTATACATCTCTGAAAAGAATCTTAAATTTGAAAAGAGTCAATGAGGTGACCTTTCCACATTGTTTAATTTCCTCTCCAGCTCGTGTCAGTCAAACTGCAACAGCAGGTTGTCCACCTGATGTTTCGAGCTCAAAGCTTCTGTGCTTCCTCGCTTTGATTAGCTCGGCTTAGAGTTGCATGAGGCGCAGAGCCTTGATGTTCCCAGTGCAGGGAGGAAGAGACGCCGTCTGTGCTTCTGTGAAAAGACATGGAAGTGCCGCTGACTACATGCAATTGTTCCAACACACACGACAGCATATGGCTTGCATATCTGGATTCGGCTGTAAGGAGACGTTTGAGGGTTTCATCTGCAGACTTACTAATATTACGACTGCTGCGGGAGTGATGCAGGACTGTTCCCCTGCTATACAATCCTACCTCATAGTCATCCTCCAGACATTTAGAAAATCAAACAGCATCAAAACGCTCCTCCATAAAAGCTCCTGTAGCTGCTGCACTGTACCAGTACAGAGTAAATACAGTATGAGGGTCTCCGGTGCTTGGCTTTATTTCTCTGCTCCATCTGTTTCACTCGGAGGGTGTAAACACAGCAACACTGCTACACTGCTGCTGAGGTCAGGAGTGAGTCAGTGCTTCATGATTGCACTTTATTGGTGTGAAATCGCACTCTCTCCCTCTCCATCTCTTCTTCCCTTTCTGTCGTTCATACACACACACCCACATGTTACCAAGCGCACAAAAAAACACACACACGAGCGGCGTGCACACACACACGAGCGGCGTGCACACACACACGAGCGGCGTGCACACACACACACGAGCGGCGTGCACACACACACGAGCGCCGTGAACACACACACGAGCGCCGTGCACACACACACGAGCGCCGTGCACACACACACACGTACTTGTAAACTCTTGGAGGTTGTAAACAATGTTCCCTCTAATTTTTCATGTGTCTGAGCGTACACCGGCATGTATGGGCGCGTACACACATAACATAGCGACACTGATTGGCTGCGTAAGTATCATATCATTGGCTGGACAGTGTTAGTCATTGTTTTATCTGTAGTTATCATTGTTATGTATTTATTTTATTTACAGTTCAGGTTGGATTTTATTTTCTGCGCTGCACAGATTTGCTGTGAGAGCAGTGGGCAGCTCGGAGGGAACATTGGTTGTAAACACTCTTCTCTCTCGCTGCCCTCTTTCTTTCTGCTCTTTGTCTTATTTGACAAGCTGTTTTCCCTCTCTCCCTCCCTCCCTCCCTCCTCCTCTCCATCTCTCCGGTGCCCAGCAGATGCCCGCCGTGCTGCCACGCCTACCGGCCTTCACATCGTAAACGGGCGTGTACCCAGCCGGGCAACATGGCCCCTGCTGGGGCTGCTGACGGGGCAGAGGCTGTGTACTATATATGTGCATGCTTCTGGGTTCAAGCTCTCAACAAACAAGCTAAATACTCCTGTAATCAACAGAAAAAATCTGCCAATGGGTGAACCAAAGAGGACTTTCGTGAAACGTCTTTAGTGGTCCAAATCGGGCCTCTACAAAACCCTGTGGCCTTAAAACTAGTATGAAATAGTTAGAATATTAATGTATAAAATGTTAGCTATCATTATGTTAACTGACATTACTGAGTCATTTTGCTGACTTTGACTCTTCTCTACTTGTGCTGCTATTCACATATCCTCATTCAACAGTTCATATGATATCTTACAAAAAGTTATTGCTCATTTTTCTCCTATGAATGTCCAGCAGCACATGCCAATTTCCACAATGACATTCATACAGTCTTTTCAAAATAAACAACTTGGTTAGGTTGAGGAAAAGATCGTGGTTTGGGTTAAAATAAGTTTGGAAGTGGTGTTGCTGAAGTATGGAAGTTACCTGATAAATAAATCAACGCTGACTTCTGGTTTCTGACGGGACACGAACACCAGTCTCCTGGGTGAAAGTGTTTTTTTCATCCATCCAGACTTCCTTCCTGCGTGGCATTTGTTGCTGTTTATGCTTCCTGGATCACATGGATTAAATCCTGCGGCCTTAGAGGCCGGGCTTCCAGTGTCTTCAGCTATATCTAATAAGGCAGAGTTAGCTGTTAACAAGTGCATAATAAAGCATGTATATACCCTTAATAAGCATTGTTAGGTACCTGCAAAAAACATAGTTCACTTTTAATAAAACATAGTTAACTGTTAATTAATGTAACCAAAAAGTAATAATAAAATGTTCTCAATAAATGTTTGTAATGCTATTATAAACAGTTATAAGAAACGTACAAGGCTTTTATACTGTTCCTCAGTATAACTGTTAAGTGCTTAGAAATGTCTTCTAATCAACAATAATCATGCTTGTATTGCTTTTATTAACACTTATAGTCTCATATTAGACTCATATTAATGTAAATAAGCATCTTATGAGGACTAATAAGGGCCTTATTAGCTATTAAGTAACGCTTATTACAAGAACTTTAATATAAAACATTACTGATTATTTGTCTTGGATGCAATAAACAGTAGTATATCAGAGCTGAGTCCGTAGAGTTTGATTGTAAGATAAGATAAGATGAACCTTTATTAATCCCCGGAGGGAAATTCGGGTGTCACAGCAGCAGCAACAACAGTACAGATGAATACAGTATAGTACAAGTAAAAGAGAAAAGGTGCAATGAAGGAAATTGACAATAAAATAAATAAGTAACAGTAATAAGTAAAGTGCAGCAGGTGGTGGGTATAGTATATGCATAGCATATATATATATATGTAATTATATAATTATATGTAATTATATACATTTTGAGCCAGGAATAAATACGGAGCAGATGATCAGAGTCACATGGAGGTCAGACCTTGGTTCTGGTTCAGACCTTGGTTCTGGTTCAGACCTTGGTTCTGGAGCCTGATGGCCACTAAAAGGATGGACCGACCCAGACGGATTGTAGTGGGCCGAGGGGGGATCGGTCTCTGGCTGAAGACTGTATGTAGACTTTATATTTATCCATTTGTCTCTTTATTTAGTTAGGTATGTGTGCACACTTCACCAGCTGTGTTTGTACTGTTGGATTATTGAAGTCTTAGAATTAACAATTAATGGTAGCAATGTATGAAATATAAAATACAAATGTAAGTGATCAAATACACACAAAAATATTCTGACATAAATAGGGAATTAAGACCATTTTAGTCATTCAGTGCACTTATACACAGATCTTGTGAGTTGGAGGCATAATAATGTTGTTCATCCTTCATGTCAGTGCCACAGGTGATGTTCAGGTACGACTTCGTCTACCGTAGCTCAGTGCTCAACCTGTGTTGTGATGACAGGTGAAACCTTGTAAAAGTCGTTCTTAAATCCTCAGTGTGGGGTCTACTGTTCATCCACAACAGGGCCGGGCTTAGTCTATAACACACACATTCACTACTGTCCTTTTAATGGAGCACAATGGCAGTAGTTGTTAAAGAAGAGCAGAGTGTGTTTCGTTCAATGTGACCACCCTCGGCGTCGCAGCTGCTTCTTGGATTTGAACTGGCGACTCTGTCAACAACTCATTCACAAACACATAAAATTGAGCAATAAGTCATGATTATTATTTTGGCTGTGAACCACAAGAGAACATTTGGTCCAAAACCTGAGACACTTCATTCTGTCGGAGTGCTGATAAAAATAAGAGAGACTTGGAGCACTGAGGTAATTTCAGCTTCGAGTCAAGGACACTGTGTGCTTTAGCTGTTGGGAGACTCTGACTTGTGACCCTTTGGTTATCAATCTGTCTTGACCACCATGCAGGACGACGGAGCACAGTGATCCTGCAGAGGGATTAGTACATATTACAGGAGGAATCATATCCACAGAAGGATTCAGATTTACATATGATTTTAGGGCAATAATTGTGAAGTCTGAACTATTTCTTATTGGAATTTAGTTACTTGGAGCAAATCAGGTTCACATACAAGGTGCACAAAGTTCATTTTAACATCAAAATCAAACCTTTGATTGACCGTTTCTTTGCACAGATAACATTAAATCTATATTGACTCCAGATGTCAGAGTGACTCTGCAAATCTGACCTCACAGTCAAAATTAGTATGAAAACAATAGCACACAATGGCATGCGTTTTTATTTTTAATATTCAAAATGAACATTAATTGCTTGATTTGAATTAAAATCTAGTTTATTGGCCATGGAGAGAAAGCTGGACATGGACGCCAAAAGCTTTAGTTCTTTCCTTTAATGGTTGTGTTGGATTGCTTTGTAATTTCATCATGATCAAGTTTACCAGTCAGTGCAGATGGGTGCTCTCCGTCTTCGATAAAGCCGAGAGCGTGCCGGCTCCCCTGTGAGAAAATGAAAAATCTGCAGATGCCCTGAAACCAGCTTTTACAAAAACACCTCTTTTTTTTAGAGTCATAGCTGAATGTTTGTGGCTGCACTGCGATTGAGGGAAAGATGAGCCGGCAATCTGTTTTCTCAGATGATGACACACTTGAGAAGCGTCTGTGGGAGAGATCTATCTCCCTCCACATCATCAGCTTCTAATTGGCTGTGCCTTTTATAAAAACGTGTGCCCCAAAGACTAAAGCATCAAACACTGCATCTCTGCCGTGTGTCTTCTGGAAAAGATGAGACGAGCCCGAATGCATCAACAGCACCTTGTCAGGTTTATTCCATACTTTGATGTAAAGCTGTAAAAAGGGCAACGCTTTCCCTGAAACAAAAGCAACAAAGAAATAAAGAAGAAAATGGTACAAAGGAAAATGCAGCGGACGTTTTCATAGTACGATGCATTACTTTGTGGGCCACTTGTGTTTTGGCTTTCAGTAAATACTCAATGATAGTGTAGACACCTAAACAGGTTACCTATGATCCTGTCATCTTTCACTCACAGGTCAGTGTAGATTATAAATCTGCTATAAATTAGACAAGAAAACAAAACCAAAGCTGCAGATTTCCCATGTCATATCATCTATAAACCACTGAGCAATTATAAGACCAGTAGGAGGCCAGTATGCCTCAGGATTGTCTTGATATTGAATTATGTTACACAATTAAGAAATTCAGAGCCAGTGCAAGAAGTACTGTGTCTTTGTGAAGCCAATGCGATGGTGCCTTAAACTTGCATTCTTTGTAATAGCCAGCAATAGTCAGTGCAAAAAGAAGTCTGATTGTATAGAAGTCTATGAGAAAATGATCCTCCTTCTCTCTGATTTATTACCTCAGTAAACACTGTAAACATCAGTTTATGGTCTCAACCACTAGTTTCAGTCTTCTTCAGTACAGCAGGATGTTCATTTAGTAAATTATGGTCCATTTAGAGTCAGACAGACCATGAAGCAGGGGATGCTTTAGGGCGGGGCTACCTGGTGATTGACAGGTCGATGCCACGGTGCTGTCCTGTCTGGGAGCTGTCAGTGTTTACGTTATAGACCTTTAACCCTTTCACAGTGAGGTTTCACCTCATGAACGTTAATTGTAATATTTCAGTTGTCTAAATCGTTAATAAGTTGTCTTATTCAGCGTTCCCTTGTACTTGGCTCCACTCTGAGAAAAACTGAGATGGCAACAGCCAAAATGCCAAACTCAGTATCTCCATGATATGGGTTGACACACAAGACAATATGCAAGTGGGTTTTTTACATGTTTCTGCTCAGTAAATTAAAAACAAAAAGACATATATTATTTATACACATTGTGCAGGAACAGCACCACAATGCAACCCTAGTAAGTTATGGTCCATTTAGAGTCAAACAGACCATGAAGCAGGGGATGCGTTAGGGCGGGGCTACCTGGTGATTGACAGGTCGCTGCCACGGTGTTGTCCTGTCTGGGAGCTGTCAGTGTTTTCGTTATTGAACTTTAACCCTTTCACAGTGTGTTTTCACCTCATGAACGTTAATTGTAACATGTCGGTTACCTAAAATATCTTGTTCAGCGTTCGGTTGTGCGTAGCTCCATCCTCTTGTGTCACTTCTAGTTCTAAAAAACAACATGGTGACAGACAAAATGTCAAAAGCAAGACTTCAAAATGGTGGTGTCTTGAAGGGGCAAGTTGGGGGAAGACTTGTGAGCTGGTTAAGGTTAGGCGTGGATCTTGAATAGTTAAGGTTAGGATAGGTCGTCCAGCAGCGAGTCTCACAATAATTTTGCAGATTTCAGATCAGATTTTGCCATTTGTGGATTTTTCAGCTGTAACCACAATCACTCTCTAACCATATTTTTAAGTGTTTTAGTTGCCAAAACTTAACCAGACATAACCATAGTTAAATAATGAACCATAATCATGCCATGGATCATACTGTAGTAGCCATGGGCAGATGATGGAGACATAAATCATATTTAAAGCACTGAATGTTCAAAAACCTCAGCAAACTTAATCATGGGTTGAGCAGAATCTATCTTTCTGTGTATCTCTTTATGTGTCAAAAACAACTGTTCATACAGCGCTGCTGTCTAAAACAGATGTCTACAGCTGATGCATGTACATGATACGTAATGCAAACCAGGAGAAGACTTCATTTGCTGCTGTCTGGAAACACATTTCTGACATGTTATCATCTAAAAATGGTCTTAAATGTAATTGTACCCTGTATTATTATCTTCAAATATTGGTGTTGTGATCAATACATGCTTTAGTTTTTACGACTCAGTGGGTGGGAGTGCCGGATTATCACCTCCTATCTTTTGAAATCTAAAGTTGACAGGGTATAAAGGCGAAACACAGCCAGGAGCGACGGTCCAGCTGCTCTGGCAGCTCCCAGTATTTTGCTGTCCTTCTCATCCCAGCCCTCTGCCTGTACCACTATTTGTCACCGCTTTATCTCCTGGCAGCTGCCCTTTCACTCTCGTCCTCCCATTCATCACGTCCTCCTCCTCCGGGCTCTTCTAAAACTTGATCACACACCTCTCTCTTTGTGTCTGCCTCACCTGTTCGGACTGCCTCTCTCCTTCACCGTACCTCCGGTGGCACAGAAAAGGCCAGCTAACCGACTTAAAGACCCCGGAGTCCCCAGCGTTCCGGGGATTAGACCTCATTTGCATAAATCTGCATAACCTCATTAAGGCAGAGGGAGACGCTGTACACACTGTAGCCTGAGACACTTCAGAGCGAAACAGCCCATTTAGGATTGCGGTGATTATGGGATTATCACTCTTAACGACTGTTGGGGGACTGGACCGCTGTGTACTCTCTGAAAAGTGCCACGTCGCATGACTGAATCCCAAGCTGTGTGGAATGAGGGAATCCAAGCTTTGAGTCTGGTGACCTTCGGATAGCGTTTGTTCCTGACCATGTTTTCATTTCCATTCTAATTATTTCAAGTAATGTACAGTAGAGATACCATGGATTAGGAAGACAAACACGGTGGCCCATTTGTTCTTATTAAAGCTGCTTTGTCAGCACATTCATTGAAGAAGTTTGTCCCCTACTTGCCTGGCTCCTAAAAACACCCGTCTCATTGCCAGGGCATCAATACTGAGACCTGTGTTGCTGCTGCACAAGGCATCCTTTAACATCTGCCTGCCTGTCCATTAACTACAACCTAAAACCATCTGCAGCAACCGTGATCACTCGGAGAAAGTGCGCTGGAATTGACTGAGAGTGAGTGAGAAGACACACTGATGGCAGGTGGGAGGCGAGGTGGATGAGTCCAGCAAGACTTTCATCCAGGAGGCTGCTGTTAGTGTCCCATGTGCTATGTAATGTATAATCAGCTGTTCATTTGTGTCCCAGCACAACGTTCAGTTTCATCTTTACTATACAAATCTAGCAGTTTTAAACCCAACCACGTAGTTCTTTCCTAAACATTACTAAGTGGTTTTGTTACTTAATCCTAAAGGGGCGTGGCCATATGTGACGAGTTAGGATGAGAGTGCAATGTAATTAAAAACTTCTAGTTCAGCAGATTTTTAGCTACATGTTTAATGTGACTTTACCTCACCAGGATGCATACAGAGTGGAGATCTGTTTTTCTTTTTCACTGTTGTCCTTTAAGGTGTCAGTTAGTAAAGTCTGAATTGCATCTAACAATCCTCGGCAACTCTGACAAGCACAACCATTTCATGCAGCAATCTGAAGGTGAGAAAGGAAGCAGGATCTGATCTATTACTTCTGTCACTTTTTATATAGTCATCTTTGCCCTCAGACATGGTTGGACAGCATCTTCAAAACTACTGTCGTTCATTCATCATAACCTGGAACTTACAAGTAGCTTCAACAGGGGTACTGGAAAAGCAACGTTGACGAACGCTGAAACTAAAATCTTAGTGAGCGAAGGTTTCCTCATGTATTGCCAGAATGTGTCTTTTCGGACACAGGCAATAAAACCATTACAGTTAGAAAAACAACAAACAACTACTATGTTTGTACAGTGAAAATGACACTAAACATTGTGAACACGGACTCGAACGATCAGCTCATTGTAATGTGACTTACGGGACATGAACAGCGGTCTCCTGGATGAAAGCCCTGTGTTTGTTGAATCTCTCCACATCCACTCCCACTCGCCCGGTGTGTGTCTTTTTATTCTTAAAGCTACATCACCACTCTCCTTCCTTCCTTTGTTTAATTGACACAGACGGGTTTACACTGTAGTTAATGGAAAGCTGGGTGCATCTCATACTGATGCTAAGGGGCGCCTGGTGCGTCGGTCTCTAATGCAGACGGCCGTGACAAAGCATCGATAACTGACACCCTGTGAATGAGAACGGGGGATCTGAGAAGTGAAGCCGATGCTGAAGAACCTTAAACCTGCATTCTTTCTAATATCCAGCAGGGGGCGACTCCTCTGGTCGCTAAAAGAAGTCTGATCGTATAGAAGTCTATGGGAAAATGAACCGTCTTCTCTCTGATTTATTACCTCAGTAAACGTTGTAAACATCGGTTTATGGTCTCAATCACTAGTTTCAAGTCTTCCTCAAGACAGCAGGATGTTCATTTAGCAAATGATGGTCCGTTGAGAGTCAAACAGACCATAAAACAGGGGATGTTTTAGGGCGGAGCTACCTTGTGATTGACAGGTCACTCCCACAGTGTTGTCCAGAACTTTAACCCTTTCACAGTGTGCTTTCACTTCATGAAAGTTAGTTGTAATATACTGGTTGACTGACAATGTCTTGTGTCACTTCTGGTTCCAAAAAACCAAGATGGTGACAGGCAAAAGCCAAAATGACAAACTTGAGGTTTCAAAACCATGTCACAGTGACTCCGCCCACTTCTTATATACAGTCTATACTGTATATCCATGATATGGGCTGACACACAAGACAATGTGCCAGCAGGCATTTTACACTTTTATGTTCAGTAAATAAATGAGAGCATATTGGTGGAAATATATTATTTCTACACACTATAGAAACGGCACCGAAATGCAACCGTAAGTGGACTGAAATAAATGCTTGGGCAGTCAAAACATGACAGGACCTCCCATCCTCCTGTCAGCTGTCTCACACTGATGACATCAGCACTTCTCCAGCAGCGTACACTTCTGTCTTGCCAACAGAGTGTGTGGCCAGCATCTCTAATGGGACGGAAATACAAAAAAGTACATTATGGAAAGACATGTTGTGCTTTGGCAGCATTTTCATTTTGGGGAAACACTTTTGCAAAGCCAAGTAAAGTAGATGAAGGTTAGATACAGGTTACTCTTAGATGTACTGTAATTACTTCTCTGGCAGTGTGAGATGGGACTAGAGTTTGATGGACTGGGTAATCTAGAGGGACTCAGACAGGAACGTGTCCCACCTGTGAGCGGATTGGTTTACAGCTATATGATGCTCACTATCACTGGCACATTGCTCATATAGCAGTGGGTATTGTTCACAGAAATTTACACATATTTTACTTGGTCCCTTGGAAGCGTTTTTACTCCAGCACTGTGCCACATCTCTTTCCCTGAGGATGTAGAAACTTGAATGTCCAAATTTGCTCCCTAATGACAAATGTGTTTTCATGTAATGAGAATCCTTAGTACTATTATACAAAAGACTGTACTTTGAAATGATGACACAGCACTTTTCCTCAGAAGAGCTTTATTTTGGTCTTTACTGAGCCATCTATTTAGGTCTGACGGCTGCTAAGAAAATACTCGTATTGAGCTGGAAACACCCCCTTACGATTCATAGAGTGACTCAATGGGCTGTGTTATTCCTAGTCATCATTTCTCTGTAACGCTCTGTAGCTGAGACCAATGGAGCGACTGCAGTCTAAAGCAGTGTGTAAGGTGCAAGGTGAGGAAATAATGCTGAACATAATAACTTAACAATCTGATATAATGATACAAAGTGATACTGAAAGTAATATCAGCTCAAGGTCCTCTTACTAGCTATTAGCTGACTTGCTTGCAACCACATCTGCTGGTATTCATTTGTGAATGGAGTTACTTCAGTCGTCTCCAGTGGGAGGATTTCTGGGCCAGTGGGTAAAAGGAGTAGATGATCAGAATCCTGCCCTGACTTAAGACCAAGATAGACACTGCTCAACAGGGACCGACATAAGCTTCCCAGCGAGACTCCCTCATGTGGCTGGACTGTCAGACCAGAGTCTTCAAGTCACAAACAGTCAGCACTTACTGCACACCAGCAGAAAGACTGGCATGGTGTTTGAACACTACATTGGTGAAATGGCAAGGACCCACTTACGGAGACAATCTCTCAACCATATGATGATATCAGGACAGAATTTATTACATGTGCACAATAAAGTTGGGGCAGCTGTGGCTCAGAGGGAAAAGCAGGTCGTCCACCAATCGGAAGGTCGGTGGTTTGATCCCCGCTCCGGTCACGTGTCAATGCGTCCTTGAACAAGACACTTAACCTCAAATTTTCTCCCGAAGGCATAGACAAGGTGTGTGAGAGGTGTGTGAATGAGATGAATGAGTATTTAGATTAGATCCTGATGGGAAGAGTTGGCACCATAGCAGCCTCTGATATCAGTGTATGAATGTGTGTGTGTGTGTGAATGGGTGAATGCTGACATGTAGTGTAAAGCACTTTGAGTGGTCGGAAGACTAGAAAAGAGCTGCATAAATGCAAGTCCATTTACCATTTAAAGTTAGAAGTGTGGACAGGCAATTCCACCCCTTCCTGTCATATTTAGGGAGGTAGAGATGTCTGCCATGTTAGTACAGGAATATTCCCCCAGAGACTCAACGCTGTTGGTGGTGGTGAAGACGAGAAGAGAGATGGCTGAAGGTCTGGATGATGGGTGTGGAGTGGGACATGTTGATTTTAAGGTTTGCTTTTACTTTTACAATGTAGTAGGCCCCTTCTGACCCACATCTATGGTGCTTATAGGGAGCGATAATGCACATTTAATGGCCTGATAACAGTCGAATCGGGTGGATGTATTACACTACTTCTGGATGGACCAGGGATGGTGTGTCAATATACACTTGTCCAGTCAAAATAAACTTCAGATTTCCCAGGAACATAGATATAGGCAAGACAACCACTTCATTAGGTAAGGAAACGTCCGTGGTTATCACTGACTCACGAGTCAGGGCCGACGATAATAACGACTCACGTGACTAGAGAGACGTGACAAACTAAGTCAACATTACTTTTAGTTTCACACGGGACACAAACATCGGCCTCCAGATTAAAAGTCTTGTGTTTGACTCATCCCTCCCGCCCTCCCTGAACAGACTCTCATGCTATTAATACTACGTCACTTCCTCCAGCCGTCTAATAATGCCACAGGAGGGTTTGCGTGTGAGTTAGTTGACAGACCTGTTTGTCGCACACTGTTGCTAAAGGGTGGCTCTGTGCGTTGGTTTCCGATGCTGAGGGGCGCTTATCAAATTGTGGTATTTGACAAGTTGGGAGTGAGAACAGGTTTCCAGCAGCTGAACGGTTACAGACTGTGCCCTTCCAGTAGGTCCTTGGTTTGATTGTGGATCTTTGTTAAATTTTACCCCTATCTCCACTCAGTTCCTGTCTGCATCTATACTAGGAGCTTTCCTGTAAAGGCAAAATACCATAAAATAATCTTTTTTAAAAAGGTGATAATGTGAAACATGGAATCTACAACAAGGATTTGGTGGAAGATTTTCTGTTTAAAACAAGTGGAATCTGCTGTAAATGATCACTCATTCAGCCAATGCAAACACTGACATGGATCCTCACACTGTATATATCAGTTATCAGTACATCGGTGTCTGCAGGCTGCTATTGATTTCTGATTTCTCCAGAAATGTGTTCATGTTTTTGGACACTGGCTGGCTGGTTTCAGGCACTCTGGCATATGAAGGGTACCACATTTAGGCTGAATTTATTGTGCGTGTCAGCTCTCTGTGTTTGAGAATTTAGCATGTGTCAGATCTTCAGTTTCCATGGCAATTGCTCAGTTAGAAATGGGCAGAGACGAAAAAAATCTCCTCAGCTTGTCTCTGTAAACCCACCAATCACACACGTCCACTCCTTTGTCTATTGTCTCGTTTTCTCCTTCTCCCTCAGTATGCCTCTTTGTTCTATCCTTTCCTTCTGTTTATGTCTCCGTTGGTCTCTCTCTCTCTGCGCTGTCCTTAATCTCACCTGCTCTGTCTCTGCTGTGCTGACTTGTGCTTTCAACACATGGGCTTCCCTCCTCATCCGCCCACACAGTGTACTCAGGGAGATTCCAAGCACACACACACACACACACACACACACACACACACACACACACACACACACACACACACACACACACACTAACTGGCAGACTGCAGGCCCCCAAGGTCTGGTCTTAGTGAATTATTCAGCCTGCGTTGGTGGTGGGTCTGTACGAACGTGCTGGTGCGTCTAAGATCTTATATATGCGTGTGTGCATTTGGCTGTGTGCATGTCTCATGAATCTGTGAGTGTGTGGGAATATGAAATGGTGTTTTCCTCCTGAGCAGCAGCAGCAGCAGCAGCAACTTGTCTTTAATCAGCCTCTCCATCAGCGCCCTCCTCTCTGGTTTCAAAAGCTCATTAGAAGGAAATTGCAGGGAGAAGCAAGATGTGGTCAGCGATGTCACCACAAGCAGAGACTGCTGGAGGGTTTAGATGACCTAAAACACAATAACTGGACATTGTGGGGGCGGCATACTGGTGCAGTGGTTAGCACTGTCGCCTCACAGCAAGAGGGTCGAATCCGGCTTGGGGCCCCTGTTTGTGGAGTTTGCACGTTCTCCCTGTTAGCGTGGGTTTTCTCCAGGTTCTCCCGTTTCCTCCCCCAGTCCAAAGACAGGCAGGTTAACTGATGACTCTGGTTTGTCCGAAGGTGTGAATGGGAGCGTGAATGATTGTCTGTCTCGATGTGTCAGCCCTGTGATAGTCACCTGCTCAGGGTGATCAGCTCCAGGATTTCAGCCCACTGCCCTCAGTAGCGCTTATTTTTGCCTCATCTTAATTTCTTGTTACAGCAGAGGCATCCTCTACATCTAAACAACCATCCCAGCATCCCCAGATATTCTGCTTACGTATATTGAATACACCTCACACTTTAAGCCAAGAGTCAGCATTCAGTGGCAATACAAGAAGCAGTGTGGCCTTTATGTCGTGAGGAGGAGGAGGACTTTCATACTTGATACTGGAATTTGCATTAGACAGTATCTTGGTAGATTTTTTAAAAACATTTACACATGCAGTTTTTCTGAGTTGCACGATAACATTACTACTACCTGTGTAACCTGATCACATGGGAGGTTTAAATAGCACAGCATTTTAAGGACATTCTGCGTTTCATGATGACACTTTAGGCTTTCCATGTGTCATTTCACGCCTGGGAGGGGTCATTTAATGCCATGTTGTTAATATGAAACAGTCACGGTTGTCCATCCATCCATCAATCCATCTTCAACCTCTTATCCCGTTAGGGGTCTCGGGGGCCTGGAGCTGATCCCAGCTGGCATTGGGTGAAGGCGGGTTCACCTGGACAGGTCTCCAGTCCATCGCAGGGCACATAGAGACAGACAACCATTCACAGTCACATTCACACCTACAAGACATTTAGAGTCATCAGTTAACCTAAGCTACACGTCTTTGGACTGTGGGAGGAAGCCGGAGGAAGCCGGAGAAAACCTACGCTAACACGGAGAACATGCAAACTCCCCCAGTCACAGTTATGTGTTGGCAAAGAGAGTTGACCGTGAGTTTCCTAAGGGGGTACGAATCTCTGAAAAAAAAGTTTTTCAATAAGGAATCTCCGAAGAACTTTTATTTTGAAATCCTGCCACGTACCAGGCCTATGAAAGGGGGCAGAGTCAAGGCGGAAATGACTTGACCACAGCTCCAGGTCAAGTCTCGTGTCCGCCCGTATACGCCTCCTTTTCTTGGCCTTGGTCACGTAGCTGCAGCTACATCGTAGGCTGGTAGCATGTAGCAGAGGTGGCTTAATGAAGACGAAGGCTTCAAAAACACTGCAATCGTGGCTCCAAACGGGAACTTTAGGAACAGAAGTGCAGATCAGGAGGCGAATATTTCAAGCAGCCCTGCAGAAACTGAAGTTAACGACAATGAACCGAGCACAAGAGCTAGCAGCTACTTTAGCAGCGCCACTGAAGGTTGAAAGTCCTGTGTTTGTTGGACCTGCCCCCCTCCCCTCCCTCCCACCATAAGCTTTCTCCCCTTTTATTCTACCTAACTAGCTCTGAGCATAGCATATTCACATGGACGTGTTACACTGCAGTCAGTATAGACAGTGGTGGAAAGTAACTAAGTACATTTACTCAAGTACTGTATGTAAGCATAATTTTGTACTTATACTTTACACAAGTATTTACATTTTATACTACTTTTTCACTACATTTTGGAAGCAAATATTGTATTTTTTACTCCACTACATTCTTTTGATAATTGTAGATTTCACATTTGACTCTGTGAAGGTGTGATGGCCATTTTCTGACAATTTATTGATGTTTCTTTGACTAAACAATTATTGATTAATTGAAAGATCATCAGATTAATCAATAATGAAAATAATCGGTAGCTGCAGCCCTACAAAATATAAACTAATTCGCTATGAGATATTATTATAGGTTAAGCTATGCATATAACATATATCAATTATGCATATAAATATATATAAATAATTAAATGAACATTAAAGTGATGAACACACCAGTGCAATAATTATAATACAGTAATATAATATACATTATTCTGCATGATGAGCACTTTATACGTTAAGTACTCTATACTCTGAGTATATTTTGAAGCTGATACTTTTGTACTCCTACTTGAGTAACATTTGCAATGCAGGACTTTTACTTGAGGAGTATTCCTACATTGCATTATTACTACTTTTACTCAAGTAAGAGGTCTGAGTGTTTCTTCCACCTCTGAGTGTAGACTACATGGCGTACACATAACAGCGTTTTTATTGCGTCACGTCATTCGTACCTCATTTAGTGAGACCGGACTGCCGTGTGACAGCCTTAGTTCGATAACAGCATAGACACCAGCAGGTTACTGACAGAGGTCAACAGAAGTCAAAGAAAGTTAAATACTTCTGCCCGTGAGCTGACATTATAAAGCCCGTTAGAGAGAAGCAAATATAATGGAAATATATTTCACTTGCTGTGACTAGCTGCCCACCGTTAACCTTGTTTAATTTCAACACATTCCCTGCTGGTTCCAAATATTGCGTCTCTTGCACTTTGCTCCCTGAATGCCTGCAGTGTAATAACACAGTACCGAAGCTCCTCGCTGGCAGAATAATGCCAGCTCGCCCTCATGTCCGGCTGTGGTCTTCACTCTGAAACAGCTGTGCTTTTCTATCTGCTTTCTCTCCTGTTGCTCTTCCTGTCTGTTGTGCTTTTTACAGCCATACTTGTCTCTCTACAGACTCATATGCTGTCATTCCTCTTCTTTTCTTTCTTTTCTGTGTCCCTTTTTATTCTCCTTACCTTGTCTCAGCCTGTAGTTGTCTTTTTAAGATGTTGTCGGTCAACATGCACCGTATGTTTGTATCAAGGTTGTGTTATATCTCCTGTTTATGTGTGTGCCTCTATCTGAAAAATGACTACATGCGTGACTCATCTTTGAAGCCATCGTGCGCTCTAAAGGACTCAGGCTCTTTGAAAGACTTTAACACATTGGAAAAAAAAAAACATCTGCTTGGCTCTGTTGGCCGTTATTGGTGGCTGAAAACCACCGAGGCTGGAAAATGAAATGTACAACACACGTACACAACTCTGCCTTTATATTACCTAGTGCTCATTGCAGCCAGACAAACCCATCAAGCTTTATGAGCCTCTGAAGGCTGAGGCTGCCGCTAATTCATGGAGGCAGGCTATAAAAGCGCATCCACCCGACCGATCTGCACTGTTTCCATGAATATCTGAACAGGCCTTTCCGCCACTTTATGTCTCCCACGAGAGCAGCCTGTTGAATCCTGGATGTGCAGCCTCTGTAGATGATATGTCTGTTTTATGAAGCAAAGGGGGGTTGCTTAACGCAGGGAGAAATGGCCACAGATGGAGCACTGCATTGATGGATGTTCACTTTATGTTGGAAAAATGGGCAAAGTCGGTTTTGATTCCTGTGGCGTGACTTTGATTGATGGATGCTCTTGCGAAGAGAGTGGGGAAAAAATGGGAAATTTCTGATTTTGCAGACAGGATTTTGGGTTCAATGAAGCCCTGAGCCCAGAGCTGTGGTCATGGTCATGATGATGATGATGATGATGATGATGATGATGATGATGATGATGATGATGATGTGGTTATGTCATGACCTGTCAAGTGTGCATGCTGTGGCAGGTTAGTTTGTACTGTAGATAGCTTCATTGAAGGCACTGTGGCAGAGACACGCAAGTCTGTAGTGATGGTGGTGGCTTTAAAGGAAAACTATGGTTTACTACAACTTGGGTTTTATTTTAGGAGCTGTGGCCATCAATTTTCATCCGTTATGATAACATTTCACTCATCAAGGCTAAAAATTGGTTTAAAAGGCCAAAAAACGTGCTGATAATATGTTTCAGCCATTTTAGCTACTGAATTATTTGGAGGTAAAACTAAAAGTGAGTGCAGTCATAATGTCACTAATAGTTAATTTTACAAGAAAACTGTCAGGCAGTGTGTAAACTGTTGACAGTGGACTGCTTAGGAAATAATTTTACGATTAGCCTTTGTTTGAAACCTGTTTAATAAGCTGACTTAGATATGTGATCAAACAAACACAGGACTTTCACCCAGGGCACAGCTGTCCGTGTCCCCTGTGAAACCAAAAGTAAACACTGACTTTATTTACTTATGGTAGTTATGTTTTTACGTTATATTGTTACGTTTAGTTATTGTGTTGCTATGTTACATTGCTACATTTTTACATTGTTACATTACGTTTGTTACGTTATGTTTGTTATGTTACACTTGTTATTTTACGTTGTTACATTACATTATTAAGTATTATTTTTACACAAATCATGATGTTTTTTCGAACCGTAAAGGTGCAGTGTGTAGGATCTGGCAGTGTTTGTCAGGTATATGTATGTAACAGAGGTCAAGTGTGTAGAGTATGTATGTAGGAAGTCAGTGGTGAAACGAGAGAGAGAGAGAGCGGGAAATGGAAGTGAGTAACATTATTGACCCCGACTCAAAACAGTGTTTGGTTTTCTCATTTTGGGCTACTGTTGAGGCAACATGGTGGAGCAACATGGTGGCCATGGCGAAGAGGACCCGCTCCACATGAAGATATAAACGACTCATTCTAAGCTAACGAAAACACAACGATTGTTATTATCAGGTGATTATACACTGAAGAAAATATTCCTCTTAATATTATATTAAATTTCCCCCTCATTGTTACACACTGCTCCTTTAACACAAACCATGATATTTTTTCTGTCCTTAACCAAGTAATTTTGTTGCGTAAACCTAATCAGCCATTTCACAACGTTGGCCTTATACATTCTGCAGGTGTGATATGAGGCTAATATGAAACGTATTTATGAAACGAAATGTCTTCAGAAACGCTGACATTCAACATATCCCATCGTTAACAGAAACGCATCCCCCAAAAATTCTGCTGACTGGGTCGTATAAAAATTATTTATATAAACTGGTTAAGTTTTGGTAAGGGATAGGAAACCCAGACTACTTGGTTAGGGTTATGGAATGTGTCTGTTTGTCGCCCCCTGATGAGGACAGTCTGTGTGTTTGAAATAAACAAGATGACAAATGCTAAAATGTGACCTTAACATGTGTTTTGTATTCAGCTCTATATGCCTATTTATTCCTAATTGAATGATGTCTCCATTCGGTCTGTAAGTACCGCTCCCCACCAGCATGCTGGGTGAGTGTGTTCTGTCTGCTCTCCTGATTAGAGGCCTTTTATTTATCAGTCATTGAGGTACATGCTGTGTCTCTGTACTTTTAACACAGGGCCACGCTGTGTTGTGTCTTGCTGTGTTCCCTCTTGTTCCATTCCTTATTCTCTCCCCTCCAAGTTTTGTGCTTGATGCATCGTCATCTGTTCTACAGGCACAGCACGAAATCAATACAGTAATAACCCAGAAATCCAAGTTATGGCTTGACAATTGATACAGGAACACAGGTTTCCAACATCCATACATCATTTAGCTGTAGCCTTCAAGCTCAGTCCAACGTCATAATAACTGCAGCAGCTGAGCAGTTCCTCCAAAACAATGTGGAGTCAGACACGGGGGTCTTAAATATCACTGGCCAATATGTGATTATGAAAAGAAATGGAGTGTGCAGGCATGTCTGAGAACAGCAGACTAGCATCTTCACAGTGGTTATGAAATGACTTATAAATCAGTGGTTCACAGGGGGAATTGCTGTGCCTCACCTGTGAACCTGTGAACTGCCTCTGAGACATCATTTACCAGGAATAATGACTGTCTACCCTCTTCCTTGTTAGAGGGTAATTCCTGTTCAGGGGCCGTTTCATAATCAAGTCTAATGAAGAACACTTAGCAAGAAAAATTACCTCAGTGTGCAGACTTTGTTTTAATTTTCATTTATCAGAAATGGTCATGTATGATGCATTACCTTCCTCCAGACTCTTGTCCAGGCTGTGAATCTTGCTCAGACATACAGCGTAATTATAGTGTTGAACTTGTCTCAGGGGAGATAACATCTGGAGACACATTCATTTAGGCACATAGGAGCTGTAATCACGACTAAACAGGTGGAAATATTTCACATTCATGGTTTGAAATTCAATCAGATTCAATCAGTGCTGGGCGAAGGAGGTGTAATCAATACCAGAAGCAGACATACATGTATGTCTCACTTCCCTCCTCATTGAAATGATTAAGAAGCCAATTCTTGTCCGACTCCAGACAAGATATTTGTCATGAAGGCAATAATCAGGTCAACTGAACTGATGCAGGTAGAGGAGCGAGTTTGCCTAAAACTGGTGGAGACTGGGGACCAGTGATTTCTCCTGGGAGATAGTTGAGGTTATACCGACAAAGTTCAGTTCAATAGACAGAGCTTAAAGCAGCTAGAACTGATATTTTCACAATAACAGTGTGTCAAATGTGACAATATGACATAGTAAAATATGAACTTACAGAGGATTATCACCTGAATCAGCATCTCCTCTTGGCTTTACTGAGCTTTATAATGAGTTTCAGCTCATCATGTATTACTCTTATTATTCTGGCCCACAACTTTACTGTCTTGGTTGACTCTCACTGCTCTCATAGTGTAGTTTTCTGTCACAGCAGGCAGCTGTTTTCATTGTAAAAGCTCTACAACCCCACTGCTCAGCAGCAGACAGCAGACAGCCACAGTTAGAGACGAGCTGGTCAACATACTGAAGCACTGAGCAGCTACAAAGCCAGATTCCCCCCGGGAATTGGGAGAGACCAAGATCAGAGCTAAACAGAGTGAATATTGGACATACATTCATCAGGTGGAGACAAACACGACTCCAGATAAAGGTTAATATTACGTAAATGCTGGATATTCAGGGAAACTTCTTATAGTGATCACATCTGTCAAACTGTTCACTATAAGCAGATAATTATCATAATTGTTTTTTTGTTGTTGTTGTGTATGTTGTGATGTTATAGGCTCACTGCCTTTTCCCTCGCTGAGGGTGAGGCGTTGGTGATTTTGGCTGGCTCTGCAGCGTGAGCATGCATGCAGATGAACGGCGCTGGTGCTGAGGGTCCTTGTTCTCTCACCCGGTAGCGGCGTGGAAGGAGACAGGATCTGAAAAAGTTTCACCTTGGAGGCATTACGTGACCAGGCTTCAGCAATCAAATCAACAAGGGAGCTTTCCCGGTGCGCATCGATTCAATCGTTTTTAGATATCCGTGTGCACACAGCGCCGGCCTCAGGCTGCGTGCTTGCACTGTGTGCATTTTAAGTTATTTTGATTCTGATTATTTGGATCCCTGAGAGAAGCGCTGTCTCATTTAGCCTGCACTACTGTTGTATGTACAGCTAATGACAATGAAGTTGATTTGATTTGATTTTGATTTAAAAACAGCGCTGTGTTCCAGATGTGTTTCCACTGCACCCAAGTGGCCAAAAACAGTTCCTGCAGGTTTGAGGCATCGGACAGTTCTTGAACTTGTAGTTGTGGCAATTGTAGGTATCGGCAGAATATTGATGGTTTACTTTTGGCTGACAGGAACTGATGGGAGAGAGACGGGTCACGACATGCAACCAAGGTCCTCAGCTATATGCAAACTGGTTGCATTTCCTTCCGTTAGCAGGTTGTTATTGTGCCCAGATCAAAACCGTGACATCGTAGTTATTCTGTGCCCAGTGTGGCTGATGTAACTGTGCTTTAAGTGCTGACTGTGCAGAGTGGCAGTGGTCAAAATCACTCCCAGTTTACTAGCTTATGTAGTGCACTTACCTCCCACCATTTTGAGTGTGTGAATTCTGAGTGTGTAACTTTATACACTATATAGTGTCCTCATACTACCCACCTTTGACCTTTATAAGGCCTCATTACTTGTTTAGAGATATTTATGTTTACCATGTCTACAGTGATTAAAAGCTTGTAGCCTTTTGGTAGTTGCTTTTTTTCTTTGGTATTTTATGCGTATCTACTGAATCCGGATGGAGAGATGCTACAGTTGCCCTTTCAGGGATAAACAAAGTTTAACTGAGTTGAACTGAATTCACATCCAGAGAGTGAAATGCTCTGGCAAAGCCTTGGAGAAAATGTGACTGTTTTTTCCACCACAGTCTCCAGTCCATTTACTTGATGCAGACTAATTGCTGAGAAATGTGGTCACCTTCTTCCTTTGACTTCCATCCCTGGACAGATTACTTCCTTTGACTTCCATCCCTGGACAGATTACTTCTGCTCTCTCTATCCCCACTCCATTTTATATTTTTATCCAAATCTCCCTCCATACACTATTTTCCCAAAGCCTTTCTATCCACTCATCCCATCTGTTTATTCATCCTCATATAGCCCTCACTCTGTCTCTTGCTTCACCCACCCTTTTCTGTCACCAGCCTTTCCTCTTTTCCTCTAACCATCCATATGACTATTTGTGAGTGCAGCGCTCCTCACCGTGGGGCCCAGTGCTAAGTGAAAGTAACAGGGAACACTGGGGCTCTTCACAAGCTGAAAGCTCTTCAGTGGAGGCCATCTATCAGCCTGACAGACTATCAACCCGATGCAGCACAAAAACAATCGCACATCCTCAGAGGCCTCATGCACATGCACACATTTATGTTGTTTGTATGTGTTCCCACAAGACACACAGCAGATTTAGCTCGCACAAACTGGAGACTTGGTGTTTGTTCAGTGTATTGCAAGTAAAGAGTCAATGCGCTGGTTAAGGGAGTATTTGCAAGTGTGTGTGTGTGTGTGTGTGTGTGTGTGTGTGTGTGTTCAGACACAGCAGCAGCTCTCTGAGTGCATTAAGATCACCCATTGACATTGAGCAGAGGCCATGGAGCTAAATGGCTCCTTCTACAGTAAGTGGTTTTGAGAGAGACAGGCATCAGAGCCTCATGGGAGATGCAGCCACCAGTGTGGCTGCGATGCAATCTACACTTTTGACCAAAATTATAAACACACACATGTAAACCTATGAGCACACACACACTATTATGTTGCCATTAAAGGGGAGGTCGGCAGTATATTTTTGGCATCACTTGGCAAAAATTCCAGAATAACAGTTCGGCATGGAGACTTCAACCAATCACAGGTCATTTCAGAGAGAGAGCATTCCTATTGGCTGTGCTCCAGCTGGTGGGCGGTGCTTGGTATTTCCTCAGCTGATCTCAACATGGCTGTTGGGTCACAAACTTTCTAATTTCCTAGCTAAACAGTAACTACAAGATGTTTGGGAGAACACTGTATGTGAGGAACAGTGATCACAGTAACGGACTATTGATTCATATTCAATCAGCGCTGCCCAGCTTGACTGTTTGATCAGAGTTTGCTAGTGACTGACAGCTGCTCAGAGATTTTATCAGATTACCTGTCTCATGTACTACTATCAGGATATGGTGACCGTTTTATGAAAATACCTTTTTTTAATCATATTTCCTTCATATACCCACTGCAGCTTTAAGGTGACTTACAGAAGAGAAAACAGCCATAACACCATCAACAGCAGAATAGGCCAAACTGCATAACAGTACAATAAGTACAAATGACCTATACTTTTGGGCTGCTGTGCTCAGAATGTATTACTTTTTCATTTTTATTGATTCCATACTCATATTCTAAAATTCTGTTATGTTGCTTCAATTTTATTTTGAAAGTTGGAAGGTGACATGCCAGCAGTAGGAAGCTTAAACTGTAAATTGTAAATGTGTCTTGTCTTCCAAATAAGAAATTACATTAGATTATATATATATATATATATATATATACTATGTGTACCTAGCAAACACAGAGGTTTACTAGGTCTGAAAATGAGCATTCCTTGGTAACGGGGCTCTGCTAGCCTCAGGAAATATGAAGCCTCAACCAGTGTAAATGCTGTAAATAATGCATATGTATGCTTGAACTAAGTTGGTTCATAAAACAGTAAAACTGAAGAAAACATTGCATCTTATTTTATCTCAAAATATACAAATGAATTCTCGTAATAATAATAATTGACTTGTAATAACCGTAAAAGCACAACTGTTATTTCTAACTTAATTACTGATGGTTAAGGCTGACGGTTAACTGACCCTGGAACTGGTTAGGTTAACTGGAAGCTGACATTATTAATTTTATTTACTACACCTGCAGGACAAGTCGAAACCCTTTTAGACAGGCCTGTACTTTCACTGTCGGTTTTCTTATATCACAGCTTTGTTTACATGAATGTCTCGTTTCTCATAACTCTGAACGCTGCTGTACATTAAAGATGCCTGATGATTGATGACCTGATGACTTCATGTTGATTGTAATTTGTGTATGTAGATGTAAATGTAAATATTCCAGTCTTCATGAGGAAAATACGGCAACTCTAGCACTGGAAGTAAATGGTGTTGTTCCTCAAGGTAGAACAGTTAAAACCTGTAAAATATTATTTTGAAAGCCAATTCATCAGTAATCGTACATGAACATAAATGTGATGAAATATGCATCGTTTCTATGTACATGTTGGTGCATTGATCAGAATGCCATGTACAGTGCAAAGTGAAGGTGAGGGACATCTTTTAGGACAGCTGCCTATTGCTCACCTCATATATCAACTTCAGTTTGGATGCAGCGAGGGTACACTAATTAGACCAAATGCTTTCTGTAAGAATCAGAGAAGTTTGTTGTTTGTTTCAGGAAATTAAAGTTTGTTACAGATGACAGTAAATTGCTCCCTTGGTATCATAACATTAGACTTATACAAAATCAGCAAGGGAGAGAATAATGTTTTTCCCCTTTATGCTGTTTAGCATTTGAGAGGGAAGTTTTATGCAATTACAGGGGGTAAACTCTAACAACACAGTTCTCCTGAAAGCCTCATTATTCATCCGACTGGATGTTGGTGTTGCTGTCACTAGAATAATGTTTTTTTCATTCCGTCCACAGGTCGCAAGTTCGTTATCGCCAATGCAAGAGTGGAGAACTGCGCCATCATCTTCTGCAACGACGGCTTCTGCCACATGTGTGGTTACTCGCGTGCTGAGATCATGCAGAAGCCATGCACGTGTAACTTCCTGTACGGACCTGACACCAAGCGGCTGGCCATCGCCCAGATGGCGCAAGCCCTGCTGGGATCGGAGGAGAGGAAGGTGGAGATCAACCTTTACCGCAAAGACGGTAGGATTAAACCCCCAGTGTGTTTGAGCATGCTGAGAGGTGTTCGCGTGGATGTGGAAGGTGTGTGGACCTGTTTTTTTGCCGTTGACTCGTACAGGAGATGAATATGGATATGATCTTCTGGTGTGTAGAGATGGCACAGTGTCTGTACAAATGTGCTGTTTTACATAAAAGTGAGAGGTGACAGTGATGAGTTGAAGTGGTGGTCGGGTTGTTGAAGAAGTGGGGATAGTTTGTCATCTTAACTGCTGTGTTTGTGTGAGTTTGCATTTGTTGGGATGGAACAGAAGTGGTTGTGTGTGCTTGTGTTAATGTACTTGTTTGTCACTTGGCCTCAGTGTCTGTTTGTTGGTATGAACAGAACATTTGGCAGCCACCAGCTCATGTTTATGTCTGAGCTGTTAGGTGTGAGTGACCTGACTGCCGTCTACCGATAAGTCCATGCTGCAGTTTGTGTCTTGCAACTTTTAGTGCCAGATATCTTGTTGTGATGAGTATGGAAGTGCAACATTTGGTCCGTTTCCAGATTGTATTTACAGAACACTGCTCTATAACGGTGAATAGATTACAGCTGAGTACCTTTAATCTCTACATTCATATACTGGTCACACTGAAGTTCAAACCATAACAGCAGTTCTGTAACATTTTCCTGAAACAGTGGTGAATTCAGTAGACCTGATCCGTATTAACCTTTACGGTAAGATGTACTTTACAGGCAGGTGAATGGGGGGAAGCCCTCTGAGAATTCGCTCAAATAGTGAGTATATCACACATGCCAACTGGACCAGGACCAGGTAACAGGACACTGGTCACCGTGACGATAGACGGCTTCCATGGTGATAAAGAGCTGCCATGGTAATAAAGTCAGCAGCTCCCTGGGCTATGGCCAAAGCATCTGCTGGACATTTTCCATCTGTAGACAGACACCAGAGCAGCAGGAGGAGGGAGGGAGAGGGAGGAAACAGAGGGAGGAGGAAGAGGTTTGAAACAAACTGAGGATAAACTAGAGAACATCTTGAGATAGGATCACACCAGCTGCAACGCCAAATCGGGCCCATGGGCACAAATCTGGGAGGCCAATGACCCTTTAGCCATTCCACCACGGCCATCTTCGAGCTCATCCTTCATTTTGATCTCTACTACACACCTGGACAGTTTCAGGCTCACAGATACAGTCGCACAAGTTCAGACCAATACTAGTGTTATAGTATTGTATTGTTTTTAACAAGAGAGGGCAAAGAGGGCACCAAGAGGCAGGAAACAGCAAAGCTGTGAAAAGTGAGAGAATGACAGAGGGATAGAAACCGTGACAGAAAGTATGTTTCTCACAAAATGTCAAAGCCGTGTTGGTGGTGAAAGAAAGCAAGTTAGAAGAGAGAGGGAGAAACACAAAGAGATGGCGCCAGCTGTCCCTTTTCAAGTGATTCTTCTGACGAGTGCTTTGGCAATTCAGCCCTCCCCTCTGCACATTTCACTTTCCACTGTTTATACGTTGAGCTGTGGACCCACACAGACACCAGCGATCCGCTATACAAAAGTACCTCGTAAAAAGCTACAACCCTGTATATAGAATTACAGAGGTGTTGTCATTTCTGTCTCTCTGGCTATGTTAACGAGAGTCCACCAGGCGAACAACACAGTTAACGGCTTTGGAAGTGACAACATTTCATGCCTGCTACGACCTGGTGCCAGTGCTAGAAGCCGTAAAGCTGCTGTTGGCATATGCAGTCCAGCAGGGCAATGAGCAAGTAATGCAACCGGAGTATGCTCGAACATGGTGTAACACCACTAACGCTGCCTACCACAGCACACCGAGAGCAGAGGTGATGCACAAACGTTCTTTCATCATGAACTGGATTCTCTACTAACAGGGACGGCTGACTCATATGAACAGGTCCAACGTGGGTTGAATGTGCATCGGCAGGTCCGCTTGACGTCTGGTGTTATAAAATGTCTGTATCCTCACTGCTCTGTGTTT
The DNA here is from genome assembly GCA_947000775.1 of Pterois miles. NCBI lineage: Eukaryota > Metazoa > Chordata > Actinopteri > Perciformes > Scorpaenidae > Pterois > Pterois miles. The sequence goes on along the minus strand of CAMQGK010000586.1, from coordinate 1,816,795 downwards.
TTATAAACTATGATAATCTGGTCTCATGCCAGCGGGACGGGTGCTACTGTCATTTTTTATATGATGCAAAGTGCACTTCCTGGATTCTTGATACAGCAGCTAAACTCTTGGTAGAGTCCTTTTTGACTGTGAAGGGTTAACTGAGGTGTTTCCATCAGTTTATACCGACATGGTTTCACAGATGGGGGTTAAGTTCTTTGCTTAAGAGCCTCCCAGAGGCACTAAATCTTCCGCATTAGCTTTCTGACATCTTTTCCTGCAGCGTCCCATGACAAAGACATGAGTTTGATTTATTTACATGTGGACAAGCAAATGGCGTCGTTCCTGTTGGCTGCCAGCTCTGAGCATCTGCTCTGTTTGTGGATTTTGGGTGGAATTAGAGTGATACGATAAGATAAGATATTCCTTTATTGGTCCCACAGTGGAGAAATTCACACGTTACAGCAGCAAAGTGGATAGTGCAATAAACAAGAAGCATTGATTTTAAAACAGTATTAATACAAATAAAATAAAATAATATATACATAATAGAAAGTAAAGCCAAAATATGTCCATCATATCAATAAATAATTGTCCAGTTACTATAATTTGTGCAGATGATATAATTGCACATATGTGTTGTTATTGCACTTATGTCCGGTGAGTTTGTTGTGAATGTGACTGTGTATGTGGTCTACTGGGAGCAGTGCTGGTTGTGAATGTGTATGTGGTTTACTGGGAGCAGTGCTGGTTGTGAATGTGTATGTGGAATACTGGGAGCAGTGCTGGTTGTGGATGTGTATGTGGTCTACTGGGAGCAGTGCTGGTTGTGAATGTGTATGTGGTCTACTGGGAGCAGTGCTGGTTGTGAATGTGTATGTGGTCTACTGGGAGCAGTGCTGGTTGTGGATGTGTATGTGGTCTACTGGGAGCAGTGCTGGTTGTGAATGTGTATGTGGTTTCCTGGGAGCAGTGCCTCTTCCTGTCTGCAGCTGTGATGCTGCTGCCCCAGCAAACCGCTCCATAAAATATGGCTGATCAGTGATCATACTGGGCAGCTCATGTGAGGAATCCATCCATCCATCCATCGTCAACCGCTTTTCCCGTTAGGGGTCGCGGGGGGGCCGATCCCAGCTGTCATTGGGCGAAGGTGGGTTCACCTGGACAGGTCTCCAGTCCATCGCAGGGCAGATAGAGACAGACAACATAGAGACAGACAACCATTCACACTCACATTCACACCTACGGGCAATTTAGAGTCATCAATTAACCTAAACAGCATGTCTTTGGACTGTGGGAGGAAGCCAGAGTACCCGGAGAAAACCCCCGCTTACACGAGGAGAACATGCAAACTCCACACAGAAGAGTCCCAAGCCGGAATCGAACCTGCGACCCTCTTGCTGTGAGGTAACAGCACTAACCACTACACCACCGTGCAGCCCCTCATGTGAGGAATCTACTATTAAAACTGTAAAAAAAAGTGTCATTAGACAACCTACTCTGAGGAAATAATAATATAATAATAATAATAAATAAAGCAAAGACCAAGAGACTTTGTAATTGTCATGAAACTTTGTTGACAGAGGGGACTTTGCACAGGGAAAATGAGTTCTGGTCGAGGTCTGTCTGAATTAGACAGTTAGGTCAGCACTAACACAGTGACGTGATTTATTTTGAATAGATGACATGAAGCAGGTGATGTTTCCTCTGCCATATATTGATTGATTGCATCTCTCTCCATGCTATCTGCTGATTCTGATTTTCGTTCTAGGGACTATAATTGACAGCAAGGCTCCAAACTAAGTTTTTTCACCACCGCACCGAAAAATAATTTCAGTCGTCCCAAAGTCAGTGCAAACCATCAAAAATTTCTTTTACCTTGTTATGGTCATCTATTGTGGTTATTTGCTTAAATACACAAAAATCAAATGATTAGGGAATACATGATTGTTTTATTTAAATATTTGTTTTAGTAGTAGTAGTAGTAGTTAGTTGAGTAGTAGTTCTAATTATGTATTATAATATGTGCTTTCTGCTAATGTGGGGCGGCAGTAGCTCAGTCTGTAGGGAGTTGGCTTGGGAACCGGAGGGTCACCGGTTCAAGTCCCGACATGGACCAAGAACTGAGTGTGAACTGGTAGCTGGAGAGGTGCCAGTTTACCTCATGGGCACTGCCGAGGTGCCCCTGAGCAAGGCACCAAACCCCCAACTGCTTGGGGCGCTTGTCAGGAGCAGCCCCATCACTCTGACATCTCTCCATTGTTGCATGTTTGTGCATGTGTGTGTTCGGGTCTGCATGTACCATGTATAAGTTAACAACAGAGTGAAAAAATTGAATTTCCCCTAGTGGGACTCATAAAGGACTATCTTCTTCTTCTTCTTCTTAAACAGGTCATAATAATAATAATAATAATTAATAACAATATATTAATAATTAATTATAATAATTAGTAGTAATAATTCCTTCTCTGTGTCATATTGCTGTGAAAACATCTATTTATTTAAGTTTCTTGCCAAAAACTGAATTGAGCAAGATTACATTTGAGCACATCATGATGGTGTTATAGTTTAACTTCATCCAATGCTCGTTTTTACTGACACCTCATAATTCAAGTGAATGCAACCTCTGTTAACATGAGCAGTTTAGTCACTGTGACTACTCTGAGCAGCATGCATGTGAATGAATTACAATATAATAGGTTTGTTTCAAATGTTTGGTGCATCTTTATTTGGCTGTGTTTAAGTCATCGTGCAGTTCTTAAAGTTTATCTGTTGTCAGTTTTAACCCGTAGTTAGATTTATTTCATGCGGTAACTGAGAGGTAACTGCAGTGGGGCTTGAGGCAGCAGAGTTTACCTGCAGTTCAACATGTAACCAGCTCGCCTGGTTAAAGTGACGGCTAGATAAAAGTAGCCACCGTTTTAGCTGTAACTGTGAAACTGAAGGAGATAGAAGGTTGAGTCCACATCCTGGTATGTTCACAATGGTGAGACACTCATCACTTTAGTCTCAAACATTTACTATTGAATGTCCAAGGAAATCCTTCAGTATTGTACAACATGTAGGTGTCTATAAGCGAGCATTGTAAATATTCAACAGCTCGGTGTGAGGAAGTCATGACTGTGTTAAAAGCTGTGCGACTGTCAGTTGGCTCTCCTCTCCTACTGGACACACCTCCTTTCTGTCGAGGACACTGTTTCTGGGTTCATGTACTGTAGTCTGGTGCATGTAACTAGGGATATGATGTAGCTTGTGAGTAAAGGTTAGGGATTTAGAGCTGTTAGTGCAGATAATAACTCCATTGGTTTACATGGGACTTGGACTTTTTCTATCTGTGCTGACTAAAAGCTCTCTCAAAATTCCTTGATTAGTACTCAATTAAAGGTTACAGGATATAAATATTCTCAGGAAAGACAGACATAGATACCTATGTGTGTGGGCAGGTGTGATCCTGGTGACTCCTCTTCCTCAGCCATAGTCACACAAAGACACAAACAAGGAGTCTTAGGTAACCCCAGCGGGCCACCTCCGAGCCACCAGAGAGCCGCCGATCGAACGCCGCGGACACGCCTCATCCATAATGTACACGGGGAGGAAACACTATGCCACCTCCTCTTGTCCCCTTTGCCTTCTTCCTCCCCTCCCTCACGTCTCCCTCCTCCTGCCAGGGCGAAGAGGGAAAAGAAAGAATAGCCTTTCCCTAGATCTTAAAAAGCCGCCTATGCAATGAGTGTGCAGGCATGTGTGCTTTACTTAGAATGGTGGGACTGTGTAGCCATGACCCACACATACATGTACACAGGGACACACACACACCCACACACACACACACACACCCACACACACACACACACACACACACTATATGCACACATAGACTTGATCTGAGCCCATTTATCTAGTGCCAAGCTTAGGCATGAGCCTTCACGAAGATGGATCTCCCCTCTCACTCTCACGCTCAATTGTCCGACTCCGGCTGCCCACCAGTTTAATCAATCATGCTCTCCAGGTAAACCGCCATCGGAAACACGCTGAGAGCCTGTAGAGGTTTTGGTAGGAAAAGGCTGCTGCTTCAGTTGGATATTACCTCTAAGTCTTTGAATGTTCTTACTGGCTGAATGTCACAACTACGTGGTTTTATGTTAACCTTTGATTTAGAAAAAAATGTAAGTGATAACCGACCCTCGTTAACAGTTATTAACTGCTAACCGTAAAGATTAGTGCCTCGTATGCAGCAGTGCACCAGCTTAGCAGGTTGTTGGCTGCGTTTCTCTCTGGCGCAACGATAGCAAGTGTCTGACAAACAGTGTGTGTTTGTGCTACGTTAGCAGCTCTAGCGTTGCCGGCGGCTTCCTGCTCTGTCTCTTCTGTCCTCTCGGCTCTGGTTTCCCTCCCTCCTGTTTCATTGACTCTCAGTGCTCCTCCGCCGGGAGGAGACGGCGCTGCTTGATGCCACAGAGTGAGTCCTGATACAGCTCGTCTGCATCGAGGCCCGTAAAGACAGCCGTCATTGTGAATTTCCCCACTGTGGGACCAATAAAGGAATATCTTATCTTATCTTATCTTATCATTAGCTCGATCAGCTCAAGCATGTCACTGCTGAGCAGGGCTTAGTCCTGTTTGGTTGGCTGTTAGACAGTCCTCTTCTCTAACCGCCACGTATTTATGTTCAGGATTGCCGTCGTGTCAAACTGTGCTCCTTAATTCAACGGAGTTAGGAAACATGTTTTAACAGAGCACAACAGAGCTGAGTGAAATGACAACACATAGACTGAGTTGATTCCTTTAGCCTGTCTCACGAGAGACGTAACTAATGTGTGTAATCATAGCAGCATTTATTACAGACCAAAGATGACCAACGTCATTTACGATGTTTGGTAAGTTCTTACTTTTCACAGTCCTTTCATTTAATTCAGTTTCCAGTCTCTTTAGTATTGAAGTATTTCTCTTTTTTCCTGCGAAATTACACAGAGGCAAGTAATTTCTGACTCCACTCTGAAATACACCTTGACAAAACAGAAAGAGAAAATACTCACAGACAGGTGGAATATTTACAATGAAGGAAGAAATGCCTGAAATTGAACTAATTCAGCACATCGGTACATACAAATACTCACTTTGACCTTGGTTGTCTTTGTTTAATGACACGCCGCTCAGGTAAAAGTGTTCAAAAGGAAATGGAGAAATGGCTTTCAGGTACAGCTGTGATGTTTTACTCAGTGCAGACAAACTCACTGCTGATGTGCGAGGACTTAATGTGGCCGACAGAGGTCAGGAGGAAGGACAGACGGCGTTTTACGACTAACTGTCCAGCGGTCACGACATCGCGCCCAACCCCATACACACAACAAAGAACAGCTACACCTTTCAGTGCAGGGAGCCAGGTGACAAGAAAACATGTTTTTATACCATATCCAGAACCATGATCCATCTCAGGATGCACTGATACTGGGCTGGTTATTGGGCCGATACTGACTCAAATAGCTGGATCGGGTATCGCTGATAATGGGGCCGATCTATTCAATTCAGTTCTATGTTTATATATTATGTACATTATATTGGAATTTTGATTCCTGTTTAAAAAAGGTTTACGCCTGTAATTCCTTTTTACTTTTTACCAACTTGCTGGTGTACAATTGGTTGTTTTATTAATAAATAATTATACACTAAATTAAATTTATATCTATGTATTTATTTGTTACATTTTATTTAACAAAGTTGGAAATGAATGTTTTAGTCAAGCGTGATGGTCCCAGTCACTTCCACACAGTGAAGAGTACATCTTCTGAATACAGTACTCCCTATCAGCCGATACCTGAAGCCCAGGTATTGATACTGGTACTGATAAAGTTGGATCAGTGGGATCTAGACCCTTCCCTAGTATATATGTCACAGTACTTCCTGCATTGGCTGTGCACATACAGTAAATGCAGAGTACTACAGTTATATAGGGATATAGGGTTTTGGGAATGCCATGAAGACTATTGGCTGTAATAAGTTTTATTTTCACCACTCTCAAGAGTTTATGTGCCATAAAATAACCCTTTATACCCTGAATTAAATCAGAGGCCATTTGATTTCAGGTGACCTGTTGTGCAGGCATAACAAGCAAAGTATTAAAACACAACTGACGAGCAGTTTTCTGCCATGAAGCCTTGAAAGTCTTAAGGAAAATCTGCAGAAATGCAAATCATCACCCCGGTGACTGCAAACTGATAACACCCCCAGGCATTATGAAAAGACGGTCTTGAGTGTGTTGTGGATCTTGAGGACTAGCAGGTGTCTATCAGAAAATGCGAGTGTCCTGACAGCATTGTGCTGTGATAATGCAGTGAGCCCAGAGGAGCAGGCTGTCCTTTGTGACTGGGGGACTCTTGATTGCCTAGCAGCGGTAGCTAAGCAAAGCACTTAGAGACATGCAGCCTCTCTGGAGAGGTTAGCACTCGACGGCGATGACTGCCGTGGATGAACCCACCTCCAGCTAAGAGCACATAACGCGCACACACACACTAATGCTGTCCACCGTCGCCCACACAAACAACAAGTTGCATTAGGTTTTTGAACTGAAGGGAGAGGTGTCATATTCAAAAAAAGAGATGGAAAGCATTTTGTTTTGTTTCAGCACAAATGAACAAGATAATGACATGAACTTGCACTTTGGTGCGTGGTGTAACAGGATAGAGGACAGGGGAAACAGGAGGGAGAGAGAGAGGGTTTAGGTGACAAACAGGAAGCTGAATTCACACTAACCGCATCACCACAACATGATCTGCACCTTAACACACTATATTTTACCATGTAACACAAAACCGTCACTCCAGGCTCACTGAGACTGGAGCGTGTGTGTTAAGTAATTACATCACAAAACAGCATATTGAGGAGCATCCTGATCAAATTACACATCACTCCAGTTCTACTCTTTCTTGGAGTCCGTGCACTGAGCTCCCAGTGTGGGTTTCTGTGTTAGTGTGTGCTTTTCCCTCCTTTTTTTTGATGACACCCAAATAATGAATCACGACACGTCGAAGTGCGATAGCGCTGCATTGTGTGCCCGCCTCATTAGTCACCCAATGTGCTGTACCAGGCTGCTCTACACACTCGCAGACACAGTACACTCACCGTAAAGGGCCAGCAGAACCATCCCAATCAATGTGGGCACTGACAATGACACATGCTCCATGTGAAATAATGCTGTGTGTGTGTGTAAGTGCATGTTTCTTGGAGTGCAGTAATAGTTTATATCCATACATGTACAGAGTACACAGATCTGACCCGATTGAGTTGTGGCTGTAGAACCACATTTATTTCTATTGAAGCAGTCAGTTTAGTCTTGCCCTCGAAGCGGCTCATTCAGATATACCGGTGATCTTGTTACGATGGGAATCAGCAGATACAAACCTCTCACTCAGTTTGGAGTCCCAGCATATACAGTAACTTTGACGCTGGCTGCCAGTCCGGACCTTTGGATTCACACTGACTGTGTGGACCCAGACCTGACCCAAGCCCTTTGACAACATGTGTGAACACCAAGGACTGAACCAATTTGGTGTGCTGTAATCTACTAGTCACTAATCACAGCAATGACTTCCTAATCACTGTGTTTTTATAATTAGTTTTTCACTCAAGTCTGACTCAAATCAGAGCTGTGATATGAGAAATCCGGCCAAGCTGACCTGATTTGGTGTTAAATGTCAGGCTCTAATACAAGCTAAGTGAACCATGGTCTGTTTCACTGTGTGCTTGTTGTATATGAAAACCACCAGGCAGTGTGCCTAACGTTTCATGTTTTGTGTTCTGCGTACATGTCAGCAGTGTTTCGTAGATTTCAGTGTCTGTGCTGTTAGCACCTTTATCTACCAGCCGCTGGCTCAGCTGTCGCCATGTTCACAGCCGTGTGGAGGCAATAGAAATGCTCCCAATCCCCCATTTAGCAGATTTAAATCTTCAAGGACACCTTTTTTTTCAATGGGAGGCTGGCATTACTGAATGAATGCAGAGAGGCCATTGTACTTGAATGAATGATGCTTGGTTTGAGCAAACCCAGAGGTGTGTCTCTATGTGCATACAAGCTCAATTTAAATTTGCTTTCCACAAATGGTTATCTCAAAATCTGTGGCCTGACTTAATCCATTACCCCAGAGCATTAAACTCCCGCCCCTCTTCTTCTCTGTGTTACGGCCTCGTTCTCGCTCTCTCTTTGGGTTTTCTGCAGCCCTGTCAGCATGTAAATTACCATTGACTCCCTGTTCTGAATCTGCAAACTGTGTTGACCTCACAAATGCAAAGCAGTCACTTGGTTTTATTTTTTGTCTTTTGTGGCAATTCAGAGCTCATTCATAACAAAACCACATATTTCACTCGTAGAGAAATTCAATTTGTGCAGTAGTTTCGTTTACTAAACCAGTTATTTTAACCAGTTTATTGATCTTATATTGAATGCAGCTTTCTTAAGTTCGTCAAATTCAGGTTATGTATTACGGTCCAGTTTGTGAGATTTTTGAACCTTTGACATGCTGGGTGACATATATATCCTCATTTAATTTTACTGCTGTGTTTACATCACTTATTAAGGAGAATGTTAAACATCATCAGTTATAATAATTAACATTACTAATAATCCAAAGATGTTATTTTTTATGTAGTAAACCAAACTGTACATTACAATATTAGTATACAAAATACAATACAATACAAAAAACTCTAGTGTGTTGAATGATGGTGTTAAAGGTCCAGTTTTTGAACAGAGATCTTCAGATTCACAGCTGAATAAGATCACAGATGTAAGTTTGTTCTTGCTTCAAACGAACTGGAAGCAGAAGAAAAATGAAAAAGTGATTTTTTTGGAGTATTCAGGGCCTTCGGGTCCACTCGGGTTTAGATCTGTGTGTTTTTCCGTCTCAGGTTATGGTACCATTTATTGAAACTCTTGAAGGCCTCTAGTCATGCTTTTCTAGATGCAAATGTGTGTACAGCATGCCTATCTATCAGTGTGTGTGTGTGTGTGTGTGTGTGTGTGTGTGTTGCTTATTGATTTACCAAGAAGGGAGAGCTGATAGACACTGGAGCCCTCGTCACGACTCGATGGACAATTAGTCACCAACCAGCATGGAGGCCCCCAAGCTGCCACACACACACACACACACACACACACACACACACACACACACACACACACACACACACACAGCTGGAAGACACTCCCATGAGGTAGCTCTTTCCTACACGGTGTGTGTATCAGAGCAGTAAGAGACAGAAATGAACATATGTTGAACATATGAGGTTTCAGAGTTCTTGGTATCTTGAACGTTCCTCAGCCAGTGGGAACCCTCTGGTGCCCTCGAAGCTGTGGAAATACACACACAGAGGCTGTTCGGGTATTTCACCGCCTGTGGTCGTCACGTGATGCACAGATATTACGCGAACATATTTCCCAATACAAACTGTGAAGTTTAAACTGCTTCATCAGGATGCAGCATGTTAAAGTCAGATATTTAAATTGTTTGATTTTGATAATTGTATTGAAAAAGTGAATCTGAATATCATAATTTGGAATTCCAATGAACTTGAAACTGAATTTAATATTCTGAAACTGTATTTCATCCTCACTGAAAATTCAGCTTTCTGTGTCTGACCCTGTCACATTCAGTTCTCACAGTTCAGCGTTGAGGAAGAGCAGTGACGTGCAGCGTCACAGATCTCCAATACGTGTACATGTTGACGGTTTGCTTATTGGATTAAATCCCAACTTAAATCAGAAACCAGAAAACAGCTCATATTGTGGTTTTGTCCTGCCGGGTTCGCAGCGGGCTGGTGGCCAGCAGCAGCACCGGGTCTAACCTGTAAACTGTCAGAGGTTGTTCAGAAACACAAAGTGGCACACGATGTTAAAAGTACGTGCCGGCGCCATGGAAACAATGCCAGTGGAAAGTCAATGAAGATTGTTGTTGTCATGGTGGATGCATACATTCCCAGGTTCAACAGAAATACATTTTAATTAGGGCTAACAAAGTTAAAGCATTAATAACATCTTAACACAGATTTGTTTTTCTGCCAATAATCTCTTGATGCATTAATGCAATAATACGTTTGGGCTCAGTTTTAAATCTACAGTGAGGATACTGGTATCAGAAGACACTAAACAACCAACCATGTTATACTGACCTCCAGATGTGTGGATGTAAATGGGTTCTCTGGGTCCCCACCAGTCCCCCCTTTACAGACATGCCCACTTTCTGATAGTCCCAGTCAGTCTGGATCAAGTCCTAGTCAAGTCAGCACTCTGACACACTGACAGCTGTTGTTGCCTGTTGGGCTGCAGTTTGCCATGTTCTGATTGGAGCAGATTGTTGATGCTAAAGTCAGAACCTGGGAGGGTTTCTGGACAATATCTGCCATTGATTAGTGTTGGTATTGATTTAATAAATACTGTATATATGTACATTTGCATGAAGCAAGTATATTTGCCCTCTCCCATGTTGATAAGGGTTTTAAATACTTAACAAATCTTCCTTTAAGGTACATTTTGAACAGATAAATAATGTACAGGGCAAGGCGAGTTTATTTGTATAACACACTTCATGTACAAGACAATTCAAAGTGCTTTACACAAAACATTAACAGCATTACAGTGGGGTACAGATGAAGCATTAAAAAGTGCATAAAAACCAAATTATATTAAGACATTGCAAAAATCCTAATAAAATCATGTAAAATAACTAAACCGAATTAAAATGATTAAAATCAAGCATCAAGCTAGATAATTTAAAAGATACCATACAGATTTCATGCATAGGTGCATAAGAAATAAATATTTTTAACCTGGATTTAAAAGTATTTACATTTGGTGACACTTTAATCTCCACTGGCAGTTCGCTCCACTTGAATTAAAGTTCATAAAAATTCTGTTTCAAATTTTTCTATTCAGACTCAGTTTTCTATGTAATCATTCATTTTAAACAATTCAAATTCAAATAATTTCAAAGTTGACAACAGAAGTACATATAGGCCTCTTGTATTTCCTGTTCCAGGGTTTGTTCATGTCGTAGCTGACAGGATGTAAACTTGGCTGTTGTCTTAACAACAGCATGGCAGTGAAAAGGTCTATAGAAGATAAGATAAGATAAGATATTCCTTTATTAGTCCCACAGTGGAGAAATTCACTTCCTTCATTCAGCATAGAACAGCTGTCATTATGTGCGATTTACTACACACAGCTGTGAATATATTATATATCTCCTGCACCATTAATTCATCACATGCACATGTAAACCATCATTACTGTGATATATCTCAGTCATTACTGTTAAACATCTGGAGGATCAATGACTTATTTATGGTGCTCATATTTAATGGAAGGATTATTGATATGTTGAGTTGTGATTTCCATTTGTTTCAGATATAAGTGCAGCGAACAATTAGCAGGATTTCCATGGCGGACGAGAAAGAGTCCGATTTGGACATCGGTAGTCACGTCTGGGACAGTTGAAAGTAAACTTCGGTAAAGTTGCGGGACGCTGGGGAGACAGTTTAATTTTGAGCCCTGGCAGTATGATTAGATTATTATATATTCATTCGTATGTGCCCTGTGAGCAGCTTTCAGAGGGATGAGCGGGGCTCCATCTTTGAACGAGGTATCCTCTTCTTCTCAACACGTCCATGACTGACCCACATACCCCACACGATGCCTGCATGATGATGGCCAAAGAGATAGTCATGATTATTTTGATCAATAGTGATACTGTGAAACAATAATTAACATGGGTATTCATTGATTTTAGGGACAAGCTATTGCAATTAAATATTTAAATAAACAGACACCTCCATGCTGGGCCACAAGCCATCTGTCAGAAATTCAAAATGTCCTCCTTTTCCTTTGTTAGTGTCATCTATAGTTGTTATTTGCATAAAAACACACCATTCAAATGATTAGGAAATAATTATTTATTAGAGACTGCTTAAGCTAGTCTTAGGAAATTACAGGTCATAATTATCTCTTTAATAACAATTGAATATAGCTGTGAAAACATCTCAACACAACTTGGCAAAAACAACATTTTACAAGATTGCATTTGAACGCGTCATGACGATATAGTTATAATTTACCATCTCCCAATACTCATTTTTACTGCATGTGTCAGAACGAATTACAATATACTAGGTTTCTGATGTAGATAGCTGTTTTAAGGCTGTTCCTCCATGGATTATTTTGGCCTTGCAGTTGTTATAAATTGCAACTTGATGTTTTCTTCAGTCACACTGAAGGTCGACCACATCAGTTTGATGTGATTAACTGAGCAGCCCTCCCACATCCAGTACGTAACTGTGATACCAGCCCAGTACATCTCCGTGTACCTGTGTGGACTGAGCTCTGAAACATAATACATTAACGGTACTGCAGCCACTTACTGTAATGTCTAATTCAATGTGGGTTTATAGTATTTCTTGTGTCATTTGGTTAAATCTTGTGTTTTGTTATGCATGTAAAACGGTGTATGCTACACAAGACAAATTTTATTAAACTGATAATGATGTGAAATCTCACTTTTATTTCGCTGTATGAGCAGTGCAGTGTGTCTCCCTTATCTATCATCCATCTCTCTCTCTATCGCTTCCCTCCTTCTTCCACTGCTCTGTTTAAGTTGTGTCTAGACATTTCCAGGCTACGGTGCTGCAGTACATGCAGTCATCATGGAGGTTCAAAGCAGCTCTTCCTGCACTAATCTGAATATGCAGTGAACAGTATGTAAATTCTCTCTGTCTGAGAGAGAGAGAGAGAGAGAGAGAGAGAGAGAGAGAGTGGAAAGTGTGTTTATGTACTGTATGTGGAAACCTCAACTGTAATATGAATAGGGGTATCCTGTCCACTTACTTGTATGCCTCACTGTTCTCTCCCTCTCTCTCTCTCTCTCTCTCTCTCTCTCTCTCTCTCTCTCTCTCTCTCTCTCTCTCTCTCTCTCTCTCTCTCTCTCAGAAACACGTACCTGATTCGAAAGGTTTTGTCCTGAAAGAGTTTGTCCGTATTTCTTACGTCTGTAATTGGAGGTTTTAAAGTTTCCCCTGACAATATAACCAAACGATGTTTGGAGTTCAGCCATCAGAGCCGACGTCTGTTCCAAATCATTTTTTAATATCCCAAGCTGACATATTTATTTCAAAAGACAAGCTGTAAGATTTCTACTACTAAGCTGAAATGTTTATAAAGGACATAAAGATAAAGGACTTAACAAACAATAATCTGTGATGTCTCCTCGTCACTGTCACACACCGACATGCTGACCAGAAATGACAGACGGCGTGATAGACGGATGCTGAGATATGGTGTTAATGGGTGCAGGAGTCTGTCTCCTTCCCTTACGGTCTTGTTAGGCTTTGCAGCTCTCGTCCATCTTGCTTGCCGTTCCGTTTCCCTCCACGGTGGAAACCTCTTATACAACCAGTGGATCCAAACAAACCTGATCCCAGCTGGCATTGGGTGAAGGCGGGTTCACCCCCATAGAGACAGACAACCATTTACGCTCACATTCGTACCTACAGGACATTTACAGTCAGTAAATTTACAGTTAAAAGACTGTAGGAGGAAACCGGATCACCCAGAGAAAACCCACACTTACGGCTCAGACAGACCGCACGCCTGATGAGCGCGTGGCGGCTGCGTTACCTCACGGCTGCTTGATTCATGCGTCTGTTGTTCACAGCGCCTGCATGTTAGCTGTTTCTGCTTCTGCTGCTCTTTCTGCACAGATTTCACTTCATAATGATCATTTCATGTCATTATAAATGTCATCTATATTTATTTTAGACAGAGAAAGTTCAAGTAACGTGTGCTCATTTGTAAACAGTAGTAATAATCCACAATTAAAATCCTGTACTATATTCATTCATGGGGCCCTGCAAGTCACTGCATATTCTAACACTGACACTGTCCTGCACATATTTCAGAATAAAAGCCTTGTGTTAACAAATGAAAGAGTTCTGCCCACAGAAAAGCAAACACTTGAGGGGTTTTATTTTGAAATGAAAGCAGGAAGTGTTGATTTAAAAATAAATCTTGACTTTTTTCATGTCCATGACGTTTTCTACAGATAGACATTGAAAGTGTAGTCATGTAGCTGATATGATGTTAATATACAGTCAGAAGATCACCTTCACTGTCTGTGACGTTTTCTACAGATAGACTTTGAAACTGTAGTAATGTTGCTGATATGATGTTAATATACAGTCAAACAATCACTTTCACTGTCTGCTGCTGAGACACAGCTGAGACGTGGGGTGTAGAAGCTCTAACCCGTTAACATGGACGCCGAAACAAAAACAACCGGTAAGGCAGCCGCCAGGCGTGCGGTCTGATCCAGGGCTTAGACGGTGAGAACATTTTACACCGAAGGGCCTCAAGCTGGATTTGAACTTGTGACCCTCTCACCGTGAGGTGACAGTGCTAACCACTGCACCTCCGGGCAGCCCCGCTTTAAGCGCTTGTGTCCTACAGTACTGCAAAAAAACCTGCTGTTTCATACTGCATACTACTGATGAAGAGTATGTCCTGTATACTGCCTTCATCAGTAGTATGTATATACAGTAGTAGGTGGTGGTGAATACAGCCTGTGAATGCATTCAGTAGCCTCTCTAGCACACTGCTGTAGGCTTTGCTTTAGCGACTGTTTCATAAAATCAGAGGAGGCTTATGGGTCATGCCACGGTGCCAGCTGGACTTACCTGACATCGTACTCATGAAGAGTGACAGGCACAGAGACACAGGGTGGTTTTCCAGCCAGTAATAAGGTGAATAGGTAGAGCAAATCCATTCTTATAGTTTTATTACTTCATCTGCCTGCACGGCACCAGTCCATCAAGCCTGCCAATCAACGGCTGCTGCAGAGCCCTAATATCTGTCTGATGTGTTTCATTCTCTGCCACGGTGCCAACTCTCTAATGGCCTCGCTCTCTCAGCTGCTATTGTTCCTTCAGGCTGCTGAACACTGAGAGGAAATGGCTTTGGGGCAGAATAAGAGAGGGCAAATAGAGTAATATGTCATCTTAAACAAAAGATGCAATTTAGAATAGGATGTATTAATTATAAGGTGTGTGGTGTGTGTGCTTTCAGGTGTGTATTTGGAGAATTTGAAGACTGTGCACTCTTTTGTGTATTATGCCCGTTTTCAGGAGCAAATAGACATTCTTTTGTACTTCTGTGTGTTTATGTGCATAAAAACATATATGGTCAAAGTAGATGTGAGTCGTGGACGACTGGACGGTAGCAGAGATGTTTCACTGACAGTGGCGATACTGTGTGATCTCCTGCTGACTGGGGAAATGTCTCGGTGTCCTCCCTCTCTCTCTCTCTTTCTCTCTCCCTCTCTCTCTCTCTCTCTCTCTCTCTCTCTCTCTCTCTCTCTTTCTCTGTATGTGTGTGGCTAAACACATGCTCCTCCTGAAGTTTTGACTGCACGCCTACGTCATTGTTTATTTGAGACTCCTCGATGAGTGTGTGTATGTGTGTGGTTGATGTAAAGCAGAGACCTGATTCACAGGCCAAGGATTCCCCTTCTGCCACTTTCCCTCCATTTTCTTCTCTATCTCATCATCACATTAGGAGTTACACAAACACACATAAAACCCACACTGAGGTCGACCAATCCGATGCTCCGTGATGTCCCCAGAACGAGACACAAATACAGTGGCGACTGAGCCATTGTGGAAAAATGTGCATCTTGTTTAAAGCCCTACTGATACAGATACAGTGAGCTAATGTTAAACCAAGAAAGAGCAGAAGAGCTGAGTAAAGAAACTAACTAAATAACTAACTGAGCCTGAGTATTGTCAAAGAACGTATAGTATATTGCCAAGAAGTGAAAGCCAGCTGTTCGGGCCATTGCAACGTCTGCACCCAGCTGCAGAGCTACGCTTCCGCCATTTTGGACTGAAAGGGACTACCAGACAGCAGTGAAACACCCGCCTAAAATGTGCCATACAGAAGTAAAACAAAATCATTTCTATACTATTATCATCTTCTACCAAAATGTCCTGTGTTGAACAGTAAAATATTGTACATATAATAGTCGTTTTCAGTCCAAAATGACAGCAGCAGCTGTTGTTTCATCTCTGCCTCTATAATCTTTGGTAACGACAGGGACGGCCCACATTTCCCATCATGCCTGTCTAGTCCTGTAGTAGTTAAAGTTTGCTGTTTTATATTCCCAAAAGCAAATGTTAGTTTTGTTATCTAATGTGTCTGTTCAGAACATGGTGGCTTATGTTGGTGATGTTGATTCGTGGTGGTTTGTAATCATGAATGAGGTGGCTGTTTCATTTCTACTTACATTTTCTATTCTATTTCTGGATATTTCAAGTCCAGCTGCAATTGATTATCAGGCTAAAGATCTGGTGTTTACTCTACTGGGGAAAGAAAGTAATAGCAGCAGTTATAACATGTTAATAACATGTTCGCCTGTACGATGTATCTGCAATAGGCCATATATCGGCCACTAAAATCTTCTGTCCGATAAATGGATCTGGCTCTACTCATATTCAGTGTTTTCTTCTGCTCTTATTGTACTTCCTTTGTATTCATTTATGTTTTGTGCCCGTTCAGCACTTTGTTCAACTGCAGTTGTTTTTCAGATGAGCTTTATTAAGTTTGAATTGACTGGTAGAGGAGGGAAGGAGCTGTACGTCTGTGTGTATGCAGACCAGCTTTGATCATGCTACGCTGTGCTGCATCCCCACATCCGTCTGAAACGGCTGGAAGATCACAGCAGCACTCGCTCCGCTTATGTTTAGATTCATGTAACTGAAGACAATATTTTTAGTCCCAAATAGGCCGAGTGACCTTTCAGTTCAAGGACTGCATGCAGACTGTGTCAGCTTTGTACTCTTTCAGGCTGTAAAATGTGAGGGAGATCATTTTAGTGGTGGTTTTATTTTGTAACTCTTTAGTGCACCAAAATGGTCCTGTGAACACATCATTTCTGCAAATGCCAAAAGTAGCTTATGATATTTGTTTCCAATAATTGCACATACATTCAGAAAGAGCTGAATTTACTGGAAATATGATTCAACATTTATTCTACAGCTCCCAGTCAAACAGCTTACAAGCTCTCATATGGTACTAAATAATCTGTATTCTAAATGAGATGTGCATCCATATTCCTATTATGTTCATATTACATTCAAATCTTTTCAAAGTATTCCTGTTTGTTTACCAGATAACGAACTGCCATTATCTTTTATTTTTCCGTCTTTATGGGGTAAATTTCGTGCAATGGGAGCACGCCCTGCCGCTTTCAAAGAGCCCAGCACCACAGCAGTGCGTGGGTTTGACGAACCCACCAGTCCCCACGGCTTTTACTCCAAGTGTAAGACCGAAAGGCGCTCATCAAGGTAGCATTCATCTGCGCCACTCTCATTTGTCGCTCGCCATTACTCTTCATAGTGAATGCTAATACATTGAACATTTACTGTCTCTCTCCCTTTTGTTTCACTTCTGGAGAGCACTAATGTTTGTTGCTGCATACAGTCCATGTCCATTAGTATTATGGGCCTGGCTTATTTACTGGCGTATTAGTTTCATTTCAATTAGAATTACCGCAGACCGCCATTCCCCAGTGCCACAGGCCGAGGAAATAGTCTGAAACATTAGCTCGGCCGCTGTCATTCATTCCCTCTTCCTTCTGGTCCGGTCTGATCAGAACGGCGCCACACCGTCCTTCACCTCATCTCTCCTTCTGTTGCTCAGCCGCTTTGTTTCTGGCTCTCTTGCATCTTTGTGAGCTTGCTCGCTCACATATTTGCAATACTTCAAATACAACAAAATGTTTTTGTAGAAATGGATACAGTAATACCTAAATAACGTCTCTGGCACCGGATCCCACTGTGAAAAATGTATGTTGTTGTTGGCTAGACCGCAGAGGGGCAGCCCTACAAACGCAAAAGTCTGAGTGAGCGAATGCTCGCCTTGTTTTACGCCATTTCCACCATCAGCTTTGGAAGAAATACCCACTTTTGCTGCTTTGTACATGATGATGAAGTCCCGGATATGTTAGAAAACCAAACACTGTCATGTCTGGGTTTATAACATCACCCAGCAGTATGTTGTAGCTGTATTCACATATCTGACCATACCTAGCAAGACACACGGCGGTACTACAGTGTCAACCCGAAATAGATTCAGCTGTGATTTAATTGCAATTAACGGGTCAAAGTGTGGCTGAAATCAGGTCAGTTCGTACGACGACAAGCAAACAACTATTAAAATGCTTGTTTTCTGAATGGAGTTTGGATCGAGCAGTTCCAGGCTATGCTATGCTAACACTGTAGCTGCTCCATCAACGCTCCATCTCGACAGTCTGTGGTTTATACACATACATTTGGTCCATATTGGTGCAGATATGATGGACTGGCGTAGCTCTGGGTGACCACAGACACATACAAGATTATTTCCTCCATTTCCGATTTAACAACGTCAGGACGTCACTGATGACGCAGTAATCTCTCCCGTAGATTTTGGGATGTATGTGTTGTGACACAGCACTCTGATGAATGCTTTCGATACACATGCTTTCATACAAATCTGAAATACTTTTAACCTTGAATACTGTTGTCATGCTAATACTTTTTTTTTTTACCTCGTATAAGATGTTGATGTTGACTAAATAGTAAATGTTACCATTTACTTTTACTGAATGTCATTTGCTTCATTATAAGTTGTCTTTCAATCAAACATTAAGAAAAAACTGTACATGCAACTTAATTTATGACACTTCTTTCTCTGGCAGTTTACAGTAAACCCACTTATCAGCCAACATCCACTGAAATATACAGTACAGGAGAGAATAACTACCCATCTCTACCTTGTAGTTCACCCACCTCGTCCACAACAACTACACCACTGGCTACTGCAGTACATTAAGAAAGACTTTTTGGATTATTAAACGTTATAGATATGACCACTATTTGTGTAACAATTTAGCCACAAATGCACAGACTGACCCTACAGTGTCCAGCCATATAATGGGTTTGACCAAGTCTTGATCCTTTATTTCCCTTCTCCTCTTCTCTTTCTATCTCTTTGTTGCTTCTTTTCACTCACATAATCTGACATAAAACTCTAACTCTACCGCTCTCCGTTCCTCCCAGAAGGGAGCTGTTCCACTCATCCTGTCGTTCTTACCGTGGGGTGGGACATCCAGCATCGACCAGCCGTCCATAATGTTCAGACACACTGCAGAAGTAGCTGAAAGTTAAAGCAGCCCCTGTCTCCTGTTATTGACCTACAGGACAAACAGCAAACACTCCCGGTAACTGTTTCAGAGATCAGCAGCACTGTGTGAGTGCTGTTTTCAGACCGGCATGCTCATGGCCTCCACATCGAGCAGAGTGTCGGTCTACACTCACCAGGGCAGCTCATGCTGTTCCCCCTGACAGGATTTTATTTTATGTGGCTGTTAAAAGTGGTTTAATGTCAGCAAAGAAACTTTTTGCATGAATAGTACCTGCAGTATCCACACTTTTTACCCCGGGAGCTCATGAAAGCCTTTGTAGAAGTGTCACTTTATTACATACAGTATGTGCCGCATTACAGCAAGTACGTGGTTGGTG
This sequence comes from Pterois miles, assembly GCA_947000775.1. Taxonomy (NCBI): domain Eukaryota; kingdom Metazoa; phylum Chordata; class Actinopteri; order Perciformes; family Scorpaenidae; genus Pterois; species Pterois miles. The sequence goes on along the minus strand of CAMQGK010000586.1, from coordinate 1,797,223 downwards.
TTTTTTGACATGATAATTAGAGTTGTTAAAGACCTTTAAACAGAATACCAAAGATAAAAGTGAATTTTGCTTTTGGATTCGTAGGGGCCTAAACACACTGCTGCATGTCAAAAAGCAATTTTTGGATTCTGTTATATCTAACTTTCTTAGTGCTAGACAGCAGCAGTCATGTCTTTTATTCACGCTGCAGCCTTTCCCTCTAAACTGCATCAGGCCATGGCTTCCTGAATCAGTTTAGTTGCATTGAGGAAGACGTCTCACTGCCCAAAAAGCTGCTGGGTGTGGTAAGAGGTGCATCAGACCTTCAGCTTCCTGGTTTTCATCTGTAAATTTCCTCCCAGCTTACTGCTGATGTTTTTGAGCTGGTGAATGTATGTGATCACAGGAGGTGCACCGGTGATCAATATTTTATCTTATGGAAAAAGAATAAAAATATTAGATCAAATACAGAAGTGTCTGTTCAAAGGGGCCTTTGAACATCCATGTTTGGGGAATTCAAAGTTCATTGCTGACCGTGGAGCAGCGGCTCGGTTCCCTCGGGAGCTCTGAAGCCATGTATACTGTTTTAGATGTTCACCCTGATCAGTGGATACTGGAGCTCTGGAGTAATAAAGAATAAATAAAATAAATCTTGATTTTAAAAAATGACGTTGAGTACAGGGTGAGAGAGAGGTTAAAATGTCACAAATGATTCAGCTTTCAAGTTGTCTCATCACTGGCTCAGGAGTTTTACTAAGTAGTACAAAATAAATAATTCTAAATATTGAATAAAATGATAATTAAAATGTTTATTGACAACATGATTGTCCATCGTTAATCCCGATTAATTGCAAATTTGTCTGTTCAAAATGAACCTTAAAGGGAGATTTGTAAAGTATTAATACTCTTATTACAAAGTGGACCATTCTGCTGCTTTATGCAATTGTATGTATATATTTATTATTGGAAATCAATGAACAATTCCAGTCAATGGCAGATATAGTCCAGAAACCCTCCCAGGTTCTGACTTTAGCATCAACAATCTGCTCCAATCAGAACAAACTGCAGCCCAACAGGCAACAACAGCTGTCAGTGTGTCAGAGTGCTGACTTGACTAGGACTTGATCCAGACTGACTGGGACTATCATAAAGTGGGCATGTCTGTAAAGGGGAGACTGGTGGGGACCCAGAGAACCCATTTACATTCACACATCTGGAGGTCAGAGGTCAACGGACCCCTTTGAATGTGGCCATGTCAGTTTTTGCTCGCTAACATTTAGCGTACATTAGGAGTGTTATTTTTTTAGTATGACCTGGTTGGTACCAGTAGGTTCCTCTTCTAGTACCGTGTGATACCAGTATCTTCACTCATTAAAACTGAGCCCACTCATCATAAGTTGTGTTAATGTGTTAAAGAAATTAGTGTCATTAAAGTGAATTAAAAGTTAATTTGTTAATGCAGTGTTATCACATCAACTTCGACAGCCCTAGTTTTAGAGTATTACTAAGTAGTAATTAAAAAACTCAAATGGTAAATATGTTTACAAGAACGCATGCTGAGCTATTCCCCAGAGACTCTGCTCTTTTTTCCCGCCGTATGTGCGGTGCTGCTTCGGCTGATGCCAACCGTTCCTACTTTACCAGTAAAATGCTCTTTGCTTTCTCGAAGCCCATCAGATTATTTGGAATAAACCAGCAGAAACAAATACCTCACATAGCCGGCCGGCTGCTGCTGCTCTGAACCCCGCTGAGAGCCAGAGCTGATGTTTGCAACGTTGATCGATGGTGTTGACATATTATTGTGAAAGTCTGTTAGGGGGATGTTTAATAACCCAGCACAACTAATGATGTTGAACGCGTACAGTATTATTATGCTTCAGCAACCTCAATTTTGTATGTGTTTTTGAGTATGTGTGTACCTGTGTGTGTGAATGATTATATGTGTGTATATGTGGGTGTGTGGGGTGTTTCTTATGCAGTTGTGTGTTTTTGTGTATATATTAGTAACTCCATTTTATTTTCATCTGCTGAAATGGCCATGTTTGAATGCATGACTTCGTCGATTGACAGTGACAGTATTACTCACCCAGTGTGATTCCCGCTATATGCTGTCAAATATGTACTTGGGGAAGATACTCGGAAAGCACAACACCGTGTCAAAAACAACTGTCAGCTATGATGAAATGGGGACTTCTTCCACCCTACCATAGTCTTTGAATACCAATCAGGTTTAATGTTCTTGCCCTGATATTTATTTGAGCACTTAAGAGGCAGGGGAAGGATGAATGGCACTTGCACACACCCGAGTTATTGGGTAGTATGTCTTTTCCAATGCTATTAGGACTTAATGTAGCGCTATTCAGCGAGAGGAGCGAGGGAATGGAAAGAGCAGATGATGGACAGAGTAGAGGATAATGGAAAGGAAGACGGAGAGAAAAAGCAGGACTACTGAGCTGTGGTAAAAACAAAACACAGTTACAGTACATTTTATTTTTGTTGTACACAATCTGAGGTCAGTATGGGATACAGGGGTTTTTCACCGGGTCCAGCATATTTAAATGTCTTTGGTCAAAGGGGGAGGGGAGCTTGTCACTAAAATGAGAATAGCTGTCCACCTTAAAGGTCAGTCCACCTTAAGTGAGCCTGGGCTGAAGTTGTCATAACCTTTGGAGCTAACCCCCTTCACTTCTGTCAACTGGTTTTAAAGGAGCAAATCTGTAAAACACCGTCTGCTCCTCCGGCATGACTGATAGCAGTTAGCGCAAATTTTCTCCATTTCAGGGTTACCTTCCAGATACGACGGTATTGATTTCGGTAACATTAGTCAGAATCACTGTGTGTCTCAAATCCTCGCAGCACATCGACCACAGAGAAAAAGCTTTTCAGGTCGGTAGAATCGAACACTAGTGTTATCTCTGTTGATGTAGTTCATGTACTTGCTTCCATGGCTGCAGAAGTTTGTGTCAGCGGGCCAGTTTGCTCCATATGTGGCGACGGGGAGTTGAAATAAGCCGTGGACGCGATCACACCGGCAAAAACAAAAACAGACGTTCTGGAGCAGTATGGAAATTTCAAGGAGAACATACTGGCTATGGCATTGGCTTTTTTTATATCATTGTTTTGGTAAGTTTTTCAATTTTCATTTACTGTGACAGCATTGAAAGGGGGGACAACGTGCAGCGAAGGACCCCAGCCTCAGCCTGGGTATACGGGGCGCCTGCCCTACCATTGTTGACGGAGAAGACAGTATTTCAGTTGAGCATGTTTCCTTAATCCCTGATGAGATATCATGGTCATTTTCTGATTTATTACAGTAAATATATTACATGTTGGTCCTTTAAGCTCAATAATCACAGATAATGTTGGTCTGTAATTTCTCCCACTTGTCTGCAGGGAAACCCTGATGCAATATCATAAAAAATATTTTCTGCTGATGGCCATACAAATACATCATTTTATCCAGTTGGCTTCCCATTAAATTATATATTAGCCATCTGTCAGATAAATGAAAGTGGAGAATTTGACAGCTGATGGGACTCATCACTACGTGTCACTGAAGCAGCTACAGAATTGTGGGTAATATGGATGTCGGGCTAATGAGGCAGACAAAACATGTTCGAGTCCCATGTACACATGCACTGCAATTATCAAAGCAATAATTATGGATATAGCAAATCTAAAAAATAATCGATGCTGTGGTTACTGGTCTCAATACTTTTAAATCACTCACAATATCATCACCATGATCTTTCCTATCACCATTTACATAAACAGGACCATTACTCATTCTGTTACTGGTGCCACGAACACCAGTCATCATCATAATGTAATCATAAAGCAGTATGATAGAGAGGTCACAGAAGCACTGGTGGGTGTCACTGTGGACTCTCCTATTGATTACCTGGAGGGATTCGGCCTGCATTCAAAACCACTTATGCTAAATGCGGGGACACTCCACACCGTTATGCTTGAATGTGACTCCATGTCAGCGAGATAACCCCCTGGCGCCAGGTGAAACCCTAGTGCTGGTCAGCTCACCGACGGACAGATCAACAGATAACCCTTGATGCCAGGTGAAACCTTAGCGCTGCTCGCCTCTACTGTAGGCCGCTAGCCCCACTGCAGTGACCACACATGAGAACTGTGGCTAGCCTGGGGCCCGTCCACATGCATTATTCACCTCAGACATCACGGTGTAGCTAACCCATGGCCCCTGCGTCTTATGGCTCATATTACACAGAGGAGAGGAAGGGTCTCCCACTCTGTCTTCGCCCTCAGGGCCCAATTTTTTTAATGGAGGGCAGGCAGTGAACTCTTCTTGATGCTCCTTCTTTATTAAGACTGCAGGGAGGCTGATAGGGGCTACAGGACAGCAGATACAGGACAGGGGGATCCAGGGGATATTATCTAAGGTTGGCAGAGGCAAATATTACAGGAAAATACTCTGAGACTCCATCTGTGACGTGTCAGGAACTGTAAGATCCACTTTGACTTTAGTTATTTCCTACATCTCCCTGAATTATTTTCAACAACCCCCAGAGAAAGTGTTTGAACATTCAGTGTGTTAAACAAAAGTGAGACTGTGTATTTGTTTGTGAAAAAAGTGAGCAGTGGCCAGCGGTGGATAAACTCCCCAGCACTGGTTAGATGGTAATTTTTGATTTGTCTCATAAATATAAACATTCAAGAGTGGCTCATTGGCTATAATTCTTACTGTTAAGGGACTCAAATGTTGGTGTAATCAATAAGAAAAAATTGATATCTCTAAAGTCTGTGATGTAAATGTAAAGCTCATCATAAGACCTGTTGCTCGTTCATAGAGGGGAGGCATAGCAGACTGACTGAAATAAACAGGAGAAGTGGGGCTCAAAACACTTTGACCATATTCTTTCATTTGTCTGAATGGTTGTGTGGTTTCATTATTGATATACAGTATCAGCAGCTGATTAGAGTTATAATAAGGATAATAAGGAATTTCCAAAAACAGTCAAAATGACAAAGAAATGCAGATATTCCATTAACTGACTTATTAGACATCTGCTCTTAACTATACACAGTCCAAACAAACTTACTGTATAGGACTGCTGTACACACACACACACACACACACACACACACACACACACACACACACACACACACACACAGGCATGAGTCCAGCTGCTTTCAGACATGGAAATCACCTGAATCTATTCACCTGGTCATGAACCTTGGCTGGCCGCAGGGTTACTTTAATATCTGCGATCACTAATGAGTTGAATTCACTGTGCCAGTGTGTGTGTGTGTGTGTGTGTGTGTGTGTGTGTGTGTGTGTGTGTGTGTGTGGTGGTGTTTGTGTATTTGCATACCCATTCGTGTATCCTTCATGGAGCTTGACAGGGCAGAGAGTGAAGGCACTCCTTGTTCTAATTGTGCGTGAAACAAGATCAGTTAATGCGCCGTGTCATCCTCTGAGTCCCCCATTTCTGCAAAGCATCTTTTTTTTCTTAATTTCTACAGAAAATATGAGTCTTTAAATGGCTTTGACTAGGGTGGGACGGTTCATAAAACTCACGGTTCATATCACGGTTTGGGGTTTTCGGTTCGGTTCAGTTCAGCGGTAAACGGTATTTATGGTACAGCAAGGAGGCCAATTTCAATTTCAGTTTGAACAGCTTTTCATTTATTTGCCAAAATATGTCAACTGTTCTCCTGAACGACAGCAGACTAGGCTAACATAAGGAACAAGAGCCACTGTGTTATTTAAAAATGATTAATAAATAAAAAGCAAATTATAGCTTCAGACCATCAACATAAAGAGCATCAGGGCGGCCAGCACTAGAGCTTTTTAAACAGCAGGAACAGATGTCTCTCTATTCCCTGATATTTAAATAATAATAATAAAACCCACACTGGCTCAGACCATCAACATAAAGATCATCATAAACCAAACACACACTGATCCAGATCAGCTCTGCTCTGTTCATCCTGTCTTCATGTCCTTCTGCTAGAAGACGAGTTTGTCCTCATTCAGCCTGGACGTCCATCCGTCTGCAGTCAGAGCTACGTGGTCTGTTGGACTCTTCTTTCACAGTTCATCATCATGTCTGTTCATAGAGTTCAGGATTTACTGTGTAGCTGATGCGTCTGTGAGACGGCAGATTATAGCGCTGCTGAAGTAACTGAATCATATGCTGAAATCCAGCATCCTCCATGACTGCTGTAGTTGTGTTGAGTCTGCATGTAGAGGCTGTTTAAATGCTGCTACGTCATCATATCGGAGGTATTGCCGTTAGCATTAGCCACACGTGTTGCTCAGTGCTGACACACAGTTGACGTTTTATCCACCGTTTTTTTTTCCCGTCATTGTCAGACGTAACACCAAATCTGTAACGCTCCCACACAGCGAAACGACGCTGGTGGTCTTTATCGTGTCCTCTCTCCATTTCCTTAACGGGATGATTCATCAACATCTCTGCCAGCTGAGAAGTGTGAGAAGGAAGGAGGCGGGGTCACGCCTCATCGACGCCTCGTGTCTATGACAGTAGAACACATGCTCAGTAAAACCTGGTCCGCCCTCGCCGAAACTGAACCAATCACAGCACACGACCTCAGCTTCAGTTACACTGTCCATGTGTTCTACCTCATATTCCTGTCCGCCGTGTCCCAGCCTCTTTCCATAGGCCTCGATTTCTAGTGGGACAATAAACAGGATGAAAAAATACACAATCTGCCTCATAACCTACTTCAAATGAACCAAACAGTACATACCCAAACCGAGCCGTAGCGAACCAAACGGTTGGTTTTTTTACCCGGACCGCGAGGTGCAAAGAAAATGGCGATTGTTGTCATGGTGAATTTGTTGATGCGGCTGTAGAGAGCATGGTCGCAGCTCACTGATAAGACAACGGAGGCCGCTCCCAGAGCCAGGTGGCTGGTTAGCTCGGTGGCTAGTCTCCTGGCGGAGGGGCCGTGTAGACGGTGCTGCCGTTGGCCACCAGCCTGCTGTTTGGATCATTTTCCAGTATCGGTGACGTACCGAAGCCTGGCCGAACCAGCCCAAGAACTAACCAATCTTCAAAATTCAAGGATGTTTTTTGGAAATCATCAGCCGCAATAGAAACTATACGTTACTCAGTAAATGGGCCGAGACCTGCGAGGACTCTGTTCATCCTTTTTAAAATGTTTCACAAGTCTACAAGTCTGGCAAAATGAGAGATGGCGTAATCAGAACTAAATCATAACCATTTCACTCTCCATATAAAAAAATGTGCAGAAATCTGTCTTGCTGAGCAGAAAACAGAAAACTGCTGTTACAGATTCTGTGCGGTGCAGAACAGGAGGAAGACGACATTATATTGATATTTCATGTGATCATCTTGATGACATCATTTCCGTTTCTCTCGTTGTCATCTGCTGAGTCATGTGTCAGAGCCCACATGAGCTGGCTATAGGCGCCACGGCGATCTGCCCCATGCATTATTCTGTCAGCGGATGCCGGGCCACGCCTGTCTTTTGTGTCCGTACTGTATGAAGCTTGTCTCAGATGACACCATCTCCTTAATTGCTTCGCTGTCCTTCCCCTCCTTCACACTAAGCCTCCCCCACTTTGAGCTTTTTTCTGGTCTTGTTTGACACTAGAAACAAGGTCAGTGTTGAGGGCTCAGGAAAGCCTAATGAGCATCAGTTAAATGAGAAAATATATTACCAGTAGGATTTCCTTGTCAAATTTTGACAGTTATGGGACAATGCAACTAAAAGTCATAAATTATGTGAAAGTGAATTGACATAAACCATTAAAGTGGATCATTTTTCATGTATTATTTTTAGGCCTGTCAATCAGTTAAAATATGTAATCAAATATGTAAAGTGGTCATGCAACACAAGTCCTGTCAAAAAACTGTCTTCAAGCAGCAGGAGACAAAAAAACGCAGAGTTGGAAAAAACTCAAAGTTGTTGAAGGCTCGTCTTGTGGTTCCTGTCGCTGTCGAGAGGAGCGAGATGAGAAAGAAAGACGTTCTCTGACTTTGACGAGGTGAGAACAACGACGGCAGAGAGGAGAGAGGACGGAGAACGCAGCGACAGAGAGGAATGATTGAAAGATGAGTTTTTGAAGCAAAGAAAATGGCGGAGTGGTTAGAGGGTTAAGTGAAGAGCACGGGGATGGGAAGAAGGTGTGAGAGGAGGGGAAGAGAAAGAAATTGATCCAGTATGGTTGATTGAGACACGCCTGTGGTAATGACCGAGGGAGAGGAGGGGAAGTACGAGTGTGAAACTCCAGCTCAGTTATTCCTCCTCTTTCTGTTGTTTCTTCCTCCTCTCCGACCAACCAGCCTAACGAGGGTGAAGGCTACTGTTTCTCCTAATTGCCCCCAACCAGCCTCCCTGTCTCAGCGTTACACAAGGCTGCCTTTCACCATCCATTTTTAATCCTCTGCTCCCCCTCTTTTCTCTCCCCTCTCTTCTTTTTCCTCTTCTTTCCATTTCTCCTCCCTTTCCTGCCGCCCCTTTCCGTCGTCCTACTCTGCCTCCCTCCCCACCTCGCCTCCATCACCTTGATTATTCACATTGGCCCTGCCTGGCTGTGGGGAAAATGATTTTAATTCTTTTGTCTTCTTCGTGCTCGACATTTACATTTCTTTTTCTTGAAAATACTGTACACCTGGTTCACTTTGGGAATCTTGACCCATGTTGAGTTAGAGCTTCATTCGGTGAATGAAGTACAGCTGTAGGGATGGGGTGATTTTTTTTCAGCCAGTATACTGTATTTCTTCACAATACACAGCATATGATAACGTTAAAGATTAGATGTTTGCCTGATACATGCGTACTGTATGTACAACACAATTTTATTTACAAATTTTATCTATTTGATTCACCTACGTATTTTTAGTGCGTTTTTCTGTGAATGTCCAGCAACATGTGACCTGTCAATTTCTGCTCCAGTCTTTTCAAAATAAAACTGCTGAGTCAGGTTTAGGAATAGATGGACTTGGTTAGGCCTAGGCAATAAAACTACTTAGTTAGGCTTCGGAAAAGACCGCGGTCTGAGATTAAATTGCACCGGAGGAGACATATGAACGCAAATCAATGCATTAAATTTCGTGACCATTTCACAAACTGCTGTGGCTGGTATATATAGATTATTATTAAGAAAGAAAGACGGTTAAGAAAAATGAAAGAGAGAGACAGAGTGAGGAAGAAGAGAGAGAGGACTGATCTGGGATCTGCTGCTCTCCCATCCCATAATGGAGGGCACTTCTGTCACTGTGACAACCTCACCAGCCTGCAGGATGGAGATAACGGTCGCCTCGGAGACAGATCCTGTGATTAATCATTCCCAACATTACGAGTTCAACCCTAGTAGCCATTAATCAGGCTCCCCAGCCTCCGAAGGGTTACAAAATAAACAAACAAAGCCTTCTGGGAAATGATGTTCAGGTGAGAAGGGGGAAGCACATGATGACCATCATAGAGAAAAGTGATAAAACGTAATGAGATTAAATGATTATTAGTGAGATCTGGAGGTGGACTGTTGTCACATTTATACCTCTGCTCCTCTTTATTTTTCTTCTTTGCTAACAACATGTCAAATGGACTGCTGACATTCTCTACTGCGGATGTGATAAATGGTCGGCATCCACTGATGCGCATCAAAGTTGAGCCACCTCTTGAAAACAACATTAACACTGATACTTACCCTCCGTGTCCTTCTGGGAGCAGTGTCTCAACACAGAGATGATGGATGGACCTGGACAGGCTGTCTGATCCATCGTCTATACAGCGATCAAATAAACCACACGGGAGCAGCTGGCACAGGTCCGAGTGCTGAATAGAAGATTAAAGCAACAGGTATCAGGATGTAACATGAAAGTTATTATCTGCACCAAACAAACACCAAAGAGCTTCACTGAGCTTTATATGTATCATGTGAGGATTCATGTGGATGATCTTTTGAATGAAATGTTTAGGTTCCTCTGTGGGTGATGGGGGTGGTTCAGAGTGGGTGATTCCTACCAGCTGCTGGAGTCTCTGGAGAAGGTGGCTGTCAAACTCCCGGCCCGGATCATGATGTGACGTTTCCGGTCACAGAAGATCTTCTCAGATCTTCTGCCTGACTCGGTCATAGTCGGGTAGGCTGTGGTTTATATGGCCAAGCGCAGTGACTTTCTGTAGTCTCCAAAATTTAACATCTTTATGGGGGGATGTAACCCACAAAGTGCCAGTTTTACACTTTGGTTTTTGCTCAGATTAAACAACCCTACAGGCGGCGGTCCTGGTTTTGGCTGCTGAGCTGTCTGCTGCTGTGGTTGAGTTGAACTGGTGAAACTGTTTCTTTAGAGCACCTTGTCAACCTCTGTCAACTTTGTCTTAGTTTGGTATCTGAAAATGCATTTCCCCAGTTCAATCCTGTGTCCCTGTGTTAATTGATCATATACAGTGCTTCTTGTTATATGTCCACCTTGAGAGACGCTGTCTTTCCCTCCAGTTCAGTGGTCAGCTCCTTCACCTTCATAAACCTTTTAATTCATTGAGTGCACTCAGTTAATCTGTACTTTGAAGCTCATGTGGCAACCACAGGTGGGAACAGATAGATAAGAAACAGGCGCTGTTTATCACCTTAAAGACTCTCAGGTCTTTTTGTCAAAGGGACGAATGGGGACAACCGTTTCTGTAATTGGTCCGGCAGCCGTGAGACGAGCTGCGAGGGCAAGTGATCAGCGTCAGTGTGACGATACGTCCTCTGAAAGTGCTCGTTCCCAGATTATTGTTATAGCATTAAGTGTTCAGTGGTACCTTTTCTTGATCCAGTCCACATATAAATTGTTAACTAGTGAGCTTTTGAAGTGCTGTTAGTGGATTTGTTACCTTTAGACAGAGCCAGGCTAGCCGTTTCCACCTGTTTCCAGTCTTTGTGCTAAGCTAACTACGTGGTGGCTACAGCTCCATATTTACTGTCCAGATGAGTGTTTAGGGCTGTTTAACTGAACCTGACTGACTGCGATACTGATGTTTAAAATGTTCTGCTCATAGAAAACTCTGCTGCATAAATCCAGCGCTTCTTAAACTAACAGCTAGTGATGCACCGCCAGTCAGCAGATGGCCTGTTTACTGTCTCATATTTCCATTTTACGTTTTTTTAGTTTTATGTCGGCACAGAGCGCCACTGTCAGTAACGACACACACACACACACAAACACACACACACACACACACACACACACACACACACGCACACACACACACACACACACACACACACACAGACACAGACACACACACACACACACACACAGACACACGGACACCACTCGAATAGGAGAAACTTTTTAAACCACTTCCTGTCTGCTTCTTTATCCTTTTTTCATTTGTAGATGAACATTAATTAAACTAAACAATTCCAAGGTACTGTAATTATGATATACAGTACAGACCAAAAGTCTGGACACACCTTCTCATTCAATGAGTTTTCTTTCTTTTCATGACTATTGACGTTGTAGATTCACACTGAAGGCATCAAAACTATGAATTAACACATGTGGAAATATGTACTTAACAAAAAGTGTGAAACAACTGTAGATATGTCTGATATTTTGTAGTTTCTTCAAAGTAGCCTCCTTTTGCTCTGATTACTGCTCCACACACTCTGCATCCTCTTGATGAGCTTCAAGAGGTCGTCACCTGAAATGGTCTCCAACAGTCTTGAAGGAGTTCCCAGAGATGCTGAGCACTTGTTGGCCCTTTTGCCTTCACTCTGCGGTCCAGCTCACCCCAAACCATCTGGATCGGGTTCAGGTCCGGTGACTGTGGAGGCCAGGTCATCTGGTCCAGCACCCCATCACTCTCCTTCTTGGTCAAATAGCCCTCACACAGCCTGGAGGTGTGTTTGGGGTCATTGTCCTGTTGAAAAAGAAATGATGGTCCAACTAAACGCAGACCGGATGGAATAGCATGCTGCTGCTAGATGCTGTGGTAGCCATGCTGGTTCAGTAGGCCTTCAGTTTGAATAAATCCCCAACAGTGTCACCAGCAAAGCCCCCCCACACCATCACACCTCCTCCTCCAGGCTTCACGGTGGGAACCAGGCATGTAGAGTCCATCCGTTCACCTTTTCTGGTTCCACAAAGACACGGTGGTTGGAACCAAAGATCTCAGATCTGGACTCATCAGACCAAAGCCCAGATCTCCACTGGTCTAATGTCCATTCCTGGTGGTCTTTAGCCCAAACAAGTCTCTGCTTGTTGCCTGTCCTTAGCAGTGGTTTCCTAGCAGCTATTCTACCATGAAGGCCTGATTCACACAGTCTCCTCTGAACAGTTGTTCTAGAGATGTGTCTGCTGCTAGAACTCTGTGTGGCATTGACCTGGTCTCTAGTCTGAGCTGCTGTTAACCTGCCATTTCTGAGGCCGGTGACTCGGATGAACTGATCCTCCTCAGCAGAGGTGAGTCTTGGTCTTCCTTTCCTGGGGCGGTCCTCATGTGAGTCACTTTCTTTGTAGAGCTTGATGGTTTTTGCGACTGCACTTGGGGACACTTTCAAAGTTTTCCCAATTTTTGGGACTGACTGACCTTCATTTCTTAAAGTAATGATGGCCACTTGTTTTTCTTTACTTAGCTGCTTTTTTCTGCCATAATCCAAACTCTAACAGTCTATTCAGTAGGACTATCAGCTGTGTCTCCACCTGACTTCTGATGGTCCCAACCCCATTTATAAGGCCAGAAATCCCCCTGATTAAACCTGACAGGGCTCACCTGTGAAGTGAAAACCATTTCAGGTGACGACCTCTTGAAGCTCATCAAGAGGATGCAGAGTGTGTGGAGCAGTAATCAGAGCAAAAGGAGGCTACTTTGAAGAAACTACAATATAAAGCGTATTTTCAGTTGTTTCACACTTTTTTGTTAAGTACATATTTCCACATGTGTTAATTCATAGTTTTGATGCCTTCAGTGTGAATCTACAACGTCAATAGTCATGAAAAGAAAGAAAACTCATTGAATGAGAAGGTGTGTCCAAACTTTTGGTCTGTACTGTAGTTTAGTCATTATTTTCAAATGCAAAGTCTTAATTATGTAGAAGTAATGACGTCCCTCTAATGCTTGTCCTCTGTCATGATCTCTTTCTCCTTCTTCCAGTATTTCTCCTCATATATTCATTTTTTTCATTTGCAGCCCTGCTCATTGTTTTTTTTTCCTGCTTCAGTTCTTTCATGCTTGATGATCTAAAGTGCCATTAAATATTAAATAGGAATATTAAATATTAAATCCCCAACATTGGCGATTGCAAATGACAATTGAAATGAACTTTTTGAACTTCGTCGCCTGTAATGCCCAGTCCTCCGGCCGGTTGTAGACGGCTGCTCTGTTCCGTTCAGATCAAATCTGCTTTCTTTCTGGTTTCATTTCTCCCCCGTTGTTTTCGTTTCTCTGAAAATCATTCATCATCACTACATCCATAAACCACGGTTCTGCTTCTCTACATTTCAAGTAAAGAAAGCATTAGTTTAATTAAATTAAAATGTCTCCCTCATAGGACATTAGCTCCATTAAGGGAAATGTTGTGACTGCCTCTAATAAAGTGTAATGCCATTAGGACAGAAAAAAATTGGTCTGATTTTATGGAAAACACCAATCAACGCTAATCAACACTAATCAACTCTCTCTCTCTCTCTCTCTCTCTCTCTCTCTCTCTCTCTCCACTCACTCACTCACTCTCACACACACACACACACACACACACACACACACACTGTAATCTGGAGTAATGGTGTTTGTTCTGTCTCACACACCTCATTTCGATGAACAGGCTGTCCCTGTGACAGATCCTCCCAGTCCAGAACCGGCTGTAGAGCACCATGCATGTACTGTAACAACCTCGGTGCTGCATTGCACCTTCAGAAATGTTGCTGCGACCATCAAACCAACTGTTTTACTGTCCCAGTGAACTTTCTCAGAAATGTTGCTGCGACCATCAAACCAACTGTTTTACTGTCCCAGTGAACTTTCTCAGAAATGTTGCTGCGACCATCAAACCAACTGTTTTACTGTCCCAGTGAACTTTTAAAGACCACGTTGTGCCTCAAAGCACTTCAACGCCTCTGCACAGAATCTCATGGATCTGGAAGTACTAAAGGTGAAACAAGAAGAAATTAATAAAGAAAATAATAAATGAAAAACCCTGTAGTTACACCTTAATATCTCAGACATATGGAGAAAATGTGAATACTACATGCCAGTATATTGTTTTTTTCTGTTCTCCATTATTTCTAACTTGTACCAATTATGTTTTTGTAGTTGATCAGGTTTGGTTTGAAATTCTTCAACCACTGACATATTGTTTGTGGTTTTGGATGCATATCATTTATTTTACTCATCAGTAGTGCACTAAGGAAATCACTATTGTCTCTTCTGGACTGCTTACCGACCTCCACCCTCCATGTTAAATCCAGCCTGGTAAACACTACACATCCAGTAAAGTATTAAAGGGTGGAGGGTGGGCGTGGATCCGACCTCCACCCTCCATGTTAAATCCAGCCTGGTAAACACTACACATCCAGTAAAGGAGGGAAACACTTTGGAAAAGCAGAGCTAGACATCACGGCTAAAGCTGCACGCTAACTCCGTCACGGACGGGAAACGTCATCGTACGGCGGTAACGTGCGGTCCGGCCGGCCGTCGCTCTCGTCTCCGTGGTCCGACGAGCCGACGCTACGACTGTAGAGCTCCATATACTGACATTTATGTTAAATGCATTCAGACGGCCCCGATGGAGCTGACCATGGATGGATAAAGAGAACGGAGCTGACCAAGAGATAATGACGGACTTAGCAAGGTGAACAGGGAACTGTTTATACAAAATCCATCTATGGAAATCAGATTGATTGGATTATAATCACCAGTAGTAGAAAACAGGACATGTCCCTTATAAATTAAAAAGAAAGTACCACCAATTGTGAGGGAAATGTCTTTACTCTTTGATTTTTGGATAGCTGATAATGATCCTGATATATCTTACTGCAGAGCATCTCTGACTAGATATGTGCTGAAAATCAAAAATGTTTACTCACAATACTTGTTGAGTCTCAGTACTTAGATCCAGTAGGTGTATTGTCCCAGTCCAGTAAACTGCATCTTCACCTTCTTAGGGGAAGTGTATTTAGGAAAGGGACACTCATTCTGTATGGACTCTGGGCATTTGACCCTCAGTAAAATATATGGAGACGTCTCATCTCAATTGTGTGCGATGAAGCAAACACAGGCGTCATAAAATCTCTGCCCAGCTTAAAGTTTTAGAGGACATGTTATGACAAACACATATACGTTTGGCATAAATTCTCAGCAAAACGAAGCATTGCTGCTGTCGCACAACAGCACACTTTTTGTGTGTGTACGCCCTGCAGTGTGCGGCTAACACGTCGCCACTACTGAAGCAGATCTTGACAACCCATCAAAGGAGTTTTTTTAACTGCAGTACGGCCAGTATTATCTCTCCATGTCCGCTCTGCGCTGCCAAACAGGAGCTTGAGGAGCATGCCTGTAAAGATAATAACAGTTGTCAGACAGAGGCAGCAAACAGTTGATTCATGTGCTGATAGCATTTTTAATACTGAAGCAACACAGTTGGCTGGATGTGAATAATTGTGGAAAAAATCATTTTGCGGCTGCGAATGAAAAAAAGCGTCCCAGTCACCACAGTTTGTGTTTCCAGTATGAAATGAATAGATAGCAAGAGCAGTCATTTTTCTAATCTGATTATAGAAGAGAGGTGACGAATCTAATCAAATTATCCATGAGCTGTGATTAGCATGCTGTTTGAAGGGAAAACATTTGATTTAAAGGCCATGAGCACTAATATCATTTAACACAGAGTAAAGGGTCATATTAGCAATGGAAGATGATGATAATCATATTGTTTAATTGATAGTACATTCAGTGGACAAAGTAACTCTCTTGGTCCTATTTGATGTAAAGTGCATTTAAGGCTTGTCCTACTCCCACTAAGCTACACATAATCTGGGCACAAAGTAAAGCACAAGAGGCAAAGGGGCTGTATTTAGTCTCTTAATCACTCATAGGTGTGTTTTTCGCAGAATTGAACCAATCAGAGTGTCACCTCCTATTCCCTTTAAAATTCAGGTGCGCCTGTACGTTGGCACATTTCTACCTCCTCCATCCTCCATCTTCTCCCAATCCTCTGTCCCATTAATACATCCATGTGACTGCATATGAGCAAATGCACCAATAATCCATTCAAGTGGTGCAGGTGGCACGGGGGGCACGGTTCAATATATAAGATAATGTGCATGAGGCTAAATATAATAAACGTACCGATGAATAATGAAAACCATAAAGCATTCAGATGCAACTTACGGGGGGGCTCGGACTGGCTGAGTGGAATCCTCTGGAGGTGCATTACGCATGGGCTTTCAGAGACGGTGCATAACGCACAGATCCATCAGCCTCCCAACGCCGTTTTGAAGTAGCCTACGTCTACATCGAGGGATTATGAGAGGAGACGCCACAGAGGCCTGTGTGCACTGTGATCTCATTATAGTAACATTTCAGGGGCTCTATTAGCAGAAATGGAATATAATATTAGTTATAAGTATGTTTTGTTGTGTGTATTATCACCTAAAACCAAGAGTCATTGTGTTTTGTTACCGTAGAATGAGCTGATTACATGTAATGTGTATACAGAGCAGGTCCTCTTCACCGAGCCGGCCGCCATGTTTCTACCGTAGCCCAGAACAGACAAACCAAACACTGGCTCTAGGACCATTCATGTTTCCTTGTTGGCTTCTGTAGTTCTTCTACACTCTTTACATATGGGAGAAGTTTAAGTTGGCAGCAATCCACAGCCTCACCACTAGATGCCACCAGATCCTACGTACTGCACCTTTAACATAAACAGAAGCATTGTTCTAGCACCGACACTGTTTAACTGAGGAGGAGCGCTGCTGTGCTTCCCTGTGTGTGTAACGAGTGTTCAGGTGTTGTGAACCTGCGGATGTAGATGCATCTTACTATCTGAATAATGCACCCTTTAAATAGCAGAAAAGGCCTGTACTACGAAGCGAGGTCAACATACCCAGGATATCTGGTTGTTATCTGGCCTAACTAACCCTAACAACCACAGTCCTGCCCTGTGTGGTATCATCTCGGTAAGTCAGTCCAGGGTTTCTCAATCTGGCTATGATTGTGTTCACATGAAAAGGGCGGGCCTTGCAACATGTGACCAATCACAAGTCTGCTGTTAGCAGAGTGACACATTATACAAAGGACGAGCAAAGTATATTAGACAAATACAAAGAAGTTAAGCAAATAATTCAGGCTAAAGGTAACACAGTTGAAGCTGCCAAATGCAGGCAGGGCAGCTGGCAAAAGAAAAAAAAGTGTGAATGCGTAAATTAGCAGATTTATTAATTTAACAGAATACTCAGATGTCAGATATATTCGTCTAGATGTGGCAGTAAAAATAATAGCTTTCAGAGGTGTAATGGATGAATAGATCACATTTTGTAAGTAGGACTCTTCCAGCCTTCTTTCAGCTGTCCCTGACTCCGGTGGTGTGAAATGACTTGAGAGCAAATAAATAATTAAATATAAAGACGTGCTATAATTCAAAGCAGTAAGCACCCACAGTACACAGCCAACTGTCCTTCCTGCATTTGTCAGTTTAAACTGTGTTGTTTTTTTTATCTGGATTATGACTTAACTTCTTCATCTTTGTCTAATATTATCACACAATCTGAGCTCTGATTGGTCAGTAGTTGATGCTTTTATATGAGCTGATCACTTATCTGGAACATAACCTGCTCCGGAGCAGGTAAGCTGTTCAGCATCAGTTACCATGGTGATCTATCCCGGTAAGAATGGAACCATCGTCGTAGGACAGAAACCCAGGGTTAACCCTGAAGTTACCTCCAACCCCAAATCCTGCTTCGTAGTACAGGCATCAGGTTTTTGTTGGTTAATGGCACAATCGCTTTCTGCTGCCTGAAGATAGCACTGCACCAACGATGTGCCCGACCACACCTCATCACACCCACGGGAGCAGAGTGGCACAAGTACATTTGATTACTTACACAATGTGGACGCTGGGCGTGAGAATGACAACTGTGTCGATCTGAAGCAATGACTGTTGCACTGTGCTGTTTTGCACTTTCTTTGCCCACTGGGTGATCGATAAGGGCCCATCGAGTGCATGTTTAATGGTCTTCAGACACAACAAAGTAATGAAACAGCAACTGAAAGAAATCCAGTTTGCAGTACAGAACTCTTCCAGAGGATATACTGTCCAAAATGTATATTATGGTTGATATATGAGACACACATTCATGGCCAAAGGTATTCATGAATATTCCTGGTCATGTTCATCCTTAATAAAAGCCCTTCAGTCCTTCAGGACTTGAGAAAATATTCAGTATATATTCATGAGACTGGTCTTCATGGCCTTATTTCAGCTTCTACAGTTAACAGGAGAGGCTCTCACACGTCCTCCAGGCTCCTGGACTTCATGGAGCTGGTGACTGTGTGCCCTGCCCTCCTGGTTTTCAGCTGGTGAGAACACGTCTAGCGGTGTGCTAATCCAGCTCTCATGCTCTCGCTCGCCAAGCAGCAGGCTTCCGGGAGCAGAGGGGAAACATGCCATCGATCCCCCTGCCTGCTGGACCACGTGAGAGGTCGGCCATGTCACGCCTCAAGGTGACTGGAGCAATCACACACATGCACACAACACACACTGAGTAACACTGAGAGAGTATGACAGCGTATGAAGTACATTCACACACAAGCATTTGTTCAAGCTCACACCGAGAACACACACATTAATGCGGCCGACTAAAAATGATCAGTCCATCTGATAGGTCAGGCCACGAACTGAGCCTTTTAATTAAGACTTTCCGCAGCCTTTGGTTCTGCACTTTACTCTCCTGCACCTCATTACATTAGCAGTGAATAAACACCCATGTCAAGGATGGGACTTCCTCTGAATTTTTGAATTAGTTGAAGATTTAACTCACATTAATTCCTATTTTACAAACAGATTTACTTGTGGCTGTGTTTTGGTTTAATGGTCGTAACCGTCCATGTGCTCTACTACCTCGCATCAGACACTTCCCCATCTGTTTCCTCCCCCTAACTAATCTTGGCAGAGGCCAACTCTCTGCCAACCTTGGCTCGACAAACAGTGTGACAGCAGAAGGCTAAGGAGTAGGACATCTTAAACTTTCACAGAGGAAGACGAGGTTTATGTGAGCGTCAGTGCTGCTGTGTGCTGTCCCAGACTCATAATCCGTCTCGGTTTGAGGAAGCCGCTAAAGACAGAGAAGGTTAACAAAACAGAGTACAGCACACACCTGCAGTACACTGTACATGTGACTGTTGACCTTGGCTTGGCTGAGTGTGGTCTGGTTAAGCAGTGTAATGAGGAGGCACCATGTTGACATGGTGATAATGATGTTAGGATCAGGGCACCTGAGACCCCATGCACCCTGGGGACTATTTTAGATGTGATCACTGAAATGCACCCACGCACAGATATGAATTCACATGTGCATGCAACTAGTGACGTGACGGTGAGGAAATTTTCCCCACCGGTTAATAAACCTGTGACAACACCGATTACACCGGACATTGGGTGGCGGTGTGTCGGGCTGCAGGTTTCCACCTGGTGACGCTGTGCACCGGCTGTGTCCGGTCCGTCCTCCTCACAGCCACTGCTTCGTTAACGTTATTTTGTTATTAACGCATTTGCTTTTTGTTTCGACGCCAAATCCTCCGCCATCTCTGTCTGTCAACTCTCTCATCCATTGTGTGAAATATGACACCTGCTGCTCTGAGCTGAGACTCTGTATCGAGCAGATGCGTAGCGTCCATTGTCCGACTGTCTCTTGATAACATGCCGTTGATATGGTGGTGGTGGTGGTGGTGGTGGGTGTGTATTGTAATTGATGCATGTCTGACCACCGTGTGACACCGCGAACACCAACTACCACACCGAGCCTGTTTGGAACCAAAATCAGAGATTGAGAGGGAGGGAGTGCCGTTTGTATATAGTTATATATAATTATATATAGTCCCAGACAATGCTGAGGGCAGCCCTTCAGAGGTGGTGACACTGTATGAGTGTGTCTGTGTTAATGTGGGCGTGACAGCAGCCAGATGTTCCTGGCTGTTTCATGTGGATGTGTACATGTGCATGTGAGTGTAAAGCCACCATGAGCCCTCCGGGCTGTGGAGCCAGCATTTATCCCGATCGTCAGCCAGCATCTGCTAATGGCAGGCCTGGTTATAATTAGGAAGACCATTAACACTCCTCCATTATTCAATTGGTTTGAATTTATGTCCCTTTGTATGTGCTCTCTCCCTCTCTTTCTGTCCGTTGCAGGCTAGCCTAATCCTTCTTGCTCACTTTCTTTCTTGTTTGCATGTTTACAACACAACTGGTCCAGGGTCTGCTCGGTGGCTAATAGTGGAGTTTTTGTGTTGAGCCAATCTCAGACATATAACATAAACCTGTACACACTAACACATGTTAATTTGCAAATGACCAAAAGATTAATTAGTAATTGTTATAGAATAATCACAAGAAATCAGGGCTGTTAAAGTTCACGCTATAGTAATGCATTAAAGCAAATTCCTTTACAGACACTAATTTCTTTAACTTTTTTAGGTTATAGCAGGATCAATTATAAAGCCAGAGTGAAGATACTGACAGCATCATATAAAACTAGAAATCTAATGAATCCTTCAGCGCCAACCATGTGAGACCAGCTTGTCATGAAGGAGGCTAAAAAACTCAGTGTTCTGATGAGGAAAAACTGGCATGTCTATTATCAAAGGGGTCCGTTGACCTCTGACCTCCAGATGTGTGGATGTAAATGGGTTCTCTGGGTCCCCACCAGTCTCCCCTTTACAGACATGCCCACTTTCTGATAGTCCCAGTCAGTCTGGATCAAGTCCTAGTCAAGTCAGCACTCTGACACACTGACAGCTGTTGTTACCTGTTGGGCTGCAGTTTGCCATGTTCTGATTGGAGCAGATTGTTGATGCTAAAGTCAGAACCTGGGAGGGTTTCTGGACTATATCTGCCATTGATTAGTGTTTTTAATGGATTTCCAATAATACATATATTCATATTGCATTAATCAGCATATTTGTCTGCTCCCATATTGGTAAAAGTATTAAATACTTGAGAAATCTCCCTTTAAGGTACCTTTTGAACAGATAAAAAAAACTGTGATTAATTTGCGATTAATCATGATTAACTATGTTCAATCATCCAGTTAATCATGATTGAATGTTTTAATCCATTGACAACCCTACTAGAAACAGATAATAGATAATAATAGATAATAGACAGAAAGATAAACTAAGTAATGATAATAATAGGAACAAAATGATAACAATGTTAATAAAAAAGTGTGAGGTTTCTCAAAAGACAGAAAAGGGTCCCACACAAACTTATTTCAACTTTAAAACACAGCAAATAATGTGGGAATGCGAGGGAAGGACAGCATCTCTGCATTTGAGTCGTGTAGCTCATCAAGCCAGTAAAGAGGGGGAGGCCAGCATACCTGGTTTGGTTATGGGGGAGGCCAGCATACCTGGTTTGGTTATGGGGGAGGCCAGCATACCTGGTTTGGTTATGGGGGAGGATAGCATACCTGGTTTGGTTATGGGGGAGGATAGCATACCTGGTTTAGTTATGGGGGAGGCCAGCATACCTGGTTTGGTTATGGGGGAGGATAGCATACCTGGTTTGGTTATGGGGGAGGCCAGCATACCTGGTTTGGTTATGGGGGAGGCCAGCATACCTGGTTTGATTATGGGGGAGGATAGCATACCTGGTTTGGTTATGGGGGAGGATAGCATACCTGGTTTGGTTATGGGGGAGGCCAGCATACCTGGTTTGGTTATGGGGGAGGCCAGCATACCTGGTTTAGTTATGGGGGAGGCCAGCATACCTGGTTTGGTTATGGGGGAGGATAGCATACCTGGTTTGGTTATGGGGGAGGCCAGCATACCTGGTTTGGTTATGGGGGAGGCTGGCATACCTGGTTTGGTTATGGGGGAGGCCAGCATACCTGGTTTGGTTATGGGGGAGGATAGCATACCTGGTTTGGTTATGGGGGAGGGTGGCATACCTGGTTTGGTTATGGGGGAGGCCAGCATACCTGGTTTGGTTATGGGGGAGGATAGCATACCTGGTTTGGTTATGGGGGAGGCCAGCATACCTGGTTTGGTTATGGGGGAGGCTGGCATACCTGGTTTGGTTATGGGGGAGGATAGCATACCTGGTTTGGTTATGGGGGAGGCCAGCATACCTGGTTTGGTTATGGGGGAGGATAGCATACCTGGTTTGGTTATGGGGGAGGCCAGCATACCTGGTTTGGTTATGGGGGAGGCTGGCATACCTGGTTTGGTTATGGGGGAGGCTGGCATACCTGGTTTGAGTATGGGGGAGGCCAGCATACCTGGTTTGGTTATGGGGGAGGCCAGCATACCTGGTTTGGTTATGGGGGAGGCTGGCATACCTGGTTTGGTTATGGGCATTATCTGAGACGACTGATGTAACAGTCAGGTTTGGACTCAATAGCAAGATTCTGGAGACAGATTTCTGGCAAAAAACAGCGTCATTAATCAATAACAAAACCTTCAGTACACAGAGAGTCAAAAAGCAGGCAAACAAATCGAAAAGGCGGCAGGCAAAAACAGAGTCAGGAATCAGGCAGAGTTGTCAGGGCGCTAGAAGTCAAAAACACGAGAAGGAACGCTGGATCGCTTGTACAGAAGGAAGAGAAGACGCACATTAAATACTAGTGAGGGGAGTGACTGAGACAATCGGACTCAGGTGAATGGTGGATGAAAGGAGGTCAGGAAGTGTCAATCACAGTGAAGCGGGAAACACCGGGCAGGAGGTGAGGTGCTCTGAAACGAGAGGGAGAGTTAGGATCACCAAAATAAAACCGGAAGTGCACACAAATAACACAAAACCAAAACCTAAGACCTGACATTCCTCACATTATCAGTTCTTGAGGGCTGACAAATACCACAGTCAGAGCGTTGTCAGAAAAATTTTAGAAGACTGATTTCCAAAAGTCAGCGTTTCCCAGAGTGACCTGGACAAGAAGGCAGCACAGACATTAAGACAATTAAAAAAACAATACAAGCAGACAAATACAACAGTCACGCACCACAAGTGAATGAGCATGATGAAGCACGATGAGTGTCATTTTGACAGAAGTATTTCACCCAATGGCAGACAGGGTAGCTGCGAATCAGGGGATAGAGCGAGCTGTCCACCAATCAGAGGACCACCGATACTCACCTCCTTCAGTCTGCATGTCCAAGTGCTCTTGGGCAAGACACTAAACTCCAAATGTGAGTGTGTGAATGAGTACTTAGATTAGATTCTGGTTCATCAGTGTATGAATGTGTGTGTGAATGTTAATTTAGTAGTGTGAAGTGCTTTGAAGGGTTGGGATACTAGAAAAGTGATAAGGACTGGGGACCGTTTGCCAAGACACGAGCGCCTTTCTCCTGGTTAGTGAGTATTTGCATATTCAATACATGGTATTTATCTAGCTGGCTGGGTGATTCACCTGTATCTCTCTGCTGGTGATTGTTGGAGCAGGTTAGTTAAGTCTGGTTGCAGCAGCCACTCTTCTCTTCTACAGCTTCGCTTCACTCCCTGTTTGGTTCGGTTCTGTTGCTTTAGTTTCTTTGTTAAAGGACCAGTACATTACAGTTAGGGGCTCTGTTGTCAGAACGAGCCGTTGATGGCCATGACTCTACAGTAGCCCAGAATGGACAAGCCAATCTGGAGTCGATAATGTTACCTGCTGCTATCGCCGCTGCTCTCTCTCTTGTTTCACCACTCACTTCCCACGTACACTCTACACACTGGCTCTGCTCCAAATGGCTCTAGAGAGGACCGTTCACGTTTGGGCGTCGGCCACCATAGATCTCCAACACTCGTGGCACTCGGGAGAGGCTTCAGTTGGTTGCAGTCTCCTCATGTCGCCGCTACATACGACCAGATCCTCGGCTCTTTTGTTAAACATTCATATGGTGTATCTCCCTTTTTGTTGTGGGCACCTGAGCCAGGTTGAACAACAGAAAACTTAAAATCTGATTGGAAATGTGAGTTTGTTTCTGCTTTGACAATTTCTTTTAGCTCGCTGAAAAATGAGGTGAAGCATGCTTGTGATTTCAATTATTATCTATGACATAGCAGACTGCAGACAGGCCTCCCTGTTCATTTTTGTGTTGTCCTTCATCCCTTTCATCCCTCCACCTTTAATGCAGGTCTTATTTTCTCCTCCTGCCTCTCCTTGACTCCTTGCCTCATTGCTATAGCTCTTTCTTCCACCTCCTCTTCCCCTTGATATCGCAATGATTACGGCCTCCTGTCCTTCATACCGAGCTGTTTCTCTTCTTCCTCCCTCCCCTCTGTCACGTTTCCATCTGCACTTCCTCATCTCCGACCTTTTCTCTTCACTGCTCTCCTCCTCTTGTCTCTCTGTGGGCTTTTCGACCTTTGAGGCTCATATTTATTTTCACTCTCATCTGTTTCTCTTCTTCTACTTCGAGCCCTCCTCCTCTCTCACAACTCCTCTTGTTCTGTCCTTCCTCTTCCATTTCTTCTGACTTCCGTCGCCTAATGTAAACCCCTGACTGTTCCCAATTAGTTCATTATTTTGCCTGGAATGATCCATTTATTGACTGAATGCTGTGTGTGTGCAAGGCTCCGGGCCACTGCTTTAATTGATGATAATGGATGCTGTGATGTTGTAAATGAAGGAGCAGTATTGCTCTCCTGCTGTTGACAGTAGGTTATCTATCTGCCCTCTCTGAACCTCCCCTGAAGCTTTAAGCTTTACCGTGTGGTCTCCTGCTGCTGTAGTCCATCTTCTTTAAGGTTCCACGTGTTCTGCGTTCAGAGATGGTGTTCTGCGTTCCTCGGTTGTAACGAGTGGTTAATTGAGTTCCTGTTCCCTTTTTATCATCTCCAACCAGTCTACCCAGACTACTGCTTACTGGATATTTTCTCAGCAGTTTCTGAAATACTCAGACCAGCCCGTCTGGCACCAGCAACCATGCTACGTTCAAAGTCTCTTAAATCCTCTTTCTTCCTTGTACTGATGCTCAGTTTGAACTTCAACAAGTTTTCTTGACCACATGCCTAAATGCATTGAGCTGAGGACATGTGATTGGCTGATTAGCTATTTGTATATATATTTCATTGCACACATTGTCATCAACATTAAATCAGACTGCTCCCACTTCCATCTCTCGCATTTACATGATCAGGTAAAATCTGTGAGAAGAGATTTCCACCACTGACGGGCCTCTCACAGTGAGATTTCCCTTTTGAAGGCCGGCAGTCCTCAATCAAAGCAGCTGCTGGCAGAAAGGTCAACACAATAGGTCGTTTCAACAGAATCACAAGATGATGTGCCAGTTCAGTGGATAATTCACTCTGTCTGGTGGCTGTGCTGAAAGCCCAGCATTGCGCAGTAGTAATCACAGTTTTTAATTCACGGCTACAGCCATGGTAATGATGTTATCGGATGTATCTTGGAACAGAGGAAATGAGATTGCATTGTGGATGGTGAGATAAGGGCCCATTCAGAAGGGTTTAATCTCACCGCCTTAATCAGAGGCTTCTGTTGGGGCCCCGTCTGGTTTGGACGGGTCCTGACTCAGAGTTGTAGCTCTGAGTCCGTTGTGTGTGTTTACACTGCAGCCCTGTTTTACATGGTTACTTTTTGATAGTGTATGCCAGATACCAGATTCTTGATTGGTTTCCTGGTACTAACAAGAGGATTTTTGCAATGCGTGTATGGACCTTGTAACAAGCTGTATGTGCTGACATAGATCAGTGATTACGGAGCACATGCACAGATTCTGTAGCCACATGGGGCTACTTACTTAGCAGCATTTATTATGCTATCTCACAGGCTGTCTAATTGCCTATTTGTAAACCCCAGATTAAAGAATTTCCCTGTTCAATTGGTGATTATCATAAATGCCTATAGATATTGAACTGCTCCACTTTTAATACCAAAAAAGCTGAAAAGTCAAGACATCATAAAAGATATTTACTTGTAAAAATGTTTTCTTACCTAAACCAGAAACCATTGACCCCCCCCCCCCCAGACAGCTGTAACCCCTAAGATGGGCATCGCTGCTTGAAGGTACCCTGTGGAGTGGACATCTCGTAGCACTATGGAGCTCTTCATTTATGGAAAATATTAAGTTTCAACATCACTGCTGCCACAGTCGCATATGAGACAAGACATGAGATTTAAGGGGAAATAAGCCCATTGTCAAAATTCATACATGTTGTTTCTATGGTCTAAAACAGTCCGAAAAATATTACTAAATGTGAGAAAGTCTGTCCCAAAGCCAAAGTCCTAGAACTCAACTTGTGATATCATATGTACTGTATGAAGCCTGGCACTGCTCCGTATACAGTGAATAGGGAGAGATGTTCTAGATGACACTAGTATATATGAATATATGGTACATTTTCTATTTAACAGATGAGACCACTACAATAGAATAAAGCTCATTTGGGTTTAAGATTGAGTTGTCGTCTGACAGTATTTGTTTGGCCCCCGGCAACAATCTTGGTTTCTCATGTGGCCCCCCGGGGAAAATAATTGCCCCCCCCTGCTTTAGCCAATCACAGGTCATTTCAGAAAGAGCGTTCCTATTGGCTGTGCTCTGGCTGATGGGCAGGGCTTGGAATTTCCTCAGCTGGTCTCAACATGGCTGCTGGGTCAACAGTAACTGCAAGACAGATAGAAACAGGAATTACAGTAACAGAATATTGATTCATACTGTATTTATCAGCGCTGCCTAGTTTGTGAATTTCTCCACTGTGGGACCAATAAAGGAATATCTTATCTTATCTTATCTTTGACCGTTTGATCGGAGTTCAGCTGCTCAGAGACGGCAGGCTCCAGATTAGCTCCGACTGGTTGTTTTCCTCCAGTCTGTGGGATCTTGTAGATGCCGTTAGGATCACTGGAGGACATTGGAGGACACAGAGGAACATGCTTTTTTTCAGATTAAGGGTGTCATGAACTACTGTGAGGATAAAGTTACTGTTTTATAAAAATAGCTTGTCATGTTTGCTCCATTTCTACCATCTGCAGCTTTAAGTGTCGTAACAGAGACAACCACAAAACACATAGACTGAATCCTCTCAGAGCATGTGACCAACCTCTTTAAAATGAGTTTGTCTTTCTCTGTGTGAGCTGGGCTGGGAATCAGGTCAGTCAAAGTGTGTATTTGTGTGGTACATGCTGGTATACTGGTGTGTGTTGGTGTGCACACACACAAGTCTGACTTTGTGATTGATGATATTGCATTTGCGTTTAATATGACTGCCACCAGAGCTCAATAGACACCCTCTTTAATTAATAGGATGCTGAGCCACTCCATTCATTCCTAATGCCAGCTTTCTGATAGATGCTGCGTATCGGCTCCACAGTGCAGCCCGGAGGGCGTGGGTTTGTGTTCCAGTGGTCATCCATCAACGACTGGACGGCATCACACAATAACAGGATAACAGTCTTTGACGTGAAGTTTTCAAAACGTCTAACGTTTTAATGTCACAGCATCTTTATTTTCTCCCTCTTTCTCTCCCACTTTGTGAAATGTCTCACACAGTTTATTGTTTTTCTGTATGTCCCTCCCACTCAGCCCATGTAATCACAGATCCATTCTCTGTGGACTGTATGAACACAAACGATCAGATCAGAGTCTTCCAGTCTGTCATTGAGTCAAACTGTCTGTCCATCTGTGTCACCAGCAGCCTGCTGTGGTGCTCATACCTTTGTAATAAGCCCAAACCGATGCCATGACCAGCTCTAAATCTGGACCTTTTTAATCCATAGATGCAAAATCAATCAGCAGCACGCAACAGCAGACCAACGTATCAAGTGTTGACCCAGTAGTTATATTCACCTCATGTAGACCCGTCCATTCTTTCACTTCCCGTTCTAAGGCAGTTGTGTTGGTTCGGTTTAGTGCCAGCAGTGCTATTAAGCAGCTCCACTGCAGAGATCAAATGGTTTTAACACAGTCGCTTTTACGATACCACACTGTGTCTCATGGTTCAGATGGCTCTGGTATGAGGAGCTCCAAAAGTACCGAAGCCTGTCAGTGAACCGACCAGACAGTGTTTTTGTAAATGCTCATATTGACACTAGGTGACGGGTAGACAAGGTCCGCTCTAGAGAGTAGAGATTCATCTAATTCAAGAGTTGTCACTGCAGGCCACACGGTGAACTGGAGACGCAGTTGTCTGTTCATATACTGATCTAATCTTGTCAGTCAGACAGTTAATGATCGGTTAACAAAGGTCGGTAATCAGTTAAGACAAATTTTCAAAATTAGCATCATTTACAAAACCGATGGATGTGCAGTATTTACACTGGCGATCGGTGAGGCTAAGAAATATGGGACAAGATTATTACTTTCACTCATGTCCTCCTCTAGTCAGTGTTTAATTAAGCCACGGTTCAATAAATAACACTTGAGGCAGGTTTATAACCCATTTTATCCCCAAAACTCAGTCTCTTGGTGCGTGGACGAACACTCTGCGTCATTGGAGCTTTTCCCTCCTTCAGGTGGTAATAGTGTCAGTCATTTATGTGGGGTTTCACAATTCGTACCCTCGCCTCTCACCGTGGGCCTCACCAGCTGTTGTGATGTTTGCTGCACTTGTGTATGACTTTAATAAGATCCAGAGGGAACAGCAGCGAGAGACGTTAGCAAGGGCAGAAAATCTGCTCTGTAGAAAGGAGAGAGAGAGTAAATACCAGTGTTGACAGTGTCTTTGTGTGGTAAGTGAGTAACTCTGCAGTATGAGCCTTATTATTATAGTGATGAAATCCCTCTCTGTCTGCATGTGGATGTGTTTGTGAGTCGTGATTTGGTTGACATTGGCTCGCAGAGTCAGGCTTTGGGTCACATTGAGTCCCAGCGCCTGCTGCTCCATCTCTCATCTTGTCCTTGTTGAGTAACGATGCAGTCACATCTTTCCTGGCTGTCACCCTGATACCCTGTTAACCGGCGTCAGGACGATGAGAGCAGAGCACACAGGAACAGAAGCTGCCTCTGATGGCAGGGTTTTAGTTGAGCAACTAAACACCAGGCCAGTCATCTCTAAATGCTGATATTCACTCTGCTTTGTACGAATAGGTTGCTGCCACTGCTTGTATGTGCTTTGAAAGCTTTTCATGAAACAGCTCATTATCCATATATGGGTGTTTTTTTTTCAGCCCAGACTCATCTTTGGACCGTTTACGATGCCGTGTTGATGTTTTGCAGATTCACTGGTAATGACTAAAAGACTAAACAGACAAGACAAATGCAGACATGCAGGCGCACAGATAGAAACAATACATCTTAAGAAGGAGAAACACGCATTAATCTATCTCTTTTCTTCACTAAGAAAATGAAAATGCCAATGTGATGAAAAGTGTGATTCATAGTTGTTGGAGCCGGCTCTCTCAAAGTCACTCAGCAGAAAGAGCAAATCTTTCATCGTATCCATTTTATGTCAGTCAGCAACTTAACATATCTGAGTCTGATGAGCAAGACGCAAAGTTATTGTTTCTATACGAGCTCTCAGATGACAAATAGCTCATAACTGTAGAGTGTAAGTGATTAATTATTGGACAGCGTAGAATAGACACACATATGTTAGTTGTGTAGAAAAGTCTGTAGTTTTTAAGGCTCTAAGTTTTTCAGTATTATCGCTGGGTCCAACTGTGACTGATTGCACATGTCAGGAGAGTTTAATCAGTATCTAATCAGTGAATAAACATGTTCATTTCTATCTCCATGTAGGCACTGAGCAATAAATAAATGCAGCCTACAATCTGTTCCCCCAGCTTTTCTATCAGAGGACAATCTGTTGAATATTGACCACAAAACCCTCAATTAAATCTGATTCCCCCACGTGAGACATTTACAGGCCAAATGTATCCCAAGCCACACATTGATAAATGAGTGTGATAGACAGTAGTGCAGACTGGTATGTTTCTAACATGATCTGTACTGGTGTATGAGAAGACTCATCGTGGATTTTCCTGTCCCGATAAGGATAGTGATATCTGGGCTTTGGGTGTCTGATACACGTGTTGAATTATCAAGCTGTGTGGAAGTGACTGGACGGCAACATCAACTTGACTTAAACATTGCTTTCCTACCTTTGTAAAATGAAATGTAACAAATAAATATGTAGGGATAAATTTAGTGAATATGTATTTATTTATGTATTATTAATAATAAATCATACACCAGCAATTTGGTGAAAATATCTTCAAAATTATGAGTAATTACATTTCTTATTAATTAAACACCTGTATCAGATCGGTACTCTGCATCGGCTGATACCCAAAGCCAGGTACTGCTATCCTTATCGGGACAGAAAATTTGGATCATTGCAGCTCTAGTTAGATCTTCGTTCCTAGTCTCACCTCTGGTCATGAGGGCTGGGTCAGGACCCAAAGAACCAGATCACAGGTACAAGCGGCCCAAATGTGTTTTCTCAGGAGGGTGGCTGGTGTCTCTCTTAGAGACCGGGTGAGAAGCTCAGCCATCAGCAAGGGACTCAGAGTAGAATCACGAATTTCCCTCCGGGGATTAATAAAGGTTCATCTTATCTTATCTTATCTTAGAGACGCTGTTCCTTTGTGTTGAAAGGAGCCAGGTGAGGTGACTCAGGCATCTGGTTAGGATGATCCCCCCATGGGCGTCGCCTTAGGGAGGTGTTCCAGGTACGACCAGCTGGGAGGAGGCCCCAATGAAGACCCAGGACTAGGTGGAGAGATTGTCTCCACACTGGTCTGGGAACGCCTCGGTATCCCCCAGTCAGAGCTGGTTAATGTGGCTCAGGCAAGGTAAGTTTGGGGTCCCTGCTGGACCTGACCCCAGATAAGAGGCTCATGATGAGTGATGAACAAAATTTCTCAAAACTTTAACTGCAATTAAAATTCCAGTATGTAATGTACAGTATACAGTATATAAACAGAACTGAACTGAATGGATTGGCCCCGTTGTCACTGATACCTGATCCAGCTATTTGAGCCAGTATTGGCCCAATATCCGATCAGGTATCGGTATCGATGCATCCCTAGATCCAGCAAAATAAATTGAATAATTAGTGAAAGTGTAATTTAAGAATGAACTGAAAGGGCTGAAACTTCAACTCTTCACCTGTCTCAGAGAAGAAGAGCTAATGACTGGAGTATGGCTCCGATGACCTTTGAGCAGCTCTAACTGTGCTGCATTGACAGCGTTTGTGATTGGAGGGGCAGGATAAAGAAAGTGGTGTCACGCAGTAAAAGGCCTGTGTCCCACCGTGGGCTCTGGGCTCAGTAGAGCTGCTCTGATGAACCGGTGTGGTCAGTGCTCGAGACTGTGTGGTCCGGCAGCTCGAGGCCTCTCTTCTTTCCTCTCTCTTCTCCATGTGATCTAATATCAGAGATGGGCTTTAGTCTCTGCTAGGTTGCCAGCTCTTTATGATCCCATAGCTCTTGTATCCCACCACTGAGATGGTTACTGGGTTGGTGGGTTTGTGGTAGTTGATGTAGCAGGCTTGCTCCAGGGCTTTATGGGCTGTGAATGGCTATTGGCACACTGTCACTGTGCATAGTGGACTCTCCTGTAGCTCCTCTCCATCCTTGTTAAATCAAAGCTGTGGCTCTGACCTCTGTGGAGTCTGGGAAAGTGTGTGGGTAGGAGAGAGATGGTGGATGACTCAATTTGTAAATTTTAACAAGCTTTTATAGTGCAATTAAAAGCAAGCCATGACACTTAAATTAATTAATTTAGTTATTCCTGCTTGCTTTCGCCAAGTGATATAATTTAGAGCTCAAGTTCAGGAGAGCTCTGACATTTTCTATATTAAACTCTTATTGTGTTGTAGGTCTCTCCCACCGAAAGTGATGCTTTATGCTTCCAGTTAGGGATGCACCAGTTTATCGGCTGGACATCAGTATAGTCCGATATTTGCCTTGACTACCGGCGGCCTGTCTGACATTCGCCGATGGCAGTGAGAAATGTTTTTCTGTGGTGTTGCATCAATTTTGCACCAGCTTAATGTTGTGTTGTGTATTTGTTGGTCTTGGACAACAGTAGAGTTGGCTGTGTGCGATTATTACACTGTTTCAGAGAAGGATCAGCGACAAAGACGTCATGTTCAATGAATAAAGAAGCAGTAAAACAATGGATTGCAAGATTTCCTAAACGCACTCACTGAGGTCTGGATGGGATGAACTTGGTGAGTAATGTGTCACTAGAAGCCTGTCAGTCCAACGAGGGGCGATGCAGCGTCCAACATCCTCCATGAAGTGCAGCCCCGGTCCGTCCCCTATCCGGGGATCCGGCAGCATGTCGGGGCCGCTGCATCGCCGGTGGGTCCGTCCCGCCCGGACCGCTGAGGCCCGAAGCTGCACCAGCACAGCGGAGGTCTTCATCTGCTCCCCGGTGGAGTCCTGCCATTACCAGTCCACTAGTTCATCCATCGTTTATGGTGTCGTTTTCTCCAGCTGCTAAAAAAATTAAAATGAAAAATGTTAAAATGGGTCACCAAATATACTTGGATGGCTGTTAGTAAAAGCAAGCAGAGCAAGTAAAGTCTATGTGTGAGAAACTCTTTATGTTTCTCATCACTTTTACATTTACAGTACATTTAAATTATGTTTCACAAAATGAATCTTTGTTGGGCTGTAAGTACTGAAGCATCCTTCTCACTGACTAGGGAGCTATATAGCAGCTGAAAAAGCTTTTGAAGCAGGTATTAAAAAAAAAAAAAAAAGCTCGCTGACATGTTACCACGGATACCCGACGACTCTTACTGGCACCGCAGCGGCACTAAGCCAAAAGCCTCTACTCCGGCCGGATTTGGTCTGAGGTCCGAAACGGTACGAAATCAAACAACAGAACAGCGAAGATGATTCAAAGATTCAAAGACAGTGTAATGAAATGCTGAATGACTTTAAAACAGCTAATGAAGAGGTCTTTGTTTCCGAGGCACAAAAGGAATAAATAACAGCAGAAACAACAAACAAAAACATCAGTATTATCGTCTATCTGTCATTTTAAACGTCGTCGTCGGTATCAGCCCAGAATTTTGCATTCAGTGTATCCCTACTTCCCGTCACAGCTACGTAAGTAAACCCAGGGATAAGACGTCATTGCACGAACTACACTGACTGATATGTAATCTGTGAGGAAAGATGCGTGAAAACCAGATCTGCTGGTAGAAATATATTCCTGTTCATCCCTCTTTCTCAGTGTCTATCAAACTAGCTTTAGACACTTTCAGTCTCTTTGCCTTCATTTTCTCTTATTTCTCTCTTTTTTCTTTCTCACTGACGCTCCTTATTCTCTGCACCTCATTATCCTTCATGTATGTGCCAACTTCTTCTGCCTTGTTTTCTCCTCCTCACATTCTGTCCTTCTGTCGGTCAGTCTCTCTCTCTCTCTCTCTCTCTCTTGCCTCTTTCCTCTCCTCTCTCTCTTCCTCTGTTCTTAATTAGCCGAGGGCTCGTCAGATCAGTTTAAGTTACAGGTCTACTCCTCCCTCTCCTCTCCACCCTGATTTACAGCTCCTTAATATTTCACAGCTGATGAATCATTTAGGTGCCGCCGGCTCCTCGGTTGGTTTTTGTTTTTTTTGTTTTTTTGTGGTTCTGATCTTGGTCAGGGTTCGATTTTGGGTCAGCGAGCTAGTTGAAGCCGGCTCTATTTGCAGGACGGCCGCTTCCTCTAACGATGGTTCTTCGTTTGCCTTAAGTGCAGGGATAAAGTTTGCTCTTGGTTTTTAATGACTGACAATTTCATCCATAATAGCTGCTTTACTACCCAGCAGATAAGAAGGGATATCAAGACGGATGCTTAATTAGTAGAGGGAATATTTTAATGACCAGAAAAGTGTGTGTATGCAGTTTTTATGCTTATGTATGTATGTCTTGCAGGAGGAGATTATGAGTGTGTGGTCAAGAATGTGTGCACCCCCCCCACTTCATGGGCACATTAAAACTTTACCGAGCATTCGATACAGACTTGAAAAGCCAACTGTCCAATTTGCTGTACCCTGGTCGTGATCTCTGAAGTGCCACCGGTGTTTCCAATTGCCTTGTAGACGTTTAAATTGCATTGAAAGACGAAGCGGACTGTCTTATTGCCTGGCATGACATCGGCTGGGGCCGGTGTGATTTTCCACATAATGAGACGTGTCTCATTGCCAGCAGCTCCACAAAGAACTGCCGGCAAAACCACCGAGGAATCGCAGAGGCTCACTGAGTCACTGGCTAATTTAAACTTCTGTTTTTAGGTGATCAGAGGAGGCGGTCTCCCCCGTCTTTCATGACAAATAGAAAAAGGAAAATGATGCTGAGAAAATGGAGTAGTTGATATATTGTTTATTTAATACTAATAACATCATGGTGCGAATATCCATTTATCTGTTGATACTGAATAAGCCTTTCAGTCATGTGTGTACTATTGTATATGAGATTAGATTTGGTAGGAATGGTGGAAAAAATCCTTACAGCATACAGTATTGCAGTATTTTGGTGGTTATATTGTACTGATACACAGATGTCAAGTATTTGTCTTTTACATGAATTATGAAACTCTTAACCTGTGTTTGTCACCTGTGGTTTATGAATTTACCTGAGTTTTTCCTGATTTTAGTGCTATATAAATAAGCTTTATTGTTAGGCTATGCATAGGTATATTGTTGCTTTTTAATGGACAAAGATGACAGTTTTACAACAAATTAAATCCTTGTTCATTGTTAAATGCAGAACACAGAAGGGCAGCGTTTTACCCAGAATTAAACATTTTTCATGCTCAGCTATCAGAAAAAACCTAGCGTGCAGCCTAGTGTAACGACGCCGTGCTCCCGTTGCAAAGAAGTCAAAAAAGAAAAACGTGAACATAGAGGTTGTGGAGTATTGCAGTATTGCAGTTATTACAGTAGCCCTCGATAAAACAGATGTTAACAAGCTAAGTCATTTGCAGTTGAAAAAATGCTTAAATCGCAATACATCTGATCGCAATATTCAGAATATGTTTAAAATAGCAATGAGATCATATCGCGACAGAGGTATTGTGTTAATACTGTCTGATAGGGACTGTGGTGACTCCGACCCCCAGTATTTGACCGTATCGGTACACTGCAGCAGCTCCACCTCCCGAGCCACAGTGCCATTGAAATCATTCCCCTGAGCTCCAGCTGTAATAAGGAACACAGTGGAAGATCTTTGTCAAACAGCAGATTTATTGACCTGGAATGGACTCCCATGTTTGCCTGTGAACCTGAGCCCTGGTTTTGTCAGCGACTATATCACCATCACCGCTGAAGCAACATTTGTTGTGAGTGCATCTAATTGAATTTGGCTCGATACGTATCATCTGAACAAATAACTCAAGGCTGACACGGCGGCTCTGGTGAGTTTGGGTGTTTAGACAGGGGCTGGTAATTGAATGAACTGTGGGCTCATATTAATATCTGAACCAATATCCCATCCAGACACAGGCTCGTCATTTATTACAGTGTAGACGAGGGAAACATTGAGCTATTGATGTAGCATCACTGCATGTCTTGTCTGACATGGAAGACTTGTTGACTCTTAAATGGGTTGTGGGAATGTTTTTGATTCTGCAGTTGATGAAATACCTAAATTATATTTTTAATTTCATTTCATTTTTCAGCCTCCATAACCCTTGTCTTCTGTCTGGTGCTTTTTAACTTGCTGTGTGAGGTGAGGGTTGCATCACCATTTGCACTGCAGGCTGTACTATTCTACTACAGTATTTGCAGTACCTGGTAATACTCCCTAGCCATAGGAGGTTAGTAGTAGTACACAGTAGGGTTGGACAACCGGATGAACATGTCAGAGATTGGCTGAGTCCATCACCGTTTGTTGACAGCTGGAGTCGGGCCATGTTATGTACGTTCTTGTTGCACGGATCATAACTGTGAACTTAACCAAAAACTGTATGTGAAGTTGTGCCCTCGGATCATTTAATATAGAGGCTGCAGGCGGAGGCGTCTTTCATCTGACGCCATCTGACTCTTTTTCAAATAGTGTCAGACAGCTTGGTGCTTCATTTTTCTTAAATTGAAGAAAAGTAGGCTGTAATCTTTAAAGTAAAATTAGATTTTCACATTAAAGGTAGGGTTGGTAGTATTGTTCAAATACAGTTTTTCTTATATATAAATTTGTGTTACATCCCGACAGTAACCAATAAATCCAATGCTCTGACAAAAAAGACAAAAATCCAGTATTTGTGGTTGTTGCATGGCGGTAATAAACCTGTCCATTACCTGCCTGTCTGCCTTTCTGCTCATGGACTCATTGCTCATCACTGGAGTCTTGTTAGCTTAAGCGGGACCGTTTAACATATGATGTGGTCATATGTTACACAGTACATAACAGCATGGGAATAATACCCAGAGTTCGTTGTGTAAAGCACTCAGGGTTTAAACTGGTGTCTAATAAATATTGTGTAAAACCAGGAGAACTTAAAAAGAAATGAAAACAAATAGCACCGCTGAGAGGATGTTGATGAGGATGCTGATTATGAAAAAAATCAACCTGTCACATTATTTGATTTATGCATGGAGGAGAATATTTTTAAAATTTAATTTTGTGACTGTTTTTATGTCTTTGTTGTATTAGATAGTTTTACTATGGTCAGGCTACGTGTCAGTGCTACATACACACCTGAAAGCACTCAAATCGCAGTCGAGTTGACCTTGTTCAGGTAAAGAGTGGCGTGTGGCGCGTGGCGTGCGGCGTGTGGCGTGCGGCGTGTGGCGTGCGGCGTGCCAGGATGCGCCGTCAGCGCTGAGCAGCTGCCTCAGCCCTGATTGGCTGCTCGTTTTCTCTGCGCTGTCTCTGCCTCTGTCCTTGGTGCTGAATCCACTCAGAGGAGCGTTCCTCTTTCTCAGCTACTTCACTTTGAAATGAGTTTATGGCAAACATATATCAGCTGTTTAAGACAATTTAAATGGTATTTTGTTGTGCTGTGCTACTCTAAACCAGCTCCAATGTCTATTTTATGAGTTTAATGATCACTCTTAGATTTATGGGGAAAAAAACAACTAGACTATTATGATTATTCAAAATGCTCCTCAAATGCTGTTGTTTTTATGCATTGTCTTTCAGAGAGAGACACAGTTGTCACTTTGAATGAGTTACCCAGCTAATCAGATCAGATTGAGACAGGAAGTGAGGCGTTCCTGGCATGATGAGATCATTTATCACTCCGAGTCTTGTGGTGTAGGTAATACACAATTATGCAGAGCAAATATTTGGGATTAAAAGCCGTCATACTTCCATATTTTGGTTTCCCCCAGTGGGATAGCAGATTTCTCCATCTTTACCTGTTCCTCCCACCTCTTTCTGTCTGTCGCTGTGTGACTCTTTCCTTAAACAGATGTAACATTTTCATCATCCCCTTTATTCCCCCATTTCTTTTCCTCACTTTGTCTTGTTTATTCCCACTCCTCCTCTTTGCATCTGGCACCTCTGTGTCATTTTCCCTGTTCCAGTTTTTGTCTTTATTAGCCTTTTAAGAAACTTCCACCACATCCCGGTGCCTTGTCAGCTGTCATCACCCTCCCATCACGTCGGTGGGAAAGTCAGAGCAGCCGTCGCTCAGTGTTCAGCTTCTCCCCATCCATCCCTCCCTGAAGGCATAACACAGCATTAGTAGCTCTCATTATGCGCCAACATGACATGAAACCAATTGAAGGTCGTCCAAGCAGCCACACAGATCTCCTATCCTCGGGGTGTATGTATGTGTGCAAGAAGAGAGCTTGGAGACGATTCATATTGCACATGTCTACTGTTTCAAAGTGCTATTGTTTTCACTGTTGGTTATAAGCTGGCCTGTTCTGGTGGGGAGGGAGACGAGAGAGCAAGTGAAAGACTTTCAGAGAGAGAAGGAGAAAGAGGGAGAGCCGGGGTGCCTGGGTAGTGTAGTGTTGGGCTTTAATAAGACGGCATCTGGCTTCTTCTGCCTGACTGTTGACTCTGAGCTGTGTGTGTGTTGCCGTGAATCTGCTGGATGCCAGTCTGCCACTACGTGCTCTGTTTGTTAGCTATAATCGCAAAATCACATATTCTCTGCAGAGTTTCCATCTGTTGGACCTTTCTAGTAATCAGACAGGAGCTAATTTCCTTACCGTGTGCGAGCAGAGCAATTTAACTCTCTGAGCAGAGGGATCATTGAAGACAAACAAAACTCTCCCACAGTGGGCATGTTATTTCCATATTAGGTCGCTGTTTGAATTTTAACTGTTCAGCTTCAGCTCACTCATTCCACTTTGGTAAAATGTTGAAGTGTAACAAAGCAGACAACACTCAGGGAGAAAGATGAATGACCCCTGGTTGAAAAGAAATAATTCAATAAACTAAACAGGTCGTGTAATTCATAAAAGATTCCAGCTGAGGGAGAATGAGAGGGAAGCAAATCCTATACAACAACAGCTGTCAGTGTGTCAGAGTGCTGACTTGACTAGGACTTGATCCAGACTGACTGGGACTATCAGAAAGTGGGCATGTCTGTAAAGGGGAGACTGGTGGGGACCCAGAGAACCCATTTACATCCACACATCTGGAGGTCAGAGGTCAACGGACCCCTCTGAAAGTGGCCATGGCATAGTTGGTACTAATTGATTCCTTAGGTTTTTTATTTTCATTTAATATCAGTTGTGTTAATGTGTTACAGAAATAAGCGCCGTTATCATGTTAAATCTGACAGCCCTGATTTTTACGTTTGAATTTGATTGGCTCATTGGATAGTTTGGGCAGCTTGTATATGTTTTGGTCTGAAATGCTGCAGGTGTATTTGGTAACTTCAGAAATGCCATTTATAAAGAATATTTTAGACATGCACAAAGCATTAATGGCCAATTTTAAAATGTGTTTTGGAACAAGAAAATATGTTCATAATGAAATGTAGGATGTGAAAATACATGGTGCTGCTTTCTCAGCGCAGTCCTCTCATGTCTTAACCACGGGATGATAAACTCCTCCTATGGCCAGCTGAAATTAAAAAGTGGATAAAAGCAGTTGGAGTTCTGATAAAACACTAAATAGCAGCGTGTAGCATTAGTCCAGAGTGCTGGAGCTGCCAGCGTGTCGGCCTTAATTGCATTACTTGTTATTTGTGCTCCTAAGTAAGCACTGTTTCCAGAGCTCCCCGTCTAAAACTGTTGTGCCACTGAAGCTGCTGACTCTGTGTTAAATAAGCTGCGGTTGCTAGGCAACATATGCTGCGTGCTTCAAGCCAGTCAGCAGAGTTTAGGATAATATTGCAGAGACAACGTCTAGTTCCTAAAGGTAAAATGCATCCCTGGATGCTCTGTTGAAACTTTGCCAGATAGTCTGCCTTGGCTGTTTTATGAGATCAACTGCTGTCAATCTCTGCGTGGCCTTTGGCCTCATCTCGTCCTCCATCATGATGTCATCTCACCATTAATGATCCGCCCTCTGCCTCTCCTCCACCCTTCAACCCAGTCCCAACGGGGGTCTTGTCAGAATGAGACGGTTATGGAGGCAGAGATGATCGCGCATCAATGTGTGTTAAAGTTACTGCATCTTGTGCTATTTCAAGTTTGCGAGCTTGATGTTTGTTTTTCATTGTGTGTCAAGGACCATGGCAGCAAGGTACTGATTATGTGACACTGATGGCCCATATGCAACCCTGACTTGGGACTTTATTAATGGACCAGAGATCCGCTGAACCGCCAAGCTGTCCTCATGAATTTACCCCAGTAACAGGACACCCGTCAGGGGCTTGTGTCTCTGCATCACTCCATGACCCAAGGGCAGGCGCTGATGGTGGGCCTCCGGCGGTATGCTTGGCAGCTTGGCAAATGGCAGGTTGGCACATGATCAAAGTGCTGTGGGAGCAACTGTCGGGGGAGAGACGAGTCCTGAAGGTCGAAGGTAAACAGCTGCTCAGTACAGCTGACCGTGGTCAATGTGCAGGCACCTGGAGAAAAACAACCCTGGCTGCTGGTCAAAGACTTCTCACTACTATGACATTATTTTATCAATATTTTTAATAACTCCAACCTATGAATACAAGAGTGTTTAAGACAGACATCTTATTCTGTCAAACAGCCAATTTTGTATCTGACTTTGCATCTGACTTTCTGTGAGAACTCTGGTGAGCTGTGTCGGGGTGTAAAAAGTATTGATACACGTGAATATTGCAGTATTGTGTTTTGTGATACGACATTGATTCACGTGTGAAACCAGAAAGCCTAAGGAATCCATTGGTACCAGCCATGTCAGGCTGTCTTGCCGGGAAGGACTCTAAGTAATGCTGTAATTTTGGTGAGGAAAAACTGGCATGGCCATTTTCAAAGGGGCCTCTTGACCTCTGACCTCTAGATATGTGAATGAAAATGGTTTCTATGGGTACCCAGACTTCTATACAGTCAGACTTCCTGTAGCACCCAGAGGAGTCGCCTCCTGCTGTGGTAGAAAGAAGATGAAGACGCCTCGCCTCCACATTGGCTTCACTTCTCAGACCCAGATGTTGTCGTCTGGGCTTGTGGTGCCCTGCTGCTGTCTTTTCTCTGAACCTCTCAGAGCATCATGCTTCATCTCTGACGTAAGCTTCTCGCCTGACAGAAGGTCTATTAGTGGACACTTTTCTAGTGCTGCTTGTTGTAATGTGGTAATGGTACCTCGAAATGTGTTTGTGAAGTGCACAAACCTTTCCACAATAATGTATATTTCATGCCTGCGGGAGCCTTTCAGTGACCATGCCAGTGTCTGTATGTACATTTGTACCGTGTGAAGTCTTAACACAGTGCAGCTCTACATACTGTACAGGTCACGTCGCAGATTTCAGAGGAATGATGCCAATTTCTTTTCCCTCAGTTCAGTTTATGTTCCCTGAAACACATCAGGCCACAAGGGAAGAGGGGAAGGGAAAAGAGAAATTCACCTTTGTTCCCTTAAAATATAAATGATTGTCATTAATCTTCGTACATAGCGCCATAAATAGTAAATTGCTTAACCATCTGTGCTGCCCTCAGAAGATGCTTTTCCTTTTGTTACTCTGCTTTAGAAAGCAAAATAGTAGCTGGGGAAGAAAACAGTGTTTGGGCAGTGTATGCTTAAGTAACTTATGAATAAATACCCTAATATCCCCTGAGCTGTTCTTGGCAAAAGTCTTAAGAGTACTTGCCTTACCAGGTGTTGCGACTGCAATTACAGCAAAGATGGCCCTCGTTGGTATTAATGGGGGGAATTCAAATGCATCTCAAGGCGAGGCAGATGGCCATGCAGCTTGTGTCACAGTTCACCATCTTGCAGAGACAGCTGGACTGGGCGCTTACCTATTTCTATGAAGGCCTTATCCAGGCGTCATGCATAATATATCAGAATAGTGCTGTCTGAGGGAAATTCACTTCACTTTGATCGTTTTAAATGGCTGGTACCGGGCACAGGTTGCTGTGGCTGGCAAAACGATTGTCCCTGTTTCCATCTCCTTGTAGCAGATGTGTGTTTGCAGCAGCTGGCAAATCTTGGTGGCAGGTGTCTGGGGTGTCGTCGTGGAGACAGGGGAGAGATGAGACCAAAGTACAGTAGCAGCTATCGATAATCCCTTGGATCTTTTACACGGCACACACATGGCCGTGTGCACACGGACACACGGACACCCGGACTCGGTGTCTGCCAGTAGCGGGGGTGGTGGGTGGCTCCAGCCAGCAGACACCTGCTGCCACTGTGTGCAGGACTTAGCTCTACGCCGCCTCCCCACTTTCCTCTCGACACCATCAACTGCCAGGAATGTTTTCTCAACTGTCTCCAGAGAAGCTGCTTTTTAAAGCATGTTTCAAACATTGGAAAACTGGAAAAGTTATCGCATGCTGGTCTTCCAAAGGTGGGGAATACCCCCACACAGTTACCACAATTGTCTATGTGCTGTGTCATTACAACAATGTCCAAATTAGAGCTGCTTTTTCTGACTGATGTCTATATGGGCCAGACATGAAGCTGTGGCTGAGAACTAAAATTACCCTCAAAAAGCTTTTCAGCTCAGAATTGTCTGAGTAGAAATCCAGTCCTGTAGATGTATTTGTAAATATTTTTTTGGCGGGATGGAGAAGTATCTGAACCAGCATCCAGACTGTGGGTCATTTTCTTTCCCCAGTCTCACTTTATCCAATACTAATGAATTCTCTGAAACAAGATTTAGACTATGTGAGTCCAAACACTCCACGGAGACCCAAGAAACTCATAAAGCCCAATTTATTTATCTGATTTTCAGAACGACATATGTAGCGTGAAGCCTCCAGGGTGTGAGATGCTTCAAACACACCTCGAGCTTTTTATGTAATTGAAACCATTTTCTGCAACCACGGGGATCCTACATCAAAATACAATAACGGTGGAGGACTGACACGGTGTGACACCAGCCATCTGTATGGGAATACAATCACACACTCTAGTGTGTGCTACAGTATGTGTACATGGTGTAGGACAAATCTTGTTAATGGCATGTTATACGCCACTCACACATGCTCGCCTGCACACTCACACATTTTGATAGCCGTCACTCCCCATCAGGTAAAAGCCTGCCTTCACATCCAGGCTTTTACTCACACTCTCCTCTTTCTCCTTCTATCTCAAACATCGCTCTCATTTTCTCCCTTTCATGTTCCTCTCCCTCTCTGTCTCCTCTCTTTCTCCATCATTGCCCTCCCTCCCTCCTGCAGGGTGATGATGGTGTTCTTAGTTACTGTGATATTTCCCCCTTTCTCTCCCAGCGAGGGCAGGAGGTGCTGATGGTTGTTGCAGGGGTGTCTAGAAGCTCTGCTGAGGCGTGCAACTTTGTCTCTGGAAAAGAAACCCTCGTATTTATATTTTTGACATGTAATACCACAGTCACAATTGGTTTCTACAGGATTCCTTTCCCATAATTAATATCATAATCCTTTTCCATTACAGGTTGACAGGCATAGAGCAGAGTAAATTAAAGTATTCCCCATAACCACCAACAAAGTCTCTAGTGGCAGGAAACCAAAGCCCACAAACCAAAACAAAAAAGTAAGTTGTTTAAGAATTAATTGTTTTTAAAGTTCAAGCTGAAGTTGGCGAGATTGAGGCAAATATGATTTTGAAAAGTTAATATAAAACAGTTGCTATATCCTGACATGATGCATGAGACGGGTAATCTGAAAAATAAATCTTAAAAAAGCCTCTGGGTGTTACGGTGCTCCTAATGGCATCTGCAAGATTTCACAGACCGGAGTAAAACAACCAATCAGAGCTGGTCTGGAGTCTGCTGTCCAGCTGCCATCTACGAGAGCCAGCTGTCAATCACTCCCAAACTGACCAA
Organism: Pterois miles; assembly: GCA_947000775.1. Lineage (NCBI taxonomy): Eukaryota > Metazoa > Chordata > Actinopteri > Perciformes > Scorpaenidae > Pterois > Pterois miles. Next base: position 1,753,852 of record CAMQGK010000586.1, on the reverse strand, counting down.
ACGGTCACATTAGGCTGCACTGATCAGATATGGATCAATATTCTGTTACTGTAATGATTATTTCTCTCCTCAGATGTTTTCAGAAACATCTTGTAGTTACTGTTTAGCTGTAAAATGAGAACGTTTGTGACCCGGCAGCCATATTGAGATCAGTTGAGGAAATACCAAGCCCCGCCCACATGGCCGGAGCACAGCCAGTAGGAATGCGGTCTCTCGGAAATGACTTGTGATTGGCCAGAGTCACCTGTCATGGGGTTACATTTTTTAAAGCCTGAAAACAGAGCCATACCCAATAATGCCAAAAAAATGTTGCCTGCTGAAGCTTTAATTGGATTATATTCACCAGAAGTGTAAAACATTACATGTCCCTTTTAAATTAATAAGAAAATACCACTAATCTTTGAAGGATATGTCTTTATTCTTTGGTTTTTGGGTTGCTGGAAAAAATGTAATAAATAATTCCTGACAAAGATCCTGATATATTAGACTAAATCTCTGACTACAGACATGCTGAAAATCAAACATTTTTATTGGATTCATGTAGATATTTCCTAAAGTTAAAGTCCATAGAAGTGTAAGATTCAACTTTTCCCTATGATATAGTGGTAAATAAAAAAAAAAAATCACAAATACCCACACCCTGCAATACTTATTAATGATCTGGATATTACATAGAGAACATTTCAGAAAGCTAAAACCGGAACGGGAGCCCAAACTACTCGAGTCACCAGAAGCTGTGAACTGTGAGCAGCTTCCAGGTACGAAGGTGTGTTAAGCTGCCATTTCTGTAACTTCCTGTAATGGACTATACACCCTTCACAACCTCTGCATGCAGTGGTTTGACAGCTGTGCTGAGGTGAGAAAGAAAGCTGGGTTCAAACTTCTCTCTCTGGCCCTTTTTTTGTGTTTGTTACACCACTATTTCTGACAGTTTCAATGTGCACAACCGAGTATAAGTAGCAACGTTTTTTCCTTAATAAGTGGTCTACTGCTCTTGAACTGTGACTTTGATGGTGAATGACATCTGAAAAGAGAGGCAATCAAACTGGATGCATTCGAAGTCCACTTGATGAATGCTGAGTGAAAACTCTTCTAGTACCTGGATAAGCATTTAACACCAAAGACAGCTGATTGCATTATACATTATACGCTGACCTGCGGTGCGGTGGTTAATTACATGCCATATGACGAGTTGATACACCGCCAGTGATATCGGCAGCATCCATAAGTTAGGAAGAGGGATGCACGAATGAGAGGTTATTATGCAGAGGATATAGAGGAAAGGAAAGATGGAATTGAATAGTAGCATAAAGAAAGGAGGAGTAATGAGAGAGACTGAGGGAAAATGAGAGGAAAGCAAGAGGAATGTCCTTGGTGATTGATTTCGGCAGAGGAGTGAATTATAGAGAAGGGAGGTGAAGAGAGAGGGAAAACGGCAGGTAAAGAGATGAATGGATAAAGAGAAAGGTAGATGAAGTGAGATGGAAATAAGGCTTTATGGAGGAGAGTATAGGCAACTGTGTCAGGAAGAAGGGAGGAAGGCGGGTCAGAGGGTTATAAGGCAGGGAGGTGTACGTCAGAAGGTCTTCAAGCTGCAGCGGGAAGAAATGGAGCAAATATGAATAAGAAGTTATTATTATTATTATTATTATTATTCACTTTATCCCGACAGTAGTACGAGGCAGGTAAAAATGTGTCTCTGTCCTCTGGTGTCCACCGGTGTCCTCTGGTCCTCCGGAGGACCGGATGTCACAGACTGGAGGAAAACAACCAATCAGAGCTGATCTGAGCAGCTGTCAATCACTCCAATCGAATGGTCAAACTAGGCAGCGCTGATCAAATATGAATCAATATTCTGTTACTGTAATGCCAGAAACATCTTGTAGTTACTGTTTAGCTATAAAATGATAACGTTTGTGACCTGGCCACCGTGTTGAGGTCAAGTCCCCAGGAAGAGCGCTGGTTGTTCATCCCAATGATTGTAGTGCCCAGATGGTGGCGCTACAACTTCTGTGTCTGACACATGGTGTCATCGGGCCCAAAAAGACTTTTTCCCATAGACTTACACTGGGAACGAGCCGTCTGTAACTCACCAAATCTTTAAGGTAAATCAGCTCCCCTGTACGGTCCTTTACAGCATTAAATCCTTAAAGTTGTAGCACCAATAGCCCAGTCTAGAGATATTTCAGACCCAGACCGAGATGACAACACAAGACATGATGACGGCGTGCCGCTGGGACCCCGTGACCGAGTCATGTGACTGAACCAACCATGTTCCATGGGCCCAATGGATGCAGACGATCGCTGGAAGATCTGGGTACTTTTCCAGACAAAGTTGAGCCATTTTGGCTTCCTGCTCCACTGAACAGCTTTCATAGGAATGAACGGCGTCCCGCCGCCAACGCTGCGTCCAGTTGTCTTAATACATCCATGGTTGAGATCAGTTGAGAAAAGCATCACCCACCAGTCTGAGAACAGCTGGTAGGAACGCTCTCTGAAATGACCTGTGATTGGCTAAAGTCTGCCATCACAGGCTAGACTTTCTACAGCCTGAAAACAGAGCCACGAGGAGGTGCAGAAGTCTGAAGCCTGGATCACCTAAGTAACAATATGCTGAGAGGTTATTGCGGCACTTTGGCCCAGTGATGCCAAAAATCTACTTTCTTCCCCCGACTTTGAGAGAGTCTTTCAGACTGCAGGGGGCAGAAAGGGAGAAAAAGATGAAAATAATTTCTTGAATGTATTGACTTTCAGTTCCATGAGGAGTGAGAGAGCACTAACAGGAATGACTGAGGAAGAAATGGAGGAGAAAGAGACTTCCAGGCTTAACCCAGTGACATTCAGCACTGTGTGGAAACTCTGCATAACCTCTCACTCATTTCTAATAGAGTAAGAGAGTAAGCGACCACTAACACGCGCTGTGAGTTGAGTCCTTAAACCAGTTGTCAAGGTGGTCCACATATCTTTTGAACTGTAAAGGCTGATGCGTCTTGACGCGTCCCCGGCAAGGACGTTACAGGAAAAAAACAAACGTTTGTGTTGTGAACTGATGTACTTCCAGCTGTCCACTTGTGATCAGATGCCCCAAGACACATGTTCATACCAGGTGTAGACAGGGTGTGAGTGCAATCTGCCCTTTTCTGCATCTAATTGCAGTTACCTATGTGACAAACAATAAATGCTCTTGAGCCAGAGGCCCACTTCCATCCAAACCTCCTTAGGGCGTTCAGAGAGACGGGGGGAGGAAATGACATGTTGGGGAGCTTTATTCGTTAATTTTTTATGACACACTTGTCATCACATCTTGTCACTGTGCCACAAAATAAATGAGTTTCAGCAGAGACCTGTTAGAAATGCGCTTCAGTTCCCACGAACTCTCTGAAGACGCTAATAATTTCCCTGTAACTGCGTGTGGCTATCAGCACTGATCTTTCTGAAGTGAACTGTGTTTGCAATGAGGCGCATTTGCATAGAAAGGGGATGACTTGCATATTACCTAATTTAAACTTGTACAAATAGCACAGGAGCACTGAGACGCTGTTTGACTGGCAGCACTTTGAGGGACGCATTTCACCGTCTGCAGGTGCTCTGAGATTTATTTATGCCAATTTAGTGGCTGCAAAAGCTGCGCAGTCCTTCTGTGAATTCACCCCTCAGTGTTGAATTTAAAATGTCTTACTGCACCTACGTTATCACAGCTTTCCCTCTCCCGTTTCATTTGTCTGCATACTGCATATGTATCACAAGAAACCTGTAACATCTCGCTGTAAGCAGAATATTAGCCTCCATTTAGAAAGGCTTGTTCCTCCCATCTATCGTGAATGAAAGATAATCACAAATAGTAATGTGCTAAGTTGACTTAAATAAGACACCAAAGTGGCAGAAATCATTTGTGCTCAGCAATACCCACCCTTAATAAAGTTAATGAAAAACTTGAACATTGTGCTTTGCAGTTATTATAGCTTGTAGCATATTAAGCAGCAGTGTGGAGGCTTTTATTTCTTGGCTTTTCTATCTTTCCCTGTGTGGCCTTTTGTTAGATTCAGGAACTGTGGTTTGCAGGGATTGCTAAATAGCAGCTGCTAGCAACGGCCGAGAAGGCCACACGACCGTCCTCGGAGGAGTTGATTTTGTCACGTAGCAGCAGGGTTATTTATTAAACCATAAATGCCTTAAATGCAGGCTGGGTGTGATTCTGCAGCTTCCTATGATGTCTCTATCTGCTTCGGCTGCTGCAGCTGGTTTTTCTGCTTCACAAGTTTAGCTGCGAGAAATTGATTCTCTGTTAGATCAAAGACAGTTAATGTCTTTGTTGACTGCTGGTAAAATTCGCCTCACTTCTTTCTTTTTTATTTCTCTCTCTGTCTTTCTCTTTCTCCTCTCAATCCTGATTAGGAAAATGTTTTTTTAACTATCTTACCATCAGTACTAAGATGATATAAAATGTCGTGTAGAATCTGCGTCATGCATTTAGAGACGTTTTGGGTTGAGCAGCATGTCTGTCCGCTGAGTCCTGTTAATCAGCGAGCGTGATGAGTGAATTTTAAGTCCTTAATTACAAACCATCCTGCATCTCTGTTCTCCATATGTCTGCTTACCAAAACTTTGCTGTACGCTCCTAATAAGTGGTAACAGGGTACAAAATTAACTCTTTCACTTCCTGCCACTGTGGCAGGCAAGCACTTTTTTGACTGCCACTCAGAAATTTGATCTGACCTCTTGAAATCTATGCGCTAAACACCATTTTAGATATGATGTGATTCAGTGTCCCAAAAACATTATATGCATGTTGAAGTACAATGTTCGAATTTGTTGTGTGCACACAATACTATACTGTACTAAAAACACAATTCAGATCATTAGGAAATAAATGATTGTGTTTTTATCTAAATTGTTGCTTTGATTAAAACAATCCTGGAGTTAGTATTTTAAATGATGTATTATTAGTGTGCTAGGAAGTTAAACAGGTCAGAATACTCTCATAATACTATTTTATGTTGCTGCGAAAACATCACCTTCTAACAACTGGCTTTATTCAACTTTTCTCCAAAAACTACATTTTACAAGATTGCATTTGAAGATATCATGGTAATGTTATAATTTACGTTTGCCCAATAAAACAATTACTGAGTAGAGCTTGAAGGCATCATGATGTAACTCAGTGGAACCTCCGTTGAGGTTTGTAGCTCCATTATTATGTATTATTAGTAATGCTCCTAGCTTTCCTCACGGCGATTTCAACATAGATTTGTTGTTGATCTGGTGCATCTCCTCGGGTTTATCAGCGCCATGATGTCGAGTGTTTTTTCTCTCTGTCACGACTGTGGTCCCAAACAAACTGACTCATGATACAGCGTGTTCATACATCACTGTACAGGCGGAGGAACTGTACATGAGGAAGCGGTCGTCACAGAGTCATACGATTCCAAGTCTAGCAACCAATACTTGATTCCATCCCTCGGCTGTTTTACCTGTCCACCAAAGTAACGGATGGCCTGATGATTTTACCTGCCTCTGCCAACAACTTCCCCACTTGTTGCTGGTGACTGGTGCTAAAGTCAGACCCTGGTTATGGATATGATTTGGATTGTGATATTAAAGATAAGATAATAATGTTGAATGTTATTGTGGCGATCGGATCGCCTGTCAGTGATTTTGAGTAACTATGATTGAATGATCTGAAAATAGAAACAATCCCAACTCTGATGAGCATTGCCTTGTACGCAGATCACCACTGAATTCTGCTGCTGGCTGTCTGGTTGACAGACTAACAGTCAACGAGAGCGGGAAATCTGTGGCCAGATTGAATCTCCCTCCTCAGCTTCTCACAGTGATCAGTTCCTCCCTCTGAGCTGGGCGGTGGCAGGCAGGGAGGCCAGATCTTTGCTTCAAAAGAGGGATTAAACCTCTCTCGCCAGTGTGTGTTCCTCTATTGTGTGATGGGATGGGTGTGAGTACATGGGGAAGAAATAACCCGCTTTCAAAAATATATGATTTACTATATGAATATGAGATTTCCAGATGCTTTTACGTGGATTTTTGTAGGTGAGGTTAAACTGGAGACAGAGTTAAGCTGGTGGATATTCGGTCTGTGTTCCCTCCCCTAACTGAGCCATGGCTATTGTAGGGTGATATATAAGATAAGGGTTTTTTTATTTATACGATGGCAGAACTAAATTGAATAGTAGCGGTGAATTATTCACATCCTATTTTTCCCTCGCTATCTTCTCAACCATATGGTTTTGCTTTTCTTCTTTAGGACAAGATTTCGAGTTGTAAGTCACCAACCAAACCAAACTCTCAAACTTTTTGGGTCCAGGAACCCCTTACAGGGGAGAAAATCTTCCAAGGCCCCCCTCTTATCCGTAACACCGATTAAGCATATGCTCATAATCATTTAAGATAAGATAAGATAAGATATTCCTTTATTAGTCCCACAGTGGGGATATTTACACGTTACAGCAGCAATACAAATAAAATAAATTAGTATATACATAATAGAAAATAGAAAAGAGTAAAGCCAGAAAAAATGTGTCCATCATATCAATGATATAATTGTACATAAAGTACAAAAATAAGTACAACATAAATTTGTAGTCTTTGATGCTGATGGATCATTTGTATAGTACAGGGGTGTCCAAACTTTTGGCAAACAGGGCCAGATTTGGTGAGGTTAATCTGTGTGGGGGCCGACCATTCAGCCTGACACTCTTTGAACCATTAACATAAGAGAATAACAGGTATCTTATTGGAGGCCATATCAACCTGTGTATCAGCCCTTCTTTCATTTCAACTGAACATCAAAAATCAAAAAACAAAAATATATTTGATTTAGAGTCAGATATCAAACACGAAATTTATGTCAATTTTAGACTTGGATCAAAAATATGAAATGGAAAAATGAGTGCTGGACCAAATTAGATTTTAATATTTAATGTTGAGTATTTGTATATTTGTTTCTTAAGACCCTAATGTTTGTTATCAATAAATATGAAGACAGTTTAGTTTGTTATACAAGAGACAGTTTGATTGTCAGTTGAAAAACAAGAACTAATGATCCCTGATTTGAAAAGACTCAGAGCATATTCATTAAAAAAAAAAAAATAGAAGTGATTCACCTCAGAAGACTAAACATATAACTTGTCCGCACTAATGTGAAGGGTGGCTCTGAGATCTGGACTACAGTCAGTAGACCAGGTCTGACTCTAAAGCAGTGGTTCTGATGCTCAGACGTCACGCAGGTGAGAGTCTCTTAATCTGGTCCTCAGGCGGTTCTTGGACGTCTTCTTCATGTATGTGGAGCCAAACGAGCTCAGCACTTTCTGAGCAACTGTTTGAATCTCTGGGAACCTGCCTTCATCCAGCTGGCGGTAAAAGTTGACAAAGGGAGCCGTTGGTGCCGACCGCGACTCTCCGCATCCCACTGCAGCTCAATGAGGTCCAGCTGGAGGAGGTCTGGAGCGTCGTCGGAGAAAGGAGTCCACAGAGAAAGGAGAGTTAAAAAGCCTGATCTCCTTTTCAACAGCTGCAAAATCCCGAAAGCGGCGTTAAAACTCCTCAGCCAGAGATGAGGGGTCTGCTTCATACCTCCTCAATTGCACACCGATATCGTGGCGGGCCGCATATTGTTGATTATATGACAAAGGCTGCGGGCCGGTGGAAATTTGAACACGGGCCGCAATTGGCCCGCGGGCCGGACTTTGGACATGCCTGGTATAGTAAAACATTTCAACCTAAATACTTCCTGTTTGATAGTAACACATTTCAATTTGAATCAGTTCAGTTTTGTCTCTTCCTGTTTTTCTGGGATCTGGCTTTAGTTTGGCTAGCTTCATGACTTCGGTAGCTAATAAGCTAAGCTAAGCAGCAGCAGGAACGGTTCATTGCACCCCGAGTGAAGAGACTGATTCATGACAGACGGACATGATGTGTCACAATCATATCAGGGTTTCTATTGGCCCAAAGCTGATGTGGGAATGAACACTATCTGCTTGTTTTATTGATGCAAATGGTTCCTGTCTGTAGATATTTTAATGTGACAGCACAACGTATAATTTATAGCCCCTGGGGGTCCCAGGACGCCACTTATAGAATCCCTGCATTAGACCAGTCAGTTCCATAGACTGTATATAAGAGCTGGACCTAGTCGTTGTGATGACACCCATTGGTTTGTGGACTGCCATTTTGAAGCCTTGAGTTTGGCATTTTACCCATCGCCATCTTGGTTTCTGGCTGTCGCCACATTTTTTTTAATAACTTTTATTTTTTTTTACCTTTACCTTTATTTTACATTAAATAGGACCATAATTTAATTTTATTTGTTTACTGATTTAATGAATCTAGTGAGAAGTAGGCTCATCTTTACCCATGGCAGACGTCTTTTTACAATCAGAGGAGTCGCCCCCTGCTGGCTGTTAGAAAGAGTTACGGCACTTCAGCACTGGCTCACCCTTCGGTCACTGCTGATAAAACACAGTAACAGTTACTAGATATTAAAATTAATGGGAGTCCCAGGCAGTTTCAGCTTTCTGTGCAATTGCTCATGAAGATGACCCTCACCCCGGTTGTGTCTCCCCTGTTCTTACCCTGCAGGAAGAAGCAAACACACACACACACACACACACACACACTGTGGTAGTGTGGTGACCTGCCAGATAATTAAAGCCGGTAGGGGGTTGTTGTTGCTGCACCACGCTCTGAACTGCTCTCAGCCTCTCACCTGGAGTTGGATCTTTCTTTGTCTCCCGAACACATTTGAATTCACACTAGCTCAGTTGTACGGTTGTTCATGCAGAGAGGCATGTACGCTCTGGATTTGCAAGCGCTCACACTCCACTGTGGTATTTGTGCCAAACCTCCGTCTCCGTTCCTCTCAGGTCTGCTCTGAATTTCAAGGCTGCTGCTGCTCAAACCCCTTTGAGACAACGCAGCTTTTTCTTGCAGGCTTGGAGAAACAGCATGTGAACAGCCTTGTTTGCTCATGTTGTGATTTTTCTCCCTCTCCGGCAGCCATTACGCCAGGAATCGTGTGTCGTCTGGAGATTCTTGTTTGTGTTTGCACCACCCACATCTTCAGGTGTTGGATGTATTGCACCTGCTACCGAGACATCAGATTCTCTCTGGTTTATTCATTTTTTCGCTTACGGCATGGATCAACTGACTTCAGTGTGTTGGTATCTGGAGGTAGCATGAAAGCTTTCCTATTTCCAACTCATTATGTAAAGAAGCTGGCTTTGAATCAGTTCTCTCTCCCCGTTGTTCTCCAGCCATAATCGCGTGGGATTAGCAGCGTGTGTGGACTTCATGTAATTAATGAATTACCCCACAACCTCTGCAGTTCACTTAATACATAAGCACAGGATATGAGATCGTCTGGGAGCAAGTGTATACGTTTTTTTTAATTATTATTTCTCACTTCCTGATTTCCTCTTACTGATATATAGTCTTCAGTATATACAGTAAGTAAAACATTTACATGCACAAAATATTGTATTTTTTTGTTCTTATTCTGAAAAGGACAGTATGTCTACAAAGCTGTGTACACAGCTAATGAAAATAAATATTCAACTGATATTCCCATTAACATGCAGTTGTGCATACTCTAATTAACATAACCAGCGGTGGACTTGTTGGACCGTGGGAACACAGCCTCCCTCTTTCATTCCTTCAACCACCTTCTTGGAAAGGTCAGCACTGTGATATTGCATGACTGACCATAGTTAATCACATATTAATCACACATTATTTATCTGTTCAAAATGTATCTTAAATGAAGATTTATCAAGTATTTATTCCTCCTATCAACATGGGAGTTGGCAAATGTGCTGCTTTATGCATGTATGTATATATTTATTATTGGAAATCAACACCACTAATCAATGGCAGATATTGTCCAGAAACCCTCCCAGGTTCTGACTTTAGCATCAACAATCTGCTCCAATCAGAACATGACAAACTGCAGCCCAACAGGCAACAACAGCCGTCAGTGAACAAACTTATTGATGTATTTAACATTCTGTTCTGTGCTAATAAGTCACGTCTGAGCTACTTTGTCAGCCATAACTTATCCCTGTTGGCCTGCACTCAGTTTGAATATATTTAAATCAAGTCTGCTCTCAATTTACTCCTTACTTTACTTCAAAAAAAAAAAAAGATGGTAAATGTGCCAGTAGGACTGTGTATTGGCAAGAATCTGGTGATACGTATCAAACTACCTACAAACTACATTTAAAGCATAACCCATTTTTCAGCTGTTGGTTATAACTCAGTAGTGGTTTGAGAAGCTTCTCTGGATGACAAACCTCCTCTTTCTGTTTTTGCTGTTGAATCCGTTGTAACTGTTGTGAATTCAAGCTGACAACAGCAGCTGAAAGGTGCAAACTCCTCAGAACCACACAGCAACCCAACAGGAGTCAGTATTTGATGCTGAAAAGTTGGATTTTCAGTGGAGTCTGCGTAGGGTTTCAGTTTGATTGGTTGTGCATTGTACTGCTGTCCTCCTCCCGGTTAACTTAGGAACAGACTGGTTTCTGCTTGCCGATGCAACTCTGGAGAACGGTGTAGGCACGCTGTAATTAAAATGTGAGTTTCTGCTCCTAACCTTGTCTCTCTCTAAATCTGTAGGGGTAAGCAGCGAGCAACCATTGGGAATATATGACAGATCGTTTTAGCAGACGAGGCAGAGGTAGAATTTTTTACTGTGTGGATTCAGCATTGCAGGTCCTTCGGGAATACTGAGCATGGTGCGGTCAAGGTGAACAACACTCTAACTGTCCTACGGGTTTCTCCAAGTTAATGGACTCTGCACGCAACTGCCTTCACCTGACCATGCATTCCCCTTCAAACAGCTACAATGACCCTCCTGAACGATGTAGAAGTGACCGGGCATAATATGCTGCCGCCGCTCAGAGAGATTGGACTGCTGGGACCTGGTGTCAAGTGGGCATCGCATGTTTGAAAATGCTGCAATCGATCTCAGAGTGGTCACCTTCTTACCAAGTGTCGGGGGCGCTCAGAACAGGAAGATTTGTATTGAAACATCACTGTTTGTCTATGTCCAGACTTCCCTTCCCATCAGTGACTGAGTGGAGCCTCTAAACTCTGTTTGGACACATTTTGGCACGAAGAGAAACAGCTGTCATGGATAATGAGCTGAATCATGTGCTTCATTTTATGAAGCAAAATACCATACAGAAAAGGCACTTACAATTAACCTTGTTTAACCCTCTGAGAGCCACAATAGACCCATTTTTTTGTCTTTTTAGGGGGTCCAGGGGGTCTTTAGGAGGAGATAGCAGGTCAGCAGCCTATGCCACATAGAAATGGTGTAAATCATCTGAATGCTGGGAACCTGAAGATTAATTTGAGATGCAGCTGTGTCAAGTTGGTCTAGACATAAATCAAAAATAAAATATATATAATTAAAATAAATAAAATAAATATAAATAATCATTAATAACAGTAAGTTGTGAAGGTGTATAAGGGTAAACCCTATACGATGGCCATTCCCCTGCTCACTTTTGAGGCGATACCATTTATTTGACAGATGTGGTACTAAATTTAACCATTTTTTACCACTCAAGACTTGATAAAAATGATCAATAATCCCTTCAAAATACCACATTGAGACACAAAAACCTTGAGGAACTAAAATAGATTTGGGATCAAAAACGTTGTAAATTCTCAGATTTCAGTAAGATTTGCTTTTTTCTGCGATTGGATGGCAAACACTTCTGTTGCTCAGACAACCTCTTACTGTCAGTGTAGCTAAGAAAGCCATCCATCCTCTGAATGCTCCAGGTCTCTAGTTACCAGGATGTAGTAGTAGTAGTAGTAGTAGTAGTAGTAGTAGTAGTAGTAGGTCTCTAGTTTGTGGCTGTAAAGTCTCATGAGGCTGTGATTATCCTAGAGGTAGTAGTAGTAGTAGTAGTAGTAGTAGTAGGTCTCTAGTTTGTGGCTGTAAAGTCTCATGAGGCTGTGATTATTCTAGAGGTAGTAGTAGTAGTAGTAGTAGTAGTAGTAGGTCTCTAGTTTGTGGCTGTAAAGTCTCTTGAGGCTGTGATTATCCTAGAGGTAGTAGTAGTAGTAGTAGTAGTAGTAGTAGTAGTAGTAGGTCTCTAGTTTGTGGCTGTAAAGTCTCATGAGGCTGTGATTATCCTAGAGGTAGTAGTAGTAGTAGTAGTAGTAGTAGTAGTAGTAGGTCTCTAGTTTGTGGCTGTAAAGTCTCTTGAGGCTGTGATTATCCTAGAGGTAGTAGTAGTAGTAGTAGTAGTAGTAGTAGTAGTAGTAGTAGGTCTCTAGTTTGTGGCTGTAAAGTCTCATGAGGCTGTGATTATTCTAGAGGTAGTAGTAGTAGTAGTAGTAGTAGTAGTAGGTCTCTAGTTTGTGGCTGTAAAGTCTCATGAGGCTGTGATTATTCTAGAGATAGTAGTAGTAGTAGTAGTGGTAGTAGTAGTAGTAGTAGTAGTAGTAGTAGTAGTGGTAGTAGTAGTAGTAGTAGTAGTAGTAGTGGTAGTAGTAGTAGTAGTAGTGGTAGTAGTAGTAGTAGTAGTGGTAGTGGTAGTAGTAGTAGTAGTAGTAGTGGTAGTAGTAGTAGTAGTAGTAGTGGTAGTAGTAGTAGTAGTAGTAGTAGTAGTGGTAGTAGTAGTAGTAGTAGTGGTAGTGGTAGTAGTAGTAGTAGTAGTAGTGGTAGTAGTAGTAGTAGTAGTGGTAGTGGTAGTAGTAGTAGTAGGTCTCTAGTTTGTGGCTGTAAAGTCTCATGAGGCTGTGATTATCCTAGAGGTAGTAGTAGTAGTAGTAGTAGTAGTAGTAGTAGTAGGTCTCTAGTTTGTGGCTGTAAAGTCTCATGAGGCTGTGATTATCCTAGAGGTAGTAGTAGTAGTAGTAGTAGTAGTAGTAGTAGGTCTCTAGTTTGTGGCTGTAAAGTCTCATGAGGCTGTGATTATTCTAGAGGTAGTAGTAGTAGTAGTAGTAGTAGTAGTAGTAGTAGTAGTAGTAGTAGGTCTCTAGTTTGTGGCTGTAAAGTCTCATGAGGCTGTGATTATTCTAGAGGTAGTAGTAGTAGTAGTAGTAGTAGTAGGTCTCTAGTTTGTGGCTGTAAAGTCTCATGAGGCTGTGATTATCCTAGAGGTAGTAGTAGTAGTAGTAGTAGTAGTAGGTCTCTAGTTTGTGGCTGTAAAGTCTCATGAGGCTGTGATTATCCTAGAGGTAGTAGTAGTAGTAGTAGTAGTAGTAGTAGTAGTAGTAGGTCTCTAGTTTGTGGCTGTAAAGTCTCATGAGGCTGTGATTATTCTAGAGGTAGTAGTAGTAGTAGTAGTAGTAGTAGTAGGTCTCTAGTTTGTGGCTGTAAAGTCTCATGAGGCTGTGATTATTCTAGAGATAGTAGTAGTAGTAGTAGTGGTAGTAGTAGTAGTAGTAGTAGTAGTGGTAGTAGTAGTAGTAGTAGTAGTAGTAGTGGTAGTAGTAGTAGTAGTGGTAGTAGTAGTAGTAGTAGTGGTAGTGGTAGTAGTAGTAGTAGTAGTAGTGGTAGTAGTAGTAGTAGTAGTAGTGGTAGTAGTAGTAGTAGTAGTAGTGGTAGTAGTAGTAGTAGTAGTGGTAGTGGTAGTAGTAGTAGTAGTAGTAGTGGTAGTAGTAGTAGTAGTAGTGGTAGTGGTAGTAGTAGTAGTAGGTCTCTAGTTTGTGGCTGTAAAGTCTCATGAGGCTGTGATTATCCTAGAGGTAGTAGTAGTAGTAGTAGTAGTAGTAGTAGTAGTAGGTCTCTAGTTTGTGGCTGTAAAGTCTCATGAGGCTGTGATTATCCTAGAGGTAGTAGTAGTAGTAGTAGTAGTAGTAGTAGTAGGTCTCTAGTTTGTGGCTGTAAAGTCTCATGAGCTGTGATTATTCTAGAGGTAGTAGTAGTAGTAGTAGTAGTAGTAGTAGTAGTAGTAGGTCTCTAGTTTGTGGCTGTAAAGTCTCATGAGGCTGTGATTATTCTAGAGGTAGTAGTAGTAGTAGTAGTAGTAGTAGTAGTAGTAGTAGTAGTAGGTCTCTAGTTTGTGGCTGTAAAGTCTCATGAGGCTGTGATTATTCTAGAGGTAGTAGTAGTAGTAGTAGTAGTAGTAGGTCTCTAGTTTGTGGCTGTAAAGTCTCATGAGGCTGTGATTATCCTAGAGGTAGTAGTAGTAGTAGTAGTAGTAGTAGTAGTAGGTCTCTAGTTTGTGGCTGTAAAGTCTCATGAGGCTGTGATTATTCTAGAGGTAGTAGTAGTAGTAGTAGTAGTCGTAGTAGTAGTAGTAGGTCTCTAGTTTGTGGCTGTAAAGTCTCATGAGGCTGTGATTATCCTAGAGGTAGTAGTAGTAGTAGTAGTAGTAGTAGTAGTAGTAGGTCTCTAGTTTGTGGCTGTAAAGTCTCATGAGGCTGTGATTATCCTAGAGGTAGTAGTAGTAGTGGTAGTAGTAGTAGTAGTAGTAGTGGTAGTAGTAGTAGTAGTAGTAGTAGTGGTAGTAGGTCTCTAGTTTGTGGCTGTAAAGTCTCATGAGGCTGTGATTATCCTAGAGGTAGTAGTAGTAGTAGTAGTAGTAGTAGTAGTAGGTCTCTAGTTTGTGGCTGTAAAGTCTCATGAGGCTGTGATTATTCTAGAGGTAGTAGTAGTAGTAGTAGTAGTAGTAGTAGTAGGTCTCTAGTTTGTGGCTGTAAAGTCTCATGAGGCTGTGATTATTCTAGAGGTAGTAGTAGTAGTAGTAGTAGTAGTAGTAGGTCTCTAGTTTGTGGCTGTAAAGTCTCATGAGGCTGTGATTATCCTAGAGGTAGTAATAATAGTAGTAGTAGTAGTAGTAGTAGTAGTAGTAGTAGATCTCTAGTTTGTGGCTGTAAAGTCTCATGAGGCTGTGATTATCCTAGAGGTAGTAGTAGTAGTAGTAGTAGTAGTAGTAGTAGTAGGTCTCTAGTTTGTGGCTGTAAAGTCTCATGAGGCTGTGATTATTCTAGAGGTAGTAGTAGTAGTAGTAGTAGTAGTAGTAGTAGTAGGTCTCTAGTTTGTGGCTGTAAAGTCTCATGAGGCTGTGATTATCCTAGAGGTAGTAGTAGTAGTAGTAGTAGTAGTAGTAGTAGGTCTCTAGTTTGTGGCTGTAAAGTCTCATGAGGCTGTGATTATCCTAGAGGTAGTAGTAGTAGTAGTAGTGGTAGTAGTAGTAGTAGTAGGTCTCTAGTTTGTGGCTGTAAAGTCTCATGAGGCTGTGATTATCCTAGAGGTAGTAGTAGTAGTAGTTGTAGTAGTAGTAGTAGGTCTCTAGTTTGTGGCTGTAAAGTCTCATGAGGCTGTGATTATTCTAAAGGTAGTAGTAGTAGTACTTGTAGTAGTAGTAGTAGGTCTCTAGTTTGTGGCTGTAAAGTCTCATGAGGCTGTGATTATTCTAGAGGTAGTAGTAGTAGTAGTAGTAGTAGTAGTAGTAGTAGTAGTAGTGGTAGTAGTAGTAGTAGTAGTAGTAGTAGTGGTAGTAGTAGTAGTAGTAGTGGTAGTGGTAGTAGTAGTAGTAGTAGTAGTGGTAGTAGTAGTAGTAGTAGTGGTAGTAGTAGTAGGTCTCTAGTTTGTGGCTGTAAAGTCTCATGAGGCTGTGATTATCCTAGAGGTAGTAGTAGTAGTAGTAGTAGTAGTAGTAGGTCTCTAGTTTGTGGCTGTAAAGTCTCATGAGGCTGTGATTATTCTAGAGGTAGTAGTAGTAGTAGCAGTAGTAGTAGTAGTAGTAGTAGTAGTAGTAGGTCTCTAGTTTGTGGCTGTAAAGTCTCATGAGGCTGTGATTATTCTAGAGGTAGTAGTAGTAGTAGTAGTAGTAGTAGGTCTCTAGTTTGTGGCTGTAAAGTCTCATGAGGCTGTGATTATTCTAGAGGTAGTAGTAGTAGTAGTAGTAGTAGTAGTAGTAGTAGGTCTCTAGTTTGTGGCTGTAAAGTCTCATGAGGCTGTGATTATCCTAGAGGTAGTAGTAGTAGTAGTAGTAGTAGTAGTAGTAGTAGTAGTAGGTCTCTAGTTTGTGGCTGTAAAGTCTCATGAGGCTGTGATTATCCTAGAGGTAGTAGTAGTAGTAGTAGTAGTAGTAGTAGTAGGTCTCTAGTTTGTGGCTGTAAAGTCTCATGAGGCTGTGATTATTCTAGAGGTAGTAGTAGTAGTAGTAGTAGTAGTAGTAGTAGTAGGTCTCTAGTTTGTGGCTGTAAAGTCTCATGAGGCTGTGATTATTCTAGAGGTAGTAGTAGTAGTAGTAGTAGTAGTAGTAGGTCTCTAGTTTGTGGCTGTAAAGTCTCATGAGGCTGTGATTATTCTAGAGGTAGTAGTAGTAGTAGTAGTAGTAGCAGTAGTAGTAGTAGGTCTCTAGTTTGTGGCTGTAAAGTCTCATGAGGCTGTGATTATTCTAGAGGTAGTAGTAGTAGTAGTAGTAGTAGTAGTAGTAGTAGGTCTCTAGTTTGTGGCTGTAAAGTCTCATGAGGCTGTGATTATTCTAGAGGTAGTAGTAGTAGTAGTAGTAGTAGTAGTAGTAGTAGTAGGTCTCTAGTTTGTGGCTGTAAAGTCTCATGAGGCTGTGATTATTCTAGAGGTAGTAGTAGTAGTAGTAGTAGTAGTAGTAGTAGTAGGTCTCTAGTTTGTGGCTGTAAAGTCTCATGAGGCTGTGATTATTCTAGAGGTAGTAGTAGTAGTAGTAGTAGTAGTAGTAGTAGTAGTAGGTCTCTAGTTTGTGGCTGTAAAGTCTCATGAGGCTGTGATTATTCTAGAGGTCACCACAGGTCATTTTATACAGTGACATAACATGATTATAATGAATTAAAGGGGGGACTGGTGGGGACCCAGAGAACCCATTTACATTCACACATCTGGAGGTCAGAGGTCAACATAAACATTTGAAAATGGCCATGCCACTTTTTCCTCACCAAAATTTAACGCAAGTTTGAAGTGTTATTTAGTCTCCTTCCTGACAAGCTAACACCACATGGTTGGTACCGATGGATTTCTTAGGATTCTGCCTCTGAATCTGAACCTGCTACAGCCTCTTTAAGGCAGTAAACCTGTCTTGGTCTCAGGGGGTTAAGGGTGTGACCCTTTGGATGCCTGACAGAAAAGGAAAGATTAAGAAAAAGATCATACATTAGGATGAAACTTCCATAAATGTTTTACCTCATCTGGCATTTTTACTGATATATTCAGCAACCTTTTGTCCTTAACTGCATCACTTAGCAGTTTTATTCAGCAATGTTTTGAACATGGCCCGTCTTTGTGAAGGTCTTCAAATGGCCGGGTGAATAAAATAAACAGTAAAACATCCAGTTGAGGTCAATGATGTTGTTAAATTAGCTACCAAGAGTGCATCCATCCAGCATGTGAAGGTCTGTGTTTTCCTGTTGACACAGGTCGGCAGGTCATCATGCTGCTTTGGCATGTTCAGGATCTGGGCTGCCTTTTGAGGCACGTGTTGGCATGCTAAACACTCCAACCAAAAACACTTGGAGAGATATTAACAGATTGTGGCTGTAATCTTTAAAACTGCATCCAGCAGGAGCTTGTGCTTTCTTTGGTGGCTGGCTTCCTGGGTTTTCTGTCAGAGCCATTACAACCCTCATCTGTATCAGCCAGCTCCATCTCCTCAGTCATCCATCAGCTGATCAGGGTGTCATGGAGCGCCACTGGCTCATGTTGGCTCCCCTCAGCAGGAGTGTTTCGGTGATTTTTAGACATTTTAGGGGGATTCTAATGGTGTGTTCACACCAAGACTGAAGCAAACTTTTCATGTGGAGTGATTACATATAATGTCAATGCAAAGAGGTGAACAGAAGCAAAATTGTGCCAGGCAACACAAATGACACAACGCAAACACACAAAATTTGCATATTCACAGGATAAATTCACAGGACACTGTGTCGAGAAAGCCTTTCAGCGTTGAGATTGTCCTGTTGGTGTCACTGACATCCTGACGTTGATGAATCAGAGATGTGTGGTCACCCAGAGCTACGATAGTACATCATATCTGTACAGAGACCAGACCAAACTGTCACAGACTGTCTATGGTAGAAACAATAACGTTGCTGCCATATTTATGCCTAGATGATGTTACGTTGAGTGTTGATGGAGCAGCTGCATACCCTGATACTGATCGAGCCAAATTACATGCAGAAAATAAACATTTTAAAATTTGTTTGCTTGCTGTCTCATGAACAGACCTGACTAAGCGTGAATTCAGACTTTTTACATATCAACATCATTATGTAGTTATTTCAGCATCCTTTTGTTCTGTTTATTACAATTAAATCACAGCACAATCTGTTTAATTTGGATTCATACCACAGTAGCAACTTGTGGCTGGTACTGTATGTGAGCACAGCTCGCCGCCGGTGAACCCAGACACAACAGCGTTTGGTTTTCTGACATATCGGGGATTTCCACAACATGTACAAAGCAGCAACAGAGTTTTTTTTATTCCATGGTTGGTGGCGGAAAGAAAAGCTCCTTCTCTCTAGCGCGAATGGACATAAATGATGCTGGCAGTCCAGCTACCACGAGTAAATGGAGGCAAAAATTTCCTCCACCTTTGTTCTGAACACGGCAAAATGACCTTTTCCTCTTTTACTGTGGGGTGTTTCACATCCAGGCACTGACCTGGGTTTGGGTATCAGAACCGACACCCCTCTGGCCACGGCCTCCATTTTCTCTAGCTGGACCTCTCTGTACAGTTCATCCATTCAACTATATCTGATCCTGTTTATCTTTCCTCTGTTGAGAGGTCTCATTATCTTTTTGTCACATTTCCAGTGATGTATCAGTAGTGAGATGTGAGCACATTGCTATTAAATCTGAAATGCTACGGCCTTTTTGGGGGGAAACCCTCTAAAATGATATGCTGTTTGGAAAGTGCATCTAAAAGCTTCCTGTGAAAAAGTTTAAATATACATACCAAATATCAATATGTCAAATATATCTACAAAGCAATTTCCCAGCTGGAATTGAATGCTCAACCTTGGCAGAAATGGTGCCGCTCTCAGTGATTTACACAGGGACACAACGCAGACAGGAAGTGTGTTGTTGGGACGCTGTGTTTCCTCACCCAACTTTAAATCCAACTTCTGGCCCCCTGCTGTATATATCCTAGCTGACAACCTCGGGCACCTTCAGTCCCTTTGCCTCTCACTTTGGTCCTCTGAAATTTACGTTGCTCGCCCCAGGCCTGACTACACCCAGTAATGGTGCCCTATAATTGAATCAGTTGGTTATTTGGTGAATTGCTGTATATATGGACTCTTTTGGATCCCTCGCCAGCAGTGCTTATCACGTCCCTCTTCCTCCCCCCATGGCAGTACTCCTCTCCTTAATAACACTCCACTGTGAGTTTTCATCATGACCAAGGAGGAAATTGTTTTTCTCTGACACTGAAACTCATTTAGAGAAACTTTTGCTGGTGTTTTTGTAACCTCTTCCCCCACCCTGTTCATCCAGTTTATCCCTTTTCTTAAACTCCCGCCCTCACACAGTCACAGCCTTAATGACGAGACCTTCCTCTTGTTAATGTGCGTCTTCCTCCCTCACTGGCAATTACCACCCTCTATCTCCTCACTCCATGAGCATATCTTTCTGTGTATTTCTCAGTGGCCCCTCGGCAGCCCACTGCCACTTATCCCCATGAGCCGCCACAGGGATCCACACAGAGGCATCCTCACACAGCCACAACGACCAGACTCAAACACACACTCACGGACACGTGCACTAACAAACACAAGCACATCGCCTGTGCGATGCCATGCTGTTAAATGGGCCTCTCTCCTCAGACACATTCTGCTTCACTCACAACAAACTTATTTGTCAAGCTGCGTGATTTTGTTGTTTTATTGAAATTCTCATTTAGCTGTTTGTTAGCTTGAATTCCTCTCAAAGATTTGTAAGGTACTCGACTGCTGTGGCATTATCCCAACAATCTGCTCACGTCTCCTGGCTGGTTTCCCTCATTAAGTTTACGGAGTCTCTTTTTTATCAGCTGCAGATTACATGAATAAGAAACAGATCCAGTATTCATACATATCTCTTGAATATAATCTTTGTCCATTATGTATGTACAAACATTTCTAGGGGAAAAATGATTTTGTTTCCCTCAACCTCAAATTTCAACTCCTTTTTGCTCTGCACCCATCAGCGGCCGTGGATAAATATGTGCATCGTGCTGTTGAATATTAAGATGCACATCATGAAATTGTGAAATGGACAAACTTTAATCATTTTACAGACTCTCAACGTCAAGTGCTTGAGGTGTATGAGTTTACATCAGCCTTCGTAGCCAGCTACCAAATCTTACCGAAGGAGTTGATGTGGGGACTCTTCCTCCGGTGACGCGGGATGTGATCAAACCTGACATTTAGCAGTCAAAACCAACACCGGTGCAAAACCAATACCAGTGGAAATAAAAAACAAAATAATCAATCCCGTGTACGTCTAACATACACTTCTTCATTAGCATCTGCATGTTTGGTATTAATCCCTGATGATCCGCCTCAAGGTTCCCACCAAAAACTAAATTTCACAGGATTATATTTCAACACATCATGGTAATGTTATAATTTACCTTCAACCAATACTCATTTTTACTGAGCATTAGTAAAGCATCATAATGTAACTCAATGCAGCCTTGATAGGTTAGCTGTCCGTTATTTAACCAAACAACACTGAGCTGCCCACCAGCGGACATTAACTTGGTCTCTTCCTGCCCATCTCAACATGGATGTATTGTTCACGATGGCATTTTCTACTGGCCTCCATTTTTTATTCAGTTTCAGAAAATCTGGAGCATGTCAATCAAGAAAAGACCCTTCAAACATTCATCCTAAAAAGAGGGAGTATGATGTGCTACAGAGATGGTAAATATGCATTGACCTTGTATTTCTAGAGAGCTTTTTTTAATGCTCTTTTTTTAGTAACTAAAATCTAGTTTTCTGTAGTTTATATTTTACATATCGCTGTTGAATTAGATTAATGAATTAGATGAATGTCCACCTAAAAGAGAACTTCAGAGCTGGGTAACAGGAGGAGCAGTGAAGAGGATAAACAACAACTTTAAGGATAGAAAGATAGAGAAAGAGAGACCACACAGGGTGAACACACACACACACACACACACACACACACACACACACACACACACACACACAACCAGCAAGGCCAAATGTGTATGTTTATGCTGTTCCTGACAACAGCGAGGCCTCCGTGGGGAGAGCTAGTAACCGACGGTGTGTGTTTGGGAGTTCAGGAGAGCTCGCTCACCACCTTATCTCTCCAACAAGGCTTAATGGGGTAATGGAAACCTCCTAGTGCATGCTGGGAATGAGCGAAACACAGAAGCAATGCTCCTGAGAAGGGGAAACTGATGGCTGATAGGGCTGCACGCTGCAGTATTTAAGCTTGTTTTTTTTCTGTATAGCTGATTTACTTCAATGATGCAACATCCAACTCAATGAAGATACAGATTTCTATAAGCAAGATTTTAAAGAAAGGTAAACGGGTAAAAGGAAAAGAAACCAGTCTGATCTACAGCAGTGTGGATATATATATATATATATATATAGTATGTTTTTATTCAAAGGCCTTCACAGGTCTTGACATAATCCATACATAAAGCGTTTCCATCTGAAAAATGTGTAAAACTACTTTCCTATTGCAGAGTGGGCAAACTTTAATGTCAGGGGTGATTATGCATTACTGCATGGCCTTTCTATAATGATCGTTTGGCTCTAAGATTCTCTCTTTATAAGCTACTCTCTCCAAAGTGCTGGTTCTATAAGAGCAGCCTATCGTTAAACCCCATCGACCACACAGTTCAACGCTGCGTCGATTTTTACCTCATCTCGTTCAACACGCTAGCTCATTTCCAACCCAATTTCACAGCCATTTGAATTGGATGGATTTGACTCCGTCCACTGAGAGACCACACTGGTTTTCCCCTCAAGGTGGGGAGAGAAGGTGGGGCGGCGGAAAAGGGTGAGGAAAAGACGAGGGGAGAGGGGGAATAACAGTGAGAGTGTATGACGCAACAATAAAAGACAGACTTATATGACTAAGAAGAGGAATGAACATGCACACTAAGAAGTAAAGTCCAGTACAGCATTTTTGGGTTGATTCTGATGTTAAGGAGTAAATATCAGCTGATATTTGCTGATATGCATTGATTAGAGGTGTGAATATTCACTGGCCTCATGATTCAATTACAATTCACCTGTCAGTGATTCGAATACACAACGATTCTTGATTTGAATCTATTACATACTCAGTTTTCTATATTACTGTACATGTCTCCTTTTCATCAGTTAATACAAGCACTCACTTTTTTTATTTAAAAAGTATTTCAAAATTTAGACTACAGCAGTCTACAATATAAAAAGCTGCATCTTTTCAATACCAGTGTCTGTGACCCCTCTGCAGTGCATTACATTGGGGGCGGCAGTAGCTCAGTCTGTAGGGAGTTGGCTTGGGAACCGGAGGGTCACCGGTTCAAGTCCCGCCATGGACCAAGAACTGAGTGTGAACTGGTAGCTGGAGAGGTGCCAGTTTACCTCTTGGGCACTGCCGAGGTGCCCCTGAGCAAGGCACCAAACCCCCAACTGCTCGGGGCGCTTGTCAGGAGCAGCCCCCCCACTCTGACATCTCTCCATTGATGCATGTTTGTACATGTGTGTGTTCAGGTCTGCATGTACCGTGTATAAGTTAACAACAGAGTGTAAAAATTGAATTTCCCCTCGTGGGACTAATAAAGGGCTATCTTCTTCTTCTTCTTCTTCTTCAAGTGTGAGACGGGAGGTCATGTACACCATATGCGTGGCGTGCAAGTGGTTAAGGCGTGAAGAACACCGCTGCTAAGCAACAGCAATATTAACGTAGCTGTCCGAGTCCAGAAGCCACAGAGGCTAAGCTAAGCTAGCTAGTGGGGAACATAATGTAAAGACATAATGACAGAGGAGAAAGATGAGGTCGGTGAGAATATCAACATTTTCCTCAGACAGTGACTAAAATTACAATATTAACTTATGATGCACCGATAAATGAACTTCCACGGGCTCCACCATTTCTGACAACACCACCACACCTGAAGGCACCAACAGTCTGTGTGCACATAGCTGAGAGACGGTTCCACCATGGCTACCAGTATCAGCTGCTCTCTGTCAGAAGATGCAGTGACTTCATCATAATAATAATAATAATAATAATAATAATAATAATAATAATAATCTGTATTTGTATAGCAGCTTTCTAAACATAGTTAGGACAATATATGGTACCAAGCTGTTGCCTCAAAGGGCCAAAAAAGCCTTTTTTATAAAAGAGATTTAAAACTGGTTAATGAGCTAGTTAACCTGAGGTCCTGTTCTAGAGGAGGTTCGAGTTTAGACCCTGTCTCCCTTAGTCACCGGCCTAGACCTGGTCCAACCAGTAAAGCCTGGTCAGAGGACCTCAGGTGAGAAGGAGGTCCGTAGGGAGGAAGGAGCTCAGTGAGGTAGCTCGGTGCTAAACCAGGCAGAGCTTTAAAAGTTAACAATAAAATCTTAAAATCAATTCTAAATTTGATGGGAAGCCAGTGAAGAGCGGCTAAAACCGGACCGATCCGGTCAAATCATCAATCATTCCAGTGATCAGTCTGGTAGCCGCATTTAGAACTAACTGCAGGCAATGAAGTGAGCTGTGGATGAGCCCGGAGTAAAGGGCATTACAATAATCTAAACCCAGGTTTCATGTAACTGATGTAATGTTAACTGAGGGGGAATCCAGACTGTCTGGTAAACTGGAGTTAAAACTGGTGGGCCCAAACAGGGGAACCTCCGACGTTCTGGGACATCCAACAATGTATATGGGCTCGGTCGGCCTTTAGAGAAGTTAAACAGCTGGAATCTGAGGTTTTCAGTGGGACATAAAGCTGCGTGTCATCTGCATAGCAGTGGAACCAGATATTATACTTATGGATGACCTGACCAAGGGGAGCATATATAATCGGCTGGCCGATTAAGCTCAGTCTAAACTGTGCACACAGAAATACACAGAGGAGTGGGAATCAAACCCTGAATTAAAAAACCCTCAGTAACTACTCAGTAACCTCTGCATCCCCCCCACTAACGGCACATGAGCATTTTGTGCATTTCATAGCAGGTCAAACTACACGGGTGACGCTGGTAATTTATCGACCACAACATCGTCTCAAAACCGGGCTCAGTTGGTGTCGTCTGATCCTGGCAGCCGTCTCTGTAATTACATGAGAGTACAGTTCTAACACTGACAATGTGCCATTTTAGAGCATTTAGATAAATGACAATGATTAACTTTAAGAGTACTTGCATAAAGTCTAATTTATGAGCACCTTTGGTCCATAAATATTTTGTATTGAATTGCTTCAGTGGAGTGAATGGGTCATGAATTAAAGTAGGGATTGATGGGGGGGGTTGTGACGGGCCTGTTAAAGGTGAGGGCAGGGTGTTCTCGCTGCTCCGGGAGGACTCCCATGAACCATGAAGCCTTTTTCTCCAGGCGGAGTGGCCACCCTCTTTTATCTGCTGTCCTCCAGGGGAGTGGCCCATTCACTGCCACTCTCTGATTTAATTTTACAGTTCAGGATGACTGGCTTTCACCTTCAGCTTCCACCAGACTCAGCACATCCCATCCCCTCATTTAACTGGGAGATCTCCCTGCTTCGCCACTATTGCTCTTTGACTTTTATACCAATGGAATCCATTGACTTCAGCTGAACTGAAAAGGGAGTGATTGATTGGGAGAGTGTGAGAAATAGACAGCGAGATGCAAACAGAAAATAAGGTCTATAGTGAGAGTGGAGACAGAAGAGGTTAAATGGAGGGAGAAATGAGAGAAAGCGATAAATGAAAGGTTTGAGAGAGAAGTGGAAGGGAGGCACATATCAAGAATGAAAAGAGGAGGGCTGAGGAGGACGGGACATAGATTTAGAGTGAAGGCCCTGACACGCCAAGCCGCCAGTCGGCTGGCGTCCAGTTTGGGGCTGTTGGTGAGTGTCCGTCGGCCCAGTTTCACACCTTCGGCTCTACTCTGCCCCCGTCCCCGAAGCTTTTTGGCCACTTCACCATGTTGAATTGGCTGCCCATCAATGAAAATAATCATTCTAATTGGCTGTTTAGTTAAACGAATCAGTGAACGAGAAGAGAAACGGATGTGAGGAAAGAAAGCCAGCAGGTTAAGTCACACAGAAAGCTCCTCTCATTTTTCATCCCATGTGATCCTGGCGATCCACGGATACTGTCACAGCGACATGAGCATCTGGAATGAAGCTAAGTGGTGAATGAGAGTGGTGTAAGAATGGTTGACAAAGGCAGCATTGTTTCAAATGCGTATAATAACAGCAACTTCCTGTTTCCGTTTCTGAATGATGAATAGAGACTACCGCCGTCTGCTGGTGTGGAGTTATTTCCTCTTTCCTCTCCAGACCGGTCATGGTCGTTGGCCGTCTGCGATGTGTTCGAGTGCAGATTTTTGGCCAAGGACAAGTGACGTGAGATGACGCCTTCGCCGCCGCTAGTTCTTTGATGTTGGTTTGGTGTGTCTGGGCCTGAAGAGTTCTGTCTGTCTCGAAAAGAGACATCGAAATGTCTAAAAAACACATAAACATAAACACAAACAAACAACAACAACAAACGCGCAAGAGGATGAACTGAACGAAATGACAACTTGAAAGAAGTTGAGAAAGTGAGAACATGTTCTCTGAGAGCTCATTTAGCTTGTTTTCCAAATGTCACCCAGAGCTGAAAAAGACACAAGAAATGGAGGTTGACAGGCCTTTTTTCACAGCGCCTTGCTGCCACTTAATTGCTCACAGCGTCGACCTAAATGTCCCGCTGACTTACAGGAAGTCGGGCCCAGAGCCACTCGCAGCCCCGATCTAATTATCCCAAACATGACAGCTGTTGAAGTCTCTTTCTTTCTCCATATCACAGACCATCGAGGTGCCCACCCAGCTTCTATCTGCCACAGTACAAACACGTAAAATAACATAAATAATAACATAAATAACACTCCAAACATATGTTAAACTTTGGCAAGGAAAACCTGACATGCCCACTTTATGATAGTCCCAGCAGTTTGATCTGAGCAGATTTCTTTATGCTAAAGTCAGAACCTGGGAGGGTTTCTGGACAATATCTGTCATTGATTAGTGCTGTTAACTGATTTACAATAATAAACATATGCATACATTTACCTAAAGCAGCATATTTGCCCACTCCCATGTTGATTTAAGTATTAGATATTTGACAAATCTCCTTTTAAGGAACATTTAGAACAGATAAAAAATGTGATTCATATGAGATTAATCACCATTATTCACAGACAATCATGCGATTAATTGCGATTAAATATTTTAATTGAATGACAGCCCTAACAGAGACCTTTAAAAGGTTTCTTTAGTTACGGACAAACTTTAAGGCATTTACGACATTGATAAAGAAAATGTTTCCATGGAGACGGTTTGTTACTTAGTACTGCCAGGCCATTGTGGTACAACATTGGTTATTTTATCTTCATCAGTGCCGACTAAGTGGACATTGATTGGATGTTGATTGTCTTCCTGTTAACACGATGGTCTTCGTGTTGTACGGGTGCCTGGATCCTGATGTTGGTCCCATCTAGCACCCCGCAGACTTTTAGGAAGCCAGCAACATTAAAGAAGTACACCACCACCTCATCCTCCACTTGTTTTGACAGTACTTCACCACGACGTTCTGCAGAGGGGTAAGGGCGTTTGAATCTTTGTGAATTACACAGCACACCGTTGACCTGTGGACATGAAATACCTTGCATGTTACTGACTGGAAAGATCCCGTAGTAACCGTAGAGCAGTCATTAATTGCAAAGGGGGGGTCTTGTCTCTTCATCCCTCTTTGTATTTGAATGTAAATGCAGCTCAAAGTCAGGTTTATTGGCTGGCGTTTTGAGGCTGATGTGTCCATGGATTATGAACCGCCTCTCTGGCGGTGCCCAGCTGCAAACCCCTGCATAATGCAGCCTCTGATCAAATCTATAGTGTAAAGTCAGTTGCTCATTGTTAAGCTTAGCTACTGGGTTCTCCTGGTTGCAGAACACTGTTCTCGGATGTGTTCATTCTGCCCATTTATCGCCATAAGCTCTGTCATGTTGCGGTGAACAGAGTCAGAGGTAGCTTACGTTTTTGGCTGGACTGCAGAGGGCCAGTCCTACAAGTCTCTCACTGACTGATTGAGATAGAGTTACATGATTGGTCGGCCATGTGTTGGAGTTTCCTCATTGGTTGTTTCTCTTTTAAAATGAAAAGTCAAGAACAGCCCATTATGCAAATGAGCCCATCCAGTGTGACGTGTCTGGCTCAAGAGACTTGGACCAAGCTGTCAAACTAGGTGATCTAGTTAACGCTTACAAGCCTGTTTGAAAAGGCGAGCAGAAATCCAGGGACCAATCAGGTTGATTCAACGATACGGTTGAGTGGAGCAGCGTGTCCCTGTAGTGTCCTCCCTGGACCTGGTGGACATGTGCTGCTGGATTTAACATTATAGACCTTATAGACAGATGTACTAACAGAAACTGTGCGTAATGTTTGAGGAAGATGACTCTTATACAGTCTGTCATACGTTTTGGGTGCAGCAGCAGTACCCTTCATAAAACATAGAAGATGCTAATTGTAAGTGGTGAAGGCAGAGTATCCCAGTGGTTTTAACATGTTTCAGCTGATCAAAGCATCAACAGTGTCAGTATATTGGCTCTGACCTGTTTCTGCTTTTATTCAATGTCTGTCCCCCCAACAAGCCCCTAAAGCTCCTAAACTCTGCTGAACCCCCCGCTGTCATTATTATGCAAATGACAGTATTCCACACTGTCTTGCTTTCTTGTAAATAAATTGCATAGTAATTAGGAGTGTGATTTATTTGCATAGAGTAAATGTCGGGGCCGCTGACTAGAAGGAGAGAGAGCGATGCAGAGAGGAGCTGAGCTGGAGGGACTCGTTCGTTCCCAGCGAGACACAAAGAGACGGATCTATACAGAGGACTCATTTCAAGTGCTCTTCACTGGAGTGTCTGCTGTGGACAGATCAGGGTTTTCACATAAAGAGCATGTCTACCTTTTTCATCAAACCCAAGAGCTTTCCACATCGTGGCTTCCATGTTAAAAACGATTTTTCTATAAATCAGAGGTTGTTTTTAACTAACCTACATTCATTATCAATCAAGCAACTGGCCTGACACAAACACACACACACACACACACAGACTCACTGTATATATATACTTTTCATTTTGCTCCTCTCTTTCCAGTCTATATTACTGCTATGTAGCAGTAGCAGTGGCCCCTGATTGGTCAGTTAAGTCACTGTCTAAGCCTCAAAGGCCCCATTTCACAGTAATGCACTCAGTGTTGACATACAGAACACTAGTGAGAAGACAATTTAAAGGGGAACAACGGACATATTTAAAACACTGATTTTATTCTGGAGGCTATGTAACATCCATCCATGCCTTACCTGTAACCACTTATCCCATTAAAGGTCAGGGGGGGTCGGAGCCGAGGGCTGCTGGCGTTAGGGGACGGCGGTGTACACCTGTGACGGGTCGCCAGTCTATTACAGAGCTGACACATAGAGACAGACAGCCGTTCACAATCACATTCACACCTTTAGAGCCATCAATGAAGCTAACCTTCTTTGGAGCGTGGGAGGAAACTGGAGAACCCGGGGAAAACCCACACTAACATCGGAAGAATATGTAAACTCCACACAGAAGAGCCCCAAGCCGGAGTCGAACCACCGTGCAGCCTGATGGGAAAATCCTGCGACCTGCTCGTGTATGAGGATGCTGTGAGGATGAGCAGAAATCAGAGACTGGATCCACTGGAGCAGAGAGATCAATGACGGGATTTCAGCACATGATGTGTCAATCATCCTGCAGGCCTAGTGACAAGCTAGTTAGATTAGTTAGAATAACGTTAGCTATAGCTAATTCCCTAACAGTACCAGAGTTTTGTCAACAACGTATCGCAGGGATGGGAGTAGTCCTTACTGGTCTGCTGCCCAAATCCTGTCAACAACAACAACAATAACTGCTGGAAAATGGAAGAAATCAGAAAGATATGACACAGTTTTCATGTCTTTTAAGTGTTTATTTCTATTTGTATTTACATAAAGATTTAGATTCAGGAAGTGACAGCATGGTTATTTATCTTTCTTAACGTTGTAATTTTATGCTCCGTTCATATCGCCACTGATCATCAGTTACTATTTATGATGATGTCGTGATGACACTGCCACCTTGTGGTTTCCCGCTGCGCCCTCACAACATGCTTCCTTGACCATAATGCAGTATTTTTTCTATCATGTTATACAGACTCCAGGATCAATGTTTTAAAAATGGCTGCCCACAAATGATCAGCGGTAAAACTGCTCTGCGCTGGCTGTACCATAGTTTTCCTGTGGGGGGAGCGGCGGTGCCCGGCTAGGTGGAAGCGGTACCCTTGACGTGGGGCACCGCTCCACATTGCCACTGGGTGCTGTGCTCAAAGTTCAAATTATTTCAACTTTGACCTGCTGCTGACCTTTCAAAGCACAACCAATGAGAATAGCAGCAACTGTTGCTGTTGTCTAGTAAAAGTGAATGGTGCTCCTTGCGTTGCTTTTAGAGACATATTTTTCTCTGCACTCCACCTCACGGTGAGTAGAAATCAAATGTCTTATCGTATGAAGGCAGCTTTAGGACCTGTGCAGTCACACCTGGTAGTTAGGGTGTGTGCGCGTCATTAGTTTTCCTCATTCATACATAATAGAAAGTGTGTAATGTGGGCATATGGTCTCACAAACAAACAAACAAACAAGTCCACAGTATGTGGTATTCCATGTGATGCTGTACCGTTGTGTTGCTTCACACCTTAATGCTCCATATGATTCCCAGATCACGTTATATAAGATAAGATATTCCTTTGTTGGTCCCACAGTGGGGAAATTCACAATTACAAATGCATTTAAAGTGATACTGTATATGTTTTCTGTTGACTGTCTCAGAGACTTCGGTCATCATTTTATTGGCGGTAACATGCACGAACAAAAACGAGCATTTAAAAGCTCGACAAACAGTTTGTCAACATGAGGACACTTGTGTCCTTACGTGTTGTTGATTGTGTTGGTTAAACTGCTCTACGAGAGAGGATAAGCTCTTTCTAATCACATCACTGTCTCCTTGAATTATAATTTGCGTGAGCGGTTGGTTAATCTAGAGGGAAATTGGATTCGACCAGTGCTGTCTCTCTTGGGAAATTTGCACCTTTCAAAGTCCAGGCCTTCTGCTTTGATTAGTCCAATGCCCTGTTTCTCCTGCTTAATAGATGCATTTCGAGCATGGTAAGATGCATGCAGCGCTCGAGTCATTTCCTGCTTCAGAATGAATCTAGTTCCTCACATTAAATGAAAGCGTTCAATAATTCAAGTTTGCCTAAATTCAAATCAGGCCTTGAACAACCTAAGGCACCTTTATCACAGAATGCTTGTTCTGAGGCGGGTAAAACAGTTTTGATTCTGTCACACTGCGTTTTCCCTGTCAGTCGGTCATTTTGTACCACAGTTTGTGTTCTAAACGTGTGCAGAGATGCTTGTAACCGAGAGACGCTCCCTCCAGCAGGCACGTTAGAGCAGCTCCTCATTTTTATGGCTGGAACAGCCACTCAGCCGTCCATATTTTGACATTTACACTGTGCCGCTGGGTATCGATGGCCAGACCTCAGCAGGGCTGAATGGTAATGCCAGTGATAACCTTTTGGATAGACAGCTGGTAAATAGAATAAACGGGCAAAAAGAAAAGAAGTGAATATTTATCTGCCTTTTCTTTGCTTTGCCTTTAATCGTTGCACATCTGTAGTTGGCCTTGGAGGACAGGAGTCTACGAATCGGCACAGCAGTTCTCTGGAGCTAACGCACACACACACACACACACACACACACACACACACACACACACACACACACACACACTCTCAGATACACTCTGCAGAGATATAGTGAATACACGTGCACCCACATGTGCACAGGGAGGAGGTGACCCTGCAACCTGCACTGAATGATTCCAAAGGGACTATTAATAGAAACAGAAACACCAACGTGACCTGATCAAAGAACTAGCAGAGACCAAGGTGGAGTTGCTTCACATCCCCTTTATCCCAGCCAAAAAGTTGCACTTGAACACATCGCAAAGACTACGGCTGACGGCCAACTACTATGTACGTTGAGCACCTGCCTGAGAGGAATTAACTCTCCTCAGCAGGTGGCGCTTGTCTGAATTCATCGTATTTAAAGGGAAACCGGAAGACCGATGACAGCGGGTATAAGTTGTTGTTACGATCTCTCACCACTTAGCTTGTGTGGTGGGAGGTGTGTTTAAAATGTAAGAAAAGCAGGTCGCTTGGGTTTGGGTGAGGTTCTTGCATTGAAGATGTGCAGTTGTGTACAAATTAAACACGTACACAATGAGAGTGTGTATATTTAGACCCTCTTTCCATCACATACAAAGACTTATCTCTTGTTGTTATTTAGGATCCATAATATAGAAATAATCATCTTCATAGTTAAATTGTTCCACATACGAATCATTGTACAGTCAGTGAAAGTCAATGCATGGCTGTGTGGGTAGTGTGTGTGAGTTTGTGTCTGTGACTAACAGGCCTTGGTAGCCTACCGGCTGACTAATGATCAGATGTTTAATCTCTACGAATAACAAAGATCTTGTCATGTGGACTCTGTCATCCAAAATGTGAGTGTTTATCTGTTTCAGAGAGTTGGTAGTATATAAAAAGATGGTGTGTGTGTGTGTGTGTGTGTGTGTGTGTGTGTGTGTGTGTGTGTGTGTGTGCAGGCCAGCAGGATGTATTGCGTCAGTAATAGTAGCAGACAGAGGGGGTCAGCAGTGGACAATGATGGTCCAGTCAGCCGTGAAGTCAACACTCATTAACACATGTTCCCATTGATCAGACAGAAGGACGGGGATCACACACACTCACACACTTAAACACACACTTCCAGCACTAGTATTAGCTATTAGCGATCATTGCAGAGGTCAATATGACTTTTCAGAAACAGATGAATTAAAGCCACATTTGATTAGTGACAATGATAGAAGGTAGAGTTATTCTTATAAAACGTACGTTTTTTGCATTTATTTTTATTTATTTCTACATTTTTATTTGTTTTATTTTTTAAATGTATGTATTTATGCATTTACTCATGCACGATTTCCCCTTTGCATTACACCCCTTATTTATTTACCCAAACTTGTGTCCTCATGGGTGCAGACATAGATCGACTATAAGCTAGCTGCTGTAGCTACATACTGTATGACAGACCATGCATTCATTTTCTTTTATAAAATAAAGAAACAAAACGGCCGTGGCGGAGGTGGGCGAGTCATCTAATCGCTGTACAGTATGTCCGAACACCGTCTAACACCGACTACCGTGGCAAACCGACTGAGCTCTAAAACCAGCCTACTCTGTCACTGTGCTCTGGATTACAGTCTGCAGTCAGGCGTCCTCTCCAAGTTTCCCGTGGATACATGCTTACAAATGAGAAGATGCTATAGATTTGACTTGATTATCTTATCTATTTATGTTTTTTTTTTTTTTATTCATTGCATTCATCCCTTCACCTGTGTAAAGAGCAGTTGTGAAGGTTGTTTTCAGATTTCCTCCTCTTTCCTAATGAATTAACCACGCTACAGCCGGCCTCACCGCTCTGAGGTGTTGAAGTGCTCTGACCCAATCATGGCCATCATACAGTCACACAGGGAGCCTCAGCATGTCTTCAAATCCCACATCACTGTCAGAGGTGTTTACCGGCCAATGAACTGTATTGATTCAGAGACAGAGGTGGGATTGTAGTTGTGGCAGCTCTGTGGAGGTATTCGCCCTCTGCTGTGTGGCACTGTGAATTTTGAAAAGACGAATATTGATCTGAAATTACCTCTGTGGCCCAGAGCAACTAACTAGATACAGGATGGATTGGGCAAACAGGGGCAGGCTTTGCTGCTGCTTAGACATCCTGGTTTTGACCTAATTAGGGCACTGCCATTATTTTAAACCACAGATCAAGCATCTCTTCATCTTTTATCTTTCATAAGCCACAGCAATAAAGACAGTCTTTCCAGTCTTTGCTTTTTAGGAACAGGAGGGAGTGGAGATGGCTGATGGAGGCTGACGAGGAGCAGTGAGGTCTTTGGCAAGCTTTGAGCATCCAGAAGGTCTCAGATAAATGTGCGCCCTGCTCAACCTTGAAGCCCAGCCAAGTTCAATCAGGGAAGTGACTGGATACCGGCTACAAGTCCCAAAGCCGAGTGCTACATGAATTAACCATGGACCTCAGAGGACAAGAGATGTCCTGGAAGAAAAAGAGGGAGGACTGAAGAAAGGAGGGAGGAAAGACAAAGAGGAGGCCGGAGCGACAAGAGGGAGCAGATGTTAGAGTCGGCTTACGTTGTCATGGTGATGCTTCGCCCTAGCCACAGACCAGGTCACTACTTCCTAGCAGAGTCCAAGGTGAACGGCTCTCTGCAAGGATGTGTGTTTGGATTTCTCTGACCGTGCGCTGCTGAAAAGCCCAAAGCAAGTGCTGGCAGGGTGGAGCAAAGCTGATGAAGCGAGGGAGTGAGTGAGTGACGCCCCGGGTCCGGCGCTGTCAGCCAGGCTAATGGAGGGCGCCACACTTGGCCGCCCACTGACTGACAGGTGCCAACCGAGGCCTTCGTCAACCGAGCACCAAGTCGCTGGTGCCAGCTCGCTTACGGTGGCGAAGGATGATGACACGGAGATCGCTCACTCGGCTAATGCTGACACACACGGTGCACACGCACCCTTCTGAGCCTGTCAGTCAGCGAGGAGCGTCGGCTGCGAGATGAGATGGTCTTAAAAGTACCCTGACTCATCAAGCACAGACAAGAGGGTCAAGTTGCTGCTTTGAAATTAGAGTCACCATTATCAGCGGCATTTTCACGCTGGCAGCCTGACCTGTGATCTCTGCTGGCCCACATACAGGACCACAGTAGCCTTTCATACACAGGCAGGATCACTTACAGTACATTTACCCATATCACAGCCCACAATACAGCAAGACAGGGAACCATCAAACAGAGTAAATATCAGATACTTGGTTTTATGAATTTTTAGTGGTTTTAAGTGACACTACATAAACTAAGACAGAGGTAGACCCATAAAGTACATAGAAACAGACAACAGAAGAAGGTTACAGCAGTCAAAAGGAGGAAAAAGACAAAAACTAAACAAAAAAACAATACATAGACAATAAAATTAAAATGAAATATTTGCTGGCTAGACATTGACACAGGGTAATTATGCAGGGTACATGTGTGTATGGCCCTGTTCAGACCTGGTATTAACATGCATCCTGGGTGATCCGATCCCTGTGATGTGAACACACTCGGGACACATTGAGGAGGCACTGAGATCTGATCACTCAGACCACATTCTTCTAGCAGTGTGTAGTCAGTGTGTGGTTTTGTTCCGGATCACCAGAAATGGATGTTAACGCCTGACGTCTGTACTATGAAGCAGGATTTGAAGTTAGCGGGGTAACTTCAGGGTTAACTCTGGGTAGATCGCCACGGTAACTGGTGCTGAACACCAGGGATGGGAACGGTTCGGTTCACTAGTCATGGTTTGGTTCGTGTATGTACTGTTTGGTTCATCTGAAATAGGTTATCAGGCCTATTGTGTATTTTTTCATCGCGTTTATGATCACACTAGAAATCAAGGCTAATGGAAAGAGGCTGGGACATGGTACTCTGGGACATTATACTCATTATACATTATAATAATAATATAAATAATATTACTGCCCCATCTAGATGACTGTATCTGATTTTTCATGCCATTAAATTAATTGTCTGTTAATTTACACATTCACACCAGCAATTTCTTCTTTTGCCAGCTGTCCGTCATTTGGCAGCTTCAGCTGTGGTCATTTTAGTTTGGGTTATGTGTTTAACTTCTGTGTATTTGTATAATATTATAGTTTGCTCGTGGTTTATAGAACGTGCCTCTCCTCTCATGTGAATGGGCTCATAGCCAGATTGGGGAACCCTGGGTTGACTTACTGAGTTGATGACCACCCTCATAGGACGGCTCAGTGGGATCTCGGTTGTTAGGATTAGTTAATCCAGATAACGAGACGATACCCTGAGTCGGCTGAACTCACTGCGTAGTTCAGGCCTCTGGTCTGAACAGGACTGATGTGTGTGTGTGTGTGTGTGTGTGTGTGTGTGTGTGTGTGTGTGTGTGTGTGTGTGTGTATTTATAGCTAAAAGAGGAAAGAGAAGAAAGACTGAGCAAAAAAACTAATAAATGCTAAATACTAGTGTTTTATGGTGTTATGGCAAACCTGATAATGTCCCCTCTGAACACCGTCCATAGCACCATAGGTACCAGGACTCAGAGGTCAGCTCGCTTGGGCCTGCTACTCACATCTGGTCACACTCAGATCCTTGGGAAGCTGCTGGCCCGTTGCACATACCTTTGGCCCGTTCAGTGCATGTCCCCAAACCCCAGGGTGGTATTTTTGACTGTCTATTTACTTCGTTGGACTCATCCAGTTCTTGTCCTCACCCTGTCCTGCACCCCCACCCCTCCCCACATCCATAAATGTACCCAGGCAGATCAGTTTTGTTGCTGAGTGAACAGTAACTGTAATGTTGTGACAATGGGCCTGCAGGTTCATTAAGCCCCACTGTTGTGTATATTAAGTAAGACAGCGACATCATGTCAGACATGTCTGATTGTGCTTGACGTCTCTATCTTACATAAAGTCTTGCCGAGCTTAATCAGACATTAAGTGGGACCACAGCTGTCTCAAAAGGCCCTTTGATTGCTTTCAACAAGCCTGAGTCAACTGTGAGAAAGCTGCTGGGGGCAGAAGGCTGGAAGAGGGAGGCTGTCTCCCTTCGAACTGATCATAAGGTACAATATAGGGGGCAGAGAAACACGATGAAATTTCAGTTGTTGACTTATGATGTCTTGTTGACAGGTAATGAAAAAGCAGGAGCATCAGAGTTTGGCTAAAACAACATGTACAGTATATCTGACTGCCCCCATCTGTCCGCTGAGACGGGGTGAATGGGTGAGTGATGGGTGATAGGGAAGGACAAAGGAAGAATTTGTGGGATTGAATTCAATGGAAGGACATATTGATGGTGAAATGGAAGGCTAACAGAAGTAAGTAGTAAGAAGAAGGAGTGACGAGATCCGAGGGAAGGTTTGAGAAAAGATAAATCAATACCAAGGGCACAGATCGAACAGGAAGCCAGAAAAAGTGGCAGCAGTGTCAAACTGATTGAAGAGAGAACTAATGAATAAATGGACAAAGATGCCAGGGAGAGGGTACAGAGTAGGGATATAGGTGGATGAAGAAAGAAGGAGAGAGGGTGGATGGGGGGATGGCAGCTCCCCCAGTTGTCACCCTATCTCCCACCACGTATCAGGTTCCTGTAAGAGACAGGACTGACAGAATGGGACCAGCCCAGTCAAGCAGGCTGATGAGGCCCGTCTTTTTTAATTGAATAACTGAGGCCTCAGAGGTCAGGGCCATTCCTGACTGGGCCAGGCCAGGCCGGGCCAGGCTGGGCCAGGCCGGGCCAGGCCGGGCCGGGCCGGGCCAAGCATTAGGACTGGAACTGGAAGCACATCAAGCAATGGTTCACAGCCTGTGTGAGCCCCACGCCCTCCCTCTCTGATGCTTTCAGTACAAGGCTGTCTGCCGTAGATGGTTTCTGTAGACCTGAAGGTTTAGGAAGTCTCTGACTCTTCTGAGATCTCGCAGACACAGGACCCTCCTGACTGACCTTGTTTCCATGGCTAATGTACAGTGTGTATTATATTTAAACTGTCAATATGTCAATTTATTTGTACACAAATAAAAACTAAGGCTGTCAGAGTTCATGCAATAATAACATGTTAACACAAATTTGTTTTAACACCACTAATTTCTTTACATCTGACCTCCAGATGTGTGGATGTAAATGGGTTCTCTGGGTCCCCACCAGTCTCCCCTTTACAGACATGCCCACTTTATGATAGTCCCAGTCAGTCTGGATCAAGTCCTTGTCCAGTCAGCACTCTGACACACTGACAGCTGTTGTTGCCTGTTGGGCTGCAGTTTACCATGTTCTGATTGGAGCAGATTGTTGATGCTAAAGTCAGAACCTGGGAGGGTTTCTGGACAATATCTGCCATTGATTAGTGTTGTTAACATAAATTTGCAACAGCATATTGGCCCACCCCCATGTCAGTAAGAATTTTAAATACTTGACAAATCTCCCTTTAAGGTACATTTTGAACACATTAAAAATGTGTGATTAATCAGGATTAAATATTTTAATCGATTGACAGACCTAATAAAAACCTGTACATTTCCACAGAGCTTCACACCAAAAATATCAATGAACTGTCTGTAGTTAGCTTTTTTTACTTCCTAGAAGTGGTTTGATTTTCCTTGTTTAGTCATGTGACATATATTAACCCATGAAGACCGGAGGTTTTAAGGATTTTTTAAAAACTTAGTGTTTACAAAAGCCTTTGTTTCTCAGCCCGTGTAACATGAAATGAAAACCGTTTGACAGCTTAGACTTTGATGGGAACTTATTGGCTTTGTCCTGAAAACATTACCATTTTTAGATAAATCACTACAAAAATAAAAAATCTGTGTCTCCTGTGCCAAACAACTGTCATACCTGCTCTCGCCTCTCTGACTGACGCTGTCTCTCTCTGGTGTCTCTCGTACGAAGAGACGGTGGTGTCTCAGCGTCTATCATCAGATGAGATGTTTGTAACATTCACAGGGCTTTTTTTATAACTCAAAGTATTCTTCAGAAATTTCTTGCCTACCAGTTCGGGATGACTTAAAAGCATTATTTAAAATAATATGCTCAAGCCCACATCCCTGAATTGTATGAAAAGTGGCGGGAGCTCAAAACTAATTCAACCCTCTGTCATCCAATCATAAGATAAGTTAAGATAAGGTGAATCTTTATTAATCCCCGGAGGGAAATTCGGTTCATGGTCATGTTGAGCTAGGTCTAAAGGTCCTGACGCACCAAACCACGGCCAGCCGTCGGACCGTCTGGGGCCGTTAGTGAACGCCGTTTGGTTTCGTTTTGTGGTGTGTCGCACACCATCGGCTTTAGTCTGTCCGTGTCAGAAGTTTTTCGGCTGATTCAGCATTTTGAATCGGCATTGAAGCCCGTCGGTGAGAGAAATCACTCTGATTGTCTGTCCATGTGAAACGAATCATTGCATGAGAAGAGAAACAAAGTGAGGAAAGCGAGCCAACGAGAAAAGTCGAGGAAAAACACAGAAGGTTCTTCTCGTTTTCATCTTCATCTCATCCTGTCATTCGGATACTTTCACAACCTCGTGGCCGTCTGGAATGAAGCTAAGCGGGGTTAAAATGGCTGGTAAACGCTGCTTTGTTTCATGTACGGATCATAACAGTGTATATCCACTGTCCACTGGTGAATCCAGACTGCTGCCATCTCCTCTCATGCTAACTGACCATTGGCTGTAGTTGTTGCAGTGTGTTCAAATGCAACTTGCTGGCCGAGACAAAGATGACGTGCGGTGAAACAACAGTTGACCTTCAGTGCTGCTAGTTCCTTGATGTCGGCTTTGTGTCTGGGCCTTAAAGCTGAGGTGGGTAGAATCTAAGTAAACATGAATAAAAAAGGTACTAAGACAGTCACAATATCCTGGCAGTAGTGCACGAGATAGCTGTGTGGCTGTAAAATGAGAAAGTTTGTGACCCAGCAGCCATGTTGGGATTAGTTGAAGAAATACCAAGCACCGTCCACCACCTGGAGCACAGCCAATAGGAACACACTCTCTGAAATGACCTGTGATTGGCCGGTCTCCTGTTGCATGCTGGATCTTTTAAAGCCTGAGAACAGAGCCATGAGGAGGAGCAGAAGTCTCATTTTCTCTCAGAACACTTGAATTATAATGAGCTGAAAGGTTATTATGCGATTTTTGCTCAATGTTGCCAAAATATTTTGCCTACTGCAGGTTTAAAGGCTGTAAAGATTCATAGCAATTACAGTAATCCAAAAGTTGTTTTGAAGACAAAAATTGGCACAGGTGACATTCACATGATCTGAGGCTTATTTGGTTTGCAGCTGAAACCTGTTCCCTCCACCCTCATTTCAGACTCAGAGGAATGCAATGAGGTAGAGATGCAATGAGACAGGACCCAGAGGTGTGTGAGCGAGAGAGAAGCTGCTAAAAGGGAAGAGGAGTGAAACTGATGGCTGGCCTCTGGAGAGGGAGGGCTGAGCCCAATGAAAATGGGACAAGAGGAGCAGGAGTGCAGGCGCACTTCATCTTAGCATTGCTATCAGCCTCTAATTGCTCAGATCAAATTGCTGCCTCTGCATATATCTAGGGACAGTGCGAGTTTGATAGCCTGTAGCACAACCATTGACATTATAATAACTGTTTAATTGCTATGGGCCCGAGCTTCATGAGCACGTCAAGCCGTTCACCTCCTAATGGCCTCTTCTTTTGTCAGGGATCGAGGCCCTTCCCATAGCAGCGTGAGATGGATGCCCTCCTACTGGCATCATCATCTCCTCCTCTCCAGTAGATGAATGATGACCCCATCAAGCCTCTGAATACTGATGTCTTTTTGAGGGCTTACTGTGTTATATAAAGGTCAGGCCTAGGTTGAAATGTTAAAAGCACACGGTCATAGCGGTAGGATTTTATATGAACTATGGGCTAGTGGACTACACATCTCCCCTGGCGGAGAAATAACTGGAAATAAATGCTCCTTTGAGAGGACGTTGAGTGGTCCTGGATAATTCATGGTTGGTTGCATTTGGGAGAAGTTAAGGAAAACAGTCTGGAGAGGTCAGGGTGAGGTCAGGCTGCTCCACCCGATCATCATTAAGCTTCCGATAGCAGCCGGCCACGGGCTCGTTAGCACTAACGAGACTCTATAACTCTCTCTAGATGAGAAAGGAGGGAGAATAGTGCTTATTCCCGATCTTCTCATCAATATTGCGTCTCTAATATAGCTCTCTGCCGTAAACATGTAGCACTGCCTGCTGCTCTTTGTTGAAGTCCGAACACCTGTTGTTTGTGCATAACCACCTGCCAGCTCATGTACCTAGATGGCTGCATGTTGATGTTAAAAATACTGCTACTCAGGATGCCGTTTGTTTATTCAAAAGCTGTGAATTGGACAATCAAACCACAAAACAACTGCAAAAGTGAATGTTGTGTCTGACCATAGACCAAAGTGGGTGTAGACTTTGTCACCCATTGGTTTGTGGACGATGGCTTCGAAGCCTTGATTTTGGCAGTTTTGCCGTTGCCGTCTTGGTTTTTTGGAACCAAAAGTGACACAAGAGGGTGGAGCTAAATACAATGGAACGCTGAATAAGAGAGTTTTAGGTGACCACATTAAGATAAAAACTCCAGACAGGTTCCAGACTGAACAACGCTTTGGTTGTGACCTGTCAATCACCAGGTCGCCCCACCCCAAAGCATCCCCTGCTGTCTGGTCTATCTGACTCTAAATGGACCATCATTTATTAAATGAACATCCTGTTGTACTGAAGAAGACTGAAACTAGTGACTGAGACCATAAACTCATGTTTATAATGTTTACTGAGGTAATAAATCAAAGAGAAGTAGGCTCATCTTCTCATAGACTTCTATACAATCCATACAAAATTTTCAGTTAACATAAATTTACTTTTTACAGATATTCAGTTCATCAAGTTTATTATGATCAAAACCCTTTATGGATGTTCAGTGTTTATTGATATTGTTCCTGATCAGGGCTCCAGACTGCCAAAATGGTCACATATTTGATCATTTTTCGTGAATGGTATAGTGTGTAGGATCTGGTGGTGTCTAGTGATGACGTGAGAAGATTGCAGCCAACTGAAGCCGCTCCCGTATGCCAAGCATGTTGGGCAGCTCTGGTGGTCGATGCGAAAACCTGAATGGTCCTCTACAGAGCCATTTGGAGCAGAGACAACACATAGTATATGTACGTGGTGACATTATCGACTCCGGCCCAAGCAGGAAAAGTTAACAGTTTGGTTTATCCATTCTGGGCTACTGTAGAAACGTGCACATGAGTACATAGGGAGGGTTGAGGTAGCGCTACGGAGCAGAAATGCTCCATTGTGAGGATGCTTTTTCGCTAATGAATGCACGCATGAAATGCTTTCTTCCTATGACACACAGCGCATTATGGCCTGTCCGTCATCTGCTGCAAGACTTCAAATTTTTGAGTACTGAGGAGTTTAAAAAACACATTGGAGATCATGGAGGTTCCCATAGGAATGAATCAAAATCAGGTTAACGTGCATATGTTCCAAAAATGAAGCAGTCCATAGCTCATTAGTTTAAAAAACAAAATGGTGAGAGAGAGGAGGTGGCGGGTTAGGAGGGAGGGACGTCACTGATGACGGATTAATACCATGCTGCTCCAAAAAAGGGGGTGCAGCTGAACCATGTGCTGTGGTCTTTCTGTTTGGAGCACCAGTACTTCCAGTGGAAACGGCACTCTGGAGCCCTGCTGACATGTACAGTCACATTCTCTATGAAAGAAGTTCACGTCTGTGACACACAGGACAGTCGATTATTGTCTGCTTTCACCACAGTGTACATTAGGAAAGCAAATATATGGGTCTTCTGTGCATATTTGTCATATTATTGACAGTAATTCCACAGCTCAGGACAATAAACGCGCTGTATTGAATTTTACCAACAGTGGCGATGCTTGGCAGCCGCAGCGTGAGTTAGGAGGATACTCTCGCTGTGTGAGTGAGTGCCCATGTTGTAATGTGTGTGTACTCCCAGGGTATTTCACTATTGGCTGTGTTTATACTGTGTTCTCCTCTGAGATGTGAGTTAACTGCTAGAAGTATTTATTATCCACATCTATTGCATCCGTGCCTGTGTATTGCTGGCCTTATAATTACAAAAATCAATATACACATTTAGATACTGTATTTATGCACACACATTTTAAAATTATAGCTGCACTGTATGTATATTTGCATTCCAAATATGTGTTTATTTTGGTATTTGTTTGAAAGACGCTGATGGCTTTATAATGTTTAGAGCATCATTTGTGTTTGTACCCTTCTGTCCATGAAGGACTAGTATTGGTAGTGCTGTTGCGAGGTGATGATAGATCCCAAACTGTGTTTTTGTGTCTTTGTGGGGGCGGTGGGGGGTCCCAGCACTCAGCAGAGGCTGATGTGTGTTGGAACGTTTCAAGTTCATTATCACATGGAAAGCTCCACCCACCCCCATCCAACAGAAAGCACAACTGTGAGTTTCTAGCAGCAGAGAAAGTAAATGCTCAAAGGGCAGAACGAGTGGCGCTCTGGTTGCTCTGCAGCACACAGTTTGACAGAAACTTGCTGGCTCTGTAATTAGTGCTAGCAGGCTAACCTGAAGAGAGGGGGATAACAGCTTCCCTCTGTCCTCCCTGTGAAGAAGTAATGATGATTGTTGAAGAGTTGTTTCTCTCTGACATATCACTAGGGCTTTGGTGATATGGACCAAAAATCATATCTCAGTATTTTAAGGATGAGACTTCAGTTTAGAGCAGAGGGAGGCGCCACAAAACGTCAAAAATGTCCAAAAATGAGAAACATGTCAAATACATCAGACATGACCAACCACTGAAAACAACTGTAGGAAGACTCTCTCCTCTCCTCCTCTCCTCTCCTCCCCTCCTCTCCTCTCCTCTCCTCTCCTCTCCTCTCCTCTCCTCTCCTCCTCTCCTCTCCTCTCCTCT
This sequence comes from Pterois miles, assembly GCA_947000775.1. Lineage (NCBI taxonomy): Eukaryota > Metazoa > Chordata > Actinopteri > Perciformes > Scorpaenidae > Pterois > Pterois miles. The sequence goes on along the minus strand of CAMQGK010000586.1, from coordinate 1,711,028 downwards.
CCTCTCCTCTCCTCCTCTCCTCTCCTCCTCTCTCCTCTCCTCTCCTCTCCTCCTCTCCTCTCTCCTGTCCTCCTCTCCTCCTCTCCTCTCCTCCTCTCTCCTCTCCTCTCCTCTCTTCTCCTCTCCTCTCCTCCTCTCTCCTCTCCTCTCCTCTCTTCTCCTCTCCTCTCCTCCTCTCCTCTCCTCTCCTCTCTCCTTTCCTCTCCTCCTCCTTAAGCCTCCCTTCCTAACTCTTTATTCATCATCCCACTCGATGCCATCAGTGCTGTTTGGGATATGTTGGTTATATAACTGGGAGTTATGTCATGTCACTTTAGTGAACAACTGAGTCATAAAACAACTTACATGTTAAATGCAGCAGTTACTTTTCAAAGTAATGCAGTTTAGGGACATTAATAATTTAGAAATTTAATTTATTGATCAAAGAATTTTGACCAATCAATGCTCTTTAGAAAGTTAAAAGAGCAAAACTGTCACTTAAAGGAGAATAGCTGGTCCACCGAACAGCCCACCTTCAGAGAGCCGGAGCTGAAGTCGTTCTAGGTTTTGGGCTTAACCCCCATCACTCATAATGTCCTCCCGTTTGCCATCCACCTTTTGTCCTCTGGGGTCAAAATGACCCAACTTGGTTTGACTGTTATTTAAAGCATATAGTATAAATATTTCATTCATTTTTGTGTTACACCTTTAGTCTTACTTCAGTCCAACCCATTACCACACATTTTTCCCTTCATTTTGGAATTTAGGGCCAATAGACCTTATTTACATGAAAGTATACCCTTTTGTGAGTTACAAAAATAAATGAAATGTGGGGTCAGATTGACCCCAGGACATTATGAGGGTTAACCATTAGGTGGCTTGCAGGCAAGACACCAGAGCTTGGCTTGGGTCTGGAGTTGTAGCATTTATTTATACACGTGTGTCCACAACTCTACACTCAGCATCATGGCTGCTACAGGAAGTCCTGAACCAGACCGGCCACGTGAACGAGGGCGTGGCGGCTGCGTTACCTCACAGCTGCGTGATTCACGCCTCCGCTGTTGACACCAGAGTTTGACTTTCATAATGACCATTTCATGTCATTATAAATGTCATTTATATTTAGTTTGTGAACAGTGAATAGTTTCTACAGATATCTAGACATCGAAACTGTAGTAATGTTGCTGATATGACGTCAATAGACTGTCAAACAATCACTTTCACTGTCTGCTGCTGAAGGGAAACGCACACAGCTCGCGTCAAAAACAGGCGAAACCTCGAATCTCGAGAGGAGACGGCGTGAGACGCCCGTCACATGCGAGCGGTGTGGCAGCTCTAACTCGTTAACATGGACGTCAAAGTGAAAAACACCAGGTAACGCAGCCGCCACGCGCTCAGCCAGTCCGGCTGTACCGTAACTCTCCCAGACGACTGAACCGGGGTCTGATGGATTTAACCTGATGTGCATCGGCTTATCGTTGCAGCTTGGTGGCTTTTTAGGTACTACAACCACAGCGCCGCTGAGTGTGGTGCAGTAATCTTGACAGTAAACAGTTAATGGTCAGTAAATGAGGATCAGCTATTGGTCAGAAAAACAAAACAAAGTTAGCATCCCTATTGCTGTTGCTTTAAGAATGAAAGAGGTAGAATAATGTAAAGCTGCTAATTAAAGTCAGAGTTTGACTCATTTTCAGTCCTGAGCTAAATGTTCAAGTGAACTTGAACCAACAAAGCGAGACACACAGCTCATTTACATATTTGTATTATTCATCAGGCTAATGATAATGTCCAATATTGTTTTCCATCGACTCTATTCTCAACTTAAGATGCAGGCATCTAGAAGCCATGTCGGTGCTCTAAAGAAGCGTTTCAGAAAGCTTCTGTCTAAATAGGATCTAGTGTTTCTGTACAAAGAGCTCCATAAAATGTCCCAACACAGCTATATCAGAAGTTTATTGAGCCAGCATCAGATGGCTAGCCGAGGCCTTATTCTTCTGTATAGACCTCTGCTCTAACCACATGACCCGTGTAAACTCTTTTTCCTTGTGTTCCCTTGTGTAACTTTCTGTGAAAAAGGTATTATGACACAAAAGGTTCTCCTGGCCCAAAAACCAGTAATGAAAGGTCACTGCTGCCCTCCTCTACAAACGTTTGAAATAGTTGTCCCCTCTCTATCTCCATCTTCTCCCTGCTCTGTGACCTTTCCCTTTTCTTTTTAGTTCCCCTCCCTCAGCTCACCCTTCTCCTTCTTGCTGCACTTTCTGCATCACCACTGCTACTGCAGCTGTTGCTTTACATTAGACGGCAAGTGCTATTCCACTGCTACGTCAGTTTCCTACGATTTCAAATGCCTCATTGTTATTATCACCAAGATAAGAATCTGGAGGATATGATATGTATTATTAGATATTAGATAAGAGAAATCTAAACCAGGGCTCCTGGTTCAGACTCAGTAACGTTAGTTAGTCAGTAGTCCTGGTTCAGACTCAGTAACGTTAGTTAGTAGTCCTGGTTCAGACTCAGTAACGTTAGTTAGTTAGTAGTCCTGGTTCAGACTCAGTAACGTTAGTTAGTTAGTAGTCCTGGTTCAGACTCAGTAACGTTAGTTAGTTAGTAGTTCTGGTTCAGACTCAGTAACGTTAGTTAGTTAGTAGTCCTGGTTCAGACTCAGTAACGTTAGTTAGTTAGTAGTTCTGGTTCAGACTCAGTAACGTTAGTTAGTTAGTTAGTAGTCCTGGTTCAGACTCAGTAACGTTAGTTAGTTAGTAGTCCTGGTTCAGACTCAGTGACGTTAGTTAGTTAGTAGTTCTGGTTCAGACTCAGTAACGTTAGTTAGTCAGTAGTCCTGGTTCAGACTCAGTAACATTAGTTAGTTAGTAGTCCTGGTTCAGACTCAGTAACGTTAGTTAGTTAGTAGTTCTGGTTCAGACTCAGTAACGTTAGTCAGTAGTCCTGGTTCAGACTCAGTAACGTTAGTTAGTCAGTAGTCCTGGTTCAGACTCAGTAACGTTAGTTAGTTAGTAGTTCTGGTTCAGACTCAGTAACGTTAGTCAGTAGTCCTGGTTCAGACTCAGTAACATTAGTTAGTTAGTAGTCCTGGTTCAGACTCAGTAACGTTAGTTAGTTAGTAGTTCTGGTTCAGACTCAGTAACGTTAGTCAGTAGTCCTGGTTCAGACTCAGTAACATTAGTTAGTTAGTAGTTCTGGTTCAGACTCAGTAACGTTAGTCAGTAGTCCTGGTTCAGACTCAGTAACATTAGTTAGTTAGTAGTCCTGGTTCAGACTCAGTAACGTTAGTTAGTAGTCCTGGTTCAGACTCAGTAACATTAGTTAGTTAGTAGTCCTGGTTCAGACTCAGTAACGTTAGTTAGTTAGTAGTTCTGGTTCAGACTCAGTAACGTTAGTCAGTAGTCCTGGTTCAGACTCAGTAACGTTAGTTAGTTAGTAGTCCTGGTTCAGACTCAGTAACATTAGTTAGTAGTCCTGGTTCAGACTCAGTAACGTTAGTTAGTTAGTAGTCCTGGTTCAGACTCAGTAACGTTAGTTAGTAGTCCTGGTTCAGACTCAGTAACATTAGTTAGTTAGTAGTCCTGGTTCAGACTCAGTAACGTTAGTCAGTAGTCCTGGTTCAGACTCAGTAACGTTAGTTAGTTAGTAGTCCTGGTTCAGACTCAGTAACATTAGTTAGTAGTCCTGGTTCAGACTCAGTAACGTTAGTTACTCAGTAGTCCTGGTTCAGACTCAGTAACATTAGTTAGTAGTCCTGGTTCAGACTCAGTAACGTTAGTTAGTTAGTAGTCCTGGTTCAGACTCAGTAACATTAGTTAGTCAGTAGTCCTGGTTCAGACTCAGTAACATTAGTTACTCAGTAGTCCTGGTTCAGACTCAGTAACATTAGTCAGTAGTCCTGGTTCAGACTCAGTAACATTAGTTAGTAGTCCTGGTTCAGACTCAGTAACGTTAGTTAGTAGTCCTGGTTCAGACTCAGTAACATTAGTTAATTAGTAGTTCTGGTTCAGACTCAGTAACGTTAGTTAGTTATTAGTCCTGGTTCAGACTCAGTAACGTTAGTTAGTCAGTAGTCCTGGTTCAGACTCAGTAACATTAGTTAGTCAGTAGTCCTGGTTCAGACTCAGTAACATTAGTTAGTAGTCCTGGTTCAGACTCAGTAATGTTAGTTAGTTAGTAGTTCTGGTTCAGACTCAGTAACGTTAGTTAGTCAGTAGTCCTGGTTCAGACTCAGTAACGTTAGTTAGTAGTCCTGGTTCAGACTCAGTAACGTTAGTTAGTCAGTAGTCCTGGTTCAAACTCAGTAACGTTAGTTAGTGAGTAGTCCTGGTTCAGACTCAGTAACGTTAGTTAGTTAGTAGTCCTGGTTCAGACTCAGTAACGTTAGTTAGTCAGTAGTCCTGGTTCAGACTCAGTAACGTTAGTTAGTCAGTAGTCCTGGTTCAGACTCAGTAACGTTAGTTAGTCAGTAGTCCTGGTTCAGACTCAGTAACGTTAGTTAGTAGTCCTGGTTCAGACTCAGTAACGTTAGTTAGTCAGTAGTCCTGGTTCAGACTCAGTAACGTTAGTTAGTAGTCCTGGTTCAGACTCAGTAACGTTAGTTAGTAGTCCTGGTTCAGACTCAGTAATGTTAGTTAGTTAGTAGTTCTGGTTCAGACTCAGTAACGTTAGTTAGTCAGTAGTCCTGGTTCAGACTCAGTAACGTTAGTTAGTAGTCCTGGTTCAGACTCAGTAACGTTAGTTAGTCAGTAGTCCTGGTTCAAACTCAGTAACGTTAGTTAGTGAGTAGTCCTGGTTCAGACTCAGTAACGTTAGTTAGTTAGTAGTCCTGGTTCAGACTCAGTAACGTTAGTTAGTCAGTAGTCCTGGTTCAGACTCAGTAACGTTAGTTAGTCAGTAGTCCTGGTTCAGACTCAGTAACATTAGTCAGTAGTCCTGGTTCAGACTCAGTAACGTTAGTTTGTTAGTAGTCCTGGGTCAGACTCAGTAACATTAGTCAGTAGTCCTGGTTCAGACTCAGTAACGTTAGTTAGTCAGTAGTCCTGGTTCAGACTCAGTAACGTTAGTTAGTTAGTTAGTAGTCCTGGTTCAGACTCAGTAACGTTAGTTAGTTAGTGGTCCTGGTTCAGACTCAGTAACGTTAGTTAGTAGTCCTGGTTCAGACTCAGTAACGTTAGTTAGTTAGTGGTCCTGGTTCAGACTCAGTAACGTTAGTTAGTTAGTAGTCCTGGTTCAGACTCAGTAACGTTAGTTAGTAGTCCTGGTTCAGACTCAGTAACATTAGTTAGTCAGTAGTCCTGGTTCAGACTCAGTAACGTTAGTTAGTTAGTAGTCCTGGTTCAGACTCAGTAACGTTAGTCAGTAGTCCTGGTTCAGACTCAGTAACGTTAGTCAGTAGTCCTGGTTCAGACTCAGTAACGTTAGTCAGTAGTCCTGGTTCAGACTCAGTAACGTTAGTTAGTAGTCCTGGTTCAGACTCAGTAACGCTAGTTAGTGGTCCTGGTTCAGACTCAGTAACATTAGTTAGTAGTCCTGGTTCAGACTCAGTAACGTTAGTTAGTAGTCCTGGTTCAGACTCAGTAACGCTAGTTAGTGGTCCTGGTTCAGACTCAGTAACATTAGTTAGTAGTCCTGGTTCAGACTCAGTAACATTAGTCAGTAGTCCTGGTTCAGACTCAGTAACGTTAGTTAGTTAGTAGTCCTGGTTCAGACTCAGTAACGTTAGTTAGTCAGTAGTCCTGGTTCAGACTCAGTAACGTTAGTTAGTTAGTAGTCCTGGTTCAGACTCAGTAACGTTAGTTAGTCAGTAGTCCTGGTTCAGACTCAGTAACATTAGTCAGTAGTCCTGGTTCAGACTCAGTAACGTTAGTTAGTTAGTAGTCCTGGGTCAGACTCAGTAACATTAGTCAGTAGTCCTGGTTCAGACTCAGTAACGTTAGTTAGTCAGTAGTCCTGGTTCAGACTCAGTAACATTAGTCAGTAGTCCTGGTTCAGACTCAGTAACGTTAGTTAGTCAGTAGTCCTGGTTCAGACTCAGTAACGTTAGTTAGTTAGTCAGTAGTCCTGGTTCAGACTCAGTAACGCTAGTTAGTTAGTAGTCCTGGTTCAGACTCAGTAACGTTAGTTAGTTAGTAGTCCTGGTTCAGACTCAGTAACGTTAGTTAGTTAGTAGTCCTGGTTCAGACTCAGTAACGTTAGTTAGTCAGTAGTCCTGGTTCAGACTCAGTAACGTTAGTCAGTAGACCTGGTTCAGACTCAGTAACGTTAGTTAGTAGTCCTGGTTCAGACTCAGTAACGTTAGTTAGTTAGTGGTCCTGGTTCAGACTCAGTAAAGTTAGTTAGTTAGTAGTCCTGGTTCAGACTCAGTAACGTTAGTTAGTTAGTTAGTAGTCCTGGTTCAGACTCAGTAACGTTAGTCAGTAGTCCTGGTTCAGACTCAGTAACGTTAGTTAGTAGTCCTGGTTCAGACTCAGTAACGTTAGTTAGTTAGTAGTCCTGGTTCAGACTCAGTAACGTTAGTTAGTAGTCGTGGTTCAGACTCAGTAACATTAGTTAGTCAGTAGTCCTGGTTCAGACTCAGTAACGTTAGTTAGTTAGTTAGTAGTCCTGGTTCAGACTCAGTAACGTTAGTTAGTAGTCCTGGTTCAGACTCAGTAACGTTAGTCAGTTGTCCTGGTTCAGACTCAGTAACGTTAGTTAGTAGTCCTGGTTCAGACTCAGTAACGTTAGTCAGTAGTCCTGGTTCAGACTCAGTAACATTAGTCAGTAGTCCTGGTTCAGACTCAGTAACATTAGTCAGTAGTCCTGGTTCAGACTCAGTAACATTAGTTAGTAGTCCTGGTTCAGACTCAGTAACGTTAGTTAGTCAGTAGTCCTGGTTCAGACTCAGTAACGTTAGTTAGTAGTCCTGGTTCAGACTCAGTAACGTTAGTTAGTAGTCCTGGTTCAGACTCAGTAACATTAGTCAGTAGTCCTGGTTCAGACTCAGTAACGTTAGTCAGTAGTCCTGGTTCAGACTCAGTAACGTTAGTTAGTAGTCCTGGTTCAGACTCAGTAACGTTAGTTAGTAGTCCTGGTTCAGACTAGAGGACAGACTAACATTAGTAAAAAATACCATTAGAGTCCATCAAATGTTTTTCTAGTCAGCTGCTAAAATATGAATCAGCAAATGAACTTATTGTGTTACAACCCGGTCTCGGGGAAAAATGAGGCTCCCCTCTTCCAAGCTCCCAAAAACCACCAGCAACAAGGGATTTACAGCCCTTTTGAAAGGTTCATTCAATAAGCAGTCATCAGGGTAGGCAATGGCAAAAATACCAACCAAATGGAACGAAGAACCCTAAACTGGCCCACTCAGACACAAAGGAAACAAAAGACAAAACACAGCCCTAACTCCTACAGCAAAACCAGGAGAGAATGGGTTAAATACATGTGCTGCCTGCCCCTACCAAACCTGGGCTGGACAACCAGATCTATTTACAAGTGGAAGCATTTCATGATGACAGTTCTGCTGGCAGTCTGGGTGGTGATTGAGGAAGGAGAGCCCGCTGGGACCGAAGAAACCCGGCTTTTTAAATCTGTGGCTGGAGGCTGGAACCAATCAGCTCCCTGGATCAGACCTCCACACCTACCTGCAATCAGCCACCCACACAAGCTCACCTGCAGCTCATCACACACACACACACACACACACACACACACACACGAGAACAACAAAAAAAAAATCCACCACAGAACACTTTGCAGCGCATACATCAAAATACAGGAATAAATGCTCATACGACCTCAGGGTCGTAACAGTTGACATTTGTTATGATATTCAAGTTATTCATGTAAATATTCATGTGAAAACATCAGCTCATACGGGTGAGTAACGTTCACAGTGCTGCCACCAACATGGCTCAGAGATGGAGCTCAGGCTGCATAAATAAATGCTGTTTTCTCCTGATAGCTGACTGTATATCACTACAACAACGTGTATTTTTTGGACATTTTCAGCAGTATAACTGGGAAACTGGACATGTTGTCAGCATGTAAGTAGATGGTGTGGTCATGGTTCCCATGATGTGCTTGTCTGACTGTGAGGTGAGGAAATTTTTCCACCAGTTAATAAACCTGTGACAACACCGATGTTAATGATTACACCGGACTTTTTAGAAAAGATGGCGGTCAGTAGCTGTGGCATGCTTACTTTGATTTTTACCATCAGGTGGCGGTGTGTCTGGCCTCTCTTTGCTGGAGGGGTGGGGGGGTCTACCTGGCACCGCTATATTTATTTTAAAATCCTGTACTATATTCATTCATGGAGCCCTGCAAGTCATCGCATGTTCTACAACACTGTCCTGCACATATTTCAGAATAAAAGCCTTGTGTTTACAAATGAAGGGGTTCTGCCCACAGAAGAAAAAAAAAACACTTGAGGGGTTTTATTTTGAAATGAAAGCAGGAAGTGTTAAATTTAATTTAAAAAAAACTTCTTGACTTTTTTCATGTCTGTGACATTTTCTACAGATATCTAGCCATCGACTGATATGATGTCGATTCCCAGTCAGAAGATCACCTTCACTGTCTGTGACATTTTCTACAGACGTCTAGACTTTGAAACTGTGGTAACGTTGCTGATGTGATGTTAAGAAACAGTCAAACGATCACTTCCACTGTCTGTTGCCGCCGTGAAATGTGCGGCTGGCATCAAAAATAGACGAGACCTCGAAACTCTAGAGGAGAGGCAGCTGAGAGTGAGCAGCATCACCACCCGCGAGTTGTGTCACAACAATGACAGTTTCAATTTGAACGTTCACATGCTGACATAATGCTGTGGGACAACTCTGTTGCTCCCTTGCAGCATTTTGTTCAAGCTATTGAAGTGCTCTGCTCTGCTCAAAGCAGGTGACGTACCAGGCAGAACGACAAGGCAGCTCCCAGACAGTTTGCCTGCTTCCCAGAGTTGTGACTGTGACATCCAGTGGACACATGTAGAACAGCAGTTTCCTTCACTGAAAAATTGCAGCTGATTTTTATACTTTGCAAAATCATCTCGCGGGCCGCATTAAACCCAATCACGGGCCTGATCTGGCCCGCGGGCCGTGCGTTTCACACCCCTGGTCTATACTGTTTGGTCATGCTGCTCTTCTTCCTGTGGTTGCTGGTTGCACGATGACAGCAGCGTGACATCCGGTTGATTCTGTTTCAACTTGTCGTCACAGACCACTGCATTTCTTTGTTTCGCCGTCCTCTGAGGGCCCTCATCGCTGCAGCCTAAGGGCACTTCCTGCATCCAAATTGCTGGCAAATTGCTGCAATGCCTGATTTGGTGTGAATGCAGCTTTAAAATCTCTGCACACAGAGATGGAGACAGCACACTAGGAGGACACTTCTTCTTCTGTGTAACTGGAGTGAGGGGAGGTAATTTTCCACATGGCCGAGGCTGGAAACATTTGTCTCACATTAAAAACACACACTCACACACACACACACACACACACACACACACACAGAGTACCCCTGTCCAAACAGCCCAGCATGAGCTCCTCTTAAATATTTCAGCCTCTCTGTATTGGGTTGCTGTGTGTGTGACTGTTGGTAGCCATTATACAAAGCCCAGCATGTCGGTGGCCAGCGCGCTGTCTGTAGATTGATGGATGACCTGCAAAGATGAGTGTTTTACAGGCCTCTTTTCTAAACACACACACACACTTGTTCTCTCTCTTTCGCTGTTCCTCTCTCTCTTGCTCTCTGCCTCGATCTTTCTCTCGCTCACTCACTGACAAACTCAATCACTCAATACCTGACTCTCTCTCACTCACACATACTCATTCAATAGCTGATTCACTGACACTTCCATTCCCTCTCTCTCTCTCTCTCTCTCTCTCTCTCCCTCCCTCTCTCTCTCTCTCTCTCCTCCGTCTCTCTCTCTCCCTCCCTCTCTCTCTCTCTCTCCCTCCCTCTCTCTCTCTCTCTCTCTCCTCTCTCTCTCCCTCTCTCTCCCTCTCTCTCTCTCTCTCTCTCCCCCTCTCTCTCTCTCTCTCCCTCCGTCTCTCTCCCTCTCTCTCCGTCTCTCTCCCTCTCTCTCCCTCTCTCTCCCTCCGTCTCTCTCCTCCTCATCATCACTTCCTCTCACTCTGACTGTACACACTCATACAGACGTTTGCAGCTTTTCCTGGCTGCTGGTCGAGCTCACAGAAACTCCTGTTAAATCACACACATGCTTCGCAGTGATCTGCCTCAGCTGCCGGCTGATTTAGTGGCACTGAGAATAGAAAGGTGCTATTAACCACCACATAAACACAGTCTCAGCGCTCTAAGACCTTGAGCCAATGTGGGAATTTTAAGAGGAAGCTAATCAGATCTCGAGATGAATATGTAAATGCACATAATTCTTCTTGATCCATTTGAGAGCATACATGCAAATAGTTTTGTATTTTTGGATTATGGCTATTTTCAGATTACCTGGTGTTATGATTGTGCAGCTTGTTCGTAGGTAAATCTCATCCTGTCATCCATGCATAACAAGGTAATCTCTCATATGGATTTACTCTCCGATGTTGGCAGTTCTGAAGCCTATACTTTACCTTACAGACATGGCTTGTCATGGCTTCGCCTACAGTCCAAGGTTATCACTGAGGCTGGATGAAAAATAAACCTCTCACCTTGACTCAGGCAGTTCATTGTTAGTTTTTACACAGCAGCAAAAGGATATAAATAACTTGTAGTAAAGCTGCAGCTGTATGCTTGCATTGTTCCTCAGTTGTTCATGTCTGTGTCTTCCCATGCTTGGTTGGCTGGCTCATTAGTTGGTCAGTTATTGATTAGAATAATGATCATATTCATCAAACTAATGAGCCACACAGCATGGATATGGTTTGTGGATCATTGAGGCCAATTATGCGTTGGTTTGTTCATTACACACAGAGGCACATTTTCTTAATACACACATACAGGCGTACTGTACAAACGTGTGTGTGTGTGAGACAGAGGAAAGGTCGTACCTACTGTCTGAAAAGAAACAGGAGACAGCAGAAAGCATAGAGCAGCTATAGATATTTACTTCCCTTTAAATGTCTCAACACAATGCCGATGTGTAATACAGCTGGACTGATTTTAAGATTTTGCTCAATACTTTAACAGTGCTTCATGGACTGTACCCAGATCAGATTTCTGACTTACTCTCTGCCAACTAATCTTATATTTTTAGCCAGAAACAAATCAATGTTTTTACATTGAAGCTAGGGTCGGTAATCTTTGCAGGAGTATGCTCGATTTTAAAAAATGATCCCACTGAAAAACCGGGCCCAGTGTTGAGAGCTGGTTTCTAATGAAAGTAGCTACATAACATAATAATGAACATAAACATATCAGTAAGCTACAATAATAAATGTACACAATCAAATGAATGAAAACAATGAACATGGCTATTGGTAGTATTCACAGCTGTCAAGCTAGCAGCTTATGGAGGACTCCAGTGACACACAATGAGTGCCTGGGCAGGTAGACCAGCAGGTGGACAGGTAGGTAGACCAGCAGGTAGACAGTAGGTAGACCAGCAGGTGGACAGGTAGGTAGACAGCAGGTAGACCGGCAGATAGACAGGTAGGTAGACCAGTAGGTAGACAGTAGGTAGACCAACAGGTGGACAGGTAGGTAGACAGCAGGTAGACCAGCAGGTGGACAGGTAGGTAGACAGCAGGTAGACCGGCAGGTAGACAGGTAGGTAGACCAGCAGGTAGACCGGCAGGTAGACCAGCAGGTAGACCAGCAGGTAGACCAGCAGGTAGACAGTAGGTAGACCAGCAGGTGGACAGTAGGTAGACCAGCAGGTAGACAGTAGGTAGACCAGCAGGTAGACCAGCAGGTAGACAGCAGGTAGACCAGCAGGTAGACAGTAGGTAGACCAGCTGGTAAACAGGTAGGTAGACCAGTAGGTAGACAGGTAGGTAGACCAGCAGGTAGACAGTAGGTAGACCAGCAGGTGGACAGGTAGGTAGACAGCAGGTAGACCGGCAGGTAGACAGGTAGGTAGACCAGTAGGTAGACCGGCAGGTAGACAGTAGGTAGACCAGCAGGTAGACCAGCAGGTAGACAGCAGGTAGACCAGCAGGTAGACAGTAGGTAGACCAGTAGGTAGACAGGTAGGTAGACCAGCAGGTAGACAGGTAGGTAGACCAGTAGGTAGACAGGTAGGTAGACCAGTAGGTAGACAGGTAGGTAGACCAGCAGGTAGACAGTAGGTAGACAGCAGGTAGACCAGCAGGTAGACAGTAGGTAGACCAGCTGGTAAACAGGTAGGTAGACCAGTAGGTAGACAGGTAGGTAGACCAGCAGGTAGACAGTAGGTAGACCAGCAGGTGGACAGGTAGGTAGACAGCAGGTAGACCGGCAGGTAGACAGGTAGGTAGACCAGTAGGTAGACCGGCAGGTAGAGAGTAGGTAGACCAGCAGGTAGACCAGCAGGTAGACAGCAGGTAGACCAGCAGGTAGACAGTAGGTAGACCAGTAGGTAGACAGGTAGGTAGACCAGCAGGTAGACAGGTAGGTAGACCAGTAGGTAGACAGGTAGGTAGACCAGCAGGTAGACAGTAGGTAGACCAGCAGGTGGACAGGTAGGTAGACCAGTAGGTAGACAGGTAGGTAGACCAGCAGGTAGACAGTAGGTAGACCAGCAGGTAGACAGTAGGTAGACAGCAGGCAGACCAGCAGGTAGACCAGCAGGTAGACCAGCAGGTAGACCAGCAGGTAGACCAGCAGGTAGACAGCAGGCAGGCTGTCCAATCATTACAATCCTATGACAGCCTCAGATACCAGATTTTTTTTCTCTTTTTTATCAGAGCATTTAATTTATTGATTGCTGTTGAAATGTCATGAGAATTACTGCAAATATAACAAAAATAATTATGAAGATTACCAACTCTAGCTTTAACAGTGAGTATGTGAAAAGATGTCAGTATTATTATGATGCCACTGCAACCTCTGGGGATTAATAAAGGCTCATCTCCTCCTCTGAGCCCTCAGATGATTATCACCCGAGTCTCCTCTTCTCTCTGATACAAGTTTTAGCTGACAGCTTCCCTGTACTGAGTCACTGCCACTGCTCTCATCTGTGTCATTTCCAGCAGCAACAGGTAGCCGTGGTTGAATCAGCTCAGGTATGCCCGCTGTGCCCCACCTGCCCAGTACCGAAGGGAAGCCAGGTGCAGTTAGCAACCAGATGGTGAACATAGTGGAGCATTTAGCAGCTTCAGAGTCACACGTTTCCCTCAGGAGTTTGTGCAGATCAAAACTGAACTAAAATTAGAGTGCATATTGGATATACAGTCATCACCATATCAACTAAAAATATGTAATATGTTATGTAATGTTGTTTTTGTAGCTCCCAAGTGGCCGTGAAAATCAGAGAATGCAGGTTTCATTTTTAATGCTGTGAAGCACTATGTCCTGCTATAACATAGGACGCTGTTCTTGTTTTTATCATTGGAACGATATATCACAGTGTGTGTGTGTGTGTGTGTGTGTGTGTGTGTGTGTGTGTGTGTGTGTGTGTACTGTACGTACATATAAAGTAAGACGTGTCGTTGCTGCGGGGCTTTCATCAGGCCTGGCTCTGATATATGGCCTCGCCGGTGGAACCCGGCCCTCCATCCAAATTAAGGTTCCCCTGCTCCCCAGGCTGGGAGACGCAGCAAGGCTTGTTAGTCACTGTTTTTTGTGTGTGTGTGCATGCATGTGTGTGTATGTGTAAATGTGAACAGAGCTGGATAGATGGGGAACTTTACACATCAGTCATGCCAGCCTTGCCCTCTGGCCACAGACAGATGAGGAGGAGGAGGAGGAGGAGGAGGAGGAGGAGGAGGAGATGAAGGAAGGGGAGGAACAGAGTAAGACACACTGGCCAGAGGAAGAGAAAGAGCACGAGGAGAGGCTGAGGCTCAGAGGATGGATGTGGCTGTCGGTCGGTGTCTGCAGAAGCTAACGGCTTCAACAGATGAGCTTCAGGCTCTCTTTTACACTCTGGTTTCTATCACACAGCTTATAAACCGACAGCTGGTGAGTCAGCAATAAAGAATCACAAACACACAAACACACACTGCACTCGCATGTCAGCAGCACTGTAACACTGAGCTTTTACTCCTCAGACTCAGTCCCCGTTCCCTAGTTTCTGTTTAGCTGACATTTACTACACTAAATATTCATTTTTTTGCCCTCATTGTGAAAAACTACTCCCACTAAACTCCTACTAAGCTGTTTATGTAGTTAATGAAAATCAATATTCCACCAATATTCACGTTTACATGCAACCACCTTACTCCGATTAACCGGTTGTGGACTTGGTCTGTGGACTGCCCTCTTTCTCTCCTTCAACCACCTTCCTGAAAAGGTCAGCATTGCGATATTAGTGCATAGTCAAAAACCTGTTGATATCCAAGTATTTCATGACGTTTAAAAGTAGGCTGGTTTCTCCTTCTGACCTGAATGTGGGTTTTTCTTTAGGTCATGCATCTCTGCAAACTGCCGGCTAGCTGGTTTGTGTACAACTCACAGAGCTGGCAGTAAACAGGCAAAAGGCCGTGTGTCACAAACTGCCATTAAAACCCAACTGAGACATCTGAATGGACATGTCTGCATACATGTCCAAAGAATGCTCCTTAAACCTGAATAGCAGCACATCCCACATGTCTTTTTGTTTTTCACTGGTCCAATATGAAAATGTGGTGCAAATTCTCCGCGTTGACAACTATGCAAACCGGGACTGGTGCGAGTTTCCTTCTGAACAGTGTTGTGTCCACTCCACACAGGAAATCCTGACAGAGAGTGTATAAGGAGCTAATGTTAACTAAACAATACATAAACTTATCAGAGCCCAGATTTGATGCTAACATTGTGGTTAAGTGCATATCAGTTACATAACCATCGTCATCGTATCACAGCTGCTGGGTGATTTCATATGTTATATTGTCCTCACTGGGTGTTGAGAACCGACGGCCCACATGCTGGAAATACATTCTCCGTGCAACAAACAGAAGCACATGGCTAAATCCAATATAGTCAAGGTCAGTCTGAAATTTCTCCCCGCATTAATGTTCAGCAGGGGGTTGTAAGCATGCATATGAATCCACAAAATCAATTTTTAGAAATTTCCAGGCAAATGTTTTGGATCAAAGTCTGTGCTTGGTGTGAAATGACCTTTAATCAATAAGGCCTAATCTAGAATATCCAAACGGATTCTGCTGTTTACATGACCCATATCAAATTCAGATTAATGGAGAGATAATGGAACATTAGTGAGCATGTAAACATAGTGTCCCCCCCCCCCCCGTTACCAAGGCAACAAAGTGCTTATGGTTTATGAAGCTGTCCCTTTCAATTAGAGTGCAGGACAGTGTTTGTTGTTGCTTCATCCTTAATTAAATGAAATGATATCACAGCTACTGCCTCGCTCTTCTGTTGTCACCAGCTTTTTAAAACATCCTTGTCATCTCATTACTCCTAATTTATTACCCATTGCTAAATTCGGCCCATTTCCTCCTCTTACACACACACTTCTTGAATTGTTTCACGTTTCACCTTTTTCCTGTCCACTTCCTCTCCCGACTCCTTGATCCTCTTCCTCCCTCACTGTCTTCCTCTCACTGTAATGCAGACGATTGGCTCATTAGAGTTAACAAGCTCCATTGCCCGTTTGCCAAAACCACTTATCTCACCGCTCAGCCAAACCACAGAGCATTAGCTCGACAATTACAAACTGTGTTTCAAAGTGGCTCGGCTCTATGCAGAGGAGACATTTACGGATTGTGTTCTGAAGAGGCCGGCTGCTAAATGAGCATGACGGCAAACAGCAGTGGACATGTGCTGCGTTCACAAGCTTCAACACCCTTTTGGAAATTAGCACTGCTTTAACGTGGTAGTGGTGGCGATGGGCGTTTACTTCCTCATGTTGTATTGAGGAAAGAAAGGCTTTGGAAAGCTGGAAACGTACATCAGAGTAGATCTTTTGAAAGTGTCTGCACCTCTCCCTGTCGCTGTCGCTGTCTCTCTCCAGCAGCCTCGGGTCCTTACATCACATTCAAAGGCAGAGAAAGGGAGGGAGGGCGTCGGAGAGGGCAGCACAGAGGGCAGCAAAGAGGATGGGGAACAGTAGATCTGCATACACAATTCATTCTTAAATGCAACATAGATTTGCATATATTTATTTAAGCCATGAACATACAACTCATATCATAAGGGGCATATGCACCTTAAGTGTTTGCTTGATTTCATGCAAATCCCTTGTGTCATGTCCACCAGCTGCCCACTGTGTGCACTCGCCTCAGGGACCATAAAAACGATGCACACCCGCAGAATTTTCCATTCAAATAAACGCCTCTCCTCTATTCAAACAACCTCAGCTGACCTTCAGTTGGCACTATTCCCACCACCTGGGCCTCTGTGACACACACACACACACACACACACACACACACACACACTCTGCTGCTTGTGTATACAGCGTGATCTTGATTTTGCTTTGTGCCGCTCTGGATTCGTACATTTGCCTGTGAACTCTGTTACCTCGTCCCTCTCTGATCTGTGAATGTTCTGTGTTGAATAACAGCTCAAACTGTGAGCTCTGAGATGTTTTGGTCAAGTAGAAACTCTCAGAAAGTCCTCTTTATCTCTATCGGACTCAGATTCATCCTCGAGAACTGTTAACGTACATGCCTGTCCGGCTTAAGAGTGCATTCCTGTCTGTCTTTAAACAGAGAGTGCAGGAATGTCCGGCAGACAGGGACAGAGGAGGACGGGAATCTTCATCATATTAAATAACTGCAGCCTTTGACAGGAACTTAAACTCTGTCTTTCCATTCTTGTTTTTTCTCCTCTTCCACCTGCCACTGTCCACATACTGTAGTTTGATATGAAAAACAAAATTACCGTAGAGTCACAAAGTGTGGTTGACCCCAATACATGAAAGTATTGGTCGACAGATTGTGTAGTCACAGTGGTCCACCACCCAGTGGTTTGTGGGATAGGTTTTGGTTTTTGGCCAGTGGCATCTTGATTTTTGGAAGTCGCTATTTTAGTTTTTGGTGGTTGCCATCTTGGTTTTTGGTTGTCGCCTTCTTCGTTTTTGGCTGTTGCCATCTTAGTTTTTAGTGGTTGCCATCTTGGTTTTTGGCCGTTGTTTACTGAGGTAATAAATCAGAGAGAAGGAGGCTCATTTTCTCATAGACTTCTATAGAATCTGGCTTCTTTTAGCAACCAGAGGAGTCGCCTCCTGCTGGCTGGTAGAGAGAATGATAGTTTAAGGCTCTTCAGCTTTGGCTTCACTTTTCAGAACCATCCTACTGTGTTGGATAGAATGTACAGCATGACGTATATGTTAAATTAGTGTTGAGGGTGGTGTTAGAGAGGACTGGCCATGGAGTCATTAAAAGGGTTTATTCTTGGGAGTATACTGGGTCAGAGTCATAGCATGGTCTTATGGTGTCTTGTCTCACTAGGTTGCCAAGAAACACCAACCCTGAATATTCACTGCATTCAAAGAAGGAACTCTAGGTCAACGTGGCTTGTGTAATAAAAAATAAAATAATTACAGTATATGAACATCTAGTGTATGCTGTATCTGATATTATGATGGCTCCTTTAAACCAGATTTCACAAAAAACGTGTGTTGTATATGGTAGTTTAGTATTATTTTGCAACAGCATCAGTTATATCAGAACTGGAGAGCATCTCTTCGGCAAGAGTTTGATTGACAGATGGTTCATCCAATCACCTGCACAGTATTTTTGTGAAAGTGTCTGCCCTTTTGGCTTCTCAGATGGTTCTATACAACAAACCATCTGGGTTCGGGTTTTGGGTTAGGGGTAGGGTTTAGGGTTTAGGGTTAGCGCATCAGGTTCAGTTTGAGTGCATTTATTGTATGTGATGTGTTAGGGTTTAAGGTTTAAGGTAAGAGTTAGGGTTTAGGGTTTAAGGTTAGGGTTTCGGGTTAGAGTTAGGGTTTAGGGTTTAAGGTTAGGGTTTAGGGTTAGGGTTTAGGGTTTAGGGTTAGGGTTAGTGCATCAGGTTCAGTTGGAGTGCATTTATTGTATGTGATGTGTTAGGGTTTAGGGTTTGAGGTTAGAGTTAGGGTTTAGGGTTTAAGGTTAGGGTTTCGGGTTAGAGTTAGGGTTTAGGGTTTAAGGTTAGAGATTAGGGTTAGGGTTAGGGTTTAGGGTAAGGGTTAGGGTTTTGGGTTAGAGTTAGGGTTTAGGGTTTAAGGTTAGAGATTAGGGTTAGGGTTAGGGTTTAGGGTTAGGGTTAGAGCATCAGGTTCAGTTGGAGTGCATTTATTGTATGTGGTGTATTAGGGTTTAGGGTTTAAGGTTAGAGTTAGGGTTTAGGGTTTAAGGTTAGAGTTAGGGTTTAGGGTTTAAGGTTAGGGTTTCGGGTTAGAGTTAGGGTTTAGGGTTTAAGGTTAGAGATTAGGGTTAGGGTTTAGGGTTAGGGTTAGGGTTAGGGTTAGAGTTAGGGTTTAGGGTTTAAGGTTAGAGATTAGGGTTAGGGTTAGGGTTTAGGGTTTGGGTTAGAGCATCAGTTGGAGTGCATTTATTGTATGTGATGTGTTAGGGTTTAGGGTTTAAGGTTAGAGTTAGGGTTTAGGGTTAGGGTTAGGGTTTCGGGTTAGAGTTAGGGTTTAGGGTTTAAGGTTAGAGATTAGGGTTAGGTTTAGGGTTAGGGTTAGAGCATCTGTTGGAGTGCATTTATTGTATGTGATGTGTAATGTTCCTGATCGAAGGTTTCTGTGTCTTTGCACTTGTGTGCCAACTTGGCCAATTTTAGCCATTAAGCACTGACATCTGCTTTATTAAGCACATTTAAAATTTTTCTTGGCACTTTATTTATTTATTATTTCTGGCACTACTTACTTCTTGGTAAATCATGAAAAAGTCAAGTGTGTCAATGCCAGGACATTAATTTGTGCAGAAAGGGAAGCCAGATTGCCACATTCACATTATTAATTAACTAATTAACTGTGTGGCACTGTTGCCTCACAACTAGAGGGTCACAGGTTCGAATCCGGCTTGGGGCTCTTCTGTATGGAGTCTGCATGTTCTCCCTGTGGGTTTTCTCCAGGTACTCCAGCTTCCTCCCACAGTCCAAAGACATGCTATTTGATCACATGAAACTAGAAAACCTAAGGAATCCATTAGTACCAACCATGTCATACTAGCTTGTGAACAATTAACATTAATAATGATAATTTTGGCGTGAACAAAAATGGATGAACATTTTCAGCAGGGTCCGTTGACCTCTGACCTCCAGATGTGTGGATGTAAATGGGTTCTCTGGGTCCCCACCAGTCTCCCCTTTACAGACATGCCCACTTTATGCTAATCACATGCAGTTTGGGCCAAAAACATGCTGTTATTTTTGCCTATTCTAAAACTGGCATATTTGAATATTTCTGCATACTGGGGTCCTTAAACAGTCTTGATTTACATAACTTGGGGATCACTGTAAAGATAATACTCTTGTTAATTCAGTGAGCCCAATTATATTGCCTTTGACATGCCCACTTTATGATAATCACATGCAGTTTTGTGCATGCAGTATAAATGTGTTATTTTTTGTCTACTCTAAAATGGTTTATTTCTGGTGCGTTCATAATAATGAGACAGTTTATTTAATAAAACAGCGAAGTATGGCCTTGTACATCCCAGTACATCACAATGTATTGAATTGGTACCCCAGTCATGATACACATCATATTGCCAGATGCTTGCCATTACACAGCCCTACTCAAACTACATCTGGTAAAATCTTTCCTTTCAGTGCGTTAAATAGTGTATGCTGTAAAGATGCTGTGCTTCATTTCCTCCTCTATGCAAACACATTACAGTACATGCACGCTCCCTGCTGCTAACACAATGAAACATGTCGAAAAGAATAAAGACAGTTGCAGGCAGCCCTTGTGAAATAAGTCCTTTTCACCTCCAGGGTGTCTTTAATCGAGGAGCTTCTGCCAGAGAATCGTAACATCAAGCATCTCTCTGCTAATGAGCCCTTCCTGATGGAATCAATATTTACCAAGCTGATAGAGGCATATGGATCTTAAATTCACCCAAGTTCTTAAACTAATGACATGTTGAACCAAGTCCTGTCCAGATGCATTGGTGTACTGACCATAGTATCAGTGCACACATGATAATGTTACGGTGCCTATCTGTGGAAGCACAGTAACAGTAGTATTACTCCGCCAAGCGCCTGACTACTGTTACCGTAATGCTCCGACAATCCACCCAGCGGTGCAGCTTCGAAGCTTACCAAACTTATAATAAAACATTTTGAATGATTTTTGAGCGCCCTGTACCACATGAAATTGGTTCGAGGAGGTCAGTAAGCACAACCAGAATTCATATATAAGGCGCACCGTCGACTTTTGAGAAAATTTAAGGATTTTAAGTGTGCCTTTATAGTCCGGAAAATACGGTAATGTTTCTTTTAACCGTTAGCGTTAGTTAAAATTTGTAATGCTGCTTAACGGTTAAACTGTTTATTATTAACATCACTTATGTGCATGCATGTGAAATGGTGGTGGTTGGTTTTGGAAATGCTGGTAAAATATGCGAGTGGCTGCTAGATTTACTTCACTCACCAGGATAAAACTAATGGTAATCTATTGAGTGGAGTTTTTTCATCCAGCAGCCACAGTGGCAGGTGGACAACAGAAGCTCATTTCCAACAGCGATGGTGGTTTTAAAAGGGACACAGTGGTCCTCCTGTGATCCGTGATGTTATTATATAGAACAGAATGAGATCCACAGACCTCCAGGCAGACCCAATGATGTGTGAACGTCTGCAAGTTTAAAAACATGCAATAACTAGATTTTAATTTAATCTCACTCACTAAAATCCTCCAGCTGTAGCAAAAAGTGAAAATTAGTAGGAAAGCGTAGTGAAAATGCCCTCTCATTTCTTTTCTCCCTTATTTGCATTTTGTGTCTTATCAGCATGAAAGAAGTGTAATTGAATGGAGGGTTAATTCATGTGATTATGACTGTTTTCATATACCACATAGTGAAACGTCCTGACATGTAATCTACAGGATCCTGCGTGTTACCTGCGTACACCTTTTAAGTGTGTGTGGGTATCAGGTTGTGTTTTCCACTTAACGGGGATCCTGCTCTCCGTTTGTGCCGGGCTGTGTGCCGCCGCTGCAGCACTGACATGTAATCTACAGCAGTGTGGGTGACGCGAGCAGAGTGGGGTTGAGCGAGACATCCAGCCGACTATGCTGCATGTGTTTGACACGGCGCTGTCACACCGTGTCCCTGCTGGAGACATTTAGACAGCTCGCTTGTTGATCCTTCACAGGTGGCTTATCATACTGTCACCTACAGTAAAGAGCCTGAACACACTCACACACCAGCCTGTGTGCTCACAGTTGCACTCTTTTGTGCATGTGTGTGTATCTTTGTGTGTGCATGTCAGTGTCTATTCTCAGCTTCATATATTTCTGCTTTGTGTGGTTTTATAAGCTCATTGTAATCCCCTGGACGTAATTTACCATCCAACCAATACAATCAATATCTCTGAGGCTGATACAGATATTACAGTTTTACAGAACATGAACACACCTGTTTTAAATTGGTAGACTAAATATTATACAAACATACTGTACTGTCAATATAACAACAAACATGTCAACATATGCAATACAGAGTAACTGGACCACAGACTACGCCCCCCAAAATGACCATGAAGCTGAATCAAAATTATAGGGACCCCTT
Organism: Pterois miles; assembly: GCA_947000775.1. NCBI lineage: Eukaryota > Metazoa > Chordata > Actinopteri > Perciformes > Scorpaenidae > Pterois > Pterois miles. The sequence goes on along the minus strand of CAMQGK010000586.1, from coordinate 1,689,291 downwards.
CCATTTGGGTTAAAGTTTGCAGTTATGAACTAAATGCTAAACTAAAATAATCTTATCAGTGCTGTCTGATGGACAACTACATTATGTACCAGAGATACTGTTTCTAAATGACCTCAGATAGCACTGTGGTGTATCTGTATGAGCATTTCTTGCCATTAAGAGAAGGGAAATGTAGTGAAAATGCCCTCTCATTTCTTTTTTCCCCTATTTGCATTTTGTGTCTTATCAGCATGAAAGAAATGTAATTGAACGGTGGGTTAATTCATGTGAGCTTGATGTGTCCTGAACTCTTTTGTTTTCATATAGGATGTAGTGAAACATCCTGACGTGTAATCTATAGGAGCCTGTGTCTACCTGCGAGCTGCCATCTTCAGATTTTAACATAATTTGGAGGCAGAGTCTGCGCGGTTGTGATTGGGCGGTGAAACCGAATCAATCGCAGCAGTCAGCAAGAGGGACTCCTGATAATCCTGACATCTCATCCCTTTTTAATAGCATCAAATAACTTATTAAAACCTATTAGAGAAATGAATACTTGAACATCCATCAGCGTGATATGAACCTTTCACCAAAAATGACAGAAACCATCTTTGGGAAAAAAGTATTTGACGTGTACTTTGATGGAGGGGGCGGGACTTATGACCTATACTGCAGCCAGCCACCAGGGGGCGATCCAGATGTTTTGGCTTCACTTTTGGGGTGCTGTCATGTCGTCCATCTTTATATACAGCCTGTCTTTCAAAGTCATGAATTTTTGAGAACCACTTACATCAACATCCAACATCACATTGCATTTTTTGTACTACAACGTATCCTGAATGTAATTTAGATAATGTCTGTTAATATTTTGTAGTTTTTCGATAAAACACACACAGTCTTCACAGTATGCACAGGAGGAAATAACAATGAGCTGGTTGAGTGCAGAGGTTGGAGCTGCTCTGAACTTTTGACCTCCTTATTACAGTCACTCTTCACCTCTCTGGTTATTGGGTTGTGTTGATCAAGCAGGAGTGTTAATGTACTATAAGACCTCAATGTGTGATCACTCACTTCCCTCCATTACTGCATTCTCTTATTTCTCGGTCCCGTCAGTAGAAGACGGTGTAGAGGAGGAGACTCATGGTTAGACCAAGAGAGAGAATTGCATTTTCCCTGCATGTACCATTCTCTTTATTCATCTGTCTAAAATAATTTGCTCAACAATTTGTCTTTATGATATTATATATATCACTGAGCGTTCCCCAGAAACAAATATCTATTTGACATTCAGTGGTAGCACTGCAGATACAAATAACAAAAGTAACTTATTGCTTTTATCGTAGCCTCAGCTCAACACATCAGACTGCAGATGAAATATTGAAAAACCCATCTTCCATTCCTGCTTATTCAGTCGTTTCAGTTGCATGCACACTAAGCTTTTTTTAAATGGCAGGAAACTGGACTGCAGTACGTAAAATATAGTGTCATCCTCACCTCAGCTGATATCTACCAAACACTAGGAGACGCTGAAAAGACTTGAAACCGGTTGGACCGGGTTTTATGACACATTACATTACACATTACACTGCAACTCTATCAAAGCTCTTATGATTTTATTCCAACATTGTAAATGTGGTTTGGAGTGAGGTCGGCTTGAGACACACTGTAGGGAATTACAGCTCCCAGGATCAACCTTTACTTCACAAGTGGTTGATGGGTATTATTCTTCTTATTGGTAACAACCCTGAAATTAGAGACAGGTTAAGGTTGCCAGGTGAGGATATCCAGGGCAGGTGTCCTCCGGGACGGACAGCCAGTTTAATGGATCCCTGTCGGACTGGAGCTTTGTAAACTTCCCAGCCACCCAGCTCCCATCAGCTTCGCTGCATCAATCACATACACCACTGGAGTTTATTTCTTATTTCCTACCAACAGGGGGCAGAATGAGTCGCTCGGGCTATCGGAAACATTCACAGTCATTGACTCTCACACTGGGGTAATCTATTACAATCCAGCCACATAAACACACAGCTCAGCAGCTGGCTGTTTGTCTCTATTAGTGGTGAGGGAGGCTGATGAATTATTGTCCAGAGTAGTTTGTCCTTCCACACGTTCTCATCCCGAAACAATCTAGAAAAAGGTGCTGGGGTCAACCACATGTCATCTCTGTGTGTGTGTGTGTGTGTGTGTGTGTGTGTATGTATGTGTGTGTGTGTGTGTGTGTGTGTGTGTGTGTGTGTGTGTGTGTGTGTGTGTGTGTGTGTGTGTGTGTGTGTGTATGTGTGTGTGTGTGTGTCTCAGTGTTGAAAGATGGAGTAATGTTACATCACTTATCAGAGGACAGCTGGTGGCCAAGATCAGAGGGACGGGGCTGTTGCAACACCAATATTAACAGTCTGTATGACATTCACACACACAGGCAAATGCCACATGCACACAAGCGCACACACCATTTCATTTTTCCATTGTGTCATGCAGCTCCCTGCCCATCCCTCTCAGAGTAACACACCTGTATGAGGCTTGGCGCTGTGGTGTCGTATAGCCACGCCGACTCCTTGTGTCCGTGTGCCTGAGCGTAATCCTCACATCACACCACTGTGTGTGCAGCTGCTTTTGCCATTATGCACATAACCTTAAAAGGATAACAAGCAAAAAGTAGTTGTGTCCTGCCACCTAGTGGTTCAGTAGGACTCGTTTTCAAAGCTGTACATGGAGCAGAGAGGTTCAGTTTGATTTCAGTCTTTAGACTGAAGAACAAGCTCATTAAATAGGATGATACTTATCTTTGTTTCATTTACCACTTAAACAAACTACTGTAATGTGCTTGTTTTTCAGTGACTGTTGCAGTTATCAGAGTTACTAGAACCAATAACAACAATAATTACACAGAGCGAATAACACAGTGGAGTTAAACTAAAAGTAAACCCTGTCAATAAACGCTGTTAACCGCCTCCTAAAGTGTGTGTTGCTTGTGCCTCCATGATGGATTCACAGGTCAGCACACTGACACACTGACAGCTGGGCTGCAGTTGTGATTTCAGCATATTTTTCATGCTAAGTGCAGTACCTGTGAGGGTTTCTGGTCAATATTTGTCATTGTTTCGTGTTGATTGATGTTCATAGTTGATTTCCAATTATAAATATATATACACACATTTGCATAAAGCAGCATATTTGCCCACTCCCATGTTGATAAAAGTATTAAATACTTGACAAATTTCCCTTTAAGGTGCGTTTTGAACAGATAAAACTGAATTATTTTGCAGGTCACTATAAACCATCATGTGAGTAATCACAATTAAATATTTTGATTGACTGACATTAATAAAAAAAAAAAAACATCTGCATATTTTCAATGATGTTCACACCAAAAATCTCAAAGAACTGAGTCTCATTAGCCTATTTTGCTTCTTTGAAGCTGTTTCCTTTTCCTGTTTAGTCACATGACATACATTAATATGACAAGCTGTTGTATATTTGTATTTTTTGAGTTTCTCAGGGTTTGTTTTTTAGCCATTGTAATGGTAGTGTTTTTAGAGAGGCACTTTGGTTCTGAACACACTTATGTGGCCGAGGTCACTCTTGTCTTCTTTGACTCTTCCTTTCAAGCAAAAACAAGCAAGCAGGGCTGTGCTTGACTGGTAAAAATCCACCTTTTAGACAATCATGCATCATAATATAATATTTGAATGGAGCCTTACTAAGTATACTAGATAGGCAGAGTATTATAGAAGAACAGTCTAGTCTGTCTTTGTCTTCACTATCAGTGACTCCATCAGCATCCGAAGCTTGCTGGAGGAAACACAGCAGCCAGTGACAGGTGTGGTTGCCCACATGGTTTCTCTGTAGCTGCTTCAGTCGCCCTGATGTGTCGTCACATCGATCTTGGTATTTCTGCTGGAATGCTCAAAACTGATCAGGAAGTCACACTGGGTATGAAGTGGTCAAGATCTTGTGACGCTCGTCCATCCTCATTAATAGTTAATTCAACCATGTATATTATATAATATTTTCCTTGGGATGAATGACACTTTCTAGCAATTATGCAAGTGCAGCCGTCAGCTGGTCCTGAGTGTTTTGGATTTAAGCCGGTTTGTCTGGCTCTGAATGCAGCGAGGAACATAACGAGCTCCGCCGGCTGGCTGCAGGCCATCGGGGATCTGTGCATATGAAGGTCTGCACTTTATCTTCTTTACGTTTTTTTTTGCTTTTCTGCCGAAGACTGATGGAGTGGAGGAGAGTATGTCTGTGAATGAGACTCTCCGCCTCCTCCATCCCCTCTGAGTCCGTCACTGTTTGAGTGTGAGATTCAGATCAGAGCAGCTGAGAAGAAACACAGCTCGCATCCTCATCCTCTCTACATGGACAGCAGCCATGAGCTTATGATTTTCACATATGATATCTCTGTCCTGATGTAAATACAGATGTGCACTGCTCATGCAGAATAAATAAAGAATTCCATCCACAGTGTTTGCAAGTAACAACAGCTGTGGCTTCTATACGTGACGCTCGGACAACAATTTCAATCTAAAAAGAGCTGGAAATATTTTGTGCTGTGCAAAGCTGCCATGTTGTCTTTCTCAATGAGCTGGTGATGGCTATGCTCTTAATGTGTCTGACTTCCTGAAAATTTATATGGGACGATGTTAGTATTCACAAACCAGGTACCGCCCGAATTTCCCTCCGGGGATTAATAAAGGTTCATCTTATCTTATCTTACCTCTATGTGGGTGAACATACTGTAGCGATGCAACGATGTGACTTTTTCAGTCCTGATACCTGACTGGGATCATTCTGTGTAAGCTGGACTACAACGTTTCTTTCCTAACCTCGTAAAGCAAAATGCAGGTTCAAATCCAGCTTGGGGCTCCCCTGTGTGGAGTTTGCATGTTCTCCCCATGTTAATGTGAGTTTTCTCCGGGTGCTCCGGCTTCCTCCCACAGTCCAAAGACATGCAGGTTAATTGATGACTCAAGTTGTCTGTAGGTGTGGATGTGAGTGTGAATGGTTGTCTGTCTCTATGTGTCCTGTGATGGACTGGAGACCTGTCCAGGGTGAAACCCACCATCGCCCAATGCCAGCTGGGATCAGCTCCAGCCCCCCCGCGACCCCTAATGGGATAAGTGGTTGAAGATGGGTGGATGCTAAATTGTACATTTGCAACTTGGCAAAAAAGAAATATCAGGAATTACTATTCAAGTCCAAACATTTTTATTGCAGCAACAAATTGGTCAAATCTTAGGAATTAAAATGCCAGTATAATGTATAATGCCAGTATATAATGTATAATGTATATTATATAATTGAATAGATAAGGCCCCATTGTGATCCAGCTATTTGAGTCAGTATCGGCCTGATATCTGATCCAATATTGTTGCTTATTGTTAAATTCTGTGGGCGTTTAATATTTTCAGTGTGACTTGAATGCAGTGTGTCTGCTGTATTCTCAACACCAGTCAGTCTTACATGAACACACACATACACCGTTCACACAGAGAGACAAAGGGGATAAAGGGGCTTGGTCATGAAAAACACCTTTTTGGTGCTTTCAGTTTTATGTGGTCTGTCTAGATCAGAAAACGTGATACGACAAGTCATTCACATCCGGCTCCCCTTCCTATGTCACATACAGGCTCATTAGACTATACCATACCATCCACACCACCCATGGAGGTCCATCCATCCATCCATGTTCAACCGCTTATCCCGTTGGGGGTCGCGGGGGGGCTGGAGCTGATCCCAGCTGGCATTGGGCGAAGGCAGGGTTCACCCTGGACAGGTCTCCAGTCCATCAGAGGACACATAGAGACAGACAACCATTCACACTCACATCCACACCTACAGACAATTTAGAGTCATCAGTTAACCTGCATGTCTTTGGACTGTGGGAGGAAACCGGAGAACCTGGAGAAAACCCATGCAAACTCCACACAGAAGAGCCCCAAGCTGGATTTGAAGCTGTGACCCTCTTGCTAACAGCTAACAGCGCTAACCAGTGCATCACCGTGCAGCCCCACCTTTGCAAAGGTGCACCATATTTTTCTCACCAGCCAATCAGAGCTGACTGGGCTTTTCAGACAGAGTGAATACAGATATAAGTTCAGACAGTTCTGGTATTTCTAACTTTGATACAATATCTTGAAAAATATTGATAATCTATACCACAGGGAAAAATTTACACAACACTGAGGGCATACAATTTTCAGTTTTCCTGAACAGATAAATAGCTCTATTTGTGCCAAGGGAGCAGAAAGCCCAGCTGGTCCCAGTTTATCGATGCACCAAATGTGTAATGAAACGGTTTGAGATGTTCAGTATCAATATGTTTTGGTACTTTGATTATTTTTGACAACACTAATTCAGACAGACAGTATGAGAAAAATTCAGTTTTTTTAACATTAAAGCACGGGAACATGTTCTAGTGGAAACCCAAAGTACAAGTATGAACCTGGAAATGAACATAATACTGTATGTCCTCTTTAAAGAGACAAACAGAAACACCTTGATAATAACAACAAGTCCTATTTTAACAATGACAACAAGATCATGATAACCTAAAACAGAAAATCAGAACAGAAAAGAAAATCTAAAACAGACTAGTTTTTGGCTATAGTACATTAGATTTAAATACTGTATATGCAGTCCCCTCCAAAACTAGCCTACTAGCCTACTGCCAGCTTTAGTTTACTACTAAGATACATGACAAACTAACCTAAACAGTCAGACTACAGAGCCTACTGCCAGCTTTAGTTTACTACTAAGATACATGACAAACTAACCTAACAGTCAGACTACAGAGCCTACTGCCAGCTTTAGTTTACTACTGATACATGACAAACTAACCTAACAGACTACAGAGTCTACTGCCAGCTTTAGTTTACTACTGAGATACATGACAAACTAACCTAAACAGTCAGACTACAGAGCCTACTGACAGCTTTAGTTTACTACTAAGATACATGACAAACTAACCTAAACAGTCAGACTACAGAGTCTACTGCCTGCTTTAGTTTACTACTGAGATACATGACAAACTAACCTAAACAGTCAGACTACAGAGTCTACTGCCTGCTTTAGTTTACTACTGAGATACATGACAAACTAACCTAAACAGTCAGACTACAGAGTCTACTGCCTGCTTTAGTTTACTAGAAGAAGAAGAAGAAGATATTCCTTTATTAGTCCCGCGAGGGGAAATTCAATTTTTTCACTCTGTTAACTTATACACACACATGCACAAACAGGTCCATATACATGCAACAATTGGAGAGGTGTCAGAGTGAGGGGGCTGCTCCTGACAAGCGCCCTGAGCAGTTGGGGGTTTGGTGCCTTGCTCAGGGGCACCTCGGCAGTGCCCAAGAGGTAAACTGGCACCTCTCCAGCTACCAGTTCACGCTCAGTTCTTGGTCCATGTCGGGACTTGAACCGGTGACCCTCCGGTTCCCAAGCCAACTCCCTACAGACTGAGCTACTGCCGCCCCCAAACTACAAACTAACCTAAACAGTCAGACTACAGAGCCTACTGCCTGCTTTAGTTTACTACTGAGATACATGACAAACTAACCTAAACAGTCAGACTACAGAGCCTACTGCCAGCTTTAGTTTACTACTAAGATACATGACAAACTAACCTAAACAGACTACAGACCCTACTGCCAGCTTTAGTTTACTACTGAGATACATGACAAACTAACCTAACAGTCAGACTACAGAGCCTACTGCCAGCTTTAGTTTACTACTGAGATACATGACAAACTAACCTAAACAGACTACAGACCCTACTGCCAGCTTTAGTTTACTACTGAGATACATGACAAACTAACCTAACAGTCAGACTACAGAGCCTACTGCCAGCTTTAGTTTACTACTGAGATACATGACAAACTAACCTAACAGTCAAACTACAGAGCCTACTGCCAGCTTTAGTTTACTACTGAGATACATGACAAACTAACCTAAACAGACTACAGACCCTACTGCCAGTTTTAGTTTACTACTGAGATACATGACAAACTAACCTAAACAGACTACAGACCCTACTGCCAGTTTTAGTTTTACTACTAAGATACATGACAAACTAACCTAAACAGTCAGACTACAGAGTCTACTGCCTGCTTTAGTTTACTACTGAGATACATGACAAACTAACCTAAACAGTCAGACTACAGAGTCTACTGCCTGCTTTAGTTTACTACTGAGATACATGACAAACTAACCTAAACAGACTACAGAGCCTACTGCCAGCTTTAGTTTACTACTGAGATACATGACAAACTAACCTAAACAGTCAGACTACAGAGTCTACTGCCTGCTTTAGTTTACTACTGAGATACATGACAAACTAACCTAAACAGACTACAGAGTCTACTGCCAGCTTTAGTTTACTACTGAGATACATGACAAACTAACCTAAACAGTCAGACTACAGAGCCTACTGCCAGCTTTAGTTTACTACTGAGATACATGACAAACTAACCTAACAGTCAGACTACAGAGCCTACTGCCAGCTTTAGTTTACTACTAAGATACATGACAAACTAACCTAAACAGTCAGACTACAGAGCCTACTGCCAGCTTTAGTTTACTACTAAGACACATGACAAACTAACCTAAACAGTCAGACTACAGAGCCTACTGCCTGCTTTAGTTTACTACTAAGATACATGACAAACTAACCTAAACAGTCAGACTACAGAGCCTACTGCCAGCTTTAGTTTACTACTGAGATACATGACAAACTAACCTAAACAGTCAGACTACAGAGTCTACTGCCAGCTTTAGTTTACTACTAAGATACATGACAAACTAACCTAACAGTCAGACTACAGAGCCTACTGCCTGCTTTAGTTTACTACTGAGATACATGACAAACTAACCTAACAGTCAGACTACAGAGCCTACTGCCAGCTTTAGTTTACTACTAAGATACATGACAAACTAACCTAAACAGTCAGACTACAGAGTCTACTGCCAGCTTTAGTTTACTACTAAGATACATGACAAACTAACCTAAACAGACTACAGACCCTACTGCCAGCTTTAGTTTACTACTGAGATACATGACAAACTAACCTAAACAGTCAGACTACAGAGCCTACTGCCAGCTTTAGTTTACTACTGAGATACATGACAAACTAACCTAAACAGACTACAGACCCTACTGCCAGCTTTAGTTTACTACTAAGATACATGACAAACTAACCTAAACAGTCAGACTACAGAGTCTACTGCCTGCTTTAGTTTACTACTGAGATACATGACAAACTAACCTAACAGTCAGACTACAGAGCCTACTGCCAGCTTTAGTTTACTACTGAGATACATGACAAACTAACCTAAACAGTCAGACTACAGAGCCTACTGCCAGCTTTAGTTTACTACTAAGATACATGACAAACTAACCTAAACAGTCAGACTACAGAGTCTACTGCCAGCTTTAGTTTACTACTAAGATACATGACAAACTAACCTAAACAGTCAGACTACAGAGCCTACTGCCAGCTTTAGTTTACTACTAAGATACATGACAAACTAACCTAAACAGTCAGACTACAGAGCCTCCTGCCAGCTTTAGTTTACTACTAAGATACATGACAAACTAACCTAAAAGTCAGACTACAGAGCCTACTGCCAGCTTTAGTTTACTACTGAGATACATGACAAACTAACCTAAACAGTCAGACTACAGAGCCTACTGCCAACTTTAGTTTACTACTAAGATACATGACAAACTAACCTAAACAGTCAGACTACAGAGCCTACTGCCAACTTTAGTTTACTACTAAGATACATGACAAACTAACCTAAACAGTCAGACTACAGAGTCTACTGCCAGCTTTAGTTTACTACTAAGATACATGACAAACTAACCTAAACAGACTACAGAGTCTACTGCCAGCTTTAGTTTACTACTGAGATACATGACAAACTAACCTAACAGTGAGACTACAGAGGCTACTGCCAGCTTTAGTTTACTACTGAGATACATGTCAAACTAACCTAAACAGTCAGACTACAGAGTCTACTGCCAGCTTTAGTTTACTACTGAGATACATGTCAAACTAACCTAACAGTCAGACTACAGAGTCTACTGCCAGCTTTAGTTTACTACTGAGATACATGACAAACTAACCTAAACAGTCAGACTACAGAGTCTACTGCCAGCTTTAGTTTACTACTGAGATACATGACAAACTAACCTAAACAGTCAGACTACAGTCTACTGCCAGCTTTAGTTTACTACTAAGATACATGACAAACTAACCTAAACAGACTACAGAGTCTACTGCCAGCTTTAGTTTACTACTGAGATACATGACAAACTAACCTAAACAGTCAGACTACAGAGTCTACTGCCAGCTTTAGTTTCAGCTTGTGTAGTCGAGGGTTACGTTGCTCCCAAACTTTATGAGGATAATATATTAATAACATGGAGGCTCTGTAGTTCAGACTCTCGTCAATAACAGATCATCACCTCTTCACTGCTGCTGTTCCTCCCTTCACAATAAACTCCCCGAACAACCACTGATCTCTGCTACTTACACATGTTTACCAATCGCTGTTAGCCGGTGAGCTAACATGTGGTGGTGAGTTAATAGCTGTGGTAGTGTGAACACAGTGGCGGTGGTTGAGAGACATGCAGTAAAATCTGGTCCGCCCTCACTGAAATTGAGCCAATCACAACGCACGACCTCAGTTTCAGTTACACTGTGGATGTGTGATACCTCATATTTCTGTCCACCGTGTCCCGAGTTCTGTTACAAATGATGCTATCTGCTAAGTAGTGGAACGGATCTAGATGTAAATACCTGAAATAGAAGCTGAAATCCTGATCTCTGGTCTCAGATTCATCTGGTGATGAACCCAAATGTTTTCAGTGTGTTATAAAGGATTTGACCACAGTGGTCCAGGAGTTTGGGAGGGGACTGCGTAGAGTACATGTTTGCAGGAAGAAATTCATATTAGAATATGTAATAATATGTGTATACTGTAGTAAAAGTTCTTATACACCTGTGTAGCTCTGAAATGCCTGATATGCGATTTAATTTTAGGGTGTTGTTAATTTTGCTGACCCCTCACCTCATACAGAAATGAGGAGCCGGCTGATCAAACTCTAATCTGTTTTCCTTTAATCCACTTGCTCTATAGCAGAGATTATGCTACTAATTTCTTATCCGGCACATTGCAGGATGCTCTGTGGCCGAGAGGGAAGACAGAGAGGGCGGCTTGGACAACCTGTTTATCTTTCTCAGGTTGAAAAGGTTAGACAGAGCAGAGAGATCGACGTTAAAACCTCCTTGACATTTTCAGGAGCTCTCTCATTGGAGGAATGGTTGAGTTTCAGAGCTGTACAGTATGTGGTCTGACATCAGGTGAAAAGGGGGCAGATAAATCTGTTGACTGCTCTCCGGTCCTCTCTCATCTCCTGATACGCTGGAACAAAGATGATCCTCACCTTGTTCCTCCAAACCCAACGATGTCCGTTACACTTTCCCTCACAACACAAATACAAATCATCCATTTCTTACTTTCTTTGTGTTTCTTCTTTTCATCTTGTGTTCTTTCTGTTCCTCTGTCATTGCTCCCTTTTCTACCTCTCTTTACATCTCTTTTTGCTTTCCATTACTTTTTCTTCTTTCCTTATTTTCTACCTTCCCATCATTTCCCATATCATCCCTCAGTTTTCCCATCTTAGTTTTTTCAGTCTTTGTGTTTGCCTTCCTCCCTTTGTTCATCCTCTCATCCAAACCCAGCTTGTTTCGCTGCTGCTCGTTCCAGCATTCTCCCTCAATACTGGACCAATTTCTGTTGTCCCCATCTGTCACTTAGACACAAACATCAGTCCCTCAATAATCCGGCCTGACAACTGATATCTCACTTACTACCATAAAGCATTAGCATCCTCACCAGACAGAGCTATATATACGATTTGGTTCATGTTAAGTAGTGGTCAGCCTCCTCCCTAAAATCAGAGGAGTCCTTTAATTTTACAGTTGGGTAGTCTGATTTTCCTTTTAGTTGATCACCTCATGTCGACCATCCCTGGTCCACCATGAGCACTTTGCACTCGGTGCTTTTTTTGGATGTGTTTTAGTGCATTGTGATAATCTCCCCGAGCTTCATAAATCAGCAGCGCTGAATCAGATTATCAGCTGGTACATGCTGAATTGGAGTACATCCAGTCGGAGCATTTAGATGAACTGTCATTTGCCCTGTTAACCTCAGAGCTCAATTCATTTCACATGCTGTCGGAGGAAATGTTTTACAGCTGACAGAGATGCTGGTCGGATGGTCAACAGCAGATACTGTAGCTCTGACTCAAATATGTAGGCTTAATCAATGAATAAAGCACTCGGCCAAACTCAGCAAATTCACCCACTCGTGTGTGCATGTGTCTGCGAAGACTTACAGTACAGTAGAACACAGAGTACTGTGCACTCATGCATTCATCTATGTAAGCATGATTATTGTACATTAGATGTGTAGTTAAGGTAAACACACATAAACACCCAACTAGTGGAACATCACTGAGTGCTCCACATTCATTCCAAGAACTGACCATAAACACACTTTGTCTTATAATGTATTAGACTTAAAACAATGAACTGAAGTTAAATCCTCTTTTGTTGACGTTTAATCCTACATTGTAGTGTGTGCGTATGCACATGTGTGCATTTGTACAAATCACATCTGTCGTCCACAAACCACGCGTTAGTGTGTCCTGTGTCCTAACAGAAACACACATCCTCATCCTCAGCATGCTGCTCGTCCAGGTTGGTTTGGGAGACTACTGAGGAAATAAAGAGTTGCTGGTTCCACATCTGGGACTGACAGCCTGTAATAACACCAGTGTGTTTCTAAGGCATTGTCTTCCATGAATACATGTGCACCAGTGCCAAGAATATGATCCACACAGCAATATGGGCTGTAAAATGAAAGCCCTCCAGGGGGAGGACTAGTGCTGTAAATCTGTCTCTGATTACTGTTCATGTGACAGTAATTAGAGTCAGTGAGGGAACCCATTAATCCAATTTAATCTCTCTGACAACATTATGTGAGATACTTTATTATTTTAAATTATTTACCTGTTTACATGGAACAAACTGATAAAACTATCATTTTTCTCTGAAAGATGTCTGCTATTAGTCTGACTTTTCCCTCAGTACAAAGCTGCTCCTACATTAAAATGATTTCACTGTTCCTGCTTCTTCCTGTTGATGGTGGGAAGGCTCATGTCTAGACGGTGTGAAACTCCTGTGAGATGGTTCAAGTGGTGAAGGTGTGGCATTGACCTTGAATGGTTCAGGTCAGGACCAGGTCATCAGGCAACGAGTCTCGTGAGGGTTTTTGCATGTTTTTGCATCTTGCGGGTTACATGACCATGGTGAAGATATTAAATTCAGCCTATTTAACCTTGATAGGGGTATTGAGAGTATTGCAATATTATGTTTTGTGATACACTATCAGTTCTCAAAAACGCTATCAATATTTTATTAAAGGGGCAATATGTAGCGCTGACCTCTAGCTTAAGAACAGCAGTCCAGATACCAAACACTGGAGCCATGGTCTGTCTGCTCCTCCGAGGTGACTGATGGCGCCTTCAAATGAAACTCGAGTTCACGACAGGCAAAGTCGTGAAGAACACCGCTGCAAAGCAACAGCAATATTAACGTTACTGTCTAGACGCCACGGAGGCTAACAATTTAGCAAGCTAGCAAGGGGGTAACGTAATACAGGAGATATACAGGAGAAAGATGAGGTCATTGAGAAGATCAACATTTTCTTCAGACAGATTATAAGATTACCAAGAAAAACAATATATGACTAAAATTACAAAATACTGTATAATATTAACTTATTATGCAGCTATGAATGAACTTCCATGGGCTCCACCATTTCTCACAACGTCAGTAAACATGTCACAAGTCGTGAACTCTGAGCTTTCAGAAACTTTCCACTGACGAGGTCGCGAACACCACATGAGGGGGGCGTTCAGGGACCAGCTGGTAAACACAGTAAACACCACCTCATTTGAAGGCACCTTCTAGACAGGAGCGCGTTAGCGTCTGGTCAACAGCAGTCATCACAATCACTTCCTCGGCGGTGTGTCTCAAATACTGGCTGCCCTGATAACCAGCTGCACACGGCCCGCTCAGAGATGTTCTGGTCGGTAGAATCTAATGTTAACGTTCTCTGCAGTGTGCTGCGTCAGCATGTCATCTAATATGTGGAAACAGGGTGTTAAAATGGACTGTGGAGAACACACAAGGAGAAGCCAGTACTTAAATTCAGCATGTTTCCTTCATCTCTAATGACAAAATATGGTCATTTTATGATTTATTACAGTAAATATATGACATATTAGTCCTTTAATAGTTCACATGTAAAGATGAACTCAATCAATACTTTATTTCCTTTGCAAACAGATGCCCCCTCTCAGTGTATGAGCATCTCAAAGTATAGCTGTAATGTTGGATGTTACAGGTAATACAGATCCCACCGCTCTGACTGCGTAAAAAATCAAACTGTTTTTACTCAGATTTTATGCGTATAGTGGTGAGTTCTTTAAACTATGATAGTTTTCCTAAATGCAGTATATCACCAGTATTGCGATATATTGCAATGCTGTATATTGAATCATACCCCCAGTATCATGATGCGTATGGTATCAGGTCTGCAGAGCTGTGTAAAGCAGCTTTAGGCGTGCAGCGACACCTCCACTGATTAAAAAGGTTGCCATTGCAGTGTCACAGCTGTTAATGAAAACAGGCATGAATGACCCAGTAGCTTATGAATGAACATGAGACGGGCATCTACCTACATGTGCACATAAGCATGCATGGACATAGACTAGCATACACACACACACACACACACACACACTGCCAGATATGGCCAGATGGTGTAATCCTTCAGCATTCCCTGTGTTTCACATTTTTCCCCTCCTGTGTTGGGATTATGCTGTTGTCCAATCGGATTTCGGCCCACTCTCCAGTGATGATGATGTGAGATGTATGATAGACGGGTGGGTGGGTGAGTGAGGCAGGCGTGCAGTAGGAACACTGTACATCTGGTCGTACAACATACCGTGTTGGACGTTAACGCTCCTCTGTGGCTGCCATTTGTCACTGACCATCACTGTCCAGGTAAGAGATGGGACAAATCTTAACATCCATCACGGACGGCGTCCATGTTCGGAGAAAACAAATATTAGCTTGAGGATTGCACGACAAACTAAATAGCTTTCTTAAATTCTCAAAAGGCAGATGTAGAGCATGAGTCTTCATTTTGACTGGATGCATTTCATTGTTGCTTGCTTTTATAAAGTTAGTTATTAAGATGAGGAGGACAGGAGGTGTATGGTCTAGAAGGACACATTAAATTGGATTGAAATGATGGTGTAACATGACAATATGGCTGCAACGTACGTCAGAGATCACTGTGAGTACATTCCAGGGCCCAGTTTTCATCTGCTGTATCCATGAAACCTCCTGAAATGTGTTAAGTCTTGAAATGTCTGGATGTTTTCAGTCCGCTGCCACATAATCTCCACTAAAACTGTTTCTCAGTAGCTGCACTCATTTTGTTGTTGTCCACTGATAAGAATCATCATAACCAGCATTTATAAATGGTAAATTAATAGTTAAACGTAGTTAATAGGTATTTTACTGTTAACAAATCATGACGTTTGAATGAATTTTCACTAATTATTATTAATGCTATAATTTCTGTTATTTTGCTCTAGGTCTGTAATATGAAACAATTATTTTTATAGCTTATAAGAGATAATAACAGTTCTGATTACATTAGTAAACTGTTTATTAACAGTTTATTGTGAAACACATTATAACATTTATATAATATATTAAATATTCAATATTTATTACCAAATGATTTTTAAACATTTAAGAAAGAACATCTATAAACAAGAAATAGACAGACGGACCAGAGACCAGTTATTAACCATTGACAGTATTAACTATCTAAACAATATTTACAGACAGTTTACCAACCAGTTATTAACATTAATAAAGTGTTACAAATCAATATAATATTTATAGATGTTTTACAAATGGTTTCTTTAGGGTTTACAAATATCTTAATCATTAACAAATACTTATAATGTAGAATATAAAATGCTATAATGTGTGCAATAATAAATTGTTAAAATAACAAGTTATAGCATTATGAATTATAAGTAATTATTCATTATCATTTCATGGTTTGTTTTTATGGTTTGTTATTATTATTATTAGAAAGTGTAACCTCTAATTTCTTTTAGTGTTGTAAATTAAGATGACTGCCATTTTGTGTGTGTGTGTGTGTGTGTGTGTGTGTGTGTGTGTGTGTGTGTGTGTGTGTGTGTGTGGTGTACAGGTGTATTTTGGTGCTTTGAATGCTTAATTTCTGGCTGGTCTACTGTACGTACAGTGTATCCAGGCCTGTAGAGCTGGTAGGAAGCTCTCAGCCACTTACTGTAGTCTAATTTCACGCCTACTTAGCTGTTTTAGCACTCGTGTGGCAGATTAGCGAACGTCCCCGGCCTCATGTGGAAGACAGAGTGTGTGCGCTGATTAAGTGCAGATGCTCATTTAATGAGGAGACAGAATGAAAAAGTGTGTGTGTGTGTGTGTGTGTGTGTGTGTGTGTGTGTGTGTGTGTGTGTGTGTGTGTGTGTGTGAAAGGCCTGGGTAATTAATGCATACTGTATAAGCTCACATTCACAGAGCGACATGCACCTGTACCTGCTCATAATGCACACATCATCATTATGTTATTAAAACAGTGAACTGCCACTGTTGCCTCAAATAACTTCACCAGGGTTGGAGATTTTAATCCCACTTTTAAAGCCATATACACTTGTGGCGCTGCGGTTCAGGATAAGCACAATCCGCCTGACGGAGCTTTATCCATCTGTGTCCCTCGCAGGTCAGTGCTTCCTGTGCATGGTGGACGTGGTGCCGGTGAAGAACGAAGATGGCGTGGTGATAATGTTCATCCTCAACTTCGAGGGCATGACAGAGGACGTCCGAGGCCACAGACAGGAGCTCAACCACCGCCTGCCTACCTGGCTCGTCACCGGTACATACTAACGAACTTATTGTCTTAAGTGTCCTTAGCTTATCCCTGTTGGCCTGCACTCAGTTTGAATATATTCAAATCAAGCCTGCTCTCAATTTACTCCTTACTTTACTTCAAAAAAAAAAAAGATGGTAAATGTGCCAGTAGGACTGTGTATTGGCAAGAACCTGGTGATGTGATACGTATCATGACACTGGGGTTACGCTTCAACTTATTGTGATATATTGTGGTACCGTAAACAATATATTTAGATTTTTTTTTATATAATTTTAGGAAAGCTGCCATAGTATAAAGAAGACACCAGAATACATCATTTTAGAATAGGCAAAAACAACACAGTGTACTGCATGTAAAAAACCTGCAAACTGACTGGGACTATCAGAAAGTGGGCATGTCTGTAAAGGGGAGACTGGTGGGGACCCAGAGAACCCATTTACATCCACACATCTGGAGGTCAGAGGTCAACGGACCCCTTTGAAAATAGCTGTTCTATTTTTTGGGGTTTTTTTTGCCAAAACTTTGTGTAACTTTGGAGCGTTATTTAGCCTCAAGCTAAAATGACGTTTGGTACCACTAGAATCCTGTTCTAGTCTCATATGATGCCAGTATCTTCTCTTGAGCTCTTAAACTGAACCTGTTACAACCAAAAAATTGCAAGTTGCATTAATGCATTAAAGAAATTAAACAAACTAGTATGATCGGTTGGTATCAGTGGATCATCTTCCTTGCGTTTTCTGATTTCATGTATCTGTACCTTCACACCGTCGCTCAAACTGAGCCTGCAACAACCAAATACTTTCACTCACTGCTGTGATGTTGGGAAACATACTCGAGCATTTAGATGACTAAAACTTGATCATCTTTTAACCCTAACATTAAACTCTATATTTGCGGAGGGCAGATGGGATTTAAAGATTAATAAAAAGCCCAGAAATCATCAGAACAATCACCGATGAAGCAATAAATGGCAGTTAGTATTAATAGAGATGCAGCAGAGTGGACATAAAGAAATAACCATGGCCACTCAGGAAAACTACAGTTTTGACTGCTTCACTGCTTAAAATCCTTGTGCATGCCTTTCTGTTCGCTTACATTTCCTCTTTAATAACTGAAGTAGACTGAATATGTTCAGTTCACCAGTTTCATATTTCAGAAAGGCGAGTGCCAAGTACTTTCATTATCATTTATTATGAATGTACCGCAGGTATCTGTGTTGATCAGGTAGACAAAATGAACGAGCATTTCATGTTCCAGAGGGATAACCCAGAAGAGCAGCATCCGAAGTAGGACACTGACAAGATTCAAAATCAAGTCTAACTTTGTGGCTCAAGCCAAAATCCAATCAATGTTGCTGCCCCAGATTCCTATAGATTGTTTTCGACGCTGTATTTTGAAGGTCTGTTAGACTAACAGTTCAAATCTTCCTCTCTGCTAGAATATCCTCCCATATCCTGCCTGTACTGATTCACTCTCTCAGTTCCCCTACTCTGTATCTCCTTTCTGCCTCTGTTTATATTATTATTATTATTATTATTATTATTATTATTATGCTCATTTTCAGGTTCATACGTGTGTTTTGGGTTTCTACTAGAACATGTTTATTTGCTTCAATGTTCAAAAACCACATTATTTTTCTCATACCAGCTGTGCTGCACCACCTCTGTTCACCCTCCGTCTGAAACGCTCTGTTTGAGCTCCTGTCCCCGCCTCCCAAAAAGCCCGTCCGCTCTGATTGGTCAGCTGGCCCACTATTTTGTGATTGGTTCAGCAAACCAAACTCTTCAGACTCTGCTCCAGCTCCGCTCTAAATAGCTTTTTTTTGAGGGCGTGGCAAACCAGCTGCTAAGTAGGTAATATGCAAATATGTTACTTGGTGACATCACCACGTTATGGAAGAAAAGGCGGGACTTCAAGCGAGGTGTTTCAGGCAGTCCAGGAGCAGTGTCCCTGTGGGGGAGGGGAACTCTGGTGTGGACCTTTTAAATGCACAAAACACTATATAACGCACTAAAGGGAAATGGGAAAAAATTATAGGTCTTCTTTAATATTATTATTATAATATATATATATAATATTGGAAATCCACCTGTCACTGTGCAGGCCAATGAGTCTTCTCCTCCATCCTCCCTCCTCCTCCTCTCCTCTTCCTCCTCTCCTCCTCCTCTCCTTCTCCTCCCTCCTCCTCCTCCTCCTCCTCCTCTCCTCCTCTCCTCCTCCTCTCCTCCTCTCCTTCTCCTCCATCCTCCATCCTCCTCTCCTCTTTCTCCTCTCCTCCTCCTCTCCTTCTCCTCCATCCTCCCTCCTCCCTCCTCCTCCTCCTCTCCTCTTTCTCCTCTCCTCCTCCTCTCCTTCTCCTCCATCCTCCCTCCTCCCTCCTCCATCCTCCTCCTCCTCTCCTCCAGGTCGTCCACGAGGCTTCAAGCTGCGTCTCCCTCTGCTGCGCTCCTTGTCCAACAGTAAAGTGTCTCTGGACGACGCAGAGGCCGCTCATATCCCCACCGCTACACCTATGCCGCTGCACCCAGACCACCACAGTCACGAGTCCCTGGGCCTGGGGGAGTTCCTGCCTCTGCCCCCTTTACCGCTAGACCACCAGGAGCAAGTCAGTGGGAGCAGGTAGGCTTATTTCAAATACTGATTATGTGGAACATGTCTCGCATGGAGCATGGTGCTTTATTTCTGCTCTTGAATGCTTCCTGTAAGGAAAGTATTTGTCCCCTTTCCTCCTACGGTGAAGTCAATGGTCACTGAATTTTGTTTTTAGTATGAGCAGACACATGGCTTTAACCTGGAATATAAATAACTATTTCAATAACCGTTATGTTCTTCTCTGTTTCCTAGGTCAGCTCTACAGAGTTGGCCAGAAGACCGGCAGGAGGACCAGCACACCTTACTGGGCCCTGACCCTCCCGTACCCCCTCCTCCTCCTCCTCCTCCTCCTCCACCACCCCACAGAGCCCATCTAGTGGGTCCCCTCACCCAGTCGTCCCCCTGCGTAGCGCCTCACCACCGCCTCAGCCTCAACCCGGACGGCTCGGGCTCCAACTGCTCCCTGTCGCACAGCCGCTCGCGGGAGAGCTTCCACAGCATGCGCCGCGCCTCCTCCGTAGACGAGATCGAGGCCATGAGGCCCGACTGGGACCGGAAGAACCGCAGAGCGAGCATCCGGCCGGGAAGCAGCAGCACCGGTGAGGAAGAGGAGGTCTAAAAACATACAAGTTTTTCATCAGTTTGATTTTTACATCACTGTGTATTGTATGTGTGTGTGTGTGGTGTGTGTGTGTCTTTGCAGGTGCAGTCAACAGCAAGTCCAACATATTGAACTCCACGTCGGACTCCGACCTCATGCGGTACCGCACCATTTCAAAAATCCCTCAGATCACCCTCAACTTTGTGGACTTCAAGCCTGACCCACTCATCGCCCTGCCCACGGGGGAGATGGACATCATAGCTCCCTGCAAGCTCATCGACCGGACGCACCACGTCACAGAGAAAGTCACACAGGTAGGACACGGTTCACGTTCAGGTGGGCGACGCCGACAGAAAGGCTGCGCTTGTGTCGAAACCGATCTGGGCAGCTCGTTTGTTTTCGTGCTGGACTTTGTGCTTTTTCTATACTTTGCTGCAGACCAGACCGGACTGAACCAGGAGGTCCAGCAGAAATGTGATGCTCTCATATAGGCTTCTAGATGCAGAGAATATTCATGTGGGTAGTCAGCCTGTTGTGGTGGAGGAACTTTCCCCTGTGGAAACAATGATTGGCTCAATATTATTGCCCCTTTTTTTGAATTATTTCATTTATCCTGATTTTAGTGCTATATGAATATGTTTTATTGTTAGGCTCTTATTAAGTATAGTGTTGCTTTTAAAATGATCAAGATGACAGTTTTTAATCTAATGAAATACTTTACATTTATAGGTAAATGCAGAACACAGAAAGACAATAAGGTGCAGAGTTTTTTCAGCTGAAACGCTTTGGCTGCATCTGGTTGCTATGATACGAATATCTGCAGAAGTAAAAATGATGGCAGAAGGTCGAGTACTTGCTCTGGATGAAGGGACCATACGGTCTTTGTGTATGTTTTTCTCCACTGTTGTTGTTGCTGTCCAGCACTTGTAGCTGCATGTAGGATGTGACGGTTGGTCTTTGTGGTGTTTGTCCCGCCCACCTTCATTGTGATTGGACAGCCGGGTAAAAAATGATTGTGATTTCAGCAGCGATTTACCCAGAGTTGAAATATCTCAGCTCTCTGCGTTGACACTCAGCGCCTCGTCACGCTGCTGCCGTTTGTAACATATTGTAAAAATTCAAAATATACTTGAACTTGAGCTGTTGTGGCGGTTGTTTACCATCCCTTGCGGTTGGCTTGTCAATATTGCGGTTGGTGTGACGGCCTTAGTGTGTAGGTGCTCACGGACAGATGTTTAAGTCAGCATAATTCACTTAGCGCCTGCCAGCTACCTCCATTTGCTATAATCTGAAGTCTTCCTGGGGAGATAACACTATATAACTAGATAGCACGAGAAGGAGATTGATTGTTGGGATTCCAATTACTGGCAATTGACTTTGGGAGTAACAGAGAAAGGATTTATGGGACAAGAGAAGCAGCACTTTCATTTCTTCCTGTTTCCGTCCACAACTACGTTCACTTCCCACAACACATCACCTCCTTCCCCGACCTCCTCTTTAAAAGCTTCTATCTCTCTCTGAACATGAAGTTCGTCTTACACAGTCAGCGCCTGGTTACAGTGCAAAATATATGAGATATACTGGGTATTTTGAAGTAATTTACATACAGCACAAACATGAAATTACACTCTATGGAGCTCTGTCAATGTACTTACACAGAACAGAAATAGCAGAATAAAAGAATACAATAATAAAAATTAAATAAAACGTCTATATACAGGCAAGTGTTGCAGTTGTAAACAATATAAATAGTGTGAAGAAATAAATACCTGATGGTGATACTGCACATGGACTGGATGATCATGGGCAACATGTACATGTGATGTATATATGCTGTATGTACACAGACCCGGATTTACATACCGTGACATGTATGTACATATTACAATATGCACATACAATGACAAAGTGACAGATGATGTACATATTACAAAAAATTGCATTAAAACCATAAATTATAATCTAAAAATGTGCATTAAGGACTGTAAATGATCTAAAAATGAGACCATTAAACTGTAACGGCAGCAGCAGATAATCGGTGTAACACGGTTATTGACAGTGTTCGACTGATCCCAGACGATCCTGATTTTAAAACAGATGAGTTGTGAGTTTATTCTATTGCTGGAAGTTTCTGGTTTCAAAATGATTTATGTCTGGACACCACCTGTGTTTATTTACCACATCTGCTCAAAAAAAGCATTTGTCAAAGTAATTCAGTTGAGGAGGCACAGAAGAGACGAGCATATGGCGCTTCTGGAGGGAAGGAAAGTCGGCTTTGACTGCATCGTTTTCCTGATTATTCATTTTCCTGCTTGTTGTTTCTGGTTGTCTTTGTTAGCTGTTTGTTGTCAGAGCAGAGCTTTATTGGAGGCAGTTTGCACAGATAAGGTGCTTTATAGAGAAAGTTTCAGTGCAGAAAGTTGACTCAGTGTTGGGCGTCTTTTCGTATTAGAGGAAGACGTTTTCCAGAAGATAAGCAGGTAATGTTTGTTTCATCACAGAGCATTGGTCTGCCTTGTTTCACATTATGCTGAACACTTGAAGAGGTTTATTAGAAAATTAATTTGTTTCTCAAATCCAGTGTTCGAGCTGAATGACTCCCTTGTTTACTTGTACATTTGTTGCTTTCTTTCTGTATGTATTCGTCATTTATGTCTCTGTTTAATGACCAATTTGATACCCAATCAATCAGCTTCCTGCAGATGAATCACTTTGTTATTAGAGGCCGTATCAGCAGTCAGAATAATATGACTGTGATGAACAGCAGGGAAACAGTTATAGTGAGAAATGTACCATAAACTCCAAACTTATAGCTGTCTGACAAACATGACACCTCATGTCCTGAAAATAACATCATCATCATACAACAGCTCCTCGTAAATCACCAGGTGAAATGAATGATTGGCCATTTTTAAATGTCTTTCTTTTGTCAGAGAGGGTTTTGCGATTGTTGCAGGATGAAATCAGAGTTGATTTTTGAGTTGCTCTGTCCTTTCAGTTATCCTCGGTCTGTCTGAATTCAACATCATCTCCTGCCATTCGTCCTGGAGTTTGATAAATAACTCTCAAGTGAAGATATGAAACCATAATCTGTTTAATTTGCCAGCTTTAACGTCGCTGCGAGCTATCTGGTGGTTCATATTTAACCCAGAAATAAAAGCACATGTACGTGTCACAGAATAAAGACAAGATATCGACACGTCCTTGCACATTTTATTCTCACATGCACATATGTTTGTGTTTTAAACCCAACAAAAAATAACTGTTTAAAACTACTCACATGCATACTGCACTGCAAAACAACTAACCAGTGCTTTAGGTGGAAAATATAAGTGGCAGTACTCCCTTATTTACGTGTTGTGTACCGGCCGATATCGATTCCTATTTATTATCATCTCTTTAAACGTATTACACTGTGTCACTTACTTGAGCTATATATCTTCTATAAGACACCGATATTACTCCAATAATATCTACTCTGGAACATGATGATAGGGTTAACATGGTGTTTTTGTATATATTGTTAATAGTTAAAATGCTGTGTTATTTGCAGTTATGTCTATAATATATTATATGATGTCTGTGTAACAGCAGACGGACGGACGGACGGACGGACGGACAGACAGAGTCCCAGTCAGGATGCTTCTCCATATTATACACAGTATCTACACTGAATACCAGATACTAGGAGGTAATGGCTTTGGGTCCTCCCTCAAGAACAATTTTCAAAGAAGGTTTTTGACTTTAAACTAATTTTGGAGCATTATTATTACGATAGATAACTCCATAAAAGCCGACTCAAAACAGCAAAACTTACTCTAGTGGAAAATTTATTCTATTATTTACACATGCTGCATCTCAGACTTCGTCTGAACATTAATTTCCTCTGGAAATATTTGCCCTGTAAAATCCAGTTCTGCAAATCAAAAGAGCAGACTCTTTCAAATAATGTTCCAGTAATTATATTTGTTGAACAGTCATAACAGTAATTCTTTTACCAAAGGGACATGAAGGACGGATAGTGTTGATAAATTACAGCCAGATGCTCCTCATATCAGCCGGCTGTGGCTCGGCGGCCAGAGCAGGTCGTCCACCAACCGGAAGGTCAGCGATTCGATTCCCGGCTCCTCCGGTCATCAAGGTGTCCTTGAACCCCAAATAGCTCCAGAAGGCTGTGCCATCGCTGAGTGAACGAGTGTGTAGGTAGATCCTGATCAGCAGGTTGAGTAGCAGCCTCTGATATCAGTGTGTGTGAACGGTTGTGTAAAGACTAGAAAAGTGCTGTATAAAAGTTCATTTACATTTATGTTCATACAGCTTATGATGACACTGTACCGTGTGATTATGAATCTCCCAGAGAAGCTGTGATGGAGAGGGCAGAAAAAAGTGGCAGCAGCTTGTGAGAAGTGTCGATACGCAGGAAAAGGTCACAGTACGCCGAAGAGTAAACGTAATAGTGCTGGTATACAGAATACCAGTGAGTACCGGCTCACTTCGAGCAGTGCAACTACCACCACCACAGTTATTTTAATAACTTAAATAATAGTTTACAGTGATGTAGTTTTATTGCAGGCTTTGATTTGAAAGAAGAATGAGGCGTCTAGTTTGTCTCTCAGGTTATGTTGTTTCTGTTCAGACTTTAAGTTTCTGTCTCTATTGTTGTGAGTCAGATGAACAAAGCGTAGAAAACATGACATTAAGTCTCTGCTTGGACTGTCGTCTGCGTGGATTTACTAAAGAGGAATATGAACAGGCTGCTCTTTCATAGATGCTCTCGTTTCTCTCCCGGTAAGAGCGGGAACATCAGCAGAGAATAATCCAGAGTCAATGATGCAACTACACAATGTAAACCTAATGTAATCATGCTGAACAGTCTGTGGGGTCAATACATAACCCTCAGTGTATGAGTGTGTGAGTGTGTGTGCATTAAACCAGACTATATGATGGAGTTCCATCGTGGTGCAGATGGAGGAAATGGCACAAGCTGTGTCTCCAAATGCTATGGACAGCTATTTATAGACCGTTAAAGGAAGAATGATGCATTTTCATTGCATATATCTGACACCCAGAGGGGGGGTTATGTTTTGATGTCAGTCCCATACGTCCCCTAAAGACTGGTTTCCACCTGCCCTCTGACCGTCCTGTGGAGTCCAGCAGTCTGCTGGTTTTCAGTCGACTACAGCAGCTGATTTCAGAGCTCGCTGGGTTTTCAGCTACAAAGAGAAATAAGCAGTTAAAGCTACAACTGAGCCGTGCGCTTTAACTCAAACCTTCTTTGAGCCGTGTGGTAAATGCCTGAGAGCAGCTGTTCAGTGGGTGCTGTGTTGTTGTGAAGACCCCTGCATTCCCGGCCTGGGCCTGAAGATGGCAGCACCACACCAGGTGGTGAGATGACAGGCCTCTGCAGAGAAGAAGACGGTGGAAAGGCAAACACAGCTGAATAATTTAAGTGTTCCATAAAACATCTGACACCACGAACAAGAACACATGCAGACTTTCTCTCTCATCTGGCTTCTGGCTCTGTCCCCCTAAATCCAGCCTGGTAAACGCCCACATCCAGTAAAGTATTAAAGGGTGGAGGGTGGGCGTGGATCCGACCTCCACCCTCCATGTTAAATCCAGCCTGGTAAACACTACACATCCAGTAAAGTATTAAAGGGTGGAGGGTGGGCGTGGATCCGACCTCCACCCTCCATGTTAAATCCAGCCTGGTAAACACTACACATCCAGTAAAGGAGGGAAACACTTTGGAAAAGCAGAGCTAGACATCACGGCTAAAGCTGCACGCTAACTCCGTCACGGACGGGAAACGTCATCGTACGGCGGTAAGGTGCGGTCCGGCCGGCCGTCGCTCTCGTCTCCGTGGTCCGACGGGCCGACGCTACGACTGTAGAGCTCCATATACTGACATTTATGTTAAATGCATTCAGACGGCCCCGATGGAGCTGACCATGGATGGATAAAGAGAACGGAGCTGACGGAGAGCTAGAGACCACCTTGGAGGAGTTAAAGGAAGTAGACACCTGGGACTACGGCCGCTTTTCAAAATAAAGTGTTAACAAAGGGAACTGGATCTACGGAATCCATCTATGGAAATCAGACTGATGGATTATATTCAGCAGAGTATAAAACAAGTAAAAGTATAAATAATGCCAAAGTCCCTAGAAGTGCATGATTCAACTTTCTACCATGGTCTAGTGTTAATCAGAATATATTGTAATATTGAAGCGCAGTTCTTGTAGAATCGCAGAACGTAAAAATCGTAATACCTATCAAATTGACACCCAATTATCATGATAGTGTTGAATCTGGAGATAGAGGATGTTTATCATCCCAGCCTTGATGCAAGGATGGATGTGGAGGAGTGGCTGAGAGAAAGCCATGAGAGAAGGAAATCATGCTCCATGTCTGAGATGCATGAAGGGCTGAGCAGACCACTGAACAATGTCGAGAAAAACTGGCATCGCGCCTCACTGCACACCCGGACACACACTTAAACTCTTTAGTAACACTCCCAGCTCCTGTGACTGTGGTCATGTCCTATAGGGGACACTCGATTAGCCACCAGCTAAGATATATACGCTCCACACACTCCCCCATCGCAGCTCTCATCAAATATTCCTGACGCACACCCAGCTCCATGCATTCCTACAGACATGTGAACATGTACTCTCAGCATCCACACATACACACCGCCTCTCTCCACTCAAGCAGCATGTCACATCCAGCTCCACAGTGGGATCCAATGGAGCAGTGGATGGCACAAACCAGCAGCAAAGTGGTAGGAACCGTCTCCATGTCCTTCATGTCTAACAGAGCTACCGCAGCGAGCGCTGGATGTTTGAGTTATGGTGCATGTGTTGGTGAACAGTGCTGATAGTCAGGAGGGCCTGTGCACTGAGTGGTGCATGTGACACTGCTGATGCTGGCATCTACTTAAGTTTCTCATGCAGAAGGCTGAGAAGGTTGTTTATATTACAGGAAAAATAGATATTTTTTCGAGATGTATACTTACTAGGGCTGTCAACTGATAAAAACATTTAATTGCAGTGAATCATCAGATTGTCCATACTTAATTACAACTAATGGCACTTTTTTATCTGTTCAAATGTACCTTAAACATGGCAAACTGCAGCCCAACAGGCAACAACAGCTGTCAGTGTGTCAGAGTGCTGACTTGACTAGGACTTGATCCAGACTGACTGGGACTATCAGAAAGTGGGCATGTCTGTGAAGGGGAGACTGGTGGGGACCCAGAGAACCCATTTACATCCACACATCTGGAGGTCAGAGGTCAAGGGTGTTATTTATGACATGGTTATTCTAGTTTTAAAATTGAGCCCACTGCAACTTCCCAAATGTTGTTGTGTTAAAGACATTTTATTGAATTAGCGGTGTTAAAACAAATTTGTATTAACGTTATAATTGCGTGAACTTTGACAGCCCTAGTACATACATTATCCCAAATGTTTCCAACAATGTTCAAACACAGAAATCTATATTTGAATCAAGGCAACAGCCTGTTTCTCTCTGCATCTTTACACATAAGTCAGTATTGTCTGCCAGAGGCTGTCGTAAAATGACCAGTTTATCCACTCTTAAGCTCCAATTTACAATATACTTTTTAGGTCTTGGTCGTTTGTGGCCGTTCAGCGTGGCTGCCCATGAGGAACTAGCCGTTTGCTGCTTGAGCATGTGGCTGCTCAGAATGGGCCAGTTGCTTGACCTCAAGGAAGTGTTGCTTACAGCTGTGTTGAGGACTGGACGGCTCCTCGCTCGTCGACTCCAGGGAACTGTTGTAATGTTGGTATATCCAGCATCCAGCAGCAAAGATGAACTGCGGTCAAATGTCTGCTCGCTGTGGACGATATGCTGACAGCGCTGCAGGGAAACTGGGGTTTCTGTCTGTAAATTGCTGTTGAAGTTCAGGTTATCAGCTGTTCAGTGTTCTGTGCAGGCAGCACAGATAATTCCCAGGAAGTGCCAGTAATTAAGGTGGACTGCACTCCCTATGGTCCCCAGCACCACACCCGGCAAGTGTAGAGTAGATCGGACGACACATACAAACATACAGAGTCATTGCTTCATAGTTAGATATTTTAACTCGATGAGATATCTTACGTCTGAATATAGTTTTTCACACTTTATTTTATGAATCTAAGAGTTTTTATTTGAATTACTCATTATTTATCCCTCAACCGTCATATCTCAGCTATTCATGGATTCTTCTAGTTTCTTGCTCTGTTTATATGATGGAAGTTAGATGTCAACCTGTCAAGTCCTGTTGTGGCTTTTAGGGACTCTTGCTGGTCCAATTTGTCTTTGTGTGCTGTGTGACGACGCCGAGGTCCACCTCCAAATTAGAAACAGGACATGAGTGCTAGCGGTACTCGGTGGTACTTTGACAAGATTCAGTCCCAATTAAACTGCATATAAAAAGTCCAAAATGTTGTGCTAATAATCTCCCGAGTGTTTTGCTGACAAAAAAAAAAGTTGGGACAAAAAATGAGATGACAAGTTTACTGCTGGACACCCCGGTGGATAAATTGTGAATAGGGGTGGCAAAAAATAGTCTTAATTAAAATGATTTAGTTGGTTAGTTTTCCTGAGCGTCGCCTCCCCTGCTGAGGCACAGAATCTTTATCTGCTCCTCCAGCATATTTCATCAAGACAAACACCCACAGAAATAATCAAAAATGAGTTATCTTTTTGTTCTAATGGTTTCAAATCAATTATGTCTGACATTGTGTCACCATGTGAAGCTGCTGCTACGTTGTGAGCTCTGAGCTGTGGGCTTATAGGCTACTCGTAGGTTACTGTTATAAGCACACTTTTCAAAGCACACTTACGCCTTTACAGACGTACATCATATTAAATGAAATGTAGGTTGTGTATATTTCTTTAATGAGCTGGCTTTACAGGGAATGAGCAGATCTCTATGGAGGAGGACTGCGTCACATCTTCACTGTAATTCAACTGTGTATATAACGGATGTATATTTACATCCTTGTCTGTGATGTGAAACTGCAGATTATACTAGTTTGTATTTGTGTGTTTTGTGTGTGCACTAGAACACCATGTGTCTTCCTGGGTAGTTTCATTTCTCTACAGCAGTGACGTTTTTTGCCATATAGGTTCAAAAAGCATCATCCATCATAGTAACTTCTGCAGACTGTGTGGTTGAGAGGTTGTTTCTGACATGACAAGTTATTATATATTTATATTTTATTATATACTGTATACTGTATATCCTCAATTGTTTTCCTCTCAGTACACTTAGTAGCCTGATTCTTCTATTCAGTGGAGTTAAGCAGCAAATATAAAGGTTCCTTATTCGATGTCCAGAGCATTAATGAAGCAGCAAACATCTACGTAAAGACGTAGAGGAGTGATGTCTACCTGAGCAGAGAACGAAGTCTCTCTTCTGTGTGTGTGTTGTAATCCAGCTGCTCTTTGCTTTATTTCCACAGCCGGGCTGGCAGTCGTGTGCTTTCAGTGCATGTTGGTGTATGTGAGCGTGTCCCAGCGGTCAGCTAACAGTCGCTGCTCTGCACTGCTCTGATTGGCAGGTTACAGCTGATAACGCTGTCTGCAGTGATGGCACTGTTGTGGAAGGGTAGCACCCATCCTCTGGTCCCCCCAGATCAACACTGTGAGCTCTGTCAGCGCTGTTTGCTGTGATTTCATGGTTAGCGCTGTTAGCATGATGCTAATGGCGCTGTTAGAATTGTTGATACCATTAGCCAACAGTACTAACAGCGCTAATGGTGTTTTCATTTGTTTTCACTGCTAGCGCTGTTAGAACCATTAGCTTTGAGCCGCCGGCTCAGCTGTCACCATGTTGAGAGCCGTGTGGAGGCAATCTTGCATTTAGCACCTTTAACCAAGTGAACAATTTTGACAACATCTATATACAGACATTTCTATGTTGGTAACTTATTAGAACTTGCAAAAAAGTATGAATTCATATTTACTCCATGCGCCACTTTGTAGATACTCTTTCTTTTCCCAGTGTCCCCAGGACGAAGGCAGGACTTTGAAGGGAATTTTCATACTGGCCAAACGGTGGTACTACAACTTCCCATGTATGTATGAAGAGACCTGGACACAGCACTGGAGGCGGGGCCCCGTTCATTCAGTGGCGCATGAACGTAAAATGGTTTGAATTCTGTCTGGAAACGTATCCGGACCTTCTGGAGTCTTCTTGGTCTTATTGAGCCCTACTGCACATGTCCAATAAGCGCAGTAGCGTCTGCGTGGTCACATGACTCGGTCACGGGGTCCCAACGTCATGATTTGTGCTGTCGTCATGGTCTGGGTCTCCATAGACGTAAACGGAGGAAGGAAATAACTCTGGATTCAGCTGTTAGTGTGTTTTACAACTTTTAGGAGGGTGATGGTACTGTGGAGATATACAGATATCTGCTGTGCCACAGGTGTCTCTTTCTCAGTGGAAATCAATGGGAAAAATCTTTTTGGGCCCAATGACGTCACACGACGGACATGGAAGTTGTAGTACGTCCGTTTGGCCACTACAGACATTGGGATTAACGACCAGTGCTCGTCCTGGGGCCTTTTCAACGTCACGTGATGCCATTGGGCCCAAAAAGACTTTATCCCATAGACTTACACTGAGAAGACTTACACTGAGAAAGAAACTGAGAAACTGAGAAAGAAATTCAGCTATTCAGATATTTTTTTGAGGCAAATCAACTTCCTGTTATGAACACTTGAATGAACCTCATTCAAACCATTAGGTCCCAAAAGAGTTATATCCCTGTTCTTGTTAATGGGACCCAGACCGAGGCTGGCGTGGCGGTGGGAGGCGGGGTTAAAGAAACACGACTGCGCCTCTGTAGCCCCAACGGATGCAGAAGATCGCCAGATGATCCAGGTTATTTTAAACTCGGCCTCAGACTGTACGGTTTTGTGAACGGGTACATAAGGCATAACGCAGATCCGTCAGTGAGAGGAGGGCATGTGCTGTAAGAGCTAGATCAGTCTCACAGTACTTTAAACCATATAACAGTATACATGCTGTTAGTATAACAGAGTTGATTTTCCCTGCATGCCACTGCTTCACTCATGTTTGTTAGTGAACACTAACGCTGCTCAGGCTGCAGCCTCCTGTTATCCATTAATTGAATTCCCTGCTAGTCAGAGTCTGATGATACATATTTACATAGAGGGTCATGAGTATGCATGAGCTCTCTAAATAGTGTATGTCGTGAATGATTCAAAAGCAGGTATTTTTAGCAGTGCCACATGTTTTTCTTTTTTTTGCTGAGAAAGCACCGGGGGGCTGGGCTCTAATGTGACACTGTGGTTGTTTGGTGAGAGATGCACCTCTGGCACTGTCTGTTAAATAAGACCAATATTAGTAGAAAATAAGAGTTTCATCATTCAACGTAGAGGAGAGTATGTGTCACCTGTGGGTTTAAAGACATAATCGTAATCAAAAGTAAATTTCTCCACTGTGGGACTAATAAAGGAATATCTTATCTTATCTTAGCTTATTAATCGTTTGATTTCTTACTCTTCTTTGTGTCACAGCTTGCAGTTAAAAGTGCAAAGCTTTAATTCTGGGATAATCTCTTCCAGACTTGAGAACAAATCAGGCGGCTACCTTTGAGTCTGAGGTGAAGCCAGTGCTGAAGTGACTTAAACTTACATTATTTCTAATATCCAGCAGGGGGCGACTCCTCTGGGTGCTAAAGGAAGTCTGATTGTATAGAAGTCTATGAGAAAATGAGCCTCCTTCTCTCTGATTTATTACCTCAGTGATAAATAAATAAATATAAATAAAAAGTCTCAGTCTCTAGTTTCAAGTTTTCTTCAATACAGCATGATGTTCATTTAGTAAATTATGATCCCATTTAAAGTCACATAGACCATAAAGCAGGGTTTTCTTTAGGACATGATTGACTTGTGATTGACACGTCGCTACCACGGCGTTGTCTGTGAGTGGTTGTCTGTGTTTTCATCGTAGCTGGCAGTTTCTTAAAATATTCAATTGTAATGAATCACAATTGTCCATAGTTAATTATGATTAACGTAACTAATTTAGTCGCACACTTTTATCTGTTCAAAATGTGCCTTAAAGGGAGATGTGTGAATTATTATTATTCCATGCTGATTCTCTCATCAACACTAGAAAGGGCAAAAATGCTTCTTTATTCAAATATATGTACATATAAATGATTTAAAATCAATGAACAACACTAATCAATACCAGATATTGTCCAGAAACCCTCCCAGGTTCTGACTTTAGCATCAACAATCTGCTCCAATCAGAACATGGCAAACTGCAGCCCAACAGGCAACAACAGCTGTCAGTGTGTCAGAGTGCTGACTTGACTAGGACTTGATCCAGACTGACTGGGACTATCATAAAGTGGGCATGTCTGTAAAGGGGAGACTGGTGGGGACCCAGAGAACCCATTTACATCCACACATCTGGAGGTCAGAGGTCAACGGACCCCTTTGAATAACGGCCATGCTAGTTTTTTTCTCACCAAAATTTAACACAAATATTGAGTGTTATTTAACCTCCTACATGAGAAACTGATATGACGTGGTTGGTAGTCATGGTTTCTGTAGGGTTTCTAGATTCACTCTACAACCTTACGGGTGGCATTAATGCGTTAAAGAACTTAACAGTGTTAAAATGAATGTACTTTAATGCATTATCGCACTGACTCTGACTTTAGTCCTTTCTGTATGTAAACTGTATTCAGCATTCGGTTGTACTCAACTCCCAACAGACAGATGAGTTAAAGTCTTTTCACCCTCTGGTGCCACTTCTGGTTGCAAAAAACCAAGAAGGTGACAGCCAAAACGTCGAACGCGAGGCTTCAGAAGAGCAGTCCACCACCCAGTGGGTCACGTCACAGTGACTACGTCCACTTCTTAAACTGGACATCGTCTACGGTCCAACTCCAAAAAGACAGCGTACTGTGCTGACTTCTTTAAACCTCTGTGCCTGTTCTTCTCCACACATATTATGCACTTTATTCATCAAAGAGAAATGACTTCTACGACGAGAATACAAAGGAAATGGAGTTCAGTCAGGTTATTTGCAGTTTGAGCCCACAGCCACACTCCATAGCTCAGGTACCCATTTTCCTGTTTGCCAGGCGTATCTTAAATAGTCTTCTTTTTGCATAATTGCCCTATTCCCTGTTAATTTAGGGGATTTTTGTCAGTGGGGAGCAGTTTCCAGTGTGACGATATGGTAATATTTTGGTGAGAAATGTGCTGGGGTGCCGGTGCTTGGCTCTGTCAGTTAAATGGGCTGGAATAGAGTACAGTCTGGGAGCATGTGACGCACTCAACCTGCAGGACTGTAATTTAGCCGCCCGCTCAGTGGCTCTGCCTCAATACCTCAAATTGATTGAGTGCTTCCTCCGAGTGAGCGCAATGACCCACAAAGAAGAAAAGCATGTGTATGTACCAAAAGACTGTCTTCAGCCTATTCAAATGGGACTGGTGTCCTCACAGCGTTATGTGATTGAATAGATCACAGATGGACGTAGGGATAATAAGCTTTGTTGTGTGGAAAAATTAATCACTTAATGCATCCAAAGACACTTTTTGCCACCTCTGGGATGCTGCAGGTTCTTGGTCTTTTGCTTGCTCTCAGACTGTTACCAATCAAGTGCACATAC
Source organism: Pterois miles (assembly GCA_947000775.1). Lineage (NCBI taxonomy): Eukaryota > Metazoa > Chordata > Actinopteri > Perciformes > Scorpaenidae > Pterois > Pterois miles. The sequence continues at coordinate 1,655,373 of CAMQGK010000586.1, read as the reverse complement.
TTTACATGAGGTACATGAAGTTACTCATCCCACAAAGCGGCTCGTCTTCAGCTGTCTGTTATGGAGTGTAAACAATCATAATATACATTTTCTGACCTGGCATCTCAATATTCCCTGTCATGCTTTGGATTTTTAACCCTGAAGAAACATGAGATTGTCATAACTTCCAAATACCACTGGACAGGCGTCAACATGTGTGGATTCGACTTAGTTGGACTTCGGTTGGTGGCTTGTGCAGGAGGCCACAGCTACTCTATCAGTTTAAAATAATGGCCTTTTTTGCAATGTTGCACTCACACATTTGGTGTGAGAGAAGAGGGAATATCACATGCTTCAACAAATGCTGGATATTACATATTTGTAGGCTTTACGAGCCTGGATAGCCTCTAAAGACCTAGTACCTAGTACCTAGTACCAGTTATATCTATGGATGTATTCAGAGAACTGGACACAACACTGGAGGGGCCTCCTGTTCATTCCTATGAGAGTTGCTCCGTGGTGCATGAAGCCATAATGGCTCGACTGCCGAGTGATAAAGTACCCGGATCATCTGGCGATCTTCCTCATCCATTGGGCCCATAGAGCAGGCGCTATATCGTTTCCTTTAGCTCCGCCTCAGTCCAGCCTCGGCCTGAAGGAAAATATCTCTGAAATCGCTATTAGTGCATTTTACAACTTAAAGAACCTCATGATTTAAATAAGTGCTATTCGAGTGTTCACACTGGGAAGTTGATTTACCTCACTGTCTCTTTCCTAATGTCAGTCTATGGGATGAAGTCTTTTTGGGTCCAATGGCATCACATGACGGATACAGACGTTGTAGTACTGCTGTTTGGCTGCTACAAAGCCCATCACTTTACCTGAGGGCATGGTTATATCACCTGCTCACAGCCTTAAGGCCTTTTCTAATCTGCCATCCAATAAAAAGCATTACACTTGCAATACAAGACAAAACTGAATTTAATACGCGGGTGCAATGGTGGTGCTCATCCCAAACTGGGTTAATGAATGACTGACATTAGTAAGAAGCTATCGTTTAGCAGCCTAGAGCTCAATCACTACTGTCTGATCTTTCCTGCATCCTTTGTCTGCAACCATCTCTGATTCCAAGCTGTTATGCAACCAGCTGTTACAGTCTATCCTGAACCTTCGACATCTCCATATTCTTTTACTTCTTTGTCGTGAGGTGCTTTGTGCTTGGAAATGAAGTGAATATTTATCTTACCATTTTAGATAATGCCGTTTGCACGGACGGTGGCTCTGAGTGGTCAAACAACCTTCTTTTGCCTTTTTGACAGATGCAAAAAACACTTCTCAAAACTTTAATGACAGACAAAAGCTTCGTAGTCGGTTGGTTGACACAATGTGAGGTTGTATTTATTTTTAAGCAGGCAGCAATTTTTGACGCAAAATACAGACTTGGTGTGCAAAGACCTTTAAGATGCTACATCAGCCATAAAGAGAGTGTGATCCTGCATGCTGAGGTGGGCCACTGCATTGACACCGTCAGTGAGCTGAATTTACCCTTCCACTTACTTTAACTTAACTTAATGAAAGTCGCAACTTCATCTCATCTATCTGACATTCATCCAGTATCATATGTCTGTAATATGTAGAGAAACATGTCAGTGACATGATGTCAGATGTTAAGGAAACTCCTCCAGAGTGATTTGTATGACGTACGAGAAACCTTCCCGAGTGGAAGTATTGCAGTGAATCCATGAATCTTTGCCTTGATGCAGGAGTGTCAAACGTGACTTTGAGAATGTCATCCTTGTTGAACAAATGTGTTCGTTCTCAAGCAGCTAATCTATATCAGACTAATCTATTTTTTCCTTCCTGCTGCTGAGAGCCATCCCATTCAAACAACATTAGAGAGGCATCGATTCGGCCATTTGTAACGCTCTATATAATGTTAGCTGGGTTCAGGTAAATTTAGGTGTCTTTGACGTGACATGTTGATGCTGTTCATGGGTACTTAAAGGTAAAGTCCTGTAAGAGAAGTCAGAGCATAAAAGACTTTGGTCCAAAACTGCTGTTAATAAACAGTTTATAATAAATGATAAATAAAAAATAATAATAAACAGAGCCAATGAAAAAGCATCTAAAAGAAGAAATGGCCATTACAAACCAATAAGATTCAATATGTCTTTATGTGAAATCATTTGTCATCATTCGTCGACTGCTCATTATCAACCAGATCCTGTTGTGTCTGTGTGTAGCTGATCAGCAGGGATTGGCTATCTCCACCGTCCGGCTCTAATGCCCAGCGAGGCAGGAGGCCTTCCCAGCCTTCCCAGCCTTCCCAGCCTTCCCGTCCGAGTGAACGCCTTGTACCGCTGGTGGTGGCTCCCTCTTCATCCCTCACTCACACCATCCATGGCAGACTTTTAAAGGCAGGTAGCATGGCAGTGAACATGTGAAATCATTTTTGGTGTAAAAGCGACACAGAGAGAGAAAGAGAGAGGGAGGGGAAAGCCAAAGTGAGAGAGGGAAGGAAGAAAGACTGCAGAGTGGAGGGAACTAAAGAGAAGAAGGTAGGGAGAGGATGAAGGAAACGAGCAGCACAACACTGACAGAAAAAAGAAAGGAAGAAAGGGGGAAGGTAAAAGGAGGTAACAGGAAATAAATGTCACTAAAATAGAGAAAGGTGAGAGAGCAGGAGAGTGGGAGAAGACTGGCATAAAAAGAGAGAGAGAGAGGACCACATAGACGTAAAAGGTCAAAGAGCAACAGATGAAGGATGAGAGGGGCGTTCAAGGCTCCCACACCTTTACCCACCGAGTGGATCCCTCCCTTCATCTCCTCTTGTTTCCTCACAAATCGTCTTATCTGTCTCATCTGTCCTTTTCTCGCTGTCATCCTGTTTTCTATCTTTTCCTCTCCTTTCCTTTTATCCCCCAGCTTGTAATTTCTCTTTCCTTTCCCTCCTCCTCTCTCATCCTCCCCTGCTCTCTGACCCATTTCCTCGGCCCTGGCCCCATTAATCACAGCGTTGTGGGCTCGGCCGGCCGGCCTCCCTGCCTCGCTGCTCTTCTTCATCATAGCAGGTAATTGAATCAGAGAGGCCTTAAGGTCCCAACAATAAGCAGCCATTGATTGGTCTGTTGTTTGGCCTGCTTACGTATGACCTGGTTCCTTTTAGACATGGTGGATGTCTGATAATGGAGATCTTTGTATATTTACCACAGCAGATATGTTATAAGGTATATGTTAGATATACCTTTCCTGACAAGGAAAGGTGCTTCACAGTTTAGTTCTGCAGTAAATGAGTGAAACAGGATTGACCATTTGTACCTTCATAAAAGCACATTAGTGTATTTACACCTGCCTTGAGGTACAGTCATGTAGCCTAAGTGAGTGCTACCTTGACTGATTTATAAGAGTAACACTGAACTCACCAGCAGTAGTGAAGTGCAGCCTGTGGTGACCCGCCTAAAGTGACCAGGCGTCACACTTTATGAGGACTTGCACAGCGTTTTCATCCCTTGTCTCACATCCCGCATATTGGCTTTCAAAAGTCAAACCACTGCAGGACAGACAGTTTTAAAATCTGCCTTTTATCCAGTGGCTGTGAAGAAAGTGTCTGTCACCACGGGGCTGTTTCCTGTCAATCAAACTGAGCACACTAACGATTCACTGTCTTTGCGACGCTACGCCCAACAGGAGTCACTGCAAACTCAGACTCTGCAGATTTAGGTGGAATATGATGGAAACTACCACAAAGAAAAGGAAGAGCAGCTACAACAAAGACTGCGAAACTACTTGTAAGTATTTATAAGCTGATGGAGAAGCGATTCTCAGAGAGTTCATGTGAAACACAAGAAACGTGCAGATCCAAAAGAGACGTGCTGATCTATGGATGCATTCGGGCAAAGCATAGAGATGTAATAAGATACGGGGCAGACTAGAGATGTGTATTATTTCAGTTAGATGGACATTATATCAAAAGTGTGGCCTTAGTAATGTGCCCCTCATTGTCCCACACAGACATACTGTCCCACATTTGGTTTGTTGGGATCTGGTCACCCGAGACCCGGCATGTGATGTCTTTGAAAAGCTGCTCAGCCATTCCCGAGCACAGCAAGCTGCAGCCACCGAAAGTCGGGAAAAATTTCAAATTTAGCAGCAAAGTGCAGCAAAGAGGACCGATCAGTAAACAGTTCCTGTGACTCCTGTGGCATCTCGACCAATGTTTCAAAGAATTTCCTCTCGCCTGAACACGCCTCCGGATGCAGTACAATGAAACGCAGGAGCTGGAAGACCTGACCGCTCAGCCACAAGGGCAACGGGCTGAGACGAGCTAAGCTAACATTAGCTAGCCATGCTAGTTACTGTTACCAGCACCATTTATCCATTTAGCACACTGACAGTAAATATTAATATATGTGCCTCAAACATCAGTGTGAAAGCCTCAGTTAACCTGCTAAAAGGGAGCACAGCCTCGGAGAGGACGGAGCCATAAAGACTCTCGATTAGATCGATTTTAGGACGTGGCAGAAACTAATGGTGTGTTTGGATTTATTGTTGGTGCAGCCAACTACACAGCAACTCTTCAGCTTAGTGTCATTACTGTTACCGGTTTGTTTAAAGTTGAAGTCTGGAGACGTGTTTCAACTTCCTGTTTACTCTGTTACCGTTTCCCCCAAAATGGGGCGTGGTCTGGATGATGTATCGCTGGTCGAGTGTGTACTTATGCATTGTTTTGTTTTTAGCTGTACTAACCTCACAGCAAACCGTGACTCCTGAACCGGGCTCTGAACTGAACTCTGTGCACTGTTACACCGCTTGCTGATGCTGAACACAGACCAAGACCCAGACTTGTTATATCATCTTTGAAATTAATGTGATGGTATAAGTTCATACATTTTGTTAATTTTTTTTTCTTTCAGCAAATACAGCTGCTTCAGATACATCCAGTTTTATGATTCCCACAATCGATTTTGCCCGTTACCCCACATGGGAGATGGTTGCATCCAGACGGGGTTAGTGAGGCAGTCAGGGACCCGCCGCGGACCAATCCATCAAAGGGCGTGGAGGGGTAGGGGCGGGACGAGGGAATGGGCTCATCTCAGGAGGCGGTGGAGTGAACCAGGGAAGGCTCGGCGGTGCTCCGTCACTGACACACCTGCAGCCGGGGTTGTTCATCCCCACAGTGCAGCCGAAAGCTAGTTTCCATCATTTCCTACGACGTATTCTCACTGAGTGTCGACTGTGGAGGCAGTCTGGGTGTGTGAACCTCCACCAGGCAGACGTAATGTAACTCCAGCTGTTGTCTGAGATGCTGATCTGACTAATAGCAGCCTAATGATTCATCTGTGTTTTACATCAATCCAGGTTTTGACTTAATGTTATTACCTGAAATCATTTCCAAATACATGTTTTTCTTATATACACTATGTATGTGTATATAGATAGACAGCTTGATCAATAATGAATAACAGTCATTAAATGTAGCATAAATAATATTTATTAACTCACTAACTTAACTTTAATTTGTTTCTTTATTTATTTGTCTGTATTAATTTCCTCATTTATTTACAATGCTGTTTAATTAACTTTATTATTTTTATTGCATAAAGAAATGTCCTAGGAAAACAATACAGAAAAGTTAAATAAAAAATAAATAAGATGTGAAATGCAAAGGGAAAACTGTGCAGACATAAATAAATGCATATATTAAAGATAATATAAAGTAAATGAAAAGTAAATGCAAAAATAGATATATCAATTAACAATGTGTAAGAATAAATAAAGATAAATAAAGAGTAAATAAATAGGGGAATTAATAGAACGAAAAATAAATAAAGAAGCAAACTGAAACAGAAGGATCAATTTATGTCACATTTTAGCTGTTCATCAATGACTACGTTTATTTTGATTTTTACATTTACTTTGGCAGGTTTTGTCCTCCATACTACTCCATATTGTAATTGTATTGATGATGATTATCACACTAGGATTATGAACACACGCCAGGCACAACCTTTAAAACTGATAAAACACACATGTACAAGCACAGATACAAGCACACACACACACACACAAACTTTCTATATCACTCGTAAGTTCAACACCAACACTGTGACGAGAAAATCAATAGCTGACTCGATCTGTCTCACACACACACACACACACACCAGTGTGATTGCCTGCAGTCGTATCAGTACAGCAGGTCCTCTTGAGATTACAGAGCCTCTCCAGAGATTAGCTCGGTGTCGGCTGGAAACGGAGGCTGCCATTTACACCCAGTCATTATCCATGACCCTGGTCCAGACCTTGAGCCCTGCAGAAATATCATGGTAAATACCAGCAGAGTAGCGCTGCAGCGAGACATGCTTCAACACAGCCCGCCGTAGGATCGGTCTGTTGCACCCACTGTGTAAACTGTCCACACCTGAACAGTCACATTTACTGACGCACACACAGCAGCTTCTCTTCAGTCTCCACCAGCTGGTCAGCACTGAGAGGTGTGTATGTCGCATTGGTTTGAAGGGAGACCAAGGGAAAAGCATTTTGAAAGGTTCTTTTGAGCCCCAACACCTTCTGTGGAGGCGCTTTTGAAAAGACGGCCAGTCTCTGATGGAGCTGCTCAGTGGCCAGCAGTGGGGGGGGGTTAACACATATAATCCTAAATTTCCATCCATAAATTTGTTTTGACACCACTAACTTCTTTAGCGCAATAATGCAACTTGCGATTTTTAAGTTGTAGTGGGCTCAGTTTTAAAGATAAGGGTGAAGACAATGGTATCACATGAAACTAGAAATCCTGAGGAATCAACCATGAGGTACCAACCATGTCAGACATTGTTAGGAGGTTAAATAACGCTAATAATGAATAATAAAGTCCCATAGTATGAGACTGAGCTTGCACTAAATTTTGTTGAGGAAAAACGAGGATACACTACCATGGCCTTTTTTAAAGGGGTCCGTTGACCTCTAACCTCCAGATGTGTGAATGTAAATGGGTTCTCTGGGTCCCCACCAGTCTCCCCTTTACAGACATGCCCACGAAATGCTAAAGCCAGTAACTGTGAGGGTTTCTGGACAATATTTGTTTTATTTTATTTATTTTGTTAACTAATTTATAATAATAAATATATACATACATTTGCATAAAGCAGCATATTTGTCCACTAACATGTTGATTAAAGTATTAAATACTCACATACACAAATCTCCCTTTAAGGTACAATTTGAACAGACAAAACAGATGTGTGATTAGATGTGATAGAGGTGTGTAATTTCTGATTAATTGTGATAAACTTTTAATCGATCAACAGTCATATTGTAAATAGATTCTGTTTGCTTTACATAAAGGAGTTTTATAAAGTACTAATCTTACACAATAGATCACAGAGAGAGCTTTCATATTTACAGGGCTATCGAGGTGTGTGTGTGTGTGTGTGTGTGTGTGTGTGTGTGTGTGTGTGTGTGTGTGTTCCCCAGTGTCTGTCCGTTGGCTTTCGAGTCGACCATCTGCATGTGCAGCTTGTTCATGTTTTCAAGGTTTCTGGTTCATTTGTGTGTTAACAAATTACTCCATGTGCACATGCACATACACACACATACATCAGTTATTATATCATCGTCCTATAGACATAAACACACACACACACACAAGCAGGCGTCCCCAGTATGACTTGTCTCAGTGAGAAATTACCTCCTTTTGTATCTTATTTAGGTTAGCTTAGTCCCTGTGTAGAAAACTGCTGAGCACACAACTTCACTCACTGGGAAACAGACCAACCCATGCAGGAGAATCGGCAGGGCCGGTCCTCTCATCTCAGGTGTGTGTGTGTGTGTGTGTGTGTGTGTGTGTGTGTGTGTGTGTGTGTGTGAATTGAGCAGCACCACCTGGACATTCAATGAGAGCAGATCTGGGTTCAGCTGGAGGTTGTTCAGCGTCTTAACGCGACTCGTCTGCGTCGTAGCAGCGTCTCATATCATGTCTGTCTCATCATGAGCTGCCGCAAAGCATCATGGGAGCTTGGAGTCTGTCCAGAGCTTCTCGTCGACCCACCTGCAGAGACTGACTTGTTTTCCAAAAGAGAAACTCGACGGGAGGCTGTCCTCTGTTCCCCACCTCTCTCTCACTCAATCTGTCTCCCTTCTTTTCTCTCAGTTTATCTCATTCGTTTTTATTTTTTATTGCTCTGTTTTTACCTCTCTCGTTTTCTCTTTGTCTCTTTACCTCTTGCCTTCTATTAATTATTCTCCATTCTCACTCAGCACCGTCCCTTTCTCCGTTTATTTTTAGAGCCGTTGACCTCCACAGGCCTTATTCAGAATCAGAATCGGGTTTATAACCAAGTCGGTTTCACACACAAGGATTTTGCCGTGGTACTTGGTGCATAGCAACGGACATCCTAGAGAAAATAAATTCAAGCACAGCAAACATCAAAAAGCATTATTATTATTTTTTGAGGGGTAAAAATAAGAGAAAATATTGTACAAAATAATCTGTTTTAAAAACGAAGAGCAGGACAGTTTTGTGCAGGAATGTACAAAGTATTGTCCAATGTGATAGTGACAGAAGAGCTGAGTAAGTGTAAGCGATTCATGTCAGAAAGCAAAGAGAAAAACAGCATCTTTGGTACCGACTGGGACCAGTAGACAAGCAGGCAGGGCTGAAAGAACCGAGCCATGCGAGCCGAAGGCTGCAGGTCAGCTTGAGGACACGTCTCCAGGGTGATCTCAGGACTTTACAGCAAACTGTAGCTGAAGTTTATAGTACTATATTGCCAAAAGTATTCACTCAAAGTATTCACTCACCCTGTAGTGTGATTTGACCTTATATTCAAAGTTAAGTATGCTAAATATGTACTTGGAATAAAATCCTCTGTTGCTTTAAAACATTCAACTCATAAAATTGATGGGAACTTTTTTCCTAACATTATGTCTCAGGCTGTCAATCAATTCAAATAATTCATTGTGATTGATCACCCATTTTTTTATCTGTTCAAAATGAACCTTAAAGGGATTTGTCAAGTATTTAATATTCTTATCAACATGGGAGTGGACAAACACGCTGCTTTATGCACATCTATGTATATATTTATTATCGTAAATCAATTAACAACACACAACAATGACAGATATTGACCAGAAACCCTCCCAGGTTCTGACTTTACTTGACTCAAACGGCACGTGATTATCATAAAGTGGACATGTCTGTAAAGGGGAGGCTTCTGGGTTCCCATAGAACCCATTTACATCCACACATCTTCAGAGGTCAGAGGTCAGAGGTCACTTTGAAAGCTCGTGTATAAGCTCGTTTAGAGTTTAGAGCACTGAGCATCAGAGCTGCCGAGTCACAAACTTTCTCATTTTACAACTAAACAGTAACATAAGATGTTTGCAGCGAAACAGTCATCACAGTAACAGGATATTGATCAGCGCTGTTAGGTCGGAGTTCACAAGTGATTGACAGCTGCTCAGAGACGGCAGGCTCCAGATCAGCTCTGATTGGTTGTTTTCCTTCCGTTAGGATCACCGGAGGACACAGAGGAACAGGATTTATTTTCACACTGTCAGAATATAGTGATCTTTTTATAAAAATAACTTTTTAAACCATATTTGCTCCATTTCTACCCACTGCAGCTTTAATGCCTTCAAGACATTAGTGACGTTAAAACATTTTTTTTTTTTATTTTTGCAAATTTGAGCCTTATTATTGTGTTAACGTTGACGGGCCTAATTCTTTCATTTGAAAAGCGATTCCAGAGAAAGTGCTCTCGAATTGAAGTTGACATTGTGCTTTACGTCACAGTCAAAGTCATTTCATAATGACAGCATAAAGCCACAGCAGACATTGCTGAGCAAGCACTTATAACCCTCACTGTGATTTCCCAAAATAGTTTTGCTTGCTTTTGCTGGTTTCCACAGTATTAATTACACACAGGGACAGCTAAAGAAGATTTACCATGTTAATCCTCCGTAGTTAGAGCGCTGACAACCCACACTGAAGTGCACACTTGGCTTTAAAGGACATGAAGATTTGCTGCAGTAGCAGCAGTTTGGACACTGCATGTGTTCTCACTTAATTAAGTCCTGGAAAAGTTTTTATTTGTTTTTGTGTATGTGCTAATGAATTCATTTATTGTTTTTTTTTTACTCCTCACCAGTCATTTGAATTTGCCGAATCAACGAGAAAAAAAACATGATATTTATGTAATTTTTTAATCAAAAAAACATCTTTAATTAACTCAAATAGGTCATAATTCAAAAAAAAAAATCACTAGTTTGATTTATACGGCAACATTTTTGCCATGTTGTTGCTTTCCATTTGACTTTGTCCCATTCTCTTTCCATATAAACTGTATTATTATGCACTAAAGCACAAAGTACAACCTCAGGGTTGTGCACTGTGCAGCCAAGTCCCCAAGGAGAGTGATAGTATCAATGAATCTCCCTGCTGTATCTCCATCACAACACTGCTCAGCATGCATAGGCGGTGCTCTGAATCCCCGCTATCAGCTTATTCAGCGGGGAGTAGAGTGGACCTGTGATTTATTTGGCTATCCTTGCTGTACACACTACATAGGAAAGAGACTGGTACTGTTGACGATGCCAGACACTGGAGAAATACTAATTCAGATGAGTGTTACCGTGGTTATTAGCATACTGTAATAGTGTCCCAGGAGCCTGCTAACAAAGCCGCTGTTGACTCTGTCATGGCAGAGCACCGCTCCAGGGAAAGGACAAACAACGTGATGAGCAACATCCTAATCATCAGCACTTTCTGCCATCATTCCCAAGAACGCCAAATGTGACTCCACAGAAGTTGTCTGTCAGGGATTTAGCATGAGTTAGCACTTTCTCAGTCTCCTTTCGTCACTTTGAGTTAGATAAATGTCTAACAATGACACGTCCTGTCCAAGGCAGAGGAGAGAAAACCTGCCGCTCAAATCAAGCGTTTTTAAAGCAATGCCAGCTGGTGCAGGTGAATTTTGGCTATAGCACATACCAGTGGTCTCAAACCTTTTCACATCAAGGACCACTAAACTGACGCAAATTAGACCACAGACCCTCATTTGTCCCAGGGTCCCCGTCTGCAAGGCCTCAGCCTTTACATGTTATATTACAAAAAGTGTATAAAATCCATGACCATTACATTCTGTCATTGTGTGAAAATAACTTTCAAATGAATCGTCAGGTTCCCAGCTTTCACCACCGCTTCTTCATCTGACATCTACTGTTGACCTGCTAGCTCCCCTAAAGACCCCCTATACTGCCCGAAAAAAAGTCAAAAATGGGTCTATTGTGGGTCTCAGAGGGTCAAATCTTGTGTTTCCCAGAGATGTGCTCAGAAATTGCTTGGAAATAAGTCATTCAGCATTAAAAAAGCATAAAAAACGACTAATCAACTAAAGAATAATTAGTAGATGAAGACCAAAATAACTGATTAGTAAACTTATTGACTAAGAGAGGGCAGACCTAGAAATTACTGACATGTAATCAAAACTGTCATCTTTTTCCTAACCCTAACCAAACTGTTCTCATTACCAAAACATAACCACACGTTGGACTCAAACAGCAGTCTCCACTACGTCTTCTGCTTTGTTTGCCCACCATGTGCAGTATCTCCACCACATCCCGAGACTCTGTGCAGTTCGTAAATGTAGCACCTTCTTCACCTTCTTCACTGAAATAAATGTTTCTACTCTTCCCTCCGGGGATTAATAAAGGTTCATCTTATCTTACTTTATCTTACTGAACATGATCCAGGCACCAATTACTATTCCCTTAAAATGTATTTGCCAGAAGGAATGAGAAGGATCTAAACGTCAGTGCTTCATCTGAGTCTATGTGGAGGTAGAAGGAAGTTACCACTTTTATTGTTGTAGTCAGAGTAACGTGACGTCATATCTGTTCTGTATCTGTCAACCAAAATAAACCGTAGCCGGCTGCAGCCAAGCTGAAAGCGACAGAACGGCAGGGGGTCGGCGTGGATCCGACGTCCACCCTCCATGTTAAATCCAGCCTGGTAAACACTACACATCCAGTAAAGTATTAAAGGGTGGAGGGTGGGCGTGGATCCGACCTCCACCCTCCATGTTAAATCCAGCCTGGTAAACACTACACATCCAGTAAAGTATTAAAGGGTGGAGGGTGGGCGTGGATCCGACCTCCACCCTCCATGTTAAATCCAGCCTGGTAAACACTACACATCCAGTAAAGGAGGGAAACACTTTGGAAAAGCAGAGCTAGACATCACGGCTAAAGCTGCACGCTAACTCCGTCACGGACGGGAAACGTCATCGTACGGCGGTAACGTGCGGTCCGGCCGGCCGTCGCTCTCGTCTCCGTGGTCCGACGGGCCGACGCTACGACTGTAGAGCGCCATATACTGACATTTATGTTAAATGCATTCAGACGGCCCCAATGGAGCTGACCATGGATGGATAAAGAGAACGGAGCTGATGGAGAGCTAGAGACCACCTTGGAGGAGTTAGAGGAAGTAGACACCTGGGACTACGGATGCTTTTCAAAATAAGGTGTTAACAAAGGGAACGGTATATACAAAATACATCTGTGGAAATAAGATTGATCGGATTATCTTCACCAGAAGTATAAAACATTAGATGTCCCTTATAAATGAAAAAAAGAAAATACCACTAATTTGTGAGGGAAACGTCTTTATTCTTTGATTTTTGGGGTAATAGAAAAATGGCAGATAATGTGTATACATACTGTTTGTTAGTCTGTGTCACTTTATGTGTTACAGTACATTTCCAAGAAAAGATGCACTCCAAAATAAGAGATCTGTCACATAACATTTTATTTTGTGGCATAAAAGGATCGAGCAGATGTCTTGTGAAGCCCAACCTGCAGGCACACACTGTAAAAAGAGAGCAGACCATGCTTAGGGCAACTGAAAATCAAAATGAATACGGTTAGTAATGATTTACTGATGGTGACTTTGATGACTTTTCATAGGTTATGCATTTAAAGTGGCTCTAGAAGTCCTGAATCTCCTTAAAAAGCGAGTGTGAGTGTGCTGAAAAGATTAAGACTGGAGTCAAAATGAGCTGAATAGAGAGGCGGTGTAAATAAAAGCAGAGCAATGAGACCCAGAATCCTTTGTTCCAGTAGACTGGCTGTGAAGAGCAACACTTCAGCATCCTGCGGTATTTCTAAAAGACCACCAATTCACAGTTTAAAAGAGCAAATCCCTGACAGCCTCAGTAGCTCTCTGCAGGAGGGACTCTCTCTCTCTCCCTCCCTCTCTCTCTCTCTATTCTCTCTCTCCACTCTTCCTGTCTGTCTCTCTTTCTCCCTCCCTTTCTCCTGCTCGCTCCCTGTGTTTGCCGGTCGTCTTAAAAGGTCATCCCCACCTGGCGCAGCACGCAAAGTGAACTGTCAAATCCCATCTGTCATTGTGTTTGAGAGGGACTGTGTCTGTGTCTACAGCAGGCCGTTTAGGGCATTTTGTACAGATGGTAAATAGATTAATATAATATATTCAGCGATGGGTGTGGTTTATATGGATCTACCAATGCAGAGTGAACGTTTGGTTTTATAGGGTTACTTATTTAATATCTGTCTACCTGTGTGGGCAGGCACTAAAATATGAGTGTAATATCACTTCAGTCCCACAGGCCAGCCGATGTATCCCATCTGTGACTGGACCACAATCTATGATAATGGGTCTTCTGATACGTTAAATGTTATTGAACGGATAGACATCTGAATCTGTGGTACCCAAGTACTTCATGGGCTTGTTGGAAAAGAACATCTTCTGTCATCGTTCATGGGCTGGAGACGAGGGTTGTTAATATTTAACCATAACCGACATTAAGAATGTTAACCAATTCATGCTATCACTTAAACACTTAAAAGAAATATTAAAAATTAGTTATAAAGCTGAGCAAAACTCAGAGGAGCAGCTTGTCAGTTTAAGGAAAGAAGATGGTCCGCCGTAAAAGCCCACCGTAAGTGTGTCTGAGCCAGAGTTAAGGTATACAGGAAGCTACCTCCTGTCCTGAGCTGAGGAGTTGTAGCATTCATTCACCACCAAATAAACAGCACACCCACTGCTACAGCTACGTTCACAGCTATAACGCCACCAACAAATCCACTCTCACCACCGCCACACACCCGCTGCTGCAGCTACGTTCACAGCTATAACGCCACCAACAAATCCACTCTCACCACCGCCACACACCCGCCACCAACAAATCCACTCTCTCCACCGCCACACACCCACTGCTCCAGCTACGTTCACAGCTATAACGCCACCAACAAATCCACTCTCTCCACCGCCACACACCCGCTGCTGCAGCTACGTTCACAGCTATAACGCCACCAACAAATCCACTCTCTCCACCGCCACACACCCGCTGCTACAGCTACGTTCACAGCTATAATGCCACCAACAAATCCACTCTCTCCACCGCCACACACCCACTGCTGCAGCTACGTTCACAGCTATAACGCCACCAACAAATCCACTCTCTCCACCACCACACACCCGCTGCTGCAGCTACGTTCACAGCTATAACGCCACCAACAAATCCACTCTCTCCACCGCCACACACCCACTGCTACAGCTACGTTCACAGCTATAACGCCACCAACAAATCCACTCTCGCCACCGCCACACACCCACTGCTGCAGCTACGTTCACAGCTATAACGCCACCAACAAATCCACTCTCGCCACCGCCACACACCCACTGCTCCAGCTACGTTCACAGCTATAACGCCACCAACAAATCCACTCTCTCCACCGCCACACACCCGCTGCTACAGCTACATTCACAGCTATAATGCCACCAACAAATCCACTCTCTCCACCGCCACACATCCACTGCTACAGCTACGTTCACAGCTATAACGCCACCAACAAATCCACTCTCGCCACCGCCACACACCCACTGCTGCAGCTACGTTCACAGCTATAACGCCACCAACAAATCCACTCTCTCCACCACCACACACCTACTGCTACAGCTACGTTCACAGCTATAACGCCACCAACAAATCCACTCTCGCCACCGCCACACACCCACTGCTGCAGCTACGTTCACAGCTATAACGCCACCAACAAATCCACTCTCTCCACCGCCACACACCCGCTGCTCCAGCTACGTTCACAGCTATAACGCCACCAACAAATCCACTCTCTCCACCACCACACACCCACTGCTACAGCTACGTTCACAGCTATAACGCCACCAACAAATCCACTCTCGCCACCGCCACACACCCACTGCTCCAGCTACGTTCACAGCTATAACGCCACCAACAAATCCACTCTCGCCACCGCCACACACCCACTGCTGCAGCTACGTTCACAGCTATAACGCCACCAACAAATCCACTCTCCCCACCGCCACACACACTTTGTCAGAAACTCACTAACGATACGTTGATGTGCGTGTGTGTGTGTGTGACAACAGGGAGCACAAAGCCACCAGCACACAAACGGTTTGTCGGACACTCGCTATCGTTACGCCGGGCAGACAAACAGCCGACAGCTCGACTTACTGGGAAAGTGGCTGCATGTTTCCTCAACGCGCAGCGACCACGCGCAGCGACCACGCGCAGCACCGTGGCAGCTGAAGCTCCCGGACAGGTGAACTGGGGACTTGGTTGTCTATGTTGCACATATGCTGCAGCTAGCACACTGCTGCATGTGGCGCCCTAATTTTGTAGGTTAATGGTTAATAATTGGTTAATGAGGGTCAGTTATTGGTTAAAAAAAATAAATGAATAAAAAATTGCATCCCTACTGTAGACAAGTCCCCATAGGTGTAAAGATGTCCAACAGAAATAACTGTGTTTACAGTCTGGTCCAAAACTCTCCATAGCTAATTTATTTATAGCTAATTAACTGTGCAGGTGGTGACTTTATATGTAACTCGCAAGTTTAAATTATATTAAAGCTTAAAGTTCTGCATGATTGAGTGACTGGTGGGTGCCATTCCAGGTCACTAGCTACTAGCTATCTGCTCTGCTACGTCACCCAGGCCACCTCCGTTCTACCTCCGCTCCACCCACAATCCACCTCTCTGCCCATTCTTGGATTAGCTGGGAGCTTGGCTGAGTCATCTTTTCCAAGATGGCAACGACTGGAGCTTTGAGCTTCACGATGGCTCGTCAGAAAGCGCTGGGTGACGTCACTACGCCCATATTTTATACAGTCTACGGCTGTAGACTACTACCTGGTAACACGAACTGTGCCACATATGTCAAATGTAAAACACAGTTTTGCAAATCTGGAAAGTCTCAGTTTGTTGTAAAAGCACTGAAATATCAGATTGTACAAATATGTAATTAGAAAGACCACACACCCAAAAGTGGTGTACGTGACGTCTCTCCTGACGCTACGACGCCTGTGTGTTTCCGACTGGGATGCTCAGTCCAGCAGCTGCCTCGCTCATTCTTCCTCCTCCCGGCTGAGAGGAAGACCAGGAGTCGCTGGATGTCAGATAACCAGCTAAGTTAGCTCGCTAGCTGGTGTTGGTGATGCATATTGTGCGAGACAAGAAATGCAGAGCACTGACCAGATTCACACAAAACTAAATCATACGACAACAAACTGCCACTTGCTGGACTTGCAAAATTATCCTTTAAATTCACACAAATTGTATGTGTGATTTATGGAGCAATTAAACAAAATATTCATCTCTTGCTGTTGACTACCATTCATATTTTTTCCAAAATGAGGTCCCATAGGGTCCACTGGAAGGGGCGGGACACACACACATACACACACACACAAATCTAAGTACAGCATCCAAGTGGGCTACTTTGATGAATAGGAATGTGGGCATTAGCTAAGGGTCCTGTTTGCTTGTGTGTGTGTGTGTGTGTGTGTGTGTGTGTGTGTGTGTGTGTGTGTGTGTGTGTGTGTGTGTGTGTGATTAATTCTCATGGCCCTGCAACCAGCTTACCTGCATATATGCATATACACTGTGCAGCCTTACACACACTCATTATATTAATGAGCAAGGTGAGTCATCGCGTTGTCACTGCTGCCGTAATAAAACAAAACGCGGAGGTCCGATGACGCAAGTAGCTGCTAGTGAATTAGCCAGCAGCAGTAATTTGTTGTAAAATAATGAGTTGGATGAACCTGAGAGGCGGGGTTACGGTTAATAATAAACGTTATTTATAGTCCACTTATTAAAACTAAGTACAAAGTGCTTCACAGGGAGAGATGGGATATACCAATATGAATGTTTAAATACATGAAGGGCAAAATGAAAAATGATGAACAAGACATTAAAAATTAATAAAGCCTACAGGCTCAGGTAAAATCAGGATATGCTTTCCAATAAAAGTGTTTTTAGAAGACAAGAGGATGAAGATACTGAGTCAGACAGCCGTTATCGGAGGAGCTGTGTACACAGCCGTGTACTTCTGTCTTTGTGAGGACACTCATTGACATAATGCATTATGCGTCCTCGCCCCATACCCTAACCTTAACCACCACAACTCAGTGCCTGACCCCGACCCTATCCTAACCCTAACCTAAACCTAATTCTAACCTGGACATTAAAACCAAGTTTGAACCCTCAAACAGGTGAGGACCGACCATAACTTCCTTATTTTCCAAAAATGTCCTCACTCTGAAACTCAAACAGGTCCTCACAAGAATAGCTGTACAAGAACACACAGGCACACACACACACACACACAAACACTCACTCTGTTTCTAAATATCATCACCGGTGGCATTGATGGATCCTGAATAATCGATTTTTAACATTTAAGGCCATGAAATGTCTTAAAAAGTGTTATTTTTAATCATGAAAGGTCTTACAATTATACATACTGCCTCACCCAGCAGGATTTAATGTTGCATATTATGTATTATAATATATAATGTGCAACATGATAGTATAATATATATAATATAAAACCAGTTGTCTGAGAACAGCTGTTTGATGACCTGTTACAGTAGATACAAGGTCAGAGCTAATGGGTCCAGAACTGCTGTTAATGACCGTTAATAAGTGGTCTTACAGAACAGACTAAAAAGACATGAGGAGAACTTGTGTTCAGAGATCAGGAGATGTCTATGTAGTTACAGATGTGTGTATGAGAGACAGCAGTGTGTGTGTGTGTGTGTGTGTGTGTGTGTGGCTGATGACCTGTCATGATCACCTAAACCACTAAACTACTGATATAATCTAATTTTCTGATCTTGAACTGTGAGCAGTGTCGTGCTAGTCTGACTCCCAGGATGTGGACGATGCGTTTAATGCGCCTAAGTTATTCTCCCCTTCTGCTATCTGCATGGTTCACTTCCCCGTCGCTGCGTGAAACAGCAATAACAACCTCTGAGTTAACAACCTACAGGCTGAAAATCACAAGTTTACACAAAGATTTGGATGGTGCAATAAAGCAGGCCTGCTTAGTAATTTTGGTGAAAGGTTGTAAAGATACACCAAGAACAAGAAGAAGGAACAAGCAGCAAACTGTACTCATTATTGATCCTCTATTGGAAGGAGAGGGGAAAAAACCCTAAAATATGCTGTATATTTGACGTAACAGAGCCTCTGAAACTAGAAACTCTCTTGAGTGTTGATTTACTAGGAACACTTTTACATCCTGCGTGTGACGACCATGAAGCAGGTGACAGGACATGGAAACAGCCAAATACGCCAAAACTACATTCAAGGCTATCAGCGTAGAACAATTCAGTGTTTGTCCGAAGATAGACTCCATTAAATATCATATACTCCCTACACCCCCCTTCTTCTGTCATGGTTGAGGTGGCATGAAAATGCCATGGTGTAGGTATTGTGCCTATTGGTCATGATGATGATGAGGACCAGGTGGCAAAAAACATACTCTTATAATGATTTATGTGTTTTTTTCTTTTACTTGGTTTTAACTATTTTAATGCCTCCACATGTGCAAATGTTCCACCAAAACAAGTTTCCTCCTGACATTATTTTATAAGGGCACCGTCACTGCATCCTGGGCTCAGCGATGTTTGAGCGATGATTGAGCATTTAGAGCCACGCCGTTCTCTGGTGTGGAGATACAGTTTGTCTGGGAATACCGACGCTGACTCAGATATCTGAACTGGGTGTCGCTGACGATGTGGCCGATCTATTCAGTTCAACTCTATCTGTATGTGCTGTGTTGTATACTGGAATTTGAATTCCTGTTAAGTTTTGACAATTTATTTCTGCATTAAGGTTTATATTTGAATTATTAACTCAAGTTGCTGGTGAATGATTTGTTTTACTTTAATAATAGTAGATTTATCTCTCATTTTGTTTAACAAAGTTAGTAGAGCAATGTTCAAGTCCAGCCTGATGTTGTGAGCTTTATTTCAGCAGTAATACTCGGGAGGGGGGGGGGGCAGATAACTGTTATTTCTTTTGATATGCTATATGACAAATGTGTGAGACCTCCCAAAGTGAGAAAGTGTCAGTAGACTAACAAATTCCCCTAAATAACAGCCGTCATTTTCTATACACAGTCTGTCGAGCAGGTTTCTTAAACTAGAGCTCGGGACAGTTATAAAGTGGAGACATGGGCATTTATTAATCTTTTTATGAAGGGCCGTTCAATGTGTTATTTAGCATTTCTTAAACCATTTGGAAATTAAAATAAAATGAGCCCAGGAACCTGGCTTTTGTTCACATTTTCAAGTAAGATCCATCACTGCGGATGCTGCTGTCCTCAGCCGAGCTGATTCCAGCTAATTCAGCTGACTCTCGTGGATGGGTGGCTTGGTCCAAAGCTCTGCACTAACTCCTAAACCTATCCAGCTCTCAGAAAAAGGACATTCGACTCTGTAATGTGCACTTCATGTCTATTTTAGCTCCACAGCATCCTGCTCTTGGTCCTTGATTCCCGGACTCCCCGCAGTGTTAGCCTGGCCTTCAACCTCTCTGCTCGTTCCTTCTGATCCCAGCATGTCAATATCCATTAGTGGTGTCTGTCCCCTGTTCAATATATGGTCCATATTACCTCGTCTCACAACCTTCGAAATGTTATATATGACTGCAGGGCTTCATTACATCAATCCTGTCTGACCGCTTAGAGGCATTTGTTGTTCATGCCACAGTACACAAAAACTGCAGCTGTGAAACAGAAACTGCGCTGTAATCAGGAGAACAGAGCATACGTTATACTCGTCATCATCCTTCATTTGATCCCTCAAATGTTTTTGTCCATAACTCAGTAATGGATAATCGATCATCATCATAAACTTTATTTAACTAGGAAGTCACAAAGAGATTAAAACACATTTTACAAGTGGGTCCTAGCCAAGACCGGGTGAAGCAGCAGCATCCGACACATAACAAGTAGGGCTGACAAACAATTAAAACATCTAATCGCAAATTAATCACACACATTTTTATCTGTTCAAAATGTACCTCATCGTTCTTTGTATGCATGCCGCTCTCATACATAAACACACTATTCAGTACTATTGTTATGCAATTTGCAAACTCAAATCTGTCTGTCAAAATTAAAGTCTCGAATGTCCCAAAACTTCCTCCAGCTAAATGAAAACAAATCTGAAGTCCTTTCTTTTGGTCCACTAAAATCTTTCCCAATTTTACAAAAGCATCTTGACTTCCTGTCTACAAATGTCAAGTGTGCAGCCAGAAACCAGGCTGTTATATCTGACAGTGACCTTTCACATGAAAAACTCAACAAAAGTCAGTTCAGTCATGTTTCTGTCAGCTGGGGAGCAGCTCAAGGAACAAGTCTTTTCTCTCTCAGTCGGATCTCGACAAGCTCACACATGCTTTCATCTCTGTTACATTATTGTAATGCATTATATTCAGAAGTGATTTGGACCAATCAGACGACACTGAGAGGCGGCTCCTGAAGAGGTTAGCGTAGCATCAGAATAGCATCACTTCTATTTCATTGAAAGAAGAGCAAAGAACACCGCTGAAGGTGGAAAACATTATTCCATCTTCTCCTGACTGGCTTCGCAAGAGTTCGATTGACAGGTGGTTCATCCAATCACCTGCCAAGTACTATTTGAAAGTGCTTGCCCTTCAGTTTCCACTGACGGCTTCTCAGATGGTTCTGTGTAATAAACCATCTGGTGCGTCAGGTTATAAGGTTGTCGGGCCACGAACGTAGAAATACACTGTGCCTCCAGTGATTACAGTGAGATGTCTGACCCCCGCTGTAGTTCAACGATATATATCATTCACTGTCCTCTGATTACTGTCCTGTTCATGGTCCCCGGTCCCTCATAATGGCACGTCGCACTGCAGAGATGCTCATTAATTAAAGGATCTTTGCATGTGTGTTGTGTGTGTGTGTGTGTCTTCTAAGCCACAAGCATTTGTCCTTCCCTTAAAACACTGTCCTCTGTCTCCTTCCATCACTCCTTCACTTTTTACATTAAAGACGTTATTTTCATTGTCTTACTACTGTATTAGATAGTTTTTCATCAAGTGTCACGTAGCCAGAGTTGTGAGTTGGGGAGAGCGTGCTCATACAGGATCGACAGGATACTTTCACCACTTCAAGATCATGTTAGATTAGGGCTGTCAAAGTGAACATGATAATGCACTGTGTTGATGCAAACTGGTTTTAATGCCACTAATTTCTTTATTGCATTGTCAGTTTTCAATCTATAGTGAAGATACTGGCATCATATGAAAGTATAAACCTGAGGAAGCCATCGGTACCAACCAGGTCAGACTAGCTTGTCACAAAGGAGGATCAATAACGCTCCAAACTTGTGCTACATTTCGGTGAAGAAAACCTGGTATGTCCATATTCAAAGGGGTCCGTTGACCTCTGACCTCCAGATGTGTGGATGTAAATGGGTTCTCTGGGTTCCCACCAGTCTCCCCTTTACAGACATGCCCACTTTATGATAGTCCCAGTCAGTCTGGATCAAGTCCTAGTCAAGTCAGCACTCTGACACACTGACAGCTGTTGTTGCCTGTTGGGCTGCAGTTTGTTCTGATTGGAGCAGATTGTTGATGCTAAAGTCAGAACCTGGGAGGGTTTCTGGACAATATCTGCCATTGACTGGTATTGTTCATTGATGTCCAATAATAAATATATACATACATTTGCATAAAGCAAGAATATTTGTCCACTCCCATGACAATAAGAGTATTAAATCCTTGACAAATCTCCCTTTGCGGTACATTGTGAATTAAATAGTTTAATTGATTGATAGCCCTAGTTTACATTCATCTCTTGATTTTTACTCACTGCTTCTTATCTGATGAGTCACCGTCTTCTTGGTGTGACTCAGCTTATTTGTCTTTCTTTGATTTTAATGCTCCTCTTGGGTTTGTGGGTTAACAGATCAACTTCGAGTTATTTGTGTGGTTTTGTCACCGTCAGCAGATTCTCTCTTCCTGTCTCATTAGCCATAGACATATTGTGTTTTCTCAACTAAATGTATGTAAAAGTCTGCTAAAAACACATTGTATGCAGTTTCCCAGCACTCTTAACTTTCGTGAGCTTCTTTTGATGCCCGTCATTGGACTCATTCCTTGGAGCCTTGCACAAGGGCACCTCAGCATTACTAATGGAGGGGGGAGCTTTACACATTTCCTTGCTCATGTCCTCCTCGCCTACATTTCAGGCAATCCCGTCCAGCTCCAGGCGTTCACCCTCCCATACTCCACGTGCCCTGCCCATCACCTTTAGCCAACCCCCTGAGCTCCACCTCCTCCCCCCTGCCTCCCTGGACCTATGGGACCCCCATCCTCCTCGACCTCGTCCTTCCCAGTTCCTCCCTCTCTCCCTGTTCCCAGTGGTAACGTATTCTTCACTTGGGAATCTGTTACCGCTTCCTCCTTTTGTTGTCCCACATCTCCCCCTCTCTCACCACAGACATCATTAATGAGGGATTGTTGGGGTCGTCCTTTGCCTGTCCTTGGGGTGCCTTGTGCGCCACTCTTGTGCCTCTGTAATTCCCCTCCCGTCTGTTACCACTTGACAACTCATTCACGCCATCAAAGGCAATGAAGGTTTATTTATCTACGGATTCATTTATTTATTTACTTTGCAGCAGTGACAAAGCCAGTGAGCGACAAGGGACGACTTAGGGCCATTGGACGTTTTCCCAAGGCTGAGTGAACGCCGGACTCCAGCCAGAATGCAAAGTCGAGTCAGTGAAAAGAGGAAGTTTGTACCAAGAGGTTGCCGCTTTTAAGGAGACCGATCTGTCCTCTCCTGTGTCACCTTCGCATCCAGCGTTCTCACAGTGGTGTTATCACAGTCATGCACACTTATGCACACTCACGCTGCTCAGCTAACCAGCTGTCATCCAACGCCGACCTACACCAAGCAACTTTTCAAGCGATTTCAGTGTTGCAGACGTACTGTATTTCCAGTGTCAGAATAAAATCACGTTCCTGTGATCGCGATCATTTAGTGTAAGCGGCCAAAATACTTCAGTAAATAAATGAATAAGTAAATAGTTATAATAGTATGCATATTTGTAATATTTTGTTGTTCAACACAAGCCATTTCGATAGAGATATTAAATTTATGGCAACAGAACAGAAATAATTTTGTGCTGTACTTTTGTGCAGCACTTTGTAGGTGGTCGTTTTACTGGCGTCTGGTAGTCACATGACGCCTTTGGCCCCAAAAAGCCTTTTTCCCCATAGAGTTACATCAGGAAAGAAATGTCTGTAACTCAGCAGATATTTTCTCTTTAGTTGAATCAACTTCCCAATATGAACACCGTAATAGCCCTCATTTAAATCATTAGGTCCTAAAAGTGTTAAAATGCACTAATAGCCAAATCCAGAGCTTTTCTCTTTCCTCCATTCCTGTGAATGGGACCCAGGCTGAGGCTGGAGCGAGGGAGGCGGAGTTAGCAAGACGTGACGACAGCGTGATGTTGTGACCCCGTGACCATGTGACCGAGCTGACGCTACTGCGCCTGCCGCGTGGGCCCAACGGACGCAGAAGAAGACTTTCCCAGGTGGAAGTTGAGCCATATTGGTCTCATGCGTCACGGAGCAGCTTTTATGGGAGGGAACGGGGTCCCGCCTCCAACGCTACTTCCTGTTGTCTTTATACATCCATGGTCCACAGTTTTTCTTTTTGTACATTTCCACCAGGAGCAGGATGTGACATTATCTCAAAATGAATCTAGTTGTAGTAAATAGTGATCCTGAAAGATCCCCAGTCGAAGACACCTTGTGTTTAGATGTGAGAGGGTGTCAGTCTTTTAAAAGTCTTTTACTGTATGCTAGACATAAGGTGAATAACACTGTCATCACACACACAAATACAAACACACACAAGGCACCTACTCCATCGCGGCTAACTCCAGAGTACACCTGAGGTGTAAAGCAAGGTGGTTTTGGAAAAGAGCAAATGAGCAGGACACACATTTCCATTCATACAAGGACATGTAACGCTGCCATATATAGCACTGATGTCACTGACGTCATACGTCATTTTGAGCGTTAGGAGCACCTGGCTCACCGTCAGGGGCCTCTGTAGACACACAACACACATATACATGCACACACACACACACACACACACACACACACCTATACACACACACACACACACACACACACACACACACACACACACACACACACACACACACAAGCACATGCACATGCACACATACATGCACACACATGCACACGTCCTGACTCTCACAGTGTTCCTCACACATGCACACAGGAGGCAGGAAGTGGGGGGCATCGCATTCTCAGGATGCGATAGAAGCCCCACCTGGAGATGCAACTGCCCCCCCTGGCCCAGGGGGGCAGGTGGCGGCGCTGCCTACCTCAGCAGTACGCAAACATTAAGTGGGGCAGCGACACGAACCTCGGAGAGGAGAAGTAATGGTGTCATTTGTTATCGGAGATCGTGGAGAGAGGGAGGTGTAAGGTAATGAGCGCTGGCCGGCTGCTGTGTGTGAAACTGAAAACCAAGAATATCCTTAAATCGTTTTTTATGAAGCAACCACATTATGTCCCTCTTATTTTTTGTAAGTTTCCTTTTTATCTGTTAGCTATTCCTTCGACTCACTGACCTGGATATGTGAGGTACCAATGAAATGGTATCTCATGGCCTATTTTGTGACACTTTACAGTATTGTTATGGCCTGTTAAGCACAATGTAATGAGAAATCATACTTTGGACCACCTCAGCTGCTTCGTGGAATCACTTCTTTGGAGCTTTTAGAGCATTCAGTCTGGATTTGAAGCAGCATATTTAGACCACATCCATGCTAAAGGGCTCAGCTTGGTCCGTAATGTTTCAGATTTCAAAAAGCACACGCCAGGGTCCATGTGTCAGTCGCAATTATTTACTAATTATTATTATAAAGTTGCAGAGATTTGTTGGAGCTAACAAAGCAAGGCACAAAAACCATCCAGCGAGCTAAAATGAACACTGAACCCGTTTCAGCAGAGAGGACAGAGGTTAAGGGCAGCCATGTGCACATACAACACAGTCATGGCAGTTCCTGACATAGTCATCTGTTTGATTCATCTGCATACAAAAGAATGCTCGTGATGCTCAGAGCGACTTTCAGTACCAGATTTTTTGTGCCTCATCCTACGAATATCCAGCAACATGTGATGCACATGTCAATTTCTGCTTGCATCTTTTCAAAATAAAATTCCCCAGCTAGGCTTAGGGAATGATTGACTTGGTAAGGGTTAGGAAACAAAACTACAAGTTAGATTTAGGAAAAGATTTGCTGTAGCAGCCGCGGTGCTGCGTTCACTGTCTCCAGTTCACCGTCAGGAGAGTTACTGTGGCAGCCACGGTGCTGCCTTCACTGTCTCCAGTTCACCATCAGGAGAGTTACTGTAGCAGCCACGGTGCTGCGTTCACTGTCTCCAGTTCACCGTCAGGAGAGTTACTGTGGCAGCCACGGTGCTGCGTTCACTGTCTCCAGTTCACCGTCAGGAGAGTTACTGTAGCAGCTATGATGCTGTGTGTAGTGTTGCAGACATGGAGCCACTGTCCCAGTAAAAGGGACAGCTACATTAACAGCTGCTAGCGTAGCGTAGTTGTTGGTGGCTTTGTGCCCGCTGTAGCGTAACTTCAGCTAGTTTCCGACAGACCGTGTGTGTGTGTGCGGTGGTGGTGAGTGTGTGTGTGGTGGTGAGTGTGTGTGTGTTGGTGGTGTTGTAGCTGTGAACGTAGCTGTAGCAGACAATGTGTGTTCAGTTTATTTGTTGGTGAATAAATGCTACGAGGCTACAAGCTACAACTCCTCAGCTGGAAGTCCAGAGACAACTTCCTGGATCTGTAACTCCGGCTCAGACTCTCTTAACGCCGACCAGCTTTTCTCCTTAAAGTGACACCTCTGTTTTTCTCAGATTTTAATGAATTATTTATATTTCTTATTAACCGCTTAATGTCAGTTATTGGTTAACCGGTTAATTATTAGCATCCCCATACATGACAAAATGACTTACTCAGCGTCAGGAAAAGATCGTGGTTGGGGTAATAATAGCTCCAGAGGTGTTGTAACTGAAGTATGGAAGTTACGTGACGAATGAATCAACGCTGACTTCTGTTTTCACACGGGAACCAAACGCCGGAAAGTCCTGTGTTTCTGGACTCCTATGCAGCATTTCTCTCTCTTTATGCTTCCTGGTTCACAATGACATGGAGTACATGCAAACTGACTTCACACAGGCTGTCCCAAAGAAAATGTGAAATTAGTGTGTATGTACACAAATCAATACAGTAGATTTCATGAGTAGTTCAGAAACTGCTGTGTGACTGAGCTGGAAGGGAGTAAAGCTTCATGGACTTGTTCGGGGCTAACAGACCGACGGGGGTTGGTGTTTTGGGGAGATTTTCCATTCTCTGATCTCCAACACTTACTGCTGCTGTTTGCAGCGTCGTGGATGCTGAGCACACTGATGTGCTGTATGAAGATCTAATGAAGACAGCCATCCAAAAACAAGTATCTATTGCAGTGTCTGTCCCGAGGCCTTCTCGCATTGATGGCATCCAATTTAAGGAGGTCCGAAGTTATTTGAGGACAAGATTCCCATTGAATCAATCCTAGGAAATTGTGCCATAAAACTCTGAAATAAATTGTAAATGTAGTCATTTTCTTCCCACAGTCCATTAGGCTGGGTAGTCCTCCCTCCAAAATGTTTAACCTCACAAGGTGCTTCCAAGACATTTGTTTGGAAATCCCATCGCTGCATTAATTAGTCGAGCAGGGTTTCTGCCAGAGAAGTTGCTCGGCCTGGGAAGGCGGGGGGTTTATTAAATGATAAATAACCTGTACACAAAAACATCAGAATCAATACATGCAACTCTTTTTTATATCACAATAAATCAGTAAATAAACAATAATAGAATTATGCATATTGATATTGATGATGCACAGGCCAGGTCAGCCAGTGACTATGTTTTTGTACTGTATATTATGAGGAACATGTGTTCGCATGACATGAAAACGCTGCTGTTCGTCACTGATGGCTCTAAGATGGCGAGGGTCGCACAGCATGGCATGTGTGGAGCAGGTGTGGCGCACCTGTCCTACAAAACACACACACACACACACCTGTCAGTGTTTGTCCCTTGACTGTACTCATATCACCATAAAACACACAAACACAGCGATGACACACAGCTTCCACTGACATGTATGCGTATATGGGGGCGGCAGTAGCTCAGTCTGTAGGGAGTTGGCTTGGGAACCGGAGGGTCACCGGTTCAAGTCCCGACATGGACCAAGAACTGAGTGTGAACTGGTAGCTGGAGAGGTGCCAGTTTACCTCTTGGGCACTGCCGAGGTGCCCCTGAGCAAGGCACCAAACCCCCAACTGCTCGGGGCGCTTGTCTGGAGCAGCCCCCTCACTCTGACACCTCTCCATTACTGCATGTGTGTGTGTGTTTCTGTGCATGTACCATGTATAAGTTAAACAGAGTGTAAATTGAATTTCCCCACTGTGGGACTAATAAAGGTAGATCTTCTTCTTCTTCTTC
Organism: Pterois miles; assembly: GCA_947000775.1. Taxonomy (NCBI): domain Eukaryota; kingdom Metazoa; phylum Chordata; class Actinopteri; order Perciformes; family Scorpaenidae; genus Pterois; species Pterois miles. The sequence goes on along the minus strand of CAMQGK010000586.1, from coordinate 1,627,459 downwards.
TTCTTCTATACACTCTTCCCGACTACACACACATGCACACACCTGTCTGATGGCTGTCATTGCAGCAGCATTCATGCATCATTTGTCATGATTCCCCTCGCAGGGGGCCATTGACAAGCCAGTAAGGCAGTAACTGAGGTGTCCATTGTGTTTGTGTAAATCAACCCCCAGAGCTAATTAAATATGCCCGCCTGCTCCATTGTGTAGGGGAATGGTAGCGTAGTAGAACCGACTGGCTGCTTACGGCTGCCAGAGAGAGACAAAGACAGACGTCGCTGTAACATCCCATCCTGGCCTTTGGCAGAGCTCTCAGATCTGGTGTTGGTGAGACAAAATGCAGTCTTTTTCTTCGGAGGCCAAGTCCCATTTACCAAATGTACTGTACACCTTGATACCAGAGCAGGAGGAACTTTGGGAAGAGGAGTTAGGAATACTGGGTCGCACTTGACGAGATGCAGTTGGTGTTCAAAAGCATGTCCATGCATCATTTCTCTCACAGAGGATACATGAATTAAGCATTGCAGGGCACATTTTTGGAAATGTAAATGACAAGGCCAGTAATGTAAACTGAAGTGGCTGCAGTAGGGAAATTTGCTGAGCTCTTGCTTGGTTTTCAACAAATCCCAGCTGCAAGCTCATTCTGTAGCAGGCATTCCTGGTCTGTCTGTCTGAGGGCATTCCCGTTCAATCCAAGCTGAGTGTGAGGGAGTTTGGAGTTTGGGATTTGAAGGTGTACAGAAAAATAAAAAGTGTAACTTCACCCCTATGTCTGCGCGTAACTCCAGCTACTAATAGTGGGATGAGGAGGGGGGTGAGATGTGTGAGACAAGAGTTGCTCAGTGAGTCCTCTGATTAGAGGGCATTAATCGTATTTTTCAAAAGTCTAAATTTCATGACGTAGATTAGTCCTAAACTGTCAGCCCTATATAAGCATTGACCTTGCAAGATGAATGCCGTAGATGGTGTGTTGAGCCATTTTCTACCCGTAAAATGCTGATTTGTATATGTTTAGTGATAAATGTCAATATGAACATCAGTATTGATGCATTTCATCACAGTCATCATTTAGTTTACAGCTAGAAAAATATGTTTAAGTATGCAGTCACCCTTTAACAATGGATCTCCGGCAACTGTAATGTCTATCCATCCATCTTCGACTACTCATCCCCTTAGGGTGGTGGTATACAGGTCCATAAAACTGTCCAGTAAACATGCTGCTCTGTAGGTTCATCAGAACTCTACAGGACGAAGAAGATGGATATGTGAACCTAAACAAATCCAAAAGGAAGCGCCTGAATTCACTGTCCTGTCCTGTCCTGTCCTGTCTTCTTGTCTTGTCTTGTCTTGTCTTGTCTTGTCCTGTCTTGTCCTGTCCTGTCTTCTTGTCTTGTCTTGTCTTGTCTTGTCCTGTCCTGTCCTGTCCTGTCCTGTACAAATTGTAAAGCTCACTGAGGCAAATGTGTGATTTGTGATACTGGCCTATATAAATAATACTGGCTAATATTGATCCATGTTTAACTTCTTCATCAGTCCCACCTGATGTGCTTTCAGAGCACCTGTCCACGTCGTTCTTCCCTCTCAATGATAGAAGCTGTGGCTTTTCAGAAGTCCACGTTTAGTATGAAGTTGGAAGTGTTTTTACCTTTCCGATAACTAAAACTAATATCCTGAAAAATAATTGCTTCCTGCTGCCTTGCAGAAGCAGTCAGGACACTTAGCTGTTTGGGGGTTATCAGGCAGTTTTTATGCCTCAGTGCTGGCGACAGCTGTGGCCGGAGACATTGTGTTTGTCCGACTGACCCGTCATCGTGAACGTGATATCACATCAATGTCTGGAGGGAATTTCCTCAAATTTGGCCCAATCTGATTCAGTTTTGGTGATCAAAGGTTAGTGTCACTGTAATCTCACAAATCACGATTTTGGCCATAACTCAAAAATGTATACGCTTATTATGACAATTTTACACAAATGTCTAGATAAGATAAGATAAGATATTCCTTTATTTGTCCCACAAGGAGAAATTTCCAACAGGATGTCTAACAGGATAAGATGATGCAGTGACATTTTGGACAGACATGATGTAAACTGTGACTTTACTGGTTGGTGGAGGCCATGGATGTATAAAAATTTTGGGTGTAACAATACGTTTACGATAGCTTACATATCATTTTCCATAGTTCCTATACAACTCAAGTACGATATTTGGTTCATCTAGAGCGATACGATACGATTCAATGACTTGAAATCAATACAGTAACTTTTGTAAGATTTTCTTATAAGGGAATCAGGGATAAATTAATTATGGATATAAACAACTTAACCATGATTAATGGCAAATACATACACCTTTTATTTGAAAATAGTGAAAAGTTCAACTAAAGGACCTGCTGCTTCAGCTCTGAAGATACAAGGCATCGCAATATTTATCAAAAAAATGGTGCCCGCCCGGTGCCCATCTCCCACGCCGCTACCAGGTCAGAGAACGAGGAGTCCCGGCAAACAGCCACCATTCATCTGCATGCACGCGTGGAGCCGGCCAAGCTGCAAGCTGGTGCATGTCGATGATGTTATACACAAAGAGTGAACCGGAGTAACGTTGAACATTTCTTTACAAATAAAAGTGCTGAAAAATCCATCCAGTACAATGTTTGTTGTGCCTGAATACAAGGTGCAAATTCTTAGTATCGATACAATTGATTATTTACCTTACAAATAGATTTTAGATTTATTTAGGTCCCCTGCGAAGGACAGCTTGCCCAGTGCCTGTCGATGTCTTGATACAGCAGATGGATCGTTACACCCCTAATAGAGAGAACTGGAGACAGCGTTGGAGGCAGGGGCCCATTCATTCATATGAGAGTTGTTCAATGGCGTATGAAGCTAAAATGGCTCAGATGCCACGTGATGAAGTACCCAGATCATCCCGCCGTCTTCCTCATACTTTGGGCCCATCGAGCAGACGCAGCAGCGTTTCCTTTGACACTGGGGCTCAGTCACATGAACGGATTGATAATAGATATTAACACGTTTTGTTGGAGTTACAGCAGCAGCCAAAGATCATGTCAGCTCCCTGACTGAAGCTGGTCAGTTTTGTGCTCAACACACATTAACCTTTTTTATTCAAACTGTAAAGGAGGAGGTTGCATAGTATAATGGCAATGTGTCACAAGCCAACACATAAACAGCTCAGTGTCTCCTGGCAGAGCATCAAATGCATGTATCATGTGAAGGACATCTTGTGCAAATCCTTCCTTCCTCATTTGAAGGTTGAATCAACCATCGCCGATGTGCCGCAGGTTTGGTCGCCTCAGCTCCCGCACTTTATTGTAATTCTGTCAAGATAGCACTATGATAGCTAATTAGTCTGCTCTCTGTCTCCGCCCCGTGGAAGAGTGATGGCTCGGAGGCATCTGAGCATAGTAATGGAAATGGATAGCATGGAGCCGCCATAATCTCTGTGATTAAAAATGAATTTATTCCACTCTGCAACGTGTATGAGAATAAAAGAGCCGCCAGTCGCCCCGGATTTGGTGGAGAGGAAGGAAGACAGAGAGGAGGGGATAGTTCAAATGATGAATTATGTCTGTGAGCCAATTATGAGTGAAAAGGGGGAGAAGGAGAAGGAAAGGTGTGAAGCCAGTTCAAGCGTTTGCTTGAATAAACATGCAGAGAGGAATCATGGAGTGTTGTTCAATGCAACTTAATCTAAATTTCATTTTGATGGTTGTTTTTTTTGGCAACAATTTGCATCTTATCAATCCCACATAGTGTTAAATTGCTAATATTCTGCATTGATAAGCTGTGAACATACTGGCCAACACCTAGACAAACCGTTTCTAGCTCCTATTATGGAATTAGAGTCTTTATATACAGCCCTTATTACTACAAATGTCTCCTAACCTCAGCCAGTTAACTGGTATTTAGCTGTTTAGCTCCTTGCCGTCATCACTGTTGCTTGGATATTTAAAGCATGTTGTAAACACAGTTGATCATGCAGTGTGCAGTCCTGGCCTCGGCCTGAAACTTGTGAAGAGGACCTGTCCCTGCAGTCATGTGTGGTCTGAAATACTGTAAGTCCATCATGTCTATAGTTGGAGATGTTCGGGATGGCAGTGTGAGGAGCCTTCTTCATTGTATCATCTAAATATGGCTTTGTTTACAGGACAAACAGGCAGGAATGGGAGAGAAAATACGAAAAATGGTCGGAAGCTCAAATCCTTGCAGTGTGGTGTCATACAGCTATTTGGTTGCCATAAACACAAAGTGAGACTGGAGCAGCACAGGGTCGCACACCGGCTCAGACCTGCTTTTGTTGAATGCTGAGTGATCCCTGGTCAAGGTCTTTTCTGTATTTCAGTGTTCACATCTACAAAGACTGTACGGGTCAAACTTGACCTCATCCATCAAAGCAGCCACCCTGCGTCGGCATATACAGTAGCTCTGCATTGCTGCTGTGTTTATTATTTATGAAGCCTCCCACATGAAAGAGACATAGAGATCCATTCAGACTGCAGCGAAGATGAGCTGAGAGCCAGGATGGACCAGCAGGTGGGAGTTATATGAACTGAGGATGAGGTCCATGTGCTGCTTGCACAGTTGTGCCATCAAGCCATATGATTATTAGTTAAGGAAGTATGCATGAAGGGAATGTACTATCCCTTTAAACTATTGTACACATGTCTTTGGTAGTAATAATAATAATCATAATAATAATAAAGCATTTTATTTAGGTGCCTTTCTGGGCACTCAAGGTCACCTTACATCTTAAAAACAAACAGAGTTTAAGCAGAGAGTTTAAGTAAAAAAGGAATAGTGATAATATACAATTTAAAAGGATTTAAGAGAAAAGAGAAGAGAGAGAAAGAAAGAAAAGAGAGAAAATGAACAATGGGGGGTGAGTTGGTGACGAGGCCAGTAGGAGGGACAATGAGCTGGAGGAGAATCTGAGGAGGTCAGAGAGATATGGAGGGACCAGCTTGTGTATGGCTTTAAAGGCGAGGAGAAGTATTTCGTAGTTGATACGGTATGTGATGGGGAGGCAGAGGAGCTGTTGTGGGATGGGTGTGATGTGGTGGATGGGGGGGATGGGGGGTGGATGGGGGTTTTGTGCGGGAGGCCAAACAGAGGAGAGCTGCAGTCGTCTCTACGGGAGGTATAGACTGTGAACACGAATGGCGGTGGAGTGGGGAGTGAGGGAAGGACGGAGATGGTTAATGTTACGTGGGTGGATGTAGGTGGACCGGGTGACACGGTTGATATGGGAGGTGAAGGAGAGGGTGCTGTCGAGGATGACACCCAGACTCTTTACCTGAAGGGAAGGGGAGATGGACGAATTATCAACGGGAATAGAGAAGCTCTGGAGTTTGTTTAATGTGGACTTTGTGCCAATTAAAAGAAGTTCTGTCTTATTGCTGTTTAATTTGAGGAAGTTCAAAGTGAACCAGGATTTTATTTCTTGGAGGCAATTGGTTAGAGAAGAAGGTGGAGGAGAGGAGTCAGGTTTGGTTGAGAGGTAAAGCTGGGTGTCATCCACGTAGCAGTGAAAGTGAATATGATGTTCGTGGAAGACGTGACGAAGGCAGAGGAGGTCAATGATGAGGACAGGGCCCTGGGGCGGCCTGAAAGGTATGAATGAAACCAGTTGAGAGGTGTGTTTGTGGTACCAATGGAGGAAAGTCTGTTCAGAAGAATGGTGTGTGAAAGACCACACTCAGACCAGCAAGGAGGAGGGATGGAAACCAGACTGGAGCTGTTCATATAAATTATTGAAAGATAGATGGGTGTGGAGTTGAGCAGCAACTGTTTTTTCAAGAATTTTGGAGATGAATGGAAGATTTGAAATGGGATGAAAATTGTTGAGGTTGTGGGGATCTGAACCAGGTTTCTTGAGTACTGGACTTACAGCGGCTGTTTTGAGGGAGGAAGGAACAATTTCAGTGGTAAAGAAGGAGTGAATGATGTCAGTAATGAGCGGGTGGCCTTCACAAGCACAGCAGGAAGTTTGGATATTTCATTGACTGAAGGTAGGGTGAATGCTGAAAGTGAATTGGTAGGGGCAAATGGATCTGGGACGGGTGAATACAGAGCAGAGACGGATTTGTTGGTGGGTATGTTCAAAGACAAGAATGATATCATAGGGTTACAGAAATCAGAGGAGTACAGGTGAGGAGGACGTGAGTCTGGTGGTTTTGTAATATCCGTAAGGAGGGAGAAGAGGGTCTTGGAGTTTCCTTCATTTGTACTGATTAAACCAGAGTAGCAGATGGATTTGGCTTTAGAAATGTAGTCTTTGTAGTGGAGAATATGGTTAAAATATGTCTTTGTGCAAAGTGAGACCAGTTTGAGTCTTTCAAGTTGACGTCCTTTTGCTTTTAACTGTCTGACAGTGGGAGTGAACCAAGGTGTGGTGAGAGGAAATGAGAGATCTGGTTTTGAGTGGATCAAGATTATTTAGGTTATGGAGACAGTTGTTGTAGTGAGAGAGCAATTCATCTATCGGCTAGAAGACCTGTCAACACTGGGGAGGCTGCACAAGGGGATAAATTGTCCAAGTTGATGTCCTTAATTTTACAGAAGGTTATAGTACGTGGAGGGTGCTGGAGTGTGGAAAGGTCCGTCAGGAAGGCAGCAGAGTCAGGAATAAAGTCCTTGTTGGACTTTGGTTGGCGATACAGGTGGCAATAATAGTGGGTAAAGGTCCAGAGAGCTGACATACAGTGGCCTCCATTGACAGACAGCAGCATTCACAGGTGCTATCCTCCACTTCTCACGGTAAATTATCACAAGACCTCCCCCCTCGGCCGGAGACACCTGGTTGAGAGATCTTAACAAACCCTGTAGGAGGAGCATCATTGATTGGAGTTAAGTTATTTGGCTGCTGTCACGTTTCAGTTAAACACATAATATCAGATTACGGTAGACGAGGAGATCCGGCACAAGATGCTCCACCTCCTGGTGACTGAGTGGATGTTGAGGAGACTGAAGTGGACAGTAGTGCTTCTGCACCTGACAGCTGTGTTTATGGTTTCAGATTTAGCTCTTCTAGTTAGTTTATGTAGTAAACAGTCCTGGTTGATTTTATGAAGTGCCTAAGTCTGGTCAAAGTGGGAATCCTATGAGGTGGGCGCTCAGTTTCTGATATAGCCTGTCCACACGGGGGAACCAGAGTAACAGAGGAGGTTTCAGTGTGGTGCAGTTCCAGAAGAGATTAAAATTATCAATAAACACAATTTTGCGGACAGTACAAGTTGACTGCTGCCAGGTGTGGAAACTCAATGTGCGGCTAAAGCGACCCATACCACGGTTGAGCAGAGGGGCGGGATCAGAGAACAGGAAGTCCAGGAGGAGCTAAAATGCTTAGTCAAAAATTCAGATGACAGATTGGAGATGTTATTGCAGCCTACATGAACGACAACATCCTGGGCATGAGGGTGTTTGGCCAGGATGCCAGGGATCTTTTCTCCGACGTTAATTTTAGCACTGGGAAAGCAAAAGGTTACTGCGGATTTGTACCTCACATTTCACACAATCAAGTCCCCAATAATGAGCCTTATTGGTGGGGGAGCGGCTGGAGGAGAAACTTCACCCATGACGGAGGGGATGGGGATGGACAGGCAGAGCGGGCAGCAGGAACTCGCCCCGGCGCTGGAGTGATGCGCGGTATGGAGTGGTGCATCCAGATGGATGGCCTGGTGGCCTGCTGATTGGCTGGAGGAGGGAACAGAGGCGACAGTGAACTCCAGAACTCACCTGTTGGTCGAGGAGATGGAGGGGGGAGATGTGACTCCACATCCAAATGTAGGTCCCAGATGTTATACTTGTTTTCCAGCTGGACATTGTAATGTGGAGGTGCAAAGGAGGAGCGCCTGCCTCCCCTTCCATGGGCACTGACCAGAGACCAGGGCTCCTGATGTGATGGTGTGGAGCTGGTGTGGAGCTGAGTAAGTAAGTAAGTAGCCTCTGTTGGAGATGTGGCTTCAGAACCGAGGTACTAGGAGCTCACGCACAGGATGTATCCGTTTGTGCCGGTCCAAAGATAATCTCATCCATTAGCTTCCCAGCTTCTTGGATCTGGCACAGGGTGGATATTCTTCCTCCTCGCTCTGCTACTTTGTTGGCCAGGCGGGCGCAGCTGATGCAGTCGGGTGGCGAGGTGAGTGGAGCTATGGATGACAGATCGGGTGGCTTCACCCTCTTCCTCACTGCGAAATGGCCTCTTGGCTGGATGACACCCTCACAGGTACTCACACTCTCCAGGTTTGTCCAATGTCCAAGTCCAATGGGGCCCCGTTCGCCACGCTGATCAGTTTGATCAGTTTATATTTAATTCAACATAGAAACGTTCGATGGTAGTTGTTACTGTGCATCAATTAAGTTGGAAAAAGGTGTGTGTGTAGGGGGGTATGTAGGTGTTACAGTGCTAAATGGCATTGTGTTTTATATGGTTGGAAAGCCTGTTTATTTACCTTCACAATGATGTCCAACTTGTCAGGATCATGCATTTGTGGGATGAGCAGCACAGCTGATTATGTGGGCAGCAACCAAGTGGAATTTGCCAAACTTCTCTGCCAACGCTAAACCGTGTATTCTCCTGTTGGTACTGAGCTCCAGGTGCCTGATTGGCAGCACAAAATCATGTAGAAGAGATGCAGATTTTTGTTTTGAAACCAAAATGTTGAACTGAGCCATGTTGGTTGAGAAAAATCACTTTGTGATCCTGTGGTCTGGTCTTGTGATGCCTGGTTGGCAGCACCTGGAGTTCAAAACAAGAGTCAGTACCGACGGCAGGATTCAGTCAGTACATTATTTAAACATGACATGTCCCTGAAATACCATGAATTTATGAGGGAAATGTCTTTATTCTTTGATTTTTGGTATATAGATAACATTTTTGTTTTAATATTTTTTAGTCTCAGTGTAGGTAGGTTCCAAAGTAAAAATCATGATATTGAATCAATTCTTGTAGAATCAGAGTACTTAAAAATCGTAATGCATCGTGAATGATAATATCAAATCAGGGGATATGTGTATCATCCCAGCCCCATTACTGAGTATTTCTATTTCATGCTACTTTATACTTCGACTCTGCGACATCCCAGAAGCAAATATTGCAGCTCTCTCTCTCTTCAGCCCAGCTCTGACAGATGTGGATCGAAGCAGCAGCAGTTCGGTGGCTGATTTTCAGTGAATCTCTGTCAGTAGCAAAGAAGACCTCTCGTCTGTTTCTCTGTGCAGCAGCCTGCTCTGTTAGCGTTATTTCACCTGGTTAGATCAGAAATGGAAGTTAATCAGAGTGTGTGTGTGTGTGTGCGTGTGTGTGTGTGTGTGTGTTTGCCTATAGCCACTCCAAGCTAGGAGCTGTGGTCCCTGTTCATGCCGTGCCAGCAGTGTGTCGCATACTGCTCACTACAGATAATTACTAGGACTTGTCAGTGTGTGTGTGTATCTCTCTCCCTCTTTCTCTCTCTCTCTCACACACACACTCACACACACACACACAAAAACACACACACACACACACACACGCACAGCTCTGCCTGAAACAATTTTAGTTTGGTAACGAGACTAATAAAGCAGACTATTTTCAGTGCGATTCATCAAGAAATATTTCCGGGCCATTGCAATAATTTTTCTCCTCTTTGGCGACTCCGAACCCAAAAAAACTCTGCTGCACTGCTGCTCAGTGTTGCTGCACTCTCTCCATTCAGTTCAGGTTTCAAGGATGCACGTTTGAGTGTCTGAAACACAGCGTTTTACCGCATGACTCACACATAAGTATACACACAAATATGCACACACACCTCCACACACACAAACTAGGTCAGCAGAAGCCAGCATGATTTGGGATGAATCATAACCTAGCATCATAGAAATAGACTCACAACAAATCAATAAGAAACACGGCTGCTGTAAAAGACGGATGATTGGCTCACGCAAGCCGGCCTGTTAGCGAGCGATCACCAGCTCAGCCTGTCACAAGCTGCTCCAACAATGCTGCTGATTGTGTTGATGATCTATATGAGGATTACTGTGTTCTAATCTACAATCAGATTTTTCCATTGAGTTGCTGTATTTTCAGGGAAAAAAAAAAAACGCCCCCATGGCACGAGTTTTTCATCACTGCATTATTTTAAGAGCAGTCTAAATGCGTCAGAGTTGGTCTGAAGGGCCCCCTAGGGCATGCTCAGTTCACAAAGGACCATTTCATAATTTAAGAAATCATCATCCAATACATTTCTTTATCCCTATGGGGAAATCCTCTTTCGTTTGCTTTCATAAAGGAGGTCAGAGGTAGCAGAGCTCCAGATGAGCACCACAGGAGGTGGCAGGAATACGCTGTCATGCTCCAACACTCTGCAGGAAGGTTGCTGAAATGCAGCTTGAACTCGGGAAGATAACAGATGAGTTTCTAACCACAGATTAAGTCGAGCAGCTTTCTTTGAATGTATTGATGACTAAATCTTGTTTTTTACGAATTTGAAATTGATATTTTAATGCCAGAATCAATATATCTGCTTCATCTGAGTCTATGTGGAGGTAGAAGGAAGTTAACTCTTTTATTGTGGTAGTCTGAGTACCGTGACGTCATATCCGTTCAGTATCCGTCAACCAGAACAAACCTCAGAAAGTATTAAAGGGTGGAGGGTGGGCGTGGATCCGACCTCCACCCTCCATGTTAAATCCAGCCTGGTAAACACTACACATCCAGTAAAGGAAGGAAACACTTTGGAAAAGCAGAGCTAGACATCACGGCTAAAGCTGCACGCTAACTCCGTCACAGACGGGAAACGTCATCGTACGGCGGTAACGTTCGGTCCGGCCGGCCGTCGCTCCGTGGTCCGACGGGCCGACGCTACGACTGTAGAGCTCCATATACTGACATTTATGTTAAATACATTCAGACGACCCCGATGGAGCTGACCATGGATGGATAAAGAGAACGGAGCTGATGGAGAACTAGAGATGGACTGGAGAGGTCCGAAGTGTAGACATGTGACTGATATACAAGTATCACCACAACCAGTTCACAGAATAAGGTGTTAACAAAGGGTATATACAAAATAGATAATATATATGGAAATAAGATTGATTGGATTATATTCACCAGAAGTGTAAAACACTGCATGTCCCTTATAATGTAAAAAAGAAAATACTACTAATTTGTGATTTATGCTTTTGGTTGCTGGAAAAAATTCAATAAATAATGTTTGACATTGACTGATATTTAACTATTTAACATTTCTGACTACATACATGTGGAAAATCAAATATTTTCACTTAGATATTTTCCAAAGAAAAGGTCCGTAGAAGTGTATGATTCAACTGCAAAAAAAAAAATAACAAAAATCAATAAATGGTAATAGGGCTGCACGGTGGTGCAGTGGTTAGCGCTGTCGCCTCACAGCAAGAGGGTCGCAGGTTCGATTCCGGCTTGGGACTCTTCTGTGTGGAGTTTGCATGTTCTCCCCGTGTCAGCGTGGGTTTTCTCCGGGTACTCCGGCTTCCTCCCACAGTCCAAAGACATGCTGTTTAGGTTAATTGATGACTCTAAATGTCCCGTAGGTGTGAATGTTAGTGTGAAAGGTTGTCTGTCTATATGTGTCCTCTGATGGACTGGAGACCTGTCCAGGTGAACCCGCCTTCACCCAATGCCAGCTGGGATCGGCTCCAGCCCCCTGAGACCCCTAACGGGATAAGCGGGTGACGATGGATGGATGGAATAAATGGTAATATTGAATCGCCATACTTACATACACATTGAATCAGCACCCACATATTGTGATGGTATGGAACTGGGAGAGGTGTATCCCAGCGCTAATAGTAAAGCACTTTTATTGCTGCTGCTTGAACTACTTAAGACTGTGTTGTATCCAGATGAGTATTCAACAGGAAAAACAAGGAGGAGCAAAAGAGATACTCATAAATTAAATAGTGTTTAGTGATTTAGAAATTTGACATTTTCCAAATTGCTTAGACAGCATGTTTTTATCAGCGAGCCTTGGCAGTAGAGTTAGTGAAGGGTGATGGAAACTGAGAGGGAAGTGAAGTGCAGAGAGGGAGATGAAGAAAGTGACATACAAACCCAAAAAGCTGTGGAATCACAATCGTGGTTGAGGGTGTAAAACACACTAATCCAGCAGTATGTTGGCTAATGAGCAGTGAACAGAAGGGGATGAGAGGACGGCGACAGAGAGAGAGAGAGAGGGATGCTGAGAGTCTGCAAAGGCCAACTGCATGGACAGGATAGCAACTATTACTGAGGCTTGGATTTAAAGAGACGGAGCAGGGATGGAGGGAAAGAAACATTTTATTCAGTAAAGTGGGAACAGATGAGGTTTTTAATCCTGTTTGGTGATCTGTAGATGCCACTCTTGTCAGCCGGCTCATGAGCCTACGCAAAATTTGTTTCTTCTTTTCATTTATTAAAACCAAATATTGCTTCTGATGGAAATGCAATACAGAGATTTTCATATCTACCCAGAAAGTAGTTTTCTAAGTTTTACTGGTGGTGTTTTGTGTTCTTGTTGACGGTTTTGTATCCCGCTGAGGTGAAGTGGATGTGCACACAACTGTTCAGCCAGTTGTACACCAATAGCCAGAGTTTAATGGACCTGTTTGAGCTTGAATCAGTACTGTTTGGGGTTCAAATCGTCTACAGTGAAAAGCAAAAATGGGCCTGGTCGGTCTCCTGGAAAATAAAAACTGAGACAGATAGAAAAGAAAATGAGGTGCAGGCAAATAACGGGAAGGAGTGGAAGAAGAAACAGGAATAAATGTAAATACAATGTGTATGGTTGATTTAGAGTACACAAGGAAGGAGGTTCATTAAATAGAGAGATGGAGAGTGACGGAAAGGGAGAGAGATGGAGCAAAGATTGGGCATTAGAAAAAGAGAGAGAGAGAAAAGCAAAGCGACTGAAAAGAGCAATGGAGAGAGAGATCAGGTGTATTGAAACAGAGAACAAAAGGAAATCCTGGATAAAGAGAGAGAGATCCTGCAAAGTGAGGGAGGGAGGGAGAGAGAGAGATCCTGCATAGAGGAGAGAGGGAGCTTCAACACAGAAGCAGAGAGGGAGGGAGAGAGAGAGAGAGCTGAGCGGAGGGAGAGAGAGAGAGAGAGAGAGCTGAGCGGAGGGAAGTCTCAACAGCAGCAGCAGCAGTTTGGCTGAGCTCTCAGTCAGTCCGGCTACAGCTGTGGATCTGATACGAGCTTTGTTTCCCTACCAGCCCCAAGAGACTGACTGACACACAGACAGAGGGACAGAAAGGAAAGACGGACCGACAGAAAGAGTGAGAGAAACAGAGGAAGAGCGAGCCAGACTGTCACCAGAGTAGCCAGGAGTGAAGAGAGGCTCAGGGGAGGCAGAGCGACGGACCCCAGGAGCCAAAACTCTTTGTTGCCACCGGAGCATTGGGGGCCAACCAGTGGCAGCGCCATCAAGGGGGAGGAGGAGCTCGGGGAAGAGGAGGGTGAGGAGGTGGAGGAGGAAACGAAGAGACCCCGGGGGCACGGTGACGGTGCCGACCGTCCCGACAGTGGTGCCGCCTTCGCCCTTTCTGTCTCTGGGGGAGAGCGGAGGGGGGAGGACGGCCGGCGGAGTGGCAGGACGGGGGAGCGCGGATGGCGGGCGGGCACGGGGGGGCAGCTGGGGAGGGACGGGGGACGCCCGGTGGGATGCGGCCGTGCCCGTGGGCCGGGGCTCCTGGGTGGACCAGATGAGCGAGATGTCGCTGAGTGGGCGAGACAGCCTCCCCCAGGAGGGGGGAGGAACGCCAGGGTCCGAAGGGCTGTTCGCATCTCGTCCCTCGTTGCTCAGGAGGTGAGTGGAGGGGCAGCGTCCTCCTGTGTGTGTGTGTGTGTGTGTGTGTGTGTGTGTGTGTGTGTGTGAGAGTGACACAGTCAGAGAATGAAAGTGTGATTGAGGCCTCAGTGTGTGACAAGTGAGAGATGAGTGTGTGTCTGACGGGAAGCAATCAGCCAAATACATGTGCTGTGTATTACAGATGTGCGTATGAATTTGCTGTCATCAGTGGTCTGAGCTCTGCTACATGTGACCCTTGACCTCATCGCCGCTGCTTGCTTGTAATGTAGATGTCTCAGAACAAGGCCGATTATCTTTGTGAAAGACGGTCTGGATCAGCTCTGATCCCTGATTCTCCTCAGTTACTGTCCGTTCTCCCATCACTTTGTCAGCAGATGTTAAGCAAACTTTTGAGATGTCACAATAAAGAAACGAGAATTAGGGTTAGGGTTAGTTAACCATTTAACCGTGAACCGTCATTAAAAATTTTGACCAAACAATGCAGTTAAACAGGTAAAAGAAATATTAAAAATTAAATAAAAAGTTGAGCGAAACTCAGAGGAGTTGAAGCATTTATTCACCGACAAATGAACTGTGCACACTTCACACTCACCGTCACACACAGTCGATCGGTCGGACTCGCTTTACGCCGGGCGGATACACGGCTGATAAACTCGCAGATAAACCAGATAATGTGGTGGAGAGTTACTGGGAAAGTGGCTGCATGTCCTCAACAGTGTCCTCAGTGAAGCAGGGACTCAGTTGTCTGCTGGCCTCATACGCTGCAGCCGGTGATAAATGATGGATTTCACCTGTCCGCGGATCGGCTTGTTGTTGCTGCTGGGTGACTAGTTAGCACAAAAATAGTAAAGCTGATCTTGTCAGTTAGCAGTTAAGGATCAATTAACGAGGGTCGACTGTCGCTTAGACAAATATCTCTAAAGTAGCATCCCTTGTGCTAGATTAAACTTGGCTGCAGTGTAGTTCGGTCAGGAGGTGGCGCTACAGGCTGTAACCTGCCAGGAAACAGAGTCGGAGGAGTTTAGGTTGTGCATCGACAAATGAATCTAGCCAGCTTGGCTGATCTACAAGAGAATAATGGAGAAGTCTGGAATCTTTAGGATTTTGTTTCAGCTAGTACTGGCCAAAAAATAATAAATAAGTATAGAATAAATATTTATCAGTATTTAACAGCTGATCAGTCATGTGAGTTAAATATTCGCTCGGTCAGAATGTACTCGGTAAAGATGTTTCCATATCCCATTTGACGCATCAACTCTTTTTGGACAAAGGCAGCGACTTCTTCAAGCGAGCGTAACAACCTGTTGAGGAAGTTTTATCGAATTTCACAGTTTCCGGACAGCTTATTGCAATACTTCAAAATGTGAATATGTGAGTGGAAATACTTGAAGTCTTTAGTCATGGTCACAGTCAGAGTTGCCAACTTGGCGACTCTGTCACTAGATTTAGAAACTTTTCAGATCCTTTAGCAACTTTATTTCTAAAAAGCAAATAGCGACAAATTTAGCGACTAGTTATTATTTTTGAAGTGGTTTCCCGTTCATGTTGCTCAGATTAATCACAGCTCAGGCTCTTCTGCCAACAGTACAGGTTTTCTAACTGTCCTCCTGCAGCGTGCATTACCACTAAGCTTTATGCAAATGATGCACAATGACGTCACAAATTTGCAAATGAGCATAAGATGTCATCTGGTCCCTTTCAGTGAGTTCGGAGCTACTTTCATTGGAAAAGAGTTGGTAACACTGGTCACAATAACCTATGAACATTAATCTGCAGATTATTTTTTAAAACGAGCTGACTAGTCTTTGGGTGGTGCAGTGGTTAACTGAAAGAGGGTCGCAGGTTCGAATCCAGCTTGGGGTCCCTCTGTGTGGAGTTTGCAGGGTTCTCCGGCTTCCTCCCACAGTACTAAGCCATGCAGGTTAATTGATGACTGGTTGTCTGTCTCTGTGTGTCCTGCGATGGACCGGCGATCAGTCCAGGGTGAACCCCGCCTTCACCCAGTGCCAGCTGGAATCGGATCCAGTATTTTATTGGGCGAACCAAAACAAGGTTTTGAGTGTGAGTCGGACATGGGGGCGGCAGTAGCTCAGTCTGTAGGGAGTTGGCTTGGGAACCGGAGGGTCACCGGTTCAAGTCCCGACATGGACCAAAAACTGAGTGTGAACTGGTAGCTGGAGAGGTGCCAGTTTACCTCTTGGGCACTGCCGAGGTGCCCCTGAGCAAGGCACCAAACCCCCAACTGCTCGGGGCGCTTGTCAGGAGCAGCCCCCCCACTCTGACATCTCTCCATTACTGCATGTGTGTGTGTGTTTGTGTGCATGTACCATGTATAAGTTAAAAACAGAGTGTAAATTGAATTTCCCCACTGTGGGACTAATAAAGGCAGATCTTCTTCATCCTGCCTGCTGTGTGACTTCAACATGAGCTCGAGTCATTTTATGCTAATAGCATCCAAAAGTGAGAAAGTGACAACTTGGCGCGGCTAAAGGACTAAATGCTAAGTGCTCATAGATCTTAGGTAAGGAAGTCAGTGTAGAGCAGATGAGGAATCATCTCCAGCCTCCAGCCTTCAGTCTTCAGCCTCCAGCCTTCATAGTACAGGAGTGAGCTGATGGTGAAGATGCTCTGGTGAACTGTGCAACACTGGTTAACTGTGTGTGTGTGTGTGTGTGTGTGTGTGTGTGTGTGTGTGTGTGTGTGTGTGTGTGTGTGTGTGCCCAGTGTCATCTTTAGAGAGAGACAACACATCTGCACCAAAACATCTGGGAACATTGAGTCAGAGTGCACTGAACCCAACTCTGCTCCTCCACACCACTGCTTTCCTTACCTCTCCTCTCCTCCCATCTTCTCTCCTCTCCTCTCTCCTCTCCTCCTCCTCTTGTCTCTCCTCTCCTCCTGTTCTTGTCTCTCCTCCTCTTCTGGTCTCTCCTCTCCTCCTCTTCCTCTGGTTTCTCCTCTCCTCCTCCTCTTGTCTCTCCTCTCCTCCTGTTCTTGTCTCTCCTCCTCTTCTGGTCCCTCCTCTCCTCCTCTTCTGGTCCCTCCTCTCCTCCTGTTCTTGTCTCTCCTCCTCTTCTGGTCCCTCCTCTCCTCCTCTTCTGGTCCCTCCTCTCCTCCTCTTCTGGTCTCTCCTCTCCTCCTGTTCTTGTCTCTCCTCCTCTTCTGGTCTCTCCTCTCCTCCTCCCCTGGTCCTCCTCTCCTCTCCTCCCTCCATCCCCCAGCAGCTGCTGTAGACCCAGTCCAGGCTAATACTAATAGAGCAGTGTGAAGTGGGACACTCCAGTTTTAGCCGAGGCGATGCAGCCAAGTAAACACGGTGTGTTGCAGCTCCACATGTTTTTCTCTTTTACTTCCCTCCATTTGTGAGAGTGTGTGAGTGAGAAAGATGGAGATAGATGGAGGTTAGAGCTGGGCGACTGCTGACATTTTTCAAATGCTGCCATTTAAGCTCTCCGTTCAGCAGCTCTGTGAACACTGGAGATTTGCCGCCACTGAGAGAGAGAGAGAGAGAGAGAGAGAGAGAGAGAGACGGAGAAGAGAGAGAGGAGTGAGAATGAAAGAGGGAAAGCCGTATATAAATGGTCCTTAGTCATTAATATTTCTCTTTATCTAAAACACTGGCGGATACTGTGATACTCTGTGATACTGAGTGCATGTGCCAATCGTCACTTGATTAGAGGGATTTCATTAGGATCACTATTTTGTAGCTCGTGCTCATGTGTGCGTTGATAGTGAATGTGGGTGCAGGAGCAGGTAAGATAAGATGAACCTTAAGATAAGATAAGATGAAGATAGTGAGCAATGGGACCCTGGCAAGCTGATGTTCATCAATACAGAGAACACACGCTGACGATTGATAGGTTGTGTCGACATCTTCCTGGTCAGTATGAGCAGAAGTGTCCACCGACTCTTTGTTTTGATACGAGACAGTAACTTAACTTTATGATAAAACCAATGGCTGTTGTATCACCAGTGGGTTGTTTATTGACACAACTTTTATGCTGGTATTGTCAAATTAAATTAAACTTAAAAAAATTGTTTGTAATGAAAACTGAAGTTTATTTTGAAAAGACTGTATGCATGAAATATCAGAAATTCACACATGTTGCTGGACATTCGTAGGAGAATAAAAATAAAAACATAAAAATAAGGAATAACTTTTTGTAAGATATCATACAAAGCATTGTATCATATGTTGCAAAGACAAAAGTTTATTTTGAAAAGACAATATGCATGTAACGAGTAGGAATTTGATGTGTTGCTGGACATTTGTAGGATAACATGGAAATTAAGGAACAACTTTTCGTAAGATATCATTTGAACCTTTGTATCAGGATACACTGCAACAACAGAAGTTTATTTTGAAAAGACCGTATGCATGTAATTTGCATTCTTTCTTGCGATTCCCCCAACTCGACTGAAGTGTAAAATGTGTAAAATGCAGCAGCTGTACATTTAGCAGTGAAGGAAATAAAAAAAGCTATTGTACGTTATTATTTCCCAAAAATAATAACTCAGTGGATGAGCAGTTTTATAAACTGTTTTAAACAGGGCGAGAAAATGTGTTCTGTCAAACGGAGCAAAACAATATGACAGTTCAGACAACCTGCCCTGTTTTATTTTTATTTATAGGGATTTTTTCTGACGGTCGACACAGACAGAAACACTGGGAGTGAAATAAATGTAGTAATAATAGCTGAGATAGTAATAGTCAGTCTTTTTAACATTGGCCGTCCAGTAGACAGAGAACTGGCTGTTTACCGACCAATCAGTTCATCTCTTTTATCAAGGACCAGTGTGTGAATGTGTTCATGTGTGTGCATGTATTTGTGTTTATCACATTACTTGCTTGAACCTGACAGTGTTAACAGTCATCACACTGTTATAGTAATTAGTGTGTGTACTCAGTATACCCATCACACCACCTGTACACATGATAGTGCGTATGTACATGTCGACATGAATCCATGGATTCGGCATTACTGTATTTCACTGCATACGTGTCTGTTTAGAGGAGTATTATTTTTCAGGAAGTGCACAATATTCTCTCATTCCACAACAGATGCATTCAGCTTTTCTGCTTCATGTCCCAGCTGAGGTCGAACACAAACAGCCGCCGTGCTGGAAATAAATATGTATTCGCTTCCAAGGCAAATTGCTTTTTATATTGTCCAGTCCCCCCTTTTTTCTTACCCATGGGAAAGTTATGTTGGCCATCTCCAGGAGTGTCTAGTGTGTGAGGGAGAAGGAGAGAAAGAAAGAAAGACAGAAAGAAAGAAAAGGGTAGTGCAAACAACTCCTATCCATCACCTTTACCTGCTATGCCCTTGAACGCAGCAATCAGTAGCCCTGGACAAATAAATCAGAAGTCTTTTCCTTCTGCCTTAAAGTGCGTCCTCACTACGCTGCACACAGTATTCGTTCCAACGTTACGAACACTGGAGCAAACTCCATTTCTGGACATTTTGAAAAAAACAAAAATGAAATAGAAATTTTACATAATATCATTTCAAAAATGCTTTTTTTCCCATTAAAAACTACAGTAAATGCCAAGAAGGAACCGGCAACACTTACACATATCTGCCTATCAAAGAGTGGACGTCCACAGTCTGCAGGGTCAGTGGTGGCCACAAACTGGTCTGTGGCAGCAGTGTAAAACTCAGTTTCATCCTGGGTTACATCAGCATCATGGTTGCCCTCAAAGGACCGGTTGTAAACTTAAGACTATATAAATACAGTTGCAAGAAAAAGTATGTGAACCTTTGGGATTACTTGGATTTCTGCATAAATTTGTCATAAAATGTGTTCTGATCTTAAGTTACAACAACAAACACAATCTGCTTAAACTAATACAGCACAAAAAAAATCATGTCTTCATGTTTTTATTGAACACAACATGTAAACATTCACAGTGCAGGGTGGATAAAGTATGTGAACCCCGAGGCTAATGACTCCTCCCAGAGCTAACTGGAGCCAGGAGTCAGCCAACCTGGAGTCCAGTCAGTGTGATGATTGGAGGTGTTGGTTAAAGCTGCCCTATAAAAACACAGCAGTTTGGAGTTAGCTGTTCTCCAGAAGCATTGCCTGATGGGAACCATGCCTCGCACTAAAGAGGTCTCAGAAGACCTACGATCAAGACCTGCTGACTGATATGAAGCTGAAAGGGTTCCAGAAGTCTCTGTAAAAGCCTTGATGTCCATGTGTCCACGGTGAGACAGACTGTCTACAGATGGAGACAGTTCAGCACTGCTGCTACTCTCCCTAGGCGTGGTCGTCCTGTAAAGATGGCCGCTAGAGCCCATCGCCGAACGCTCAATGAGGTGAAGAAGAGTCCTAGAGGGTCAGCTAAAGACTAACAGAGATCTCTGGTACATGCTGACATTTTAGTTGACTGATCTACAATCAGTGAAACATTAAAGAAGAATGGAGTTGATGGAGGACACCACGGAGGAAGACACTGCTGTCCAGAAACTACTGCTGCAGGTTTGAAGTTTGCCAAAGAGCAGCTGGATGCTCCACAGCACTACTGGCTGAATACTCTGTGGACAGATGAAACCAGAACTGAGCTGTTAGGAAGGACCACACAACGCTATGTGGAGGGAAAAAGGCTCAACAGAAGAAAATGGGCCTTCTGGAGCGGCCTACCTGAACAATACTCTCCTGACCGTGTCCATCCCTTTATGACCACAGTGGACCATCTTCTGATGGCTGCTTCCAGCAGGATGATGAACCAGGTCACAAAGCTCAGATCATCTCAAACTGGTTTCCTGAACATGACAATGAGTTCACTGTCCTCCAACGGCCTCCACAGTCCCCAGATCTCAACAGATCAGCTCTGGGATGTGGTGGAACGGGAGATTCACATCATAGATGTGCAGCCAACAAATCTGCAGCAACTGAGTGATGCTGTCATGTCAATATGGACCAAAACCTCTGAGGAACGTTTCCAACACCTTGTTCAAAGTATGACACCGATAATTAAGACAGTTCTGAAGGTAAAAGGGGGTCCAACGTTTCACTAGCAAGGTGTACCTAATTATCTGGCCGGTGGGTGTATTTACATGCTTGGCAATGATGTTAGCTTACCAACTGGCCATGAATCAAATTCTGATTTTTATTTTCATAACTGTATTTATTATAATATTAATAAACAATTGTTTCCTGATATCATTGGCTTATAAGAGTTTAGTCAGTTTCACTAGAGTTTACACTTTTATTAACAAATATTAATAAATTAATATTAATAAAGTGTGAGAAAGAGAGTTACAGGGGTGAAAAAATACTTCCTTAACTTCTGTTTTAAAACTAATATTTTATTGTGTTAATCTGCGTCGTGAACTGTGTGAAGATTTTAATGACTTAATTAAAGTCATGAGAAAAGCCTTTCGATGTTTTCAATCACTATGATTTGCTGTGGTTCTTCACATCTCACATCTCATCTGACAATAGTGAATAGTCTGCAGAGCCCGGGAGGAAGCATGGTACAAATGCTTTCAGAGAGCGTTAATGCGGCGTGTCATGTGTTGCAGAAACCGTTACCATAATATGTTTGTTGGGGAGTTGAATGGATTTCTGTTCCCTGACTGTGACCATAAATTGTTTCACATTACTGTACAGGGGAAGTCACCTCAAAAGGCAGTGTAACAATTTCATAATTTACTCATATTTGACATGGATCATTAAACCTGAGGAGTCCTGTTTCGAACGAGCCAGACTATGACAAATTTGATGTGCAGTTTTTGAGGATATTACAGTGAAAGACCCCTCAGCACATTGTCCATTTCCTCATACTGGATCTGCCAGCAGGCTTGTAGCTGCGTTACTTCTATATAGTGCAACAAACCTACAACTACCCCTGCTGCCGGCTCAAAGGATAATAGAGGAGGCTTTTGGTATCCGGGCATCATGGTGGAGGGTGTTCAGAGGACAACCCAGACAACGCTGTGCATATAGTGAAGGTTTGTGTTGCTCTACACAACTTCCTGACATGTGAGTTGCAGTTCATTGAGTGCAGTTCACATTTCATGCAGAATAAACTGACATTCAAGGCTGTCAAAGTTAACAAGATAACGCAAATTCATTTTAAAGCGCAACGAATTTCTTTAACGCATAAATGCAGTTGAACTTTCGGAGGCTGTAGCACATTCAGTGGTAAAGCTAGAGTCAATACACTGATATGATACCAACCACGTCATACCAGCTGAATAACACTCCAAGCATGCAATACATTTGGTGAGGACTGACATGACCTCTGACCTCCAGATGTGTGGATGTAAATGGGTTCTCTGGGTCCCCACCAGTCTCCCCTTTACAGACATGCCCACTTTATGATAGTCCCAGTCAGTCTGGATCAAGTCCTATTCAAGTCAGCACTCTGACACACTGACAGCTGTTGTTGCCTGTTGGGCTGCAGTTTGCCATGTTCTGATTGGAGCAGATTGTTGATGCTACAGTCAGAACCTGGGAGGGTTTCTGGACAATATCTGACATTGATTAGTGCTGTTAACTGATTTGCAGTAATAAAAATAGATATACATTTGCATAAAGCAGCATATTTGTCCACTCCATGTTGATAAGAGTGTTAAATACTTGACAAATCTGATGCCAGGCGCTAACGTTACAACCGGACTCTTCTTTACTTCCCTGGAATCAACGAGCAGTTAACAAGCAGACTCCCAGGGGCTAAGCAATGGCCACATTCCCCAACACTACGCAACAACGCTGCAAGCAGCAACATCAGGAGCCAACAATCGGCCCGTACCAGATGCACAGGCACAACTTAAAATAAATTCAATGAAGGGTTTTAGCTCAATTTAAAAAACAAACAGTAGACCTCCAAAATGTCCCGTTAGCTCCCTCTGTCAATATCAGGACTGTGGTATGTTCAATTTTAGATTGGATTTGGCGTGCGCCCAAAGGCTGTCAGATGTAGTGCCAGTGTATTGACAGTGACTGGGGGTGTGTTCCTACATGCCAGTGGATGGAGGTTGGGAGTCATGGTGATGAAAAAGCTGAAATAATACAGACGGTATTAATGTGGCTACATAAAATCTAAAGCTAATAATACGAAAAGATGAAAATAGCCCTTGTGTCATTTTTACAACAACAAATAGCTAAACCACACATGGAAATGCTTCATTTTTAGGCCAATAAATATAATTACCATTTCCCTGTTTACCTGAATGGTGCATAACTGCTGATACTGATCATGCATAGAAAAGTGTAATTCATCTATACGTTCAGAAACAGCAGCATCTTGGTGTCACAGTCGCTCCATCCACCCAGTGTAGCTGTAACACAGGTTAATCCAAAAGTAAAGTGGAAAATGCCCCACTTGTAGAAAAAAAAAACACTAATTGTATGACATTTTTAAATGATTGCAGGTGATGATGCGTTGTTGGGTGGCCAATCAAAGTGTGACATTTCTGACTAGCTCTGACTGGAGGCCTGTCACTGCAGGGCTTTTCTGTTTGTCCCACCTGCTATATTTCTATTTCACATTTTTACATTCCTTACTCAGCTCTCATTCAGCTTTTCCCTCCTCTCATCCTCCCGTCGGTCTTTCCGTCCCTCTCCCACACATGCACGCAGTAGCTCTCCTACTGAAGTTATCCACGCCTCATCCCCCTCTCCGTTCATCTGTGTCTAACTATCTGTTTGCTCTGTACTTGTGCTTAGCCTTTGTGTGTTCTTGCATGTGTGTAGATGTGTGTGGAGGCATGTGAGCGTCCTCCCTTGACGAAGGCTGTGTTTTTAGCTCACCCCGGGGTGCTGCATTCTTGAGCCCATCCCCTCCGTCTCTGCTCTCTCTCTGGCCACATTCTCTCCATGTCCACATCTCTCTGGAAGGTGATTGGAGGGTTGCTGTTTTCCCTGTTGGTCGGCCTATCGTGCTCCAAGGAGAGTGGGGGATTGGAGAGCCCAGAGACGGACACTTTGAAGGCTAAGGGCAGCTAAGGACACTTGCTTTCTGGTCTTTGAAACACATTAGCCAATAAGGGGAGTTGTCCTCGAGTCCGCTGTATAACATTTTACTTGGTGGACTCGGTGGTGTGGAGTCATTACCTGGCTGGCTGCATTCTAATTGATTGGTTCATTGATTGAGTCATTCAGTTATTTCCTCTCATTACCAGTTATGGACATGTAAGTAGCAGCAATCTTCTATGAGGTTGTGCATAAATCAGTGCACTGTAATCAACTGGTTTACAATACAGGTCATTATGTGTAACTCAGTAACATGGAAATCCTGATGAGAATGGTTGGTGAGCCAGGCATCACTGTGACATTATAACGGGGTGTAACACCGTGTGATTACTTCACTTTCATCAGGGAACCAATGAAACTGAAGGGGAGGGGTTATGGTCTCAATCACTAGTTTCAAGTCTTCTTTTCAAGCAGGGGATGCTTTAGGGCGGGGCTACATTGTGATTGACAGGTCACTACCACGCCGTTGTCCAGTCTGGGACCTGTCTGTGTTTTCATTTTAGAAATTTAACCCTTTCACAGTGTGTTTTCAGGTCATGAAAGGTCATTTTTTAACATTTTGATTGTCTCAGTGTTCAAAACCGTAGCCCACAATCCAATGGGTGACATCCCAGTGACCACATCCACTTCTTATTATAATAATAGTAATAATAATAATAATAATCTGTATTTGTATAGCAGCTTTATAAGCATAGTTACAATGTACTTGCACAGATAAAATACAATACAGACAAAATGAAAACAATAAAAGAACAAAACATTGAGACAAAATAATGAGAACACTAAAACACATAACCAGCAGAATCAAACAGTATGTTACAGAGATAAGACATAATCCTGAAGAGGACAATATATGGTGTGGAAAAGGTGCTGTTGCCTCATGGGGTTAAAAAATCCTTTTTATAAAAATGCTTTTCATAAAAGAGATTTAACCCTGGTTAATGAGCTAGTTAACCTGAGGACCTGTTCTGGAGGAGGCTGTTCCAGAGTTTAGACCCTGTCTCCCTTAGTCACCGGCCTAGACCTGGTCCAACCAGTAAAGCCTGGTCAGAGGTGAGAAGGAGGTCCGTAGGGAGGAAGGAGCTCAGTGAGGTAGCTCGGTGCTGACAATAAAATATATTATATACCGTCTCTGCTCCTAATCCAGCCCACATCCTCCAGGAAAGGTTGAAGTGACACTCTGGTGTGGCTCATTCGTGGTATGAAAGCAAACAAACCAACCAAGGATTTTATGATAGCACATTTCTGATTTTTGCTTGGTTTCAAAAGCTAAACTCCTAATAAGTACATCTGATGATCGTGATGATTTATCTGTATATGGCCATGAGTATAACGTATTCATGCAAATAATTTAACCATGGAAAACCTTTGGTTTATGACCAAGTACTGCTGCACCTTGTGTTTAGTTGTGTCTAATGTTAGCATGCTAAACATCAGCTTGTTAGCATTGTCATTGTGAGCATGTTAACAAGCATGTAGCTCAGTGCAGCCTCACAGAGCCGCTACGTGTTTGGTCTGACCGTAGAGTCGTAGTCTTGTTAACTGAAAACAGCTGTCTGCAGCTGGAAACTATAACTATAATTACCTGGCAGCTAATTCATCTCCAAATGTGTGTGTGTTTGACTTAGTGTGTGTCTCTGGGGTGTGAGGTTGGGGATAATGTGCATGATTGTGTGTTTAGATGCTGGTGCAGGGCCTTGAATGTCTGCTATTTTATTTAGTGTGTGTAAACTGACAGCAACTGGCTTCTCACAGTCTTATCATCCAAGGCATCCCCCTCGATGAGAGAGAGGACGTGGTGATGGGAACAGGAAAAGGTGCTAAACACCGCACACGCACACACACACACACACACACACACACACACACACACACTTACGTATGATTCTCAAGGTTCATTTGCTCTCCATCACATCCTGGTATGTGTTGCACATGCAGGTGAGAGACGGTCCATGGCACGTCCTCAGACAGAGGCCTGTACCACGGAGATAGACGTGGGGTTAGCGAGGTAACACCAGGTTGAACAGTGGCTTTCAGTCCCATGGTGATGGTTCCCTTGTTACCAGGGTAGATCGCCATGGTCATTTTTGCTGAACGCCCAACCTGCTCCGGAGCAGATGATGTTACAGATAAGGGACCAACTCATATAAAAGCACCGCTGACTGACTAATCAAAGCTCGGCGGCGAGGATCGTATGATAATATTACACACATATAAAGACGTTTAAGTTATAATCCAGGCTGAAAACAACACAGTATAAACTGACGAATGTAGAAAGGGCAGCTGACATATGAACGTACGCCTGCTGAGAGCTTTGTTATATGTTTGTTAGGGCTGTTGATTGAGTAAAATATTTAATCACAATTAATTGCGTTGTCCATAGTTAATCAAGATGAATTGCAAATTAATCACACATTTTTTATCTGTTCAAAATACCTTAAAGTGAGATTTGTCAAGTATTTAACACACTTATCAGCATGGGAGTGGGCAAATATACTGCTTTATGCAAATGTATGTACATGGAAATCAATAACAGCACTAATCAATGGCAGATATTGTCCAGAAACCCTCCCAGGTTCTGACTTTAGCATCAACAATCTGCTCCAATCAGAACATGGCAAACTGCAGCCCAACAGGCAACAACAGCTGTCAGTGTGTCAGAGTGCTGACTTGACTAGGACTTGATCCAGACTGACTGGGACTATCAGAAAGTGGGCATGTCTGTAAAGGGGAGACTGGTGGAGACCCAGAGAACCCATTTACATTCACACATCTGGAGGTCAGAGGTCAACGGACCCCTTTGAACATGGACATGACAGTTTTTCCTCAACAAAATTTAATGTGTTATTTCAGCTAAGCTAGTATGACATAGTTGGTACCATTGGATTTCATCTCCGAATACACAATGAAATTTCCTCCATCTGGCAGCTTCAACTGTGTTACTTTTGTGTTTGACTTCTTGCTATTTGTCTACTGTTATAGTTTGCTCATGCTTTGTATAATATCCCTCTCTGCTGACAGTAGACATGTCCATGTTTGTGATTGGTCAGTTAATACAAACACGGTCTCATTCATGTGAATGTGTTCATAGCCAGACTGAGAAACCGGGGTTGATAGCCGCCGCCGTAGGACCGCTTAGTGAGATCCCAGCTGTTGGGGTGAGTTCAGCCAGGTAAGGAGAGCATACCCTGGGTATGTATGTCCAGCTCGCTTCGTGGTACATGCCTCTGGTTAGTCTACAGTCTCTCCCTGTTGCTTCCTCACCGACTCCCACGCTCACACAATAAAACCCACACAGAGAAACACTCACATGCACCGAAAGCAGCGAGACCCTCCCTTAGGATCCAATCAATAGTCAGTCTAGCTGCCTCCTACATGGTACTGATGATGGCAACTTGTCCTTGGCAGCTCTCGCGTTTTCTCTCACTCTTTTACTTTCACACACACACACACACACACACACACACACAGTTACTTGCTATAATTTACTCTGACTCGTCAAACATCTCTGCCTCTTTGTCCCGCTGACTCTGGCTTCAAACTGGGAATGTGGAACGTTTTAATAATAATTGCACAGCAGTCGTGAGTCCTCCTCTGTCATTATACCATGTGTAGAGAGAGTTGGCGCTTCCTCCCTATTCTTTTCACACCTCATCTCTCAGTCTTTTTGGTCGTCGCGCTGCCCGTCTCTCCTACCACATTTACACCTGGCATTAAAACGCAGCCTGAGCCCAGATATGTTATCTAGATAATAGGATGGCTCTTGCGTTTACTCTACACCTGCTATTAATGATGTGTTCTTGTTATCTGACAGTGTGAATGTCGGCAGGGTTGATGCCGAAGTTAGAAAGGTGATCTGCTCTTTTTAACTTGTGGACGGATGCTGTAATTTTTTCAATTTTGAGCAAGCTGTTGAACTAACATTTACCCCTAGCTGTAGGGATGGTACCGAAACCCGATAGTAAAATATAAATTAGTAAAGCTCATTATTATAAACATTATTGGTTCTTTTATTGGTACTTTTTAATGTTTTGGTGTAATTCATTATCACACTGCAGTGCATGTCTTCTGCTGTCGGTACATTGACTTATATTCATTTCATGGAGACTTACCCTATACCTAACTGTTAACCTAATCCTAATCCTTACCCTAACCTCAGCCTAAACCTAACCTTACCCTAACCCTAAACCAAGTCCTTGCCCTAAAATATGTTTTACATTATGGGGACATTCATTACTGTAAACCTTTGAGGGTAAAAAGCCAATACTTTATCAATACACCTGCTCAGCAAGCATAAACTTTTATTTATTTATTTTATTTTACCTTTATGTAACCAGACAAGTCAACTGAGAATCAGTGACGACCTGGCCAAGAGGCAGCGGCAGAAGGGAAGACCACAGAGCATAAGGACGATTAGTGCAATAAAATATTAGACAAAATAAAACATGACAACATCCCAAGATATGCAACACTAGCGCTGAGTTATTAAAGGAGGGAAAATGTAAGCAAACTGTAATGAGTGCCGACCAAAGGAATGACCGTACTGATGACTCTGCTGGAACGTAAATTGCAGTTACTGTTGGAGATATTGGGTTGTCGGCGGCAATATGAAGGGTTTGCCAGTGATAGTTGTGTAAATGAACCGATACCAGCGGAGTGATGGGTCGTCAACTAGAGGTTTCAGGAAGCAGTGATGAGTGTTGAAAAGAGCACCGGTGAAAAAACGAATGGCAGTATGGTCGACGACGAGGCGAATCTGTAGATTAAGTCGCTATTATCCAGGATTGGAAGGATAGCCATTTTAACCAAGGTGTGTTTTGCAAAGTGCGTAAAAGATGTTTTATTACGGGACTTTGGAGAGTGGCATGTTGATGTGCATCTGACAGGAAAGTGAGCTGTGGAGCCAGATATCCAGGTAGTAGGAGTTGGAAAGTCTGATTTCTGACTCCTTTTGGAGATTTTGATGTAAACATGTAGAAAAGTTCTGATTCAGTCTGCAGTCTGTCCTCTCATGTCTCAGCTCAGATAATAGTGAATAGTTACAATAGTGTTCAGTTTAGCGTAGTTTACCACACCTCTTAAAACGGTCGTAAAGTGATCATCCTCTCTACCAGCAGCAGTGAGTGATATCAGCAGAGGGAGGACAGAGGACAGGACGAAGGACTGGTAATGACTGACGTCTGTGTTCTTCAGTCTTTATCAGCTTCACTCAGGAATATCATTTATTTTCTTGACAGATATTATTGAGTTTATAACATGATCTGCTGTTGTAAACATTACTGCTGCCTCTAGAGGGGGTCTGGTCTGGCTGGTCCCGCTGCAGTGCATGTTACTCATGTAATGTACTAAAGACGTTGTCTTTGTGTGGATAAGAGCCCTTCCTGTCTAACACCTGCTAAGTTATTTTGTTTACAGCCTGTCTGATTGTGTTCCTTGTCCTGTCAGACTTTGCTGTAGTGATATATCTCCACGTTCCAAGATCCCAATATAAGGCCCAAGTTATAATAAGCAGTTTCAGATAGCCAGGTTGCATCATACTACCTGGACCTGGGACATGACAAAAACATGTGATGCAGCATTCATTAATGTAATTATTAATTACACCTGATTGTTGTCCTGCTAAGACATGTCAGATATGCTGTGAAAAAAAAGGTTTTAAAGGGCAGGTCTATTATTTATTGAATTTATATATATATATACTGTATATATATATATATATATATATATATATATATCAAAATGGTATTTTCCCTCCAAGCCCTCCTAAAACCTTTTTCCCACGTGACCTGACGTAGCTTTCTGCATGATGACGCTGCCACATGTATAGTATATCTACATCCTTATCGTCAGTGTATGAATGCTACATACAGTAACGGGCATGCTGCAGTTCGAAGGAGCAGACAGGAGTAACGACATGGAAGCTAAGCTATTTACTGCCGTGGACGCCATGTTAGTTCGGATCAGAAAGTCACACAATAACAGAAACTAGCCGATCGATGCAGCTCCTGTGTTCAGAGAGGTAAAATGAGTGATTTTGTGAATGGAGTCTGGTGGCTTTGAGGACAGCGATATAACGGCTGCAGGTCAGTTTGGAAAGGGTTGTCCGACGGCGAGGTAACGCCACCAGGCTCCAGTCCAAACAAACAGTAATTTTAACTCACAGAATGCCGGAGTATACATACAACCTCACTTCAGCATCAGATATTTAAAAACCCAGCACAGCTATTGCTAGCATTCACAGTATTTCTAACCTTATTGATTAGCTTAGTCTGGTAACCACCCCTGCTTTTGTAGCGGCTGAGTGGGCGTTCCCATTGACAGAAACAGAACAGATGGATCAATCAGCCCTTTAAGCATTGAACTGAACTATGAACTAAGAATAGATTAGTGAATATAGTAGTGCATATTACACATTTAATTTCACGTTTGTCACTCTCTCTCTCTCTCTCTCTCTCTCTCTCTCTACCTCTGTATCTCTCCGTCTCCATCGGCTTGATTGACTTCGTTCCTTTGTGGAGATGACGCTCTTCTCTCTGCGCCTTTCTTTATCTTTTTTTACTCGGCAGCATTAGAGATGATCGAGGGAGAGGAATGATCTTCTTCCTCTGCTGCTGAAGCCTGATTCATTCTAACGTGGTCGATAGTCTGGCATTGCATCCTGGGAGTCCACGTTCCGACTCTGTACCCCTTCCTCTCCCTCCGCTATGTGTCATCCCAGTAGGTCGGTATCAGGTATCAGGTGTGTGAGAGTGACTCCTGTGGGCTACGCCATCAGGATAACTCCCCACCTCCCACACCACCCAAAGAGCTTTCCAGAGCCACACAGGCTCAATTAGTGTTTTCTGCACCTCTAAACTGCCTCTAAATAATTTGCTTGACAGTCTGCAGCCATTCGTCTTGTTTTGATACCTGCTAGGTAAAAGTTGGAAGTTGGGCATTTCGCTGAGTTTTTAACGAGCTCTGTGTTTTAGAGATCTGTATTGGTGTTGGAGTGCTGCGCATTATTCAACTGATTCTACTTCTGCTTCTGAGTGCTGCTATTGCATCATCTCATAGTCAGCAGTTCGCCTTAGCAAGAGGCCAGGACACGTCAGTTACACTGAAAGCTTGCATCAGATTTCTAATAGATAAAAAGTCATGTGTAATCACAGTCGAAGACATTGAGGTTGGCTCATGTTGAGGTTTAAAGGGATACATCCATAGTCGGTGTATCACCGACAGTAGATGATGGTCAGGAGTACCAGCACCGGAGCAAAGTATCGTTCTGCTGTGGACGGGGCAGCAGCAAAACACACGTTAGACACCTAAAATCGGTTTGTGTTTGCTGTATATTTAGACTATTTTCACCACTTTACGTTGCTGTCAGACAGACAGCAGACCTTCCTGCAGGGAACTGAAGCCGTTAGCTATGCTCTCTTCAAAGCCACCAGACTCCTTTAAAAAAAGCAGTAATTTTACTTCACGCTTACTTTGGTTGTGTTATTGTGTGACTTTGGTGTTCAGAATCAGAAATACTTTATTGATCCCCAGGGAGAAATTGGGGTGTTGCAGTTGCTTTTACTTAAACAGAACAAATCCAAGAAAATAGAAATAAAGTATGTAACTGTAAATTTACATTACATATGTATGTACATATATATGTACATTATGGTAAATGGACTTGCATTGATATAGAGGGTTTTTTTAGTCTTCTGACCACCCGAAGTGCTTTACACTGCATGTCAGCATTCACCCATTAACACACACATTCATACACTGATATCAGAGGCTGCTAACTGCCAACTTTGCTCGTCAGGATCTGATGTAAATACTCATTCACACACCGATGGCTCAGCCTTCGGGAGCAGTTTGAGGTTAAATGTCTTGCTTCCGATTGGTGGACGACCTGCTCTACCCTCTGAGCCACAGCCGCCCCCATTATGCCCCATTATGCTACATAAATACAATATATGTGAAGAGAAAGAAAGACAAAGAACTCAAATTAAAACTAAGAATATGAAAAATCTGAAATATGTACAAATATTTGCATTAAGATGTGCAATATATAGCATTTAAAAAAGATAGACGTTATTTCGAGACGCTTTGTGAAAATAAATACAAAATGCTACAAAAGTGGGATAAAGTGTGTTACATATAAATGGCAGAATGGTATCATAAGAAATGAAAATGAATATTTCTTGCATATACAGTGAATGCAGTATTGATGACATGACATGATTGACTGATTCACCACAGTCTCAGAATAACACAAACAAACCGATCGATGCAGCGGTAGAGCAACAACTCCCTTGCTGGCAAGTGAAAGTGGTGAAAATATTCTAAATATAGCGTACACAACTGATATTAATATTTTTAGGTGGTGAAAATGTGTTTTGCTGCTGCCCCGTCCACAGCAGAACCACCGACCGTCCTATACTGTAGGGACACACTGACTATGGATGAGCACCTCATACGACCCTTCTTCAAAAAGTCCAAACTCTCCCTTTCAGGACAGGTTTTATAGGAGTCCTTGTCCCAGGATTTGTCTCCTGCCAGCAGGTCTGTTGTGGTGTCTCCCCTGATAGATGGATGCTGCTCCTGGGTGAGCTTGTGGGGTTCTGGCCAACAGAAGTCAGTTCCTGCTCCTTCGGGGAGGTTTTTGTTCCAAGGCCTCCCATCACAGAGGAGTGTCGCCACTGCAGCCGTTCATCATCCTCGGCGACAGGACTCGGATTCGCTGTCGCTGCTGCCAGTCGTCTCCGTACCCATACATCAAAGCGACAAATGGCTCAAAGGGGGCGGGGCTATCCATCACCGGGAGGCGCCCCATAGGATGATATCAGGGCCCACTGAATTCCACTAGATATTAGCCATGAATCACGGTTACTCTATTACAGTGGCTGTATACTGCTATGTGAATGCATATATAACAAAGAGAAGCAGTTTGAAATATCTGATCAAATTAAAGGGCATCAGTTTGACATTTAGTACTACAAGTGATTGACTACAGTTGAAACCCATAAAACTTAACTTTTACTGTAGCTGGAAATCTAACTGACTCACAGGGAGGGAAGAGAGCTAGTGATGTATTTTCTATGTTATCATGCATTAATATTTGTGTGCATGAAGCAATAACATTTCAGTACATCTAGCCAGTCTAAAGACATGGAGTATGAGCGGCACAGAGTAGGCAGCTGAGCTGAGCGCTGCTCATCTACTCGAGTGTTTTAGCTAAGTTATCAACTCATGGTTACATCACATGAAGAGACCCGGTGCAATAGCCAGGAACAAACACGCCCACATGCTTAAAACGCCCAACAGAAGAAATGTGTCATACCACGACAACATGCACATCTCTGACTGACGCTTCAGCAGCGCTGCCCTCTCAACAATACTCTCAACTCACTCCAGCTCTGTTGTTTTTTTCTTTCAGGGAATATTTATGTGATGTGTTTTGTGATGTCCTCTTCCTCCTTGTTTGGGAAATTCATCGGAATAATGTACGAGCAGACCTGACATGAATTACGTGTGGCAAGTGCTCTTCTTGCCTGTGATAAAGGATGCCCAGTTTCCTCCCTGGCCATGGGATGCGAATATGAATTTGAATGAATCATAGCTTTCCAGTGTCTGCCTGTATGTGTGTGTGTTTGGCCGTGCATATACACCTATCGGGAGAGTGCATGTGAGCCGTTGCTTGGAGGCTGCATAGCAGTTTGTAATTCAGTGAACTCCCAGAGAAGTAAAAGGCAGCTCAGTGTCTTCCCTCTCCTCCCCCTCATCTCCGGTATCCAGTATTCTAGACACGTCTAATATGATATATTTTATGAACACTCAGCTGCTGCATGTTTCCAACAAAGTGGCGCTCAGACTGTTGGAATCTGTCAGAGAGCTGCTTCCACGACCACGTGTGACACCAGCCATCACAAGTCTGGCCGTCCTCCTGCAGTGATCGCTCCGGTGCACTCAGGCAGGATTTCAGCTGCTGATTCTACTCATTCTTTACTCTACGTCCTCTACCAGCTGCTTCTACCTCACCGTGAGTGGCTTCAAGAAAGCACTCTGTGTTTGTGTCACTCTGCACCGTCTCCAACTTAAAGGTGCCATGAATGAATGAAACGAAAAAAAGCTAAAATTCTTCACAGTATGCAATGTCCATGGCTGAGTTTGGCTATGAATGCCTTTGCTCCAAAGTGGATGGATGATATGAAAATGTTTTTTTATGTAAGATTAATATGCATTATCCATCCATCCATCCATCGTCAACCGCTTATCCCGTTAGGGGTCTCGGTGGGCTGGAGCCGATCCCAGCTGGCTTTGGGCGAAGGCGGGGTTCACCCTGGACAGGTCTCCAGTCCATCGCAGGGCACATTATAGGGCTGTCAAAGTAATAATAATGTGTTAACACAATTTGTTTTAATGCCACCAATTTTTTTAAATCATTAATGAAGCTTGTGATTTTTTCTGTTATAACAGGTTAGAGTTAAGATACTATCATATGAAAATAGAAAATGAAAGAAATTTATGGTCACCAACTATGTCACACTAAGAAAAACTGGCATGGCCATTTTCAACAGGGGTCCGTTGACCTCTGACCTCTGAGGGTACCCACATGCAGGAGTAGCATTTAAGTTTATTTATATGATATAATATATTGATTTTCTGTTTGTTTGCACCCTCCCTAGGTGGTGGGGCACATGGAACATGGTGAGGAGGACGGGTTAGAGCAGATACTGCCTCAGCAGCCTCAGCAGATAAATGGAGTCAGCAAAAAGTTCAACTGTGGGCTGATAGAGCAGGTCGGCAATCAGGAGGTCGGCGGTTCGATACCCGGCTGCTCCAAATTGAATGACTGAATGGTCAGAAGACTAGAGAAGCGCTATATAAATGGAAGTGCATTTACCAGTTAAACTGCACTCTAAACCAGCTGTCTACCTTTAGTTTTCATATGAAGTTTACTTTGCAGTGAATGGTGAATAATCTACCTGGATTTAATCTGGAAAGAATCTGACACACTGCACCCGCAATCCATGTGGTCAAACAGCAGGGAAGTGGTTAAAGGAAAAACCTAAACTGATGTTTTCTGCCACTACACCACCAGTCTCCCCTTTACAGACATGCCCACTTTATGGTCCCAGTCAGTCTGGATCAAGTCCTAGTCAAGTCAGCAAGAAGGAGCAGTGTGTAGTATTTAGTGGCATCTAGTGCTGTGGTTGCCGACTGCAACAAACTGATTACTCTTTCCTGTTTTTCCTCTTTCCAAGTGTGTCAGAGAACTACGGCGGCCTTCAGGTAACAATAAAAACACACAGTCTCTCCAGATTTGTTTGGTTTGTCCTTTCTGGGCTACTGTAGAATCCTGGCGGACTCTGTGACGAGCATCTGCTCCCTATGAGCACGGATCATGGATCTACAATTAGAGCTTGATTTTTTGAGCAAAAAGTGCCCCATAGACCACCAATGTGAAAGAGACATCTCTAACACTGTTCGATCTACAAACAAGGTCCATTTTCTCTCTTTCTGTTAAGTTTTCATCCATTGAAGTTTATTTGTAAAACTTAATTCTAGCTGTGAAAAACGAGCCAGCAGGAGAAACACTGCTGCACAAAATCAGTGGACCGCATAACCAGGCATAACCAGGCATAACCAGGCATAACCAGGCATAACCAGGCATAACCAGGCATAACCAGGCATAACCACTGGAATGAATAGGCACCAGCGTGGGGTCCTCTGGGGCTCTAATCGTATTGTGTAGATATATATGGCTCATTCTAAGCTAATAAAAACACACCACATCTTAGTTTCAGGAGATTATGCACTAATGAAAACATAGTTATGAATATTATATTCCATTTCTGCCAATACATCCCCCTATATCCTACACACTGGTCCTTTAAGTTGTTGTTTTTTAAGTTTCCACTGCAGCGTTTGGGGAAGAAGCATCTGCTTAGTCTGCACTTCATAAATCATTAATTGATTGTGTGAATGGTGAATATGAATTTATGAATTGCTCTGACTGATCACAGGTTCAGCTCCATGCAGCACTCTCTGCACCGCTGGGTGTCTACAACCCTCTCTGCTCTCTGCACAGGAATATCTGTTTATCTGTTTTAAACGTAAATATATATTCATGAGTGTGTGTTTGGGGGGGGGGGGATTTACTGTTTTCATACTGTATGTGAAAGCCCATGTTTTTGAGTAAACACAAATACTTAGACACATGTTTATACATTTCCCAGTCAAATTAATGGAAAGCGATTTATGTCTCACATGGAAAACACACACACACACACGCACACACACACACACACACACACACAAAACTCACTAATAGTGAAAACAGGATGCATATCAACCTGAAAATGGAGCTTGGCAGTGTGTTCATGCGTGGATGTACCTTTTTAGGTGTGTTCACATGCCTGGGTGCCTTCAGTCTATATGCAGAATGAGTTTGTGAATGTGCATACATTTTCATAAATGTGTGTGTGTGTGTGTGTGTGTCGTACTGATCACATTAATTGATTTTGATGCAGATTTCCAGAGCTCAAGAAGCTGCCTCTCTCTGCATGTTAACACCTCAAGCCTCAGTTTGAAGCCTCTAACTGAAAATGTTAATGGTTCAGGTGAAAGGAAACACCGTAATGGATGGAGAAGCACAGTGTGTCGATGCTCTGTGAACACCGATGGGCTCTCCATCACCATCATCAATACACAAAATGATCTTTTAGAACAATGCCATTCATCCCCTCAGTAGAGTTCAATTGATTCAAATTATTTATTGATTGTCAATAGTTAATCACAATAAATTGCACATTTTTTGTTCAAAATGTTTTATCTGTTCTTTGAAGGCAGATTTGTCAAGTACTTAATACCAATATGAGGCTTTTATATTTATATGCAAATATATGTATATATATATATATATATATATATATATATATATATATATATATATATATATATACATATTGTTGGAAGTCAACAATAGTAGTCCAGTTTTTCTTTTCTTTCATTTTCTTTTCTTGTTATTTAACACTGAGCCTGCATTAAAGACATCTGTGGCGTTAAAACAAATTTGCATTAAGGTGTTGTTGTCTTTTTAACTTTGACAGGCCTAAATTAATGCACAGTTTGTATGAATATTGGTGTGTTGAAATTTTAAAGTGGTGACAACTACTTTTTTTAGAAACTAGTTTTTAAAAGAAAGTACTTCCATCATACTGTATATGATATATTAAGATAACGTACAGTAAGTTTCCTTTTCATCTCTAAAGGTTACCCATCATCTAATGCTTCTTTCAGTGTTCATTCACTAATTGCTCATCCTGGTCTTTATGTTGTCCTCACACAGAGCAGTGATCTGTATTATAATAAAAGGTAATAAACCTAGAGGCCCTGAAGGCAGCCAGACGGTGACCACTGTTCACACTCGCTGTCTTTTCCCTGCAGGTACATACCAGACAACTTGCTCTCAGTAGTTACTACAAGGTCTTTGGACTTTAGATTTATATCTGTTGGAACAACTTAAATGTCACTCACCAAAATCCAGCCAAGCATCGATTTTAATCAAAAGATTAATATCAGCTTGGTGAGAACAAATAAAATTACAAAATTAGGGCATAGCGGTAGCAAAATAACAGGATGTAGACTCAAGTTGCACCTGCAATGAGAAATAACAAACCCAAACGTGAACAAATGGGCTGGGTTGTGAATAGTGAATAGTGTATTCTTAACCATGCTGGTCATAAGATGAACGTGTCCAGCTGTCTGAGGCGGACATGCTCCCTTCACATGCCTCCTTCAGCACATGAGAGTATTTAGGGGGGCTGTTGGCTCAGACACCCACGGACCATGATGGACGATTTCATCCAGGTGCAACGCAGTTTATCCATCAACTTAATGTGCAGTACATGACACCGACATGACCCTATGAGGTTGCTTACAAGGTGGCGGTCCTGTAGACATCATATTAATAAAGACTGTTGCCCTTGTTATGTAGTCTGGAGGCAGTCAGGTTTAATTTTTTGTGCTTTTGCTTGCATTAAAAATGTCTTTGACACAACAAACAGCAACCTAAAAATCACAGGCTATAATATTTTATCCCGACACACTCAGGAACATACAGTACATCACAACAGAAGAGAAAATGCTAATAGGTCTTCCTCCCCGTGATATATTTCACACCATCCCTACCTCCTGGTAGGCGCTACAGGCTATTTGGAGGAAAAACAAATAAATTCCCCTCAAGCTGTACAACTGATCAAAGCCTCCTCACAGTTGTGTCCATGGAGGCAGGTGAAGTCCATTTAGTCTGCAGGGTCTACTGGTGGGGTTCATTTGCTCTGTTAAAGCTGGGGTTGGTAATGTGCACTAGCTATTTAAAACTATCTAACCAAAAAAATGAGCCCTTCATTGCTAGCTCACAGCACTAGCTCCAAAAGTTGTTAAATCTAGTGGCCAAGTCAGCAACCCTGTCAGTCCGTCCGTTCAAAACTCTGGTGAGGCACAACGAGGCGGGTGGGAAGGCCGTCACCCAAATGATACGACTGGGCTGGTTTATTACCGTCCAGTGACAACCACAGATACTAGATTATTTTGTCATTATTATTCTGTTTACTGATTGCTGTCAAGATGTAAATACAATTTCAACAAATATAACAAAAATGTCTATTTGAAGATTACCAACCAAAGCTTTACAGGTGCTAAATGCAAGATTGGAGCATTTCTATTGCCTCTACATGGCTCTCAACATGGCAACAGCTGAGTCGCTGGTTCATAAATAATGGTGCTAGCAGCGCTAACAATGAAAACAAAGGCAACATAGCTAACAGTGTTAACCCAGGGGGGAACCAGAGGAGGGTTCCACGCTTGACGACGCTGGGAAACAGACGTTATCAGCTAGCCAGTGGCTAACGTGAGCCGGCCCGGCTATGTCAACAAAGCACAGAGAAGCTCTGATTCCAACACAAAGAGGTTGAGAGACTTCGTTCTCTGCTCAGGTAGACATTACTCCTCTATATCTTTACCGAGACAATAGCTGTTTGATGATATATTAATGCTCTGGATATTGTATAGAGCAGCTTTAAATTAAACATCTCACATCAAAAACAGGTAGAAATAAGTTTTATTTTCATGTGGGCTTGAACTTTAGGAGCTTATACTCTGAAAGGCTTCAGAACTAACTGTAAAGACTTTATTAATACACTCATACAAATACTATATCATTTCTGGCCCCAGTCCTGTGTGATGTTATTGATATTGTTAAGTATAATCTCACACAGCAGATCTACATGGAGCTGAAGTTGTTCTGCAGTTCTACAAACATCCCCTTTGTGGGCTACTTTATCATTTTCTAAAACTATACCCTTCAGGAAAGGATTGCGTTCATCCAGTCATATCTCACTCTATCTACACGCCTTTAACGTGGACCTCATCTGCTGGGGTCCTACAGGTTAAGCCAGATTTTTGTTTGATGCAACAGAAGTCCCACAGTAGATACCTCGGTATGTCATAGGTCATTGGATCACAAGTGGACAGCTGTAAGTACAGGTGTGGACACACTCAAGATGCATTGAAGATGCATTGAGATCCGATGACTCAGGCCACATTCAGAGGTGGTCTGGACCACATATGGCCACATTCTTCCCGTTCTGATGTCCTGCTGGGAGCCACAGGTCTCTGAGCTCCTGGTGTGAATGAAGACGGGAGTGCTTGTCGGCCTCGCTGCATGGAAACAGCTTCTGT
Organism: Pterois miles; assembly: GCA_947000775.1. NCBI lineage: Eukaryota > Metazoa > Chordata > Actinopteri > Perciformes > Scorpaenidae > Pterois > Pterois miles. Next base: position 1,587,931 of record CAMQGK010000586.1, on the reverse strand, counting down.
GCTCTGCTGTATCCTGTCAGTACAACTGTATGTTATTAAAATATATCTTATCCATCTACAGACTGAGACTAGGCACAGGACGTGCAGTATCATACTGATGGAGATGTGTCGGTGTCTTTGTTCTGCTGCTTTGCATGGACCTGACACCCGCCCGCCTCCTCTCTGAAACTCTGAGCCACGCTGTAACCTGACAGAGGCGGCGACGCAGCGGCGACGCAGCGGCGACGCAGCAGCGACGCAACGGCGACGCGACGCGACGCAGCGGCGACGCAGCGATGCACAGAGATCCCAAGGGACTGCCGATACAATAACCTTTATTTTTATGTTAATAAAATGTGCTCAAATTCACCAATGTGTAGGATATTACTACTGACACTCCTGTAATATTACATTCCCACGTCTGCCGTGTTAGCCATGTGTTTACTGAATGTTTATTTGCATATCGAGCGGCAAAGTGAGGTCGGATCACCAGTGGTTACTGGACACGTGGAGACGTGGTGTTGACAGACATCCTGTACGCTGTCCACTTGTGTTCTGGTCACTCAGGACACACGGTAATACCAGGTCTAAACGGGGCCATAGCTTTCACCGCTTGATGTCACCATGTGATCGGGCTGTACTGTGTGTCCATCACTCACCACAGTAATGTCTGCCTTTTTTCATTGCTGAACATGAGGCTGCAGTCGGCACATTCAGGTTGTTCTGATCACTGTAGTAGAGAGACGGAGGTTTGCAGTGGAGATGGCTTTGCTTGATGTGTGTTACTGACACGAAGGAAAAGATAACTGTGTTCGTTTTCAGAGAGATTGGAAAACTCTGTTGTCTTTGTCCATGAAGTATGCTGTATATCCTGGGAGTGAGAGTGAATTCCTCCAGTCTTATTGTTGCATGTTAAATCATTGCACTGCCAGCCTTTATAGTGCCGTTAATGTAAAAGATGTTTTTCATTGGCATTGTTATTGTGGCAGGATACTGGACTAAACCCAGATCCTCCTCCGTCCACAGTGGGAGATTAGATAAAGGTTTGTCTGTGGCCAAATGTTAGTCAAAGTGACTTCTATCAAGTTTGTACTTAAAGCAAACAACACACTTTTTATTCTTATATATCACAGCTCAATCAGCAAATGCATTCAATGAATTCCAGCATTCGGTTTAGTGTTATTAATAAAATCATCAGTTATATTATATTCACAGTATGTCTTTGTATTCACACTGTGCAGTCTCTCATATTCTATCAAAGTATCGTCTTAATACAGGAAAAACTCATACTTATTTCCTCACTCCTGCCTCTAAACCTACATCTACTGCTCCACTTGATGGATGTGATGTATTTAAGGTCCCATATTGAGAAACGTGAGAGACTTTTATATTATGAAGCAGGTTTAAGTGCTAAATAAATCCTGTGAAAGTATCAAAACGCTCAGTTCACATTCAGAAACTGTGCCTTTGAAACAGTCCACCAGGATCTCTGTCCCTTTGTGATGTCACAAATCTACAATTTAAACTGTATGGTGCCTTCAAATGAAACTCAGATTTCGTACAAAATACGAGCTTTGTTCTGAAGTCATGAGAACAACTCAGCTAAGCAACAGCGATATTAACGTTGCTGTTGTCATCTCGAGTTTTACCAAGCTAGCTAGTGGGAAACATAATGAGAGAGGAGAAAGATGAGGTCGTTGGGAATGTCAGCGTTTTCCTCAGACAGAATATAAAGTTACGAAGAAAAACAATATATTAACTTATTATCGCAACGTCTTTGTTTTGTCAGACAACACACCAGTTTGACTTCATAGCCACCAGACTGCTGTGGACCCTGTAGGACCTTTAACAGCCACAACCAAAGTGGGTACCACAGCCTGCCTCCGTTTGAATGACCACATTCACACTAGAAAGAGGGGACCTGGACTTTGAGCTTTGTAACTTTGCAGACCTTTTACATGCACAAAGATTTATATTTAACACACTGCAGGAAAGAGAAAAAGCGTAATAGGTCCCCTTTAATACTGCAGTTAAGGACAATGGAGGAAAGTATTTTTCAAATGTGATTTCTGATAACACCCATAATCCAAGATTACTTTTAGCACTATTGATAGACTTTTAAATCCGCCTCACCCACTCATGAAAACACGAGAGACTCCATCCCTAACGGACTGCATAAGGATATCATAAAACAGTTATCTAGGGCTGTCCTTGACCAAAGACATTCTAAGTGGACTAACACTAATCAATCAGTTGATTAATCGACAGACCTGTAAAACTTTAAATCTTGTGTTTACCAGAGATGTGCTCAGAAGTCAAACGACTAACTGAATGAAGATATCTTAGTCAACTGCGACCAGTCTGATTGATTAATGGCCTGAGAGGGGCGGCCCTACAATTATCCCTATATATTACCCATCAATCATCAACCCTGTGGCTTTGCTCTGAAGCACCGGCCCTTTCTAAACTGACGCTCTATCAAAACTACTGGAGGAAGTTCTTTGTGATGGATTGTCAGTTTGCTCAGGGTGTCTCCCCGCCGTATACCCAATGCATGCTGGGAGAGGCTCCAACCACTTTTTTAACGATGTCCCCGTGTCATTAGTCATTTTAACAAGCCTTCGTCAGCCTTCGCTCGCTATTTCCCCTCCGGGAATCCATCTTAAATGCCGTTCCATTAGTCTGATAACTCAAGTGATGCCTCTGAGATCGACCATTTGAGGGAGCGGGTTCACAATTACTGCATGTGGACGTCAGGAGGACATCTTGCCAAGTACACATTTAGATCTCCTGTCATTGAGGGAGCACAACCCATCATGGCAGAACAAGCCATTTAGAGAGTTTATCCCGGGCCTGTGAGCCAGCCCCTGCTCCGAGGGAAGTCAGGGAGAGCATGTTAAATGACAAACCAAATGGGCCTCCTGAATACAAACTGACATGGAAAGAAAATGAATGATCGGTAAGGCAATGAGACAGCGACAGAGAGGGGAAGAGAGTGATGCAGCTGCATGCTGTGCTGTGATTTCCCGGCCAGGGAGGGGAGCTGCTGGCTCCCAGATAGAAACTATCCCAGCACAGCGCAGCCACATCTAACGGCACCGTGCGACGGAAACCACAGCCATTTATCAATGCCACCATTGATTTGTTGCTCCACTAACAAACATCTTGCCCAGGGCAGAGTTTGGATATGTGTGTTATCATAATAGTCTTGTGGAAAAATCCCAGTGTGTGTCTGTAAAAGCACTTTAATGAGTAACCTTTTTAGGCGAGGGTCCTGCTTATGTGTTGTCCAGCTGTAGTTTTTGTGTAAATAGCCACTATTCAGTATGAACCTGCAGCTAAGCAGTGATAGGAGTGTATTCACACACACACTGTTCACACACAGACGATTATACAAAATGAAAATAGAGAGGGATTTTTTTCCCCTTACGTCAGCTGGCTGTGATGCAGTATGTGTCTGATGAGAGGCTTAGCCGGAGGAGCTTTACATCTTAACCCTCAACCTCTTTCTTTCTCGCTTTCTTGCTCAGTCAAGTTTCCATCTGTGGAGGATCTACTGCATATATATATATATATATATATATATATATATATATATATATATATATATATATATGCCCACTTTATGATAGTCCCAGTCAGTCTGGATCAAGTCCTAGTCAAACTGTTGTCGCCTGTTGGGCTGCAGTTAAACTGTATTTTTGATGCTAAAGTCCGAACCTGGGAGGGTTTCTTGACAATATTTGTCACTGTTAGTGTTGTTCATTGATTTCTGATAATAAGTTCACTGTATATTCTGTGTCTGTCATGTTAATTGTCTTCTTCTGCCCTGTTTCATCTCCGTCCACCGCTTGTGTCTCCACTTCTTTCACCTCTCCACTGTCCTCTCTCACTCTTTTATTTCACTCTACACCAGCTCCTCGCTCTCTCCAGGTTTAAATTTAGATTGGAGTTTCTCTCTGCTGTATCCAGGCAACCTATCCCCCATATGTAAAGAACCAGGCGTGCTCAAGTCCTCCTCTAATTTTCTCCTCTCCTCTTTCTTTCTCACTTTTCTGGTCCTCCTGGTGTAACTGTGTGTATGCACTATAGTCAGGGATGCAGAGTTATGTCATGTGGTGTGTGTGTGTGTGTGTGTGTGTGTGTGTGTAGTATTATTTACCCCCGGAGTCGGACAAGCTGTGCTGACAGTGAGGGCAGGCAGAGAAAGCATGCAGTCAGCCTTTAAAACAGTTTGTCAGGCTGATAGGAGGCCATGGAGACCACAACAACACCAGTCTCTGAATTATTCACATGGCCAACCAGTGAAGCCGTTCTCCAGTCAACCAGTAACCTGTCAGTCAACCAGCTGCTAAATAATTAGCCCAGACAGCTAAAAAAACAATCAGCAGACAGCACACGTACTAATTGGTTTGTTTGTATGTGTGTAGCGGCGCTGGGACAGGTGCAGGTCCTATAAGCAGCCCATCAAATCCACAATCACTTTAATTTATCACTAAGACAGCTGGATCCTAATTACCAAGCTGCTGGAACATGTTCTGTCTTTTTCTCACAGACACACGGTATAAAATCACACTGAACACATGTAGGGATTTTCCGTTGGCATTTTCGGCCATGCGAAGTCAAAGCGTGGTGCACTGATATGCGTTTCCCTTTGCCGCACTGCACCAAAGATAGACCTTCTCCAGAGTCGGGTTGCGGTGATTTCTCGCCGACCACGGCTAACCGAGCGTGCTGCGAGCAAGACTCAACTTTTTCAAAGTGTCTTTGTGTTCAGTTCTCGGTACTTTTGTATCTTTTAACCGAATCTCTGTTGTTCGAGGTTTAGTTTCTTTCCTGCGTCTCTGTACTTTCAGATTTCTGCTATATTTTACTGATTTGCTTGCAGCTGCATAGGAGTCGTGCTCATATTTGCCAACCTTCCCGATTTTCCCATGAGACTCCCGTTTTTCATCGCCCTCTCCCGGTTCCCTCCGGGAGTCAAACCTCTCCCGTATTTCTTCAGATGCATGATAAATGTTATCACAACCTGGTTCTGGCTCTGTGCAGAGTGTATAAACCCTACTGTTTCCACGTGGATGACAAGACAGCTGCAGTATATCATCTGGGCAGAAGAGATGCTCGCCACACAGCACAGCGTGCAGCGCCCAGAGTCGGGCTTTGCTCGACACAGCGAGTTGCCAAGCCTTCATTGTTTGGCACAAGCCAAGCTGAAACAAGGTGTTTCAGAGTAGCGAGGTGTTGTTGTCGTGTTGTGTCTGAAAGGACCTTCAGTGAGTGAGAGACGGACAGAAATGGAGAATACTAAGAGAAAGAAACACACCAGAAGAGGCACAAAATGAATAAAACTGCTGAATATTAGTTTATGCCAGAGATTCACACAAGGTCACTTCAGCTATTGATTTTTCTTCCTGAGAATTAAAAGTAAGATTAGAAGTCTCCAGAATGCAGGAAGCAAATCCTCTGCAACTGGACCCCCAGACTCCCAGACCCCCGGTTGGCAAGTATGGTCGTGCTAAGTTGCTGCTGGTGAAAACCAGCCTTTTCTAATTTTGCTAAGTGGACTTTTGCTTAAGGGGACTTATTATAAAGAATATAGGAAATTAAATGTCTTTACAGCTCCTCCTTTGACCATGACAGACACACCTTCAAGCGAGAGTCGAGCCAAGCCGGCACATGTATGGAAAAACCCTGCTGTACAGAGAACACGTGTATGTACACACATGCCAGCAGGTAGTTAACTAATCAACTACACATAATGTACACAGATATTCACATACTTTAGGACATATCTGTCAGTGTTACAAGCCAGCTTGTTAGGGAAATGAGAGGCAACTGAAAACCAGATATTCTTTTATTGGATGGTATGGCAATGAAAACAGCTGAGGCAGACTAAAGGGAAAGGGCTTGTGAGTGCTATCAAAATCAAAGAAATACGTCAAACAAAAAGGAGGACTCTGAAATTAGGAGGTACAAGTTTTAACTTACAGTAAAGGAACCAAAAATGGAAAATGAAATCTCAAGAACTAACTTTACTTGACAAAACCCAAAACAAAGACAAAACAGCACCACTGCACACAGGTGAACTACACAAAGGCATTTCCTCATATGGGCGTGTACTCAAAATCTATATCAAATATCAAGAGATATGTCGGCAAGCTGTTCACACCAAATCCCAGCCGCGCCGACTGTCAGGCTGGCCAAACATTTGAAGCTTCAGCTGTCCGAATTGTCTCCTCGGGATTAGACAAGAGGGCTGTGTGCCAATCAGAAACCTCCAGCATCAGAGGGGGCAACACCTCGGCAGGTGGTCCAATCCGGCACCAGAAACCACACATCCAAATCAACATTCAGGGGGGTCAGACACATGGAGAGAGCGTCGTCTGTGGCCGCAACAGTCGCTCAAACAAAGAAATAAAAAGACATTTCACAAACACATCAAGTTGAGCCCCAGCACCAAACAGCCAAACTGTGCTGGGAACTATTGATTGGTAAACCGGTCTAATTTTCAGGCCATCTGCCAAGATGAGATAAAACACGCTGCAGTTGATCCCCCAAGGTATTTTGTCTTGGATACCAACAGCTTCAGCAGATTAAATGTTACCCAGCTCTTGACCAAAAAAGAACATAATATCCATCCATCTCTGCAATCGCTTATCCCACTGGGGGTCACCGGGTGGGGGGGTGACACTGGGCAGGTCGCCAGACTATCACAGTGCCAGAGCATGGAGACACACAACCATTCACACCTACAGGCAATTTAGAGTCAACAACCTGCATGTCTTTGGACTGTGGGAGGAAGCTGGAGAACCTGGAGAAAATCCACACTAACACGGAGAGAACATGCAGACTCCACACAGAAAGATCCCAAGCCGGAGATCATAATATAGAGTATTTCTTTTGTGTTACTCAAGTCGGCCCTGAAGACGAGGTGCCATCAGTAACACCAACCACATGATCAGAAATGAGCGGAAGCACCTGATTGGTAGAGCTGAGACGTTGCACCGCCTATGGTAGGTTTATGGTCACCACAGGGAAGCCAGCGTAAGGTTTACACGCCGTAAAATTCTGTCGTCAGCTTTCTCGCTGTGCGTAAATGCTCCGCATGTTGTCGCAGCACCACTGAATTTAGTATGCAGCGACTGCACGCACCGTTCACACTGTTCATTTCAACACGGATTCATTCAAGGGAACATCAACTTCAACATCTCTACACCGGTTCACTGAGTGACCACAGGGACAGTCGCATGGCATTAAATACTTGGGAAGAAATAGGCAGCACTCTGGGGATGGGAGAGGCTTTTTGCCACCGGCTGTGAAAGAATATGAGAAATCGTTTTATAAAAGCTAAAAAAAGGTTTCATGGATTGTAACTATTCCCCTACAAGGACAACAGTTATACAGTATGTGCACATCAGGCTTGAGGTTAGCTCCTCTTTTGTACATAGTTTTATTAATGTAAAGTTCTTCTGGTAACGTTCATGACCTCTGGCATATGCACAGGATATTTTGTTTGCGCTCCCTGGCGTTTCGGAGCGTACTGCATCAAACAACATGCTGAGTATAAACGCCTCTGTGCATCCACGGAGGCCCACGCCACACGTTTAACAGGCCGTGCTTCCCCCAGACGATGAAGCAGCCCGCAACAAGCTACCAATCAAATGCTTTAGAATTTGATTGGCTGGAGGGAGGGCCTCACAGTCTGAAGGAGGATGGGTTCACAGTAGAGCAGAGCCTGGCCTATTTTTAGGATCCAAGCAGCACATTATGAGGCTAACTGCTCTGTGACCTTTACTAGCATTGTGTGTGTGTGTGTGTGTGTGTGTGTGTGTGTGTGTGTGTGTGTGTGTGTGTGTGTGTGTGTGTGTGTGTGTGTGTCAGCTACAGCAAACATCCCCTTCTCACCTGTCACCATGCATGTGCATTACACAAATACTGTATAAACACAAACAGACAGGGGGCAGCATAGGTAACCGTCACAGCGATTTCTAGTGGTGGAGAATCTCCCAGGGAGCGACACCCCACCACACACACACATACGCACACACACGCACACACACACACACACACACACACACACCCCTGTCTACATGAACACCAGCGTCTTCTACAAATCTATGAATCTTTGCTCTGCAGGATGACTTCTCCATGCTGACTGTTATTATATGAGGTAGCGTCTGTGCTTCCCATCTCTGTCTGTGACGGTGGCGGAGGTACTGTACATCCTGGATGTGAAGGCGTAGCCTCTGAGCTGAGGAATAATGCATTGACACTAACTGCTTGTTCTGCCCCAATAAACAGCCCAGTCTGGCAGTGGTCAAGACCCCCTTATTATCCCTCTAACTCTGGATCTGTCAGTGTCTGAATGTCCTTCAGGATACTGCTGGCATACGAGCCAGCTGATATTGTGTATAGTTCCTCATTGAACACAGTCAGATTCTGTTGTATTTTTTGGCACATTCGACTCCTTGCAAGTCCAGTTCAGTTACTGTGTTGTTGGTGCTGCTCCAAGGGATCGCTCATTCTATTAAAGGGAAAATTCATCACTTTTTGTGTGGTGTCACATCATTGTTGATGGTAAATATAGTCAATTGAAGCAATAGATTCCCCAATGTGTGCTGTATTGACTGAGAAAGAAAGAGTTCTCCTGCTTGTGGAGCCGTGCTGGCAGTGCCTACATGTCCCAGGATGCACTGCATACAAGCCTCTGATTTCCTCTCTGTATTCAGTGAGTATGACTGTGTTTGTACGAGTGTCACATGGGATGGAGACAGCTAAACCTGCAGAAAGTTTTTGGCATCATTGGGCAAAAGTTTGATAACAATCTTTCAGCATGTTGTAATTCAAGTGTTCTGAGAGAAAACTTCGGCGCTTCCTTCCGGCTGTTTTTCTAGCCTGCGGTAAGAGACTTTGACCAATCACAGGTCATTTCAGAGCGAACGTTGCTATTGGCTGCTCAATCAACGGAGGCAGCTGTCAATCACTCACAAAAAGAGAAAGTGTGCTCCGGCTGGTGGGCGGTGAATTGGTATTTTCTCAACTGATGTGAACATTCAGAAAAGGAGAGAAATAATCCTCACAGTAACAGAATATTGATTCACACTTGATCAGCGCTGCCGAGTTTGACCGTTTGATCAGAGTGCCGACAGGGGCATGGCAAAGAAACACCATGAAAACGTGAAGTACTCGTCTGCAAATATTATGTCTAGGGCTTTTATTGTGAAAGGTAAGAACAGAAGGAGTAGATCTGGTCTACGCTGCCACTTTCAAGGTTGAAAGGATCAATAAAGTTTGCCGTCCTGGTTCGACATACAGAGCCTCTGTGTTGTTTCATAAATACAGACGCAACTCAACCCATTCCGCAGAGCATGATTGGTTGATGCTTTTATTTGTGTAACCAAACCTCAAACAAATCGACCTCATTCCTTTTCCGTTGTGCAACATTTGCATTCGATCCATCCATCTTCATCCGTTTATCCTGTTAGTGGTTGCAGGGGGGCTAGAGCCGATCCCAGCTGGCATTGGGTGAAGGCGGGTTCACCCAAAGGTCACCAGTCCATCGGAGGACACATAGAGACAGACAACCATTCATGATCACTTTCACACCTACAGGACATTTAGAGTCATCAGTTAACCTGCATGTCTTTGGAATGTAGGAGGAAACCGGAGAACCTGGAGAAAATCCACACTAACACGGGCAACATGCAAACTCCACACAGAGAGCCCCCAGCCGGATTCGAACCTATGACCCTCTTGCTGTGAGGCGACAGCGCTAACCACTGCACCACCCTGCAGCCCCAGATTGGCTTTCTGTGTGAAAATAATCATGACAAAAACAGTTAGACAAAATGTATTGACGTGCAGAAGAATCACATGAAAAATCGGCTGCCGGTGCGTAAAGGCTTTACATGAAGACCTGCAGAGTCTAATCTAATCCAGTACAACAGTCTTCGCCTCTTTGTCGACACTCTGAAAGGTTTCGACTCAGCTCTGTGATCATGCTCCATCCCACAGTTTGCAGCGCTGTTGCACTAGATTGCATAATATTGAAAGGTGCTCCCAATATTTTTACCAATAAAATGTTCACAAGATACCAGCACGTATAACACCGTCACACAGCCGTCACACAGCCGTCAATCATATAGTCTATTATTCTCTGTCTCTCCCTCCATCACCCCCTCTGTCTGTATCTCAACCTATTCCTTCCTCTCTGATTATCCTCAACAGAGCATCTCATCTTTTTGTGCAGAGGGTTTTTTTTCTCTAAGCGAAACACTTCCCAGATCATCCTCCTCTCTCTCTCTCTCTCTCTCTCTCTCTCTCTCTCTCTCTCTTTCTCTCTCTCTCTCCTTCTGTAATTCTCCCTCCCTTTGTCTGTCTTTTTGGAGTAGTAGTAGTAGTAATACCAGCTGCAGCTGAACGGCACCGCAGCTCCATCTCCAACTAATGGAAACCAACTCTCCTGTTGCCGTCTTCCGCCTCTCTTTTCCCCTCCTCTTCTCCTCTGTTGCATGTTGATTTGTTCAGTGGTTCGGAGGAGTTAACAGCAAGGCAGCCGTCAACCAGAGCGCTGTGGGGGGGTGGGAGGACAGTCGCAGAAAGTCATTGAGATGTGTAAAAGAAAGTGACGGCGGCGGTAGTTGAATAAGGAACCGTGGGCCGGCTGAGGACTGATCCACGACTGACTGAGCCATGAAGAGCGAAGGCAGAGCAGAGACTGAGCTCCAGTTGCATCAGGGTGGAAGCTGTTGAGTAGCTGGATGTTTAACAGGCTGCTGAACTGCTGCGACTCCCTCCGTTTGTAAGCTTGAGGGAGAAGAAGGAGGAAGAAGATGAGCTTTACCCGGGAAGCCGTGGAATAGAGTGATTTCCCTCTTTCATGTGACATCTGACAGCCACGCTATGCCTGCTGGGCTCCATCTGCACTGTGACCTCCTCGTCGCCGCAACACCACACAGTGAAGTCTTGGCAGGGGTTTGCGCGGCGGGTGTTCACGGACACCCAGGGGGCCACACTGACCCTGACCCCGCCTCGGTGAGCTGCCGCTGAGGACCATGGTCCTGCCGTCGCTGCTCAAGCTCCTCAACGTCTTCCTGCACCAGTCGACCTTCACCGAAGCCGCCGATCACTGCTGCCGCCCGTCCTGCCGCCCGTCCTGCCGCCCGGCTGCTCTAATGCCGCGCCCGCCCGGCCTGCCGCTCTCTTGCCGCCGCGGGTGGGAGGCGAGAAAGCACCCACAACGTCTGCCCGCCGAGACAGGGAGAGAGGTGAGGTGTGGAGGAATGAAAAGCAGGACAGAGTGTGTGTGTAGGGGATGAAAGTGTGGATTAGATGGACGTGGCTGGAAGGTTAAGACTGTAACATACACAAGGAACAGTCTGGTCTCCTCACAATTAGGTTTCCTACAACTAAACTGCATTGTGAGTTACATTTAGAGGGAAATGTATTTTGTCATGGATTAGGTTTGTTTTTGACTTATCACAGATCCACTGAGAGGGTGCATAACACCCGTGTAAAACTAAAAGTTAACTCAATACTTTAATCACTTTAATTTAATCACAATGTGTTTTTCTTAAACAGTTTAGTTTTGTTGAGTTTTTTTGTTTTGTTTCAATTTGTCATTGTGAGCTAAACCGTGATATATTTTTACTAAACCTAACCAAGTCATTTTGCTGCCTAGACCTAACATAATAGTTTTGTTGCATTTTTTGTCAAGCTGTCAATCAATTAAAATATTCAGTCGTGATTAATCGCATCATCGCCCATAGTTAAGTCTACACTTATCAATATGGCAAATATGCTGCTTTATGTAAATGTACATATATATTTATTATTGTTAATCAATAACAGCACTAATCAATGACAGATATTGTCCAGAAACCCTCCCAGGTTCTGACTTTAGCATCAACAATCTGCTCCAATCAGAACATGACAAACTGCAGCCCAACAGGCAACAACAGCTGTCAGTGTGTCAGAGTGCTGACTTGACTAGGACTTGATCCAGACTGACTGGGACTATCATAAAGTGGGCATGTCTGTAAAGGGGAGACTGGTGGGGACCCAGAGAACCCATTTACATTCACACATCTGGAGGTCAGAGGTCAACGGACCCCTCTGAAGACGGACATATAAAATTAAGTTATTTAGCCCGACAAGCTAGTATGAGGTGGTTGGTACTGATGGATTCATGAGGTTTTCTAGTTTTATATGACAGTATTTTCACTATAGATTTAAAAGTGAACCTGCCACAACCCTGAATTGCATTAATGCCTTAAAGAAATCAATGGAGCCCTGCGATGGACTGGCGACCTGTGCAGGGTGAACCCTGCCTTCGCCCAATGCCAGCTGGGATCGGCTCCAGCTCCCCCGCGACCCCTAACAGGATAAGCGATTGACAATGGATGGATGGATGGAGAAATCAATGGAGTTAAAATGAATTGCCGTTGCATTTTGCATTTTTGTCATGATAACTTTGACAGCCATCATGTTTTTTGTTTTCTTCTAATCTGCAATATTAACCACTTGTTTAAAACAGTTTATAAGAACGATAATAATCAGGGAGAAAATATGTTTCCCTCGAATTGTAATTAAGAAAAGAGTTTATTTGTATTGGAACTTAATTTTGAAGGAGACAGGCATTAGGAAGTAGCATTTGAGATTTTGCTTCCTCTGAATCGTGAGTTAAAAACAGCAGAAATGTTGATTTATTTCATTCATGAAATATTTTTTTTGGGTGGAATCCCCCATAGTGCTACAGTAGATACTACAAAGCCAAGATTGTTGTCTATGACGTTCAGTCACACAGCTTGAAGCCATTTCAGAACAATTTATGGCTGTTTGAATTGGTGATTTTACATCAGTCTGAATTTTTTTATGTTGTTAGACACATTTTCTGGTTTCTCTCACCAGAAAACAAGGCTGGATTGTTGCGGTGACCTTTTTAATGTTACACTTGGTTCTCTACGGTGGGGTAAATTGATATGAGCTCACAGATAAAGAGCGAAGGCAGCCCATCTGTCTGGTGTGTGGCAGTGCTGAACAGTAAAAACCAGTGAGTGTGATGGGATTATTTGACAAAGCGGTCTTTTGCTCGAGTGTTGATATCAGTCCCTTCATGCTGTTGTTGGTTTGTTCTTTGGCCTGCAGTGTCTCCAGGCTGAAAGCAGTCACTTACTATCATGTCAGAAACCGGCGGGACATCGAGGGCTAAATGAATGTGAAGCCATTGCCCTACATGTAATATTCCTAATAAAAAGAGACTCATGATTCCTCAGGGAACTTCGTTGATATTGGCTAAAATCATACTTCAATTGATTAATTTTTAGTTTGAATGCTGATGACGAATGCTGCACATGAACAGCCTTAATATCAGAAGTGTTAACTGAGACACAACCCAGGTCTTGCCTCGTGAAAACAGCTGAGTCAGCATAGGAGAACTGATCCTGTGAGATTCATTCTGGACAGGGATCCACTACAAACATCCATCATACTACACTGTGTGCATCCTGCTCCTTTTGTCCTTTACACACCAGGACCAACAGAAAAACACGTAATATTCGCCTGTGAATATTTTGCATCAAAACTTTTCATACCTGCAGTAATGCGAATTTGGGACAGTTTTTCAATTAAAGGTTGAAATAGATTGGCAGAGGACCAACTATCCTACTGACCAGCCTCTGTCATCAGTGTATGAAAATGTGTGTGGTGACATGTTAGTTTCCTTTTAATGAAATGATCTGAGTGAATTTTGTCTTTGGTAAACAGCTGCACAGCGTATAGGTCTAAGGCTTTTATTGTGAAAGGCAAGAATGGAAGGAGTGGAGCTGGTGCGCGCTGCCTTTGTCAAGGTTGAGAGGAGCAATAATATTAGCCGTCCTGTTGTTGTACAGTGGTGATGTATTTTTGTCAGCCAACCAGGAAGTCAGCATCGTCCTGGTTCCCTCGATAAAAAGCTAATGGGATCTTTCTATTGGGCTTTAGGTTACTGCAGAAAATCAGATCTGTGGCAAATAAACATTTATGGTACTTTCACGTTTTGTTCAACAAGATAATCTTCACAAATAAACATCACTTTTATGATTTTTGAAGCCTGGATGCAATCGGCAGGAGTATAACGCTAACGTTAAGTTTAGTCGTCTCATTTCACCACTTTTTAGCAACCGCCTTTTTTAAGACACATAAAAGATTCAAAATTCACGAGTGGTACATTTACTGACATATTTCATATCATAGACCAGAATGTTAACATTGTGTTGCTTGTGTTAACCACAGACCAGATGAGGGAACAGGAAGTGGTAAGACGCTAACTCATTTCCGGGTTCTAGGACATGTACGTAGAGTATGTCCATTCGGCCAACCCATGTCAGAGTGTCAGAGTGCTGACTTGACTAGGACTTGATCCAGACTGACTGGGACTATCATAAAGTGGGCATGTCTGTAAAGGGGAGACTGGTGGGGACCCAGTGAACCCATTTACATCCACACATCTGGAGGTCAGAGGTCAACGGACCCCTTTGAAGATGGTCACGGCGTCATTTGACCTCCTAATGACGAGCTAGTGTGACAGTGTTGGTACCAATGGATTCCTCAGGTTTTCTAGGTTCATTTCTTCACTTTAGCTTAAAAAACGGAGCCCGCTGCAAACTAAAAATTGTGCTAATACGTTAAAGAAATTATTGGTGTTAAAATGAATTAGTGTTAACATGTTATTATTGCGTTAACTTTGACTATTTCAATGTGATCCTGCAAAGTGCAATAATCAAGCTTGCAGCCTAGTATTTAACTTCATTTGACATCCTGTCTCAGATGGAACAACAGCAAAGAAAATACAACGAATAACTGAAGCTTACTGACCAGAAACATGCGGTTTTTGTGGTATATACACACATACACAGAAATACAAACAACAAATTGAGGTTCGATCTTCTGTCTCTTGGATCTCACGGATCAATGGTCAAACAGGGAGCACATTTTCACCTACTCTGCAGAGTATGTAGTCGTGATACAGACGAGCAGTCAGATATCCAATTTTGGCTCAGTGTCTCTCTCTCTCTCTCTCTCTCTCTCTCTCTCTCTCACTCTCTCTCTCTCCTCCTACACAGCTTTCAGGCAGGCCTTGTTTGACACCTGAAAGCACCATTGGTTTTAAATGTACCTGCTGCTAGTGTTAAAAGTTACGCAAGACTTTGGCAAACCCAGAAATAGGACACAGCCGTGGAGCCACATTACATTTGAAGCAATTAAAGAGAGAATCCACCCTCACAGATCTACAGTATCTTTGACCATACATGGGTGTCCTCTGTGCGATGCCAGCAGTCATTAACTAGATACTGTTTCCCAATATCAGCTACCACACTATGTTTTGTCTCCTTGCTTTGCAATGTCAACATGTACAGTATGTTAACGTAAGAGTTGTGGAGAAAGTAATATAGGGCTAACAGATCTTATCTCAAGGGCCCTACAATGGATTCACATTAGTCCACAGAGGCCCATTTGATATGATTGTCTTGCAGACACCTCCTTAAAGACATCTGTATTGGATTGTTTGCTGTGTATGTAGGGAGATAATAACCTTGGGTTGCTCAGAAGAAGCCTGTTCAGACTCTCAGTCAGTTTGCGGAGAAAACTTCTGTATGGTTATTGCAAAATTAATGAGGCCATGCAGTTTTCTAAATCTACAACTTTCATTGGAAACGCTGCGGCAATGAGCATTCAGTATTGAAGATCCAGATACTGAAGGTCCTGATTAAAAGCTGTAAAACTGATAAGCGTAAATTATTGATGCAATGCAGATGAAAGTTTAATTTGCAGAATACGTCCTCTGAAATTGGAAAAATGTGCTCTATACCCAGAGCATGAATATATCACCAAAACAACTATTGTCAATGTAAAGATATAGAGGAGCAATGTCTGCAGACCATGACGTCTCTTCCTCTGTGTGTGTTGTATTCAGAGCTTCTCTGTGCTGTATTGACAGAGCCGGGCTGCTTGTGCATGCCGTTACGTGCATGTTCGTGCATTTGAATGAGCCCCGCCGGCTCGCTCATGGCCGCCACCCTGCACTGCCCTCATATGGTGATTACAGCCCTTTTTGGCAATAGACGTTCTTTACCTCCGTTTCCCCCTTCAGGACAACACGGTTAGCTCTGTCAGCGTTAGCATCGTTAGCTATGAGCCACCAACTCAGCCGTTGCCATGTTGAGAGCTGCATAGAGGCAAAATAAATGCTCCCAATCTGACATTGACATTGCTTTCCTAACTTTGTAAAACAAAACGATAAAACATCTGTAGAAATGTAATCTTCAATGAAGAAAAGCCATAGAACGTGTTATCGTAGCTCGCAAGAAATACCTCCAAACGGCTGTATGTTGTTAGCTCTCACAGCTATGTGGTCAATCGGCGTGGTGCAAACACAAAGTAGTACGTGCACATGTAATTAGACGTAAACGTAGATTCAAATTGAATAGATTGGCCCCATTGTCACGATACCCAATCAAGTTATTTGATTCAGTATTGACCTAATATCTGATAAAGGAATATCTTATCTTATCAGGATCGGATCGGTGCACCCTTGCTTTGTTGGGACTAGAAACACACTTGTGTGGTGCTGTTACAGGGTCTTCTACCTCATAAACAATCTATGGAAAAGTAAGACATGAAGTACATGACTGTGTCTTTGTAGCTACAGAGAGCTCATATTCTGTGATACTGTATGTTTACTTGGGTCATTTCTAGTGATTTTTAGTGTGAAATATAACATTTTTTTTCATTTTGCAAGAGCCCTACTGTCAGAACCATAACAGACTGGACTAAATTAGACCGGGATGCCCTGCAGACACCCACTTAATAGTCCCAGTATATGCAGTCCTCATATACATACTCACACCTCAGTGAGACCTGGTACCTAAAGCAGCGAGGATGAAGCGAACGGGAAGACAGAGCGAGAGCTGCTCGTACGCCGAGGGAGTGCAGCGCTGGCGTTCCCTGCCTCCCACACATGCTGTACTGTACAGCGTGCCTGAAGCGATTTGCAAAGACACTCTCCTCCCTGCCAGCCTGAGATGGGTGTCTATGAGGGAGAGTAGTCAGTAGCCATTGTTGACGTCCACGTCTTGCCACACAGTTGAACTACTGCTGCACCTTTTTACATAGACCGCCAAGTGGGTTACAACTATTTATGCTGCGTTCACACTAAGAACAAAGTAAACCTTTTGCTTGCCGTCATTACATACAAAGTCCATGCAAAGAGGCAAATAGACATGAATTTATACCGGGCAAGGCAAATGGTGCGAATACACAACATTTTTCAACTGAAGTGAAAAATTTGCATGACGCTGTGTTGCGAAAGCCTATCATTGTTGAGATTCTCCTGCTGTTGTCATTGAGATCCTGACGTTGAATCAGAAACGAAGGACAAACGTATTGTGGCCTTTTGCAGGGACCCAGAGCTAAAGTAGTCCAGAGACTAGATGAAACTGTGTATAATGCATATGTATGAATATGGTACAAACAACATTGTTGCTGCCATATTTCTACCAAAATGACTTTATCATGAGTCTTATGGAGAGACCTGACAAAGAATGAATTCAGACTTTTTACAAACCTACCTCACATAGTTATTTCAGCATACTTTTGATCCATTTAAAGCAATATTGCTGGCATATTTATGCCTAATATGTTGAGTGAGGATGGAGCTGTAATAATGTTAGCATAGGCTGGAACTGACCGATCCAAACTCCATTCACAAAACAAGCATTTTAAAAGTTGTCTGCTTGTCATCTTGCTGCCAGACCTGACAAAGCATGAATTCAGACTTTTTACAAGTCAGCATCATTATGTAGTTAATGAGCTCACCGCTGGGTGATGGGTGATGTTATGAACCCAGACGTGATGGCGTTTGATTTTCTGACATATCTGGGACTTCCTCATGTACAAACCAGCAACAGTGGTTATTAATTTCATGGCTGATATGCGGAAATGGCAGAAAGAAAAGTTGTTAGTGTCTATGGAGACAAGCCCCTTGTCCTCTCCAGCGCGTCTAACGTGAATGAAAAAAATGGTACTGGTAGTCTGGAAATTAGTTTTGCGCTTGGTGTGAATGCAGCATTAGAAGAGTCGAGTGTTGCCCTTCAAGCTGTTGTAGTTGATAAATGCAACAACCAATGTACTGCATGTTTCTAATCATTTGTATGGTGTTGAAGTGTGTTGGCTGCATATGTGGGTGCTTTCTTCTAAGCCTTAGTTTCTCTCTACTCTATTTCCTCACATTTTCTTACTCGTGAATAGTGCCTGCATGTGTGTGTGTGTGTGTGTGTGTGTGTGTGTGTGTGTGTGTGTGTGTGTGTGGTTGTGCATCATGAGGGGCTTAGACCTCACCAGAGTGAAAATGTTGATAATGACAAGGAGGGAAAAAAAGAAAATCTCACTGATATCTCCTCTGCATGTTTTCCTGGCTCGGCTCGTCGTGGCTGGGATTAAGAAACCTTCTGAGAGGACTTAATTTGCACCGTGCGTCTGCCACCCAGCTGTGTTTTCTGGTGAGAGGAGACAGAAAGGGGACGAAGGGATGCACAGAGAGAAGGCGATTTGTGGATGCTGCTCGGTTTATCAAATATAGGACTTTCCCACCAGGAAGCGACACTTGAATGTCACCCAAAATTGGCTTCTGAAGTCAGGGAATGTGATGTTAAACGTGTTATTGAAATGGCCTAGCTGGGGTGCCGCTACCTTAGCCAGCATGGCTACCACGACAACAGCTGCTTGTTGCTCCAAACAAGAGGGAATGAGGGAAAGGCGAAGGGAAGGCAGGAAAGGGGAGGGGTAGGTTGGCCGACAGGTAATAAGTGAGAAACAGCATCAAAGATCCAGTCTGGTTTCTGAGCCGGTCCACTTCTCAGCCCTGCATTGTTGTGCAAATCTGGCATCCAAGTCTCATTTGAAAATCAGCCCTAAACAGTTTCCAGATCAGTTTTAGTAAAATGAATTTCTGCTGTGTCATTTTATACTTAAACTCAGTGATCCGACTTTTTCAGATAGCGATACCTGGGCCTCTTTGTGTGGAAGTAACTGGATCAAACTTGACTTAAACATTAAACATTTCCCAACTTTGTAAAACAAAATGTAACAAATAAATATGTAGATAAAATTTTACTGAATTGTCTTAAAATAATAAAATCTTGCAACCTCTCAAAATTAACAGGGATTACAGTTCATTTGTGAACCTTTTTAATGCAGCAACAAATTGGTTAAATCTCCAAAAACTCTATATAATGTTTATCGTATACAAACATAGACTTGAATTGAATAGATTGGGCCCATATCTGAGATCCCATCCAGCTATTTGAGTCAATATCGACCTGTTATCCTATCTGTACCAGTACATCCCTACTATTATCACATATTATTACTTAAAGCTGCTCTGTACGATATCCAGAGCATTAATACAGCAGCAAACAACTATTGTCTATGTACAGAGTAAAAGAGTCATGTCTTCTCTGTGCTTTGTTGACATAGCCAGGCTGGTTGTGCATGCCTTTTAGTGCATGTGAGCGTGCCCCACTGGTTAGCTCATAGCTGTCGCTCTGCACTACCGTCATGCGGCGGTTACAGCAGATAATGCCATCCCGACCGTTGGCATCGGTGTGTGTGTGGATGAGCGCCAAGTGTTTCTGGGATGTCAGTGACTTGAATAATAATGCGTGAATTAGTACGGTTCTCAGTGAAGCAATGGGCTGTGAGACAGAGACAAGCTTTGTACCCATGTACCAATCCCAGAGGAAGCAGGATGTGTGTGTGTGTGTGTGTGTGTGTGTGTGTGTGTGTGTGTGTGTGTGTGTGTGTGTGTTCTCTCAGCCTCTCTTGAGACCACACTGTCTATACAGGCACACATCCTGTAAGTACACACTGAGAACACAACACCGGCGTAAGGTTTAGGACATAAAGGTGGTCGCCTAAGGTGCCACCTTCTGGGGGTGATAATAATATATAATAATAATAATAATAATAACAATTAAAAAATGCCAGTGGGCACCCTCCCTCATTTTCTGCACTGAGGTAACAAATGAACAAGTAAAGAAAGAATAAAAAACATGTTTCACCTCTGTAACTCACCGTACAGTGAAACTGACTAAACACTAAGCTAACAACATCATGGACAATATAAAGTATGTAGATATAGACACAGATATTTATGAAAATGAACATCTGAATTTTTGTCTTAAAACTGTTCAGACTGTGATGTCGGATGTGTGTTGTTAAGGTTCTGGGGGGTTGAACCCAAACCCTACAAGCACTGATTTACATCTGTGTCATCAACCATCCAGCTGTTCACTAACAGATGATCTTGTGGACTGTACACACACACAAACACACACACACTGTGATTCAGTGTGATAGTTGCACATATGCAAAACAGTTGTTGTCCAACAGTGGGTTGTATATGATGATTGCTAGGTCAAGCAGCTCTGATTTAGACAGTTTGAGCATCCATCCATGGAAAGCACTGGACCGAATCTCTTTCTCCATCCCTTCCTCCATCTTCTGCCCCGCTCTCCTTCCTGACCTCTCTGTGGGACGACAGTGGAAGTTGTTGCTCTAAGTCGTAGCGTTGAAGTTTCTGAATCGAACATTATTGTCAACAGTAATTATACACTGCAGACACTGCGTAGAAAAGAGCATTAATAGGGCATCTGAAGAATTATTACATATCTGATTAGGGCCATTCATTCTTGACCTTTGGAAACAGTCTGTGAGCAGAATCTAAACACAAAGGTCCACTGAATCGCTGTCTGAGCTGAACCCATTTGTGCTCAAAGACTGTATTTAGTATGATAAGGAAAAATGCCACAACATTTGTTCTGGTAGGTCAAAAGTCTTTAAATCGGCTACAAATATGCTTTGGCCAAGTATCCAACGGTACAATTTAAAATTTTCTAGATCACATTCAAGACTCACTGTTATCAGCAGTCAAAGAAAAAACACTAACATTGTGTTTATCTTCCATATGAAATATCTTCTTTACACTGAGTGTGTGCATATATTTGACATTCAACTGGAGCTCATAGATACTAAATACTTGATTGAGCTCCAGAGTAGTTTCTGAGAGAGATTGGCTAAAATTTGCTAGATCTGGTATTGGTTGGTATGTGAGTCTATGCACTAATCCAAAACCACGTCATCATATCATTTATCAGCTCATCTACACTACACAGAAACAACAACACATATTACATGCATCCCGATCCATACATCCTGCTCGATCGGTACTGCACATGTGCATCCTTCAACAAAGCTGAGAACGAAGTGATATGGCTCACTTGCTAGCTGCATCCGAAATCAATGATAGAAGTAGCTAACGAGTGTGCCATATTGCTTTTTCTCGTCTCTATTTTACACTGGAAACTACCACCAGTAAAATGACAAAATGTTCGTAACCATCTCTGGGAAGAGCGCCAGTTGTTGATGCCAATATTCGTAGTGGCCAAACGATGGTATTACAACCTCGGTGTCCGTCACATGATGCCATTGGACCCAGGGTGAATCATCCTCCCAGCACTTACACTTGAATAGCCCTTATTTTAATTATTAGGTCCTAAAAGTTGTAAAATGCACTAACAAGTAAATCCAGAGTTACTTCCCTTCCTCAGTTCATGAGTGAGACCCAGATCGAGGCTGGAG
Source organism: Pterois miles (assembly GCA_947000775.1). Classification (NCBI taxonomy): domain Eukaryota; kingdom Metazoa; phylum Chordata; class Actinopteri; order Perciformes; family Scorpaenidae; genus Pterois; species Pterois miles. The sequence continues at coordinate 1,566,277 of CAMQGK010000586.1, read as the reverse complement.
CGAAGGCTGGGAGGCGGAGCTAGCGAGCCATGACAACAGCGTGATAGTTGTGACCTCATGACCGAGCCATGTGACCGATTGGACGCTCCTGCATCTGCTCAATGGACCCAATGGACGCAGACGATCGCCGGGAGATCAGGGTACTTTTCCACTTGAAAGTCGAGCCATTTTGGCTTCATGCACCGCTGAGCAACATTCACAAGAAGGAACAAAGCTCCGCCTCCAACACTGTCCAGTTCTCTTTACAGCTGAAGGGCAAAATCTCGCTTGATCTTGGTTCTGCAGTATGAATACAGACCATGAAAGCGTGGCTGCACGATCCCTCTGACGTTTTGGGTTTTAAGCAGGCGATGTCGGAAAAGTTGCCTTGGTTTGTAACGCGCTGGAATTGGATTGGTACTCAGTATCGGCCGATATGCAAGTCCAGGTATCGGACTCCGTCGTGGGAACATGTCTTCTGTAACAGAGTAGAGAACAATAATATAATATGCATGAAAAAATAAATGCACAAAATGTCTCTGAAGCTCAAAGCACAAACATGGAACATACCATGAGCCTTCCACTGCGTATGTCCCTCCATGGCATCACACATCAGCATCTTTTATACAAGTGGCCTAATTCCATAGTTTGAACTAATGCATGCTGGCATCCTCTGATCCCTTTAAAGCCACATGAACAGCAGCTATAGCTCTGCACTAAGTCCCATCAGTATTGCACAACGTGTACTCTGCAATCAGTGTAGGACGGTGTAATGAACAGAATATGTAAGGTGTGTTTACTTTTTTAATTTTTTTTTTCTGCATACGTGGATAATACAACAACAACGACTCCCAAAAAGTGACGTTTCTTGCGGATGTTTGCTCCACATAGATTAAATCCCTCCATTGAGTGCAGAGTAAGCCACCATATCTGTAGTGTGAATACTCGTAGATGAAAGCAGTCTCTCAGACAGGAAGAGAGGAGATTTAAACTCACGCTGAGAGTGGACTCTGAAGACGCAGAAGTCTCCTTGTAGATTAACACTTAAACGTGTTTGCATTTGTGCGTGCAGGCTGTGTGTCAGCAGCCCACAGCAGGTTATTGTGAGGTGTTTCATTGCTGCATTTATATTTCAAGCCCCAGAGAAACTGATGCAGATATAGATCAAGACGAGGACTCAGAAAGGGTAAAAAGAGAGACAGAGATGGAGCGAGATGAGATCACGGAAGAGATATGGGGACAGAGACAAAAAGAGATGGAAGGGAAAAGATATCCAGAGTGTGAGGGAGCAACCTCCCTAAGCACTGATGGTGCTGATGAATATTGGAGGAGAAGGCTGCGGAGAGGAGGAGGAGGAGGAGGAGGAGGAGGGGGAGGAGAAGAGAGATTGGGGCTGAGGAAATATGCTCCTTTGTTATGTCTTAATGGGAACTGTCAGAGCTGGAGAGAAAAGGTCAGCCAGGAAGCCAGTCATGGCTGCAGGCACATATCAAACTGATACACACACACAGATGCTGGCATACCCGCGAATATGCATAATCATAAGCATGGATGCAAACAAACTACAGTATTGTACACATACAGCATATACAATAACACCCACACTCAGGTTGCTCTATACGAGGTGAGGTCAAGAGACATCGGACAAACATTCATTCTTTGGTCATCAACAGTCTGTGACGCTAAAGTAATTAAAACCATGACACCAGACTAACCGTTGTCTAATCACAGCCTAGCAACCGTCGCTAGGCACGGCAGCTTCATCAGCGTTGGAGGGTGGTGGAGTTTTTTAGGGCAAAAGTGTAAACAATGGATTAAACCCTGTTTATCCATTGTTAAATAAGCTGCAATAGCTAGCATACTCAGCTAACAAAGTCCAGTTAGTAGCACACTTCACAGTTATAAACTACGCAAAAGGTGTGAATAACCTATTTAGTTCTGAATATTAATCCAGCAATTACATTTCTGATGTGAAATCAAAAAAGCTCCGGTGCAGGTGAGTTGATGAAAGGTTCAGAAACCGAGAGAAGGGACAAAGTGCCTCTTTAGAGGAGAGGATTTAGAAACTACGTCAGGAGGAAAATGGAGCAGCTTCATGGTAAAACGATGGGAAAAGTCCAAAATGTCTTTAACCTCACAGATTAAAATGTGTTGAAAATGTATTAAAAATAACTAGGGCTGTCAAAGTTCATGTAATATTTATGCATTTATGCAAATTCGTTTTGAGGGCACAAATTTCTTTAACACATTAACACAACTTGAAATTTGTAGGTCGTAGCGAGCTCAGTTTTTAAACTAGAGTGAAGACACCGGTACCGTATGAAACTAAAATCAAAGGAATCCATCGGTACCAATAACGTCATACTAGCTCGTCACGAAGGAGCCTGCGAGGAAAAACTGTCTTGTCTAGTTTCAAAGGGGTCTGTTGACCTCTGACCTCCAGATGTGTGGATGTAAATGGGTTCTCTGGGTCCCCACCAGTCTCCCCTTTACAGACATGCCCACTTTCTGATAGTCCCAGTCAGTCTGGATCAAGTCCTAGTCAAGTCAGCACTCTGACACACTGACAGCTGTTGTTGTCTGTTGGGCTGCAGTTTGTCATGTTCTGATTGGAGCAGATTGTTGATGCTAAAGTCAGAACCTGGGAGGGTTTCTGGACTATATCTGGTATTGATTAGTGCTGTTAGATGATTTCCAATAATAAATATATTTCCATAAATGCAGCATATTTGTCCACTTCCATGTTGATAAGAGTATTAGATACTTGACAAATCTCCCTTTAAGTTACATGCTGAACAGATGTGCGATTAATTTATGGTTATTCATTATTAGCTATGGACAATCATGTGATTAATCACTGTTAAATATTTTTAATCTGTTGACAGCCACAAAACAAAAAACCCTTAAGATTATGAGAATTGGATAATTTATATGTTTTATTTTCTGTCATGACTGATACACTAAAGTTTTTTTTTTTACTTTGAAACCATCAACTTTTTAGTGAGAGTTGAATTGAGTTGATGAATTTTGAAAATTGCCGGGGCTGTATGGATTTAACAGCACCAAATTCAAGGTTAGGAGACATTACTGTCGTCACATTTTGTTGTGGATGTAAATTCATTTCTACTGATATAATCCCGTATTTTTGCCCCTCTGCGTTGTCCAGACTGCGGTGTCCATGTGAAATCATCAGTGGACACTATCTATTAATATCACAGTAGTCTTTTGGTGAAAGATAAAGCTGCCGGCCAATGTCAAAACCTTCTGTCCTGGTGTGTGTGTGTGTGTGTTAGAAAGAACACGTCCTTTAGGCCTTTACTTGAAAGGAAAGTGTTGGAACAAGGCTGAGAAAAGGTTAGGATGGGATTTATCCATTTAGTTGACAGGCCCGAATGAAAGAAAGTCGTGTTTTAAAGTGCATGTGTGGGAGTTTGTATCTCTGTGTGTTTGTCCCTCTCTTCACCTCTAGAAGCATACGTCCTATACCCAGATTAAGTGACACAGACTGACATGCACATCATTCGCTGTCTGAATATCTCCATCCTCCAGCATCTAAGCCGTCCTCTCTGGCAGGCATGTTACCCTCTGCCACCTGTTTGATAATCAAACTCTTTCTGCTTGGATTTCTGCACAAAACTTACTATATATGCACTGGCGCTGTTTGCGCCAGATGTGGCTCTAACCTCCTCCAGAGGTGGGTTGAAGTATTGGCACTGAAGTGCATCTTGGCTGCACTTAAAGAGGCTTCTTCATGTTTTGTTTTTAATGCGATCCAAATAAAATCTCAGCTAATTCCTTGTGGGAAGGTGGTGAGTGTCGTGTTTGTTCAATAGATTGAGTCAGGAGCTACAACCACACACACACCTTTACCAAACAGACATGTTGCATTATTAAATGCTTATCAAACAGAGGAGCTATTGCTCCCAAAATAACAGCCGTGTGCTCTTCAGTGCCGCTCTGTTTATAGCAGAAATGAAGCCTCTGAAATTTTGATGTGCTTTTTTCACTGTTTGAACATGGTGCCTGACAGGAGATGCTCATTCTCATACCGAGCATGAGCACAAAGCAGTGCTGTTTGACTGTCTGAAATATCGACCAGTTGCTCATCGTGAAGTATTGACCGTCTTAGCTGAGGCTTTCCAAACATCACAACAAGGGAAAATAAAAGAAATATATAGGAAAGGACGGAAGCTGGCGTTGAGGGAAAACTCAACTTTTCAAAACAGACAACCACAGGTATTTTGTCAAACGACTTGTAAAAGCTATATGAGACAAAAAAGGGCCAAAAACTTATTATCCTTGTCAGAAATAAGCCTGCAGGGTATTATGTGTTTGGTTGCGTGTGCTCGTCTGTCTGTCCGTGGCTAATCTCGCATACTACTGCACTAGGGATGCTAGTTTAGAGTTGTTTTAACCGATAACCGACCCAACGCGTGTTATTTTTAACTTATTTTAAGCCAACCAGCTGCAATGAAAAGCCGATGCACAAGCAGGTTAAATCCATCATTCATCAGCAGCTACAGGATGTGAGCAAAACAGACCACTGTGTCCCTGGTTCCCCTGTGTGTGGCGGTGGTGTACTGTTATCAACCCGGTGTGACGTTAGCGAGTGTCTGACGGACTGTGTGTGTGGCAGCAGTTCTAGCACCTTAACTGGGTCTGAGCCGTTGTTGCTAATTTCCGAGCTAACCTCCTTCACTGTAATCAGCAGGTAGCTACAAGACATGGGGGTTTGGCTTTCGTGTGAGGAGGTGTAGCTTTTATTCACAGACAGTCTGAACTGTACACACACTGCACTGCTGCATTCACTGTGATGTTACTGATAACATCATAACCACCATCAGTCCGTGACACACTCACTCACTCCATCTCTCTCAAACACAAACTCCTGAACGTTTCGGGCCGCCGGGTTTGCAGAACACTGGCGGCATCGTCTCGTCTCGAAAACACATTAACCTTCTAGAAAACACACACAACGTGTGCCGGGCAGTTACTTTTTCTAACAGTACAACTGTACAGTCACTAATGTTAAGTTGTACTTGAAAAACAATGGTTTTAAAGATCATTCAAATTTGAAACTAATACTAACTGCCGTGATTTTTGCAGAGCTTTAGCATGAAACGGTTCCCGCTGCATCCCTGAATCAAACATACAGCAGTGGTTGTTGCAGACACAGCTGAGGGCACTTTTCTAATGTGAATAAAGACATGACATTAATAAACAACAACAATGAACAAACACAAACAAACACTCATCAAAAATAAATCAAAAGTGTCCTGACTGACACTTGACACCTGTCTGTCTGGCTCTACCATTTAGTCACTGTCATGCTTCTTTCACTTCATATTTTTCTTTTTTTCAGTCTTTTTTTCACACTGTTTAGCTCTGTTGCTCCATCCTTCTCTTTCTCATCCACTAGCTCTCTCTTTTCACACCCTCCCTCTCTCCTTTTTACTCTCCCTCCTCCCTCCCTTCATCTCCCGTTCCCTCCATCCCTTTGTTTCAGTTTCTAAATCTAATCTATATTATGTCAAAGTGGTGGTGTAACTTCACACTTTGCCCTGAGGCACACACACACACACACACACACACACACACACACACACACACACACTGCATGGCTGACTGGCCCTGATTACGATGTTACTCTCTGTTATAACAACACACACATTTTCTCTCACACAGACATCACAACACTCAGTAATACTGAGTATTAACACAACTAGTAACACAACCTTATCATACATCAAATTGATCAAAATTTATGCAATAGAACGAGATATGTCTTTTTTACTTCACACATTCATATGTCAAAACCTGCCACCTACAATACCCATAATGCAACTCACCACTGACAGTTGGACACAGACCTTTGGGTCTGAAAAGTGAAGTCCATGCTGAAGTAGCTTAAACTTGAACTATGTCTAATATCCAGCAGGAGGCGACTCCTCTGGTTGCTAAGTCTATGAGAAAATGATCCTACTTCTCTCTGATTGATTACCTCAGTAAACACTGTAAACATCAGTTTATGGTCTCAGTCACTGGTTTCAAGTCTTCATCAATACAGCATGATGTTCATTTAGTAGATTATGGTCCATTTAGAGTCAAATAGACCAGAAAAACACCAGCAAAATAACAAAATAATCAAAATGGTGACAGCCAAAAACCAAGATGGCGTCAGCGAGAAACAAAGATATCAATGGCCAAAATCCTGAACTTGAGGCTTCAGAATGGTAGTTCAGAAACCAGTGGGTGACGTCACCGATGGGTTTGTGGACTACCATTTTGAAGGCTCGAGTTTGGCATTTTGGCTGTCACCATCTTGGACCAAAATGTTAGAAGTAACTCTGAACTGAAAGCACACCGTGAAAGAGTTAAAGTTCTCAGACAAAAACATGGACAACTCCGGACAACGACCTGTCAATCACAAGGTAGCCCCGCCCTGAAGCATCCCCCGCTTTATGGTCTATCTGACTCTAAATGGACCATCATTTACTAAATGATCATCATGCTGTACTGAAGAAGACTAGCGATTAAGAGCGATTGAGACCATAAAACACGGGTAATGGCGCCCCTGTGCTTGGCCGGCTGCCTCCCTGCTGTGGATGCTGCTGTTTGTCTTTGGAGAGTTTGCTGCTGCCTTCAGGGACTCTCAACTACATGCTGACACTAGACTGGGTCCTCCCCTTTGTCCAGACAGCCAACTCTCCACCTTCTGCTCTACATGTACCGAGATACTGGACTCTGTTGCCCCTTTTTGGCAAAAAACCCACCAAAACCAAGACAGACCCCTGGCTGAATGACCACACCCGGCTGCTCAGACAACAATGCTGAACGGCGGTGGAATAAAGACAGACTGCATGTTTCCCTGGGCTGGTTGAGGGACAGCTTGGCCACCTATCAGAGAGACCTGAAGGAGGCCAAGTCCAAATATCTGTCCTCCGTTACAGCCGACAGCTCTCACCAACCAAGACTGTTATCTAATAGCACTGACTCTGTTATTAACCCACGCCCCACTGTTCTGTCTGATGCCTCCACTGCAGCCTGTGAAGAGTTTGTCTCTGTTTTCTCTGACGAAGTGGCTTCTATCAGTCAGAACAGCAGCAGCACAGATATGTCTCCTGATGATGGACATGGTCCTCCACACAGTCTGCCGTCTCTGAGCGGTTTGAGACCATTTCTCTGGCATCTCTCACTAAGGTGGTTAGTGGCATGAAACCCACTAACTGTCCCCTAGACGTCATCGCAGCCAAGTTTTAAAGGAGGTTTTTGATTCTGTTGGACCAAGTCTGCTTGTTTTAATGAACACCTGTCTGAACTCAGGATCTGTCCCGGCTGCCTTCAGACATGCTGTTTGCAGCTCTAGACTGGACTACTGCAACACGTCGGCCTCAGCCAGTCTTCAGTTTCTCATCTGCAGCTGGTCCAGAACGCTGCGGCCCGGTTTTTACCAAACACATCCCAACACTCGCACCATCACCGAACTCCACCTGTTTAAATCAAGGTTGAAGAGCCACTTTTTTAGACTGGCGTTCAACACTGACTAGGGCAGCCTTTTATTTGTATTCTACATGTATTTATTTTTGTTGGTCCCATTTTATGTACTTTTTAAAGGCTTTTAACACCCTGCAGCACTGGAGCACTTTCTGATAGAGTTGTTCCTATATATCGTTTTATGGGTTTGTTGTAAAGCACTTTGGGAGCCTTTCAGCTATTTTAAAGCACTATACAAATAAACTTTAATTGATTGATTGATTGATTGACTGATTGATTGACTGATTGATTGACTGATTGATAAACTCATGTTTACATTGCTTACTGTGGTAAGAAGCCAGTGAGTAGGCTCATTTCTCATAGACTTCTCTACAATCAGACTTTGAGTCGGCCACTGCTGGCTATTAGAAAAAAAATCTTTTGGCTTCACTTTTCACCCAGAGTTGCCCACTGGGCCACTTCTTATATACAGTCTGTGGTTGGGCCAGAGATCCAGATGTGTGATGCAGACAAGCAGTGGGCTGGAGGCCTGGAAATTCATCAGACCGCTCCGTCTCTTTCATACATGAGCACAAAGTGGACGCAGAGCCAAATCGTGTATCACATACGGTGCACTCCAAGACTCTGCTAATGAGCAGTCACACAGAGACTGAGAGGAGGTTAGTAGTTTGACTCCATGATGCCTCGCTGCTGCTGAGTGAAGTGTTTGTGTTAGTGTCAGGGTTTATGAAAGAGTGAGCATGTGTCTGCATACATGTATGAGGTTTCACACGATCGGGGATTTCTTTGTCAAGGTGAAAAATAATAATGGACACTCTGCTTTTAAGTCGACCAACTCGCCTGTGGCAGATATAACACCACAGGAAGTGAAGAGGGCTTTTCATATGACACACACTCCCATGATGCTTAGAGCTGTTGAAATACAGTTGGGTGAAAATGTCCTCGGCCCAACTCCTTCACTTTAAATTAGAACAAAGAGCCATTTGTAAAGATGATAATTAATGTCTGGCTAAAAATATCAGTACAACTGAGCCCAGAGGAGGGTTTTTTCTCTCCCGTCTTCAGTTTCTGTATCCATTAGTCTGCATGCTTGGACTGTAATTGTTTACACCCATCTCCACAAGTGTCCCTGCCAAATGAATCTAACACAATGTGAGAGATGGAAGCCTCCCAGAACCATCAACACCCTCCCAAGCAGAGGGATGCTGTGTGCTGCCCGACTTCCTACAGCTGCCGCTAACATCTTACATGCCTTTTATTTTATTGCTGTTCGCTCCCTCTGAGACCTGCTCAAAGTTTTCAACAGACAGGGTGTCAAGTTTGATAAAAGCCAGAGTCTGACTACAGAGAGCTGAGCTGAACGGTGCTGTTGAGCCGTCCAATTCTGTCTGGTCCTTTTTTGATCAGACACAACGAAAAGAAGTGAGCTCGATGCAACTCGCACCAGTAAGACGTGTTATACTGTAGTTACGTGTTGCCTGTAAAATGCTCAGGATGTTCGTCAACTGTAAGGATGAGCAGTATCTCTACTTTCTGGCACATTCAACAAAGTGAACCATCTCTACTCTTTAAAGCTTCTTGGAGGACAGCGACTCCCTTCCCTCTCGTGGGCTCAGCAGTCCAGCCTGGGCCAGCAGCAGCGTCGGGCCTGCAGCAGCTTCGGGCCGGCAGCAGCTTCGGGCCTGCAGCAGCTTCGGGCCGGCAGCAGCTTCGGGCCGGCAGCAGCTTCGGGCCTGCAGCAGCTTCGGGCCGGCAGCAGCTTCGGGCCTGCAGCAGCGTCGGGCCTGCAGCAGCTTCGGGCCTGCAGCAGCTTCGGGCCGGCAGCAGCTTCGGGCCTGCAGCAGCGTCGGGCCTGCAGCAGCTTCGGGCCGGCAGCAGCTTTGGGCCGGCAGCAGCGTTGGGCCTGCAGCAGCTTCGGGCCTGCAGCAGCTTCGGGCCGGCAGCAGCTTCGGGCCGGCAGCAGCTTCGGGCCTGCAGCAGCTTCGGGCCGGCAGCAGCTTCGGGCCGGCAGCAGCGTCGGGCCTGCAGCAGCTTTGGGCCTGCAGCAGCATCGGGCCTGCAGCAGCTTCGGGCCGGCAGAGCGGCGCGGTGAAGCTCTGCTTCTGGCCGGAGGAGGAGCAGCTGCCACCAGGTTGGAGCGCCAGAGGCCCCGCTGGAGTCCCAGCTGAAGGAGTCTCTGGTGAAGCTGCATGATTTTCTCTGATTTTGTGCAGAATCCGACCCAGTGGCACCAAAGACAAGCATTAAGAATAACTATATAGAAATAACCAATCTTCTCACTGATAGTCTTGTTTATTTATGTAGGTCATATAGAGGCATCAGTATTCCACTGAGACTGTTTCATAACCAGTTACAAGGTCTTTGTGTTAAAGTGTTAAAGATGCAGAAACTAAAGGTTCAGGTTGTTCAGGTGCGCTTTAACTTTCCAGCTTCACTTGACTTGACTTTGCAACTTTGCCTGGTAGACTTTGTGTATGTACCTCCTGCAGCTGTGAGCCTGTGGCTCAGTCTTCTGCACCGATAGAAGATTTGACTGAAGATTAATGATGGAAGTGGCTTTGGCTGTTCAGTCATCGCCCTTTATAGGCCTGCAGCTGTGTGTGTGTGTGTGTGTGTGTGTGTGTGTGTGTGTGTGTGTGTGTGTGTGTTGTGCTGCTTTGCAACCATGGCACTTATTCCCATAAACAAACTCTCTACCTTATCTTTCACCAGTTCTACTGTCTACTGATGTGTAAGGTGCATGTGAAACACTTGACCATCTTTGTGTGTCATTTCTTTTTTCCTCTCTCTGTATATTTTATCTCAATTTAGCTTCATTAGCATGAAGCTAAATTATACATTATTCACTGATTACATTTTACACTAGATTTAAATATCTAATACTCGTATCAACATGGCAGTGGGCAAAATGCTTGCTTTACGCAAATATATTTATTATTGTAAATCAGCACTGATCGATACCAGATATTGACCAGAAACCCTCCCAGGTTCTGACTTTAGCATCAACAATCTGCTCCAATCAGAACATGGCAAACTGCTGCCCAACAGGCAACAACAGCTGTCAGTGTGTCAGAGTGCTGACTGGACTAGGACTCATCATAGAGTGATGTTTGTGTATGACAGGAATTGAACCAATGGATTTGTTTGGTTTTCTACTTTCATATGATCTTAGTATCTTCTCTCTAACTTTAAAACTGAGCCTGCTATAACCTCGGCAGCCTGTCGAAGAGATTAATAGAAAATCACAAGTCAAAAGAATTAAGTGGCATTAAAATGTATTTGGGTTAATGCGTTACTTTTCCATTAAATTTTACAGCCTTAATAATAATGATAATAGTAATAATGAGAGTAGACTTCAAAACTTGTTATATCGCTCTTCTTTTCTGCTGTTGTCTAGACTGAAAAATGACGTCGCTGAAAGTAAAGAGAATATGGCTGGATGGTTTAGCAGGCGCATACCTCATATCTGACATTTTGGATTTGAATTTGATTCATATCATGTCGTACGTCGTCTCCTGTCACTCTGGACCAGACAGTATCACATAAAGGAGAGCTGACACTGCAGCAGTCTACTAGACGGCCTGACGTTGGCTTGAGTTTGTCTTTTGAATTGTTCTGTCTGCATGTAGCCTGCACCACACTGCCCAACACTTAAAATGCCAACTAAATGTCTGATTTAATTCATTTTATTTTTTCAATTGTTTTGAGCCACGCAGAAAATTGAGCACACTCAGCCTGACTAGTGTCAGACGCAGTCCAGGCAAATCCCATCAGTTTTAGGGATGAAAGTTGATGCAGGATTCACTGATGACGCTGCTGTCTGCTGGACTGGGGACTCCACTCTGTCGGCTGGTGAAAAAAAGCCCACTGTGGGTGAAGTGAAAGAAAACATATCATCTTCATAGCACAGACGTCAGCGCTTATAAACTGCCCCAAGTCTCCTCCCTCCGGTGTTCTCCACAAACACAACTCTGCCCTATCTGCACTGACATCTGCACTTTTATCAGCACTTATAGTAATGTTTTTCACTTTCACACAGATGGCTAAAAATACTGCAGCCTGCAGGATACTCCAGGAGGGAAAGCACAGCTGAGAGGGCCGCTCGGCTGAAATGTAGGGGTGTGTGCTAGTCCTGTTTCAGACTGCTCACACTTGTAAATGTGTGTTAAGTGTGCTGTCTGGATATAGATGTGTTAATGATACTTGAGAGGTTTGTGTGATATTGTCCCTTAAACTGAAATCAAGTAGAGGGCAGAAAAGCCAAAGATGACCTTTTTCTGCATTTATTGTCGGTCTGTCAGTCTAATGGTCCAGACAACTCATTATCTCAACTACCGGATGGATTGCAGTAGAAATTGCAGACATTCATGGTCACCAGAGGATGACTCCTACAAACTTTAATGACCCCCTCCAACATGAGATTGTCATCTGTCTCATGTTCTCCTCAGGATGATTTGTAATCACTTCAGTAATCCTCTGACTTTCCATCTTCAGATCAACATTTTAATTTGTGTAATACTGACTGGCCGTTCAAAACGTGCCTGTTCACACCGGGCTGAATGCTGTTGGCCTGCGGTGTTGCTGTTTGCAGCTTTCCAAGAACTGCTCGTACAAACTGCTGCACACTCAACATTGCACTTCGCTGGAACCTCAGCAATACACCTGTCATGACATAGTCGCATCACACACCCAAGTCACAGCTGCTCACAGTCAGAAACTGGTGAAAGACACTCTGGTTCACAGAGTAAAACACCAGGTGCAGACTTTACCCTTCGGCAAGGTGGGCGACTGCCTGGGGCCCCTAACTAAAAGTGCCCCAAACAGCTATCGGCTTGTTATGATGATTAGATATGAAAAGTATTGAATTATGTCCCTATTCTAACTCATTGTACCCACAATAACTTACAAAAGGCATTCAAAGTAAATATGCAACTCAACTATACTAGGCTGTGTGTACTTCTACGTCAGAGGAAAACTTCCTAGTACTACATTTACCTGACAGAGAAATCTTACAGGTTCAGCTTTGACTCAGAATATAACAATTAAGCTGTGCTGCAGATGCATAATTATTCAGTAGACTATCCAGCATCATATCGTAACTGAAAGCTTCACCTTGAGCAGTACATTTAAGTACCTTGTGCTGATACTGCCTCTCTTTCACTCTTCACTTGAAGTAAACATTTGAATGCAGTAATTTTTCTTCTGTGGTATAAATAGTACTTCTTCTACCGCCGCCAATACCAGCATTCCCAGTCAGAGAGGGTGAAAAGTAAAGCAAGACAACGTTCGGCTTTCCTTCAGATCACTAAATCCATCCCTGAAAATCACAGCCACGTCGTGGCTAATCGTGCTCAGAAACATCGAGGAAGGTCATTTCCAAATAAGCATACAAGTCGCTTGCTTTGATAAAACCACCGCGGTTATAAAATAGAGCATGGATTTAATTAGCGGAGGTATTTTGCTGGCAGTAATGACGTTAGTGTTATCACGTCTGACACAAATAAGGGGGGGGATAGATCACGGGGGAAATACACTGGTTAGATTCTGTTTCCAGTTGGTTATCCCCTCATGCCGACTTCAGGCAAGTGAAGACAGTTCAGCTGTAACGTTAGCATATCAGCATCCATGTTACGTAGGCTAAAAGGTTGGTCTAACTGCAGTCATTGAGCCGGGGTCTGCCCGCTGCAGAACGTTATCCAGTGTTAGCGGACTACAGTATAGCCAAGATCCAGCAGTGACCTGAGCCTCAGTCTGTCCGCTGCAGACCACGTTCGTTTCAGTCCACAGAGCCCTGAAGCCCCTCCCCCGCTACCGCACAGAGCACTGTGTGCTTGTTTATTCAAACTTTATTAATACTGAATGTGTCACGTGTCCAAATTACACCAAATTCAATAAAGCTCTCCAAAGGGTCACCAGCAATACACCCGCCAAGTGTGAGGTGGATCAGATGAGGGGCTCTCGAGATATGCGAAGGACACACAAACAGAATCTTCACTTTATACTTAGATAACCAAACACCTTTGAAACTGACATTTCCAGATGTATTTTTTGTTTTTTACTAATTAGCGAATGTTAGCATGCTACCATGCTAAATTAAAATGGCCACCATGGTAAACATTATACTTGGACATCAGCTCTTTACCATTGCCAGTATGGGCCTGTTAGCATGCCCAGATTAGCATTTATAATAACTGCTGTGTCACTGTGAGTACAGCCTGGCTGTAAACTATATTTATATGTATATATGGAGGAGGCAGTCCTGTATGTACAGGGTATGTTATCGTGTTAACATGTACTGTATGCCGTGTGCTATGCTGGCTAATTGATAACATACACAAACTAAGCTACCACTGCTGCATTCCCCACAGAGGACATGAAGGCATATCAGATCAAGAGAGCCATGATTACACTCAAATAACTGATAATTAGAAAGTGTGTTACTCATCCATGAGATAACTCATGCAATTGCCAAGAAAAGCAGTTAGTGTCTCTATGAAGTGTGAATTTATGCAAGCCAGGGATTTGCTTCCAAAAATTCATAAATACTTGAAAATAAAGCATTTGAAGGAGCCAGGATTGTGAAAAGCTGGCGCAGATATGAAACAGCTGGCTCAACTACAGCGAGGACATACACTGAAATATTTCATGCTAATTTTTAATACATCAGGCAAATGTTCTCTTGCCAAAATTTGGGTGTCTATGAGGACAACTCCCAAGGAAATACAGAGACAAAGAGGGATATGAGATCTTCTAGGGAGGGTTTAATCATATGTACATAAATGTCTGGTGTTGGGCCACAACAGGTGAAGAGGAAATGGACACCGGAACAGAGAGCGATAATGAAAGTGGAGGGGAGAAAAGTAGAGCATGAGGGAGGAAGGGCGACAGAGTCAAAGAGAGAGAGAGTCTAAAGGGATGAAGAAACGGCCATTCAAGCAGGAGAAGAAAGACAGATGAGAAGGCAGGATGAATGGTAATAGGTACCAGGAGGAATGAAAAGGGACTTTTCACACTATGTGGAAGAAGAAAAGGAGGTGGAGAAGATGGAGTGAGGATTGCTGGAAGAAAACTAGAAATTGGTAAAAAAGAGAGATTTAGCAGTTCAAGGGGAGGGCAGGAAGAAACGGGAACAATAAGAAATGGAGTAGAGTAATGAAGGCTAAAAGGAGTGAACTGAGAGAAGAGAGGGAGGGATGAGAGGAGGGGAGGATAGAATCTGTAGCCTGTGTGCCAACAGCGAATGCAGGACTCCCAATCATAAAACAAGACTTTTCATTTCTGTTTTTACGTGATTGTTGCATCTGCTCACGGTGTGGAGACCATTAAGAAAACACATTAACAGAAGTGGATGCAGCTCTGGAGCCGTTCATTCCTACGACGTCTGCTCAGCGGCGCTTGAAGCCATAATGGCTGAGTACCTGGATCTGCCGGCGATCCTCCTCATCCACTGGGCCCGTGGAGCATGCCCAGTAGCGTCCGCTTGGTCACATGGCTTGGTCACGCTGTCGTCACAGCTATAAGGGCTAATACACTGTTCACACCGGGAGGTTTATTCACCTAAAAAATATACAGGTGTCTCTTTCCCAATATAAGTCTATGGGAAAAAGTCTTTTGGGGCCCAATGGCATCACATGACAGTGAAGTTGTAGCACCACCGTTTGTCCACTGTGAAAACTGGCACCCTACCTGGGGGCTTGGTCAAAACCTGCCACCTACATTACCCACAATGCAAGTCAACCACTGACAGCTGGGCCCAGTGGGCAACCTGTGGGTCTGAAAAGTGAAGCCAATTCAAAAGTACCTTTGACTAGCATTCTTTCTAATGGCCAGCAGGGGGCGACTCCCTCGTACCAGACGGAGTCCACTCCCACTCTGAACGAAGCACCCCTCTATAAGCTGCACCCTCTCCTCTACCCATGGTTTCGTATCAAGCAAAGGGGACGTGTAAATGTTCACAATATTGAGAATAAAAAGAATATGCAATCTACACAGAAAGTGAAAATAAAAAATAAAATTTACTCCCATGCTGCTATCTCCCTTTTTTGTAAACATCTTCTCGGTTTTAACTCAAATGTTTCTTTCCTTGATTTTCGCAACAGTAAAAACTGTAAATACAAACTTTACAACCAAATGAACACATCTACTATTTGTTATACTAGACATTTGATCCTAAATACAGTATATTCTTGTAATTATTGAAATGTCAGTGTTAAATCTGTCTCTTAGTAGAGCGTGCTCCACGATGAACACAAAACACCAATGCACATGGTCAATAAGTCGGCATTGATGGGTGGATATGACCCACTTCCACTCCCCGCTACTTGATAGGTGGATAGGGAGGGGGTGTAGGGGTGGTCTGAGAAAGACCCTGACGTCTCCTGTACTTGTCACTGCCTCCCTGGCCAAACAAAGGTCAACTCTGCCTGCTTACCACTGTGTCTGTTGGCGTGGTGTTTGGGAAATCACACATGGACACACAGAATAGATGAAATGGAAAACATATTCAAATAGGCATTTGCACAAATAATTTCTGATTTAATGCAGTTTTAGTGGTTATGGTCTTACAGAGCAACTTGCAAGAGCCAATTGCTGGACAGAATAATATCTAAACCTGACCTGTGGGCCACAGACATCACATAGTCATTGACTGCAAAGAACTTGCAGCTAAATATGAAAAATGGCCTCTTTATTTTAAAATGTGTTGTCTGTTCCACTTCCCTTCTCTACCTTAATCATGAGGGGTTATACATAAAGGGCCGTACTACCTGCCACTGCTCATCTGATGTGGATATCAACAAAAAATTAAACCTCACAATCCAGTTGGACTACAGAAATAACAGCAGAGACATCGTGAGGCTGTATGTTTTGGTATTTTATTGCATTGCATTATATTGTAAGGTATCCTGATCAGTGGATAAGTGATGCAAAAGTGGAAGTGTCCGAAACCTGCATTTTTTTCTACCAGCCAGCAGGGGGCGACTCTGGTTGCAAAAAGAAGTCTGATTGTATAGAAGTCAATGAGAAAATGAGCCTACATCTCACTCAATTAATTTCCTCAGTAAACACTGTAAGCATGAGTTTATGGTCTCCATCGCTAGTTTCATGTCACGATGTTCATTTAGTAAATTATGGTCCCATTTTGAGTCAGATAGACCATAAAGCAGGGGATGCTTTAGGGCGGGGCTACCTGGTGATTGACAGGTACTACCTACTCTTCTACTACAGGCACTACCACTCTACTACTACAGGTACTACCACTCTACCACGGCGTTGTCCGGTCTGGGAGTTGTCCGTGTTTTCGTCTTACAATTTTCACCTTATAACCTCTGTGGTCCCCTGAAAATATTATATTTATCATTTGGTTGTACATATCTCCAACCTTTCATGTCACTTCTGTTTGCTAAAAAACAGGATGGCCACAGTACAAAATGTCAGTTTCAAGGCTTCAAAACAGCAGTTCACAAAACGGTGAGTGACGTCATGGCGACTACGTCGACTTCTTACTTACAGCCTATGATTCTGGTCCATGTGACACCGTGGCAGCAACATCATTGTCCCCAACAAGCCACCTTAGATATAATGCATTTCTCCATTTAGTTCCTCTACTGTTTATTGGTGCAGACGCCCACACAGACTGAGTACAGCACACAGCAGTAGTCACTGAAAACTCACCCTGGATTTGTCACTCTAATACTCTTTTCTGTCCTTGTATTCAGAGCAGCAGCTTCTGCAGTTCGCTGTGTGATTCTGTTAAGCAGAGACTCGAGGCGGGCTGTGCTGATGTGTTGGTATACTGATTCGTTCCTGCTCTCCAGGGCCAGCGCCGTGCACACATTACTGCAAGTAAAGCTACTTACAGTAGAACTGCTCCATAATACCAAGACCTCATTCTTGATGTGTTTGTGTGTGCGGTGGAAGATGGAGGAAAAAGATCTGTGTGTTTGTGTATATGTGTTTGTAATATGGTTAAATGAGGCTCTTGTGGCTTTTGAGTCAAAAACAAGCCAAGTTTATTTATACATACAGCACCTTATCATACAGAGAGGCCATTCAAACAGGTAAAAGAGAAGACGGATAAATAAAATAAAATGAATAGAAATACCGCAGAGAGTGAAGAATTAAAAGCTGTGGAAAAGGTGACACCGCGGTTCTTGACGTGGGTGTTAATATTTAGTCCTCTAGAATCGAGGTAAGCACTAAGTGCCAGCCATCCTTGGCTATTTCCGAAGAGAAGGAGGAAGGAAGTTTTGTTGTGTCCAATCGTTTAGTTTCTCACCGCCCAGACATAGTAATTCTGTGGGCCCATAGTCATTTGATAGATCTGCACAGGTGTGTTCGTCACCTTGTCGTCCTGGACAATTTGACCAGGAGGAAGCATGTGAAGGTTAAACAGGAGGGGCCCAAAGGCCAATCCTTGTGGGACTCCTTATGTCATGGAGGTCCTTTTGGATTTATAATTGGTGGTACTGAATACACATTCTCTACCTTTCAGTGCTTGAAGTGGCCCGGCAAGTACCGGTAGGCAGTACTGGCTCTTCTGTATGTTACTATATGATATACTGTGACGTTTTCTTTGCACACCAACACTTCTCACAGCTGCTAGTATACTCTCTCCACCCGCACTCAATCACATATTCGCTGTGCACACATTAGAAAAAAAAAGAAAAAAGATATTCCTTTATTAGTCCCACAGTGGGGAAATTCAGTTTTACACTCTGTTGTTCACAGTACACAGTACATAGTACATATACATGTCAATGGAGAGATGTCAGAGTGAGGGGGCTGCTCCTGACAAGCGCCCAGAGCAGTTGGGGGTTTGGTGCCTTGCTCAGGGGCACCTCGGCAGTGCCCAAGAGGTAAACTGGCACCTCTCCAGCAACCAGTTGGTCTTGGTCCATGGGGGATTTGAACCCGGGTCCTCCACATCCTAACCCAAGTCCTTACGGACTGAGCTACTGCCGCCCCCAACGCTACACCTCCACCAACAACGTAATATGTAAGCATGTGGATTGTACTTAAAGGGATAGTTTGGGTGTTTTGAAATGTGGTTGTAAGAGATACTTATCCATAGTAGGTGTATTACTTACAGTAGATGATTGTTGGCACGCCTCTAGTTTGGAGAAATAAACTGGACCGGAGCAAAGCCATGTACTGCTGTGGACGAGACCGGCAGAAAAACGTATTTAACCACCTAAAAGAGAGGCCCACCTCAAACAAATCTCCATTTAAGTGTACACTATATTTAGGATATTTTCCAACGGCGAACTGAGCTGAATTATTTTAAATATACTGTTTTACTGTACTGATTTCACTTTCTGTTCAGTTCCCCGTTGGAAAGGAGAAGGTAAAAGGCTGTGACAGCAAGATAAAGTGGTGAAAATATCTGAGATATAGCGTACACTAAACTGGATATAGATGTTTTTAGGTGAGCCTTAATTTTAGGTGTCTAAAATCTGTTGTGCTGCTGCCCCCGTCCACAGCAGCACATGGCTTTGCTCCTGTGCTGCTACTCCTGTCTGTTTCTCGTAATTGGGGAAGTGTCGAATGCCATCTACTGTATGTAATACACTGGTTATGGATAAGTACCTCATACAAGCCCACTTCAAAACACTTATCCCTTTAAACCCTGCATGGGCCATTTTCACGCAGTAGCTGGCCTGCTGCGAGCCCCAAAGCTTGCAGGTGGCGTTTTACAAGTTATTGTCTTCTATGTTTTGAACATCAGCAATATCTCGTAGATACAATAGTAGAAATAAGGATTTGTTGATATCAGCCAATACACACGTGAATAAGCACTGGCGCTTGTGTTTTTTTCCACTTCAAGCTCTGCTGCCTCCTAAATAAGACCTGAACCACATGAGGACCATTCCTGAGAGCCTGATCCACAGTGTCAAATGCTGCAGTAAGACCCAGTAACACCAGGACTGTCAGGTTACCCTCATCATTACTTGTGAGAGCGGTTTCAGCGCTATGGTGATGGAGGCACAAACTGACTGAAAGCCATCAACGATTCATTGGCAGCGAATGACTGTGCTTGTGTCTGAGCTACGCTCACAGAGAAATACAGGATCTGACTAGAATCATAGCTGCTGAGTGTGTTCGTTTCTACATCCATGCATTATTGTGCATATCTGGACCGGCTGTGTGCCTGGCAGGGCAGCCTGAGGAGGGTCGGCGCCTTCACAGCGGTTCTTGTCTTCTTCAGAGGACTCTGGCTCCATCGCTGTAATTGCAAAACAGTGTCAGCCGCTGATTAAGCGTGTCGTGGAAGACGATGTATATTTCATGGAGCTGCTGTAGGCACTCAGGCGCTGAGCAAATGTCTCTATGTATGTATGGTTATATAGTCTATCTCTCCCTCCCCTCCTCTCTTCTGTCAGCCTTTCTTTTCTCCACCTTCCTGCTTCCTCAACCTTTCATCTCCTCTCCTCTCCTGTCCCCTCGTCTCCATGTCTGTCCTCTCGTCTCCTTGTCTCTCCTCTCGTCTCCTTGTCTCTCCTCTCGTCTCCTTGTCTGTCCTCTCGTCCCCGTCTTTCTTTTCCCTCAGTCCTCCTTGCCTCCCTGTCCCTACCACTCGATGTCTGATCTCGTCTCTACTCCCGTGTCTCTACCCAGGTTCTGTCTCTGGGTGCAGATGTGTTGCCAGAGTACAAGCTCCAGGCTCCTCGCATCCACAAGTGGACGGTGTTGCACTACAGCCCCTTCAAGGCGGTGTGGGACTGGCTCATCCTGCTGCTGGTCATCTACACCGCCATCCTGACGCCCTACTCGGCCGCATTCCTCCTCAACGACCAGGTGGGCTCTCGTCTGGGAGACGAGCATTAATCACGGCTGCCAGTCGAGCGCCCTCCATTTATATCGTCCAATCACATCATGGCCTCATAGGGCTTTACATCCATAGCACATAAGATCCTCAGACCCTTGGGTGGAGTCTAAAGATAGACTCCGACCCCACAGATAAGGAAGTTTCATGGCACCGACAGTCAGGAACCAGAGACGGTGTTTCTCAGGACTCTGCTCTGATTTGAGTGTTGAAGCCTCGTAGTCTGCTTCCTCATTTTGTCTACATATGTATGTAAATGCTCCATCAGAAGGAGGTAATCACACAGAGCGCTCCTATTTTTAGAGAGCTGGCTTATGACTCTCTTCTCCCCTCTTCCTCCCCTCTCTCCTCTTCTCCCCTCCTCCTCCCCTCCTCCCCTCTCCTCTTCTCCACCCTCCTCTCCTCTCCTCTTCTCCACCCTCCTCTCCTCCCGTCTCCTCTCCTCCCTCACCTCTCTTCCTCCTCCTCTCTCTCTTCCTCTCCTCTCTTCCTCCCCTCTCCTCCCTTCCTCCCCTCTCTCCTCCTCCCCTCTCCCCTCCCCCTCCCTCCTCCCCTCTCCTCCTCTCCCCTCCTCCCCTCTCCTCCTCTCCTCCTCTCCCCTCCTCCCCTCTCCTCTCCTCCCCTCTTCTCCTCTCCTCCTCTCCTCATCCTCCCCTCTCTCCTCCTCTCCCCTCCCTCCCCTCTCCTCCCTCTCCTCCTCTCCTCTCCTCTCCTCTCCTCCCCTCCTCCCCTCTCCTCTCCTCCCCTCTTCTCCTCTCCTCCTCTCCTCATCCTCCCCTCTCTCCTCCTCCCCTCCTCCCCTCCTCCTCCCCTCTCCTCCCCTCTTCTCCTCTCCTCCTCTCCTCATCCTCCCCTCTCTCCTCCTCTCCTCTCCTCTCCTCCTCTCCCCTCCTCCCCTCTCCTCTCCTCCCCTCTTCTCCTCTCCTCCTCTCCTCATCCTCCCCTGTCTCCTCCTCCCCTCCTCCCCTCCTCCTCCCCTCCCCTCTCCTCTTCTCCACCCTCCTCTCCTCCCGTCTCCTCTCCTCCCTCACCTCTCTTCCTCCTCCCCTCTCTCTTCCTCTCCCCTCTTCCTCCCCTCTCCTCCCTTCCTCCCCTCCTCTCCTCCTCCCCTCTCTCCTCCTCTCCTCTCCTCTCCTCCCCTCTTCTCCTCTCCTCCTCTCCTCATCCTCCCCTCTCTCCTCCTCCCCTCCTCCTCCCCTCTCCTCTTCTCCAACCTCCTCTCCCCTCCTCCCCTCTTCCTCCCCTCTCCTCCCCTCTTCTCCTCTCCTCCTCTCCTCATCCTCCCCTCTCTCCTCCTCTCCTCATCGTCCCCTCTCTCCTCCTCTCCCCTCTCCTCCCCTCTCCTCCCCTCCTCCTCCCCTCTCCTCCCCTCTTCTCCTGTCCTCCTCTCCTCAACCTCCCCTCTCTCCTCCTCCCCTCCTCCCCTCCTCCTCCCCTCTCCTCCTCTCCTCATCCTCCCCTCTCTCCTCCTCTCCCTCTCCTCCTCTCCTCTCCTCTCAGGAGGAGGTAGCCATGCAGAACTGTGGTTACTCCTGCTCTCCTCTCAACGTGGTGGACCTCATCGTGGATATCATGTTCATTATTGACATCCTCATCAACTTCAGGTCTGTCTTTAAGCACACGAGTATACAGTATACTGGTAGTATAGTAGTAGTAGTAGTAGTATATATATAATAGTAGTAATAGCAGACAGTCAGTGTTGTAGTAGAAAGTGCTGCAGTAGTAGTAGCAGCAGGACTAGTCGTAGTAAATCTGAAATGCTGCAGGTCTAGTTCCTCAAGGCCGCGCTCTGTCCTCATTAAACTATTATTAGAGCTGGTTGTAAACTCTGGTTGTAGCATTAGTGAACATAGTAATGGTACACATTCATAGTTGTAGTAGTGTCAAACGTATCACAATAACAGCTATTAATGTTATTTTAATATGATGTGGCCTGTTCCTCTCAGGACAACATATGTGAACACTAATGACGAGGTGGTGAGCCACCCGGTGCGTATCGCCGTCCACTACTTTAAAGGCTGGTTCCTCATTGACATGGTGGCTGCTATCCCCTTCGACCTGCTCATCTACCGCAACGGAGAGGAGGTATGACCCGATGGAGGGAGGGAGGAGAGGTGAAGGCCTCTTTATGTACCGCAGAGAAGATGTGAGGGAGGACGAGACAAGTGGTGAGGAGATGGAGGGATAAACAGAACAAGAGAGAAATCATGTTGCTGCATTGATATTGTGTCTGTGCCAGTGTTGTTATCTAATGGAGCGAAGAGGAGGGACAAGAAAGGAACAAAGGAGGGAAGAGGAGGGAGACAGGGAGGTGGAAGGGAGGGAATAAGAGGAGGAAAGAGAGCCAGAGGTGCTTTAGTTTCTGTTTCATCATTTAATTGTCTCCATGGGGAAGTTGATTTGCAGTCAGCTGTGGTGGGGTGTCAAAATAAATCCAGTCTACCTTACATCCTACAATGCAGTGAACCAAACTTAATCAGGTATGTACTGAGAGAAAACTGAATCCATCATTTTGGTATTTAATTCATTATTTAAGAGGTTTTAAAGAAAAAACAACCTTTTCCGGCCCGGCTCCGGTGTCAGGTTGTACGTTTTCCGGCCTGTCGTGGAGAGCTACCGAACAGGCCGATGCACGGCGCGGCTTCGTCGCAACTTTTTTTTTAGTTGTGAACAAATATAATTAATGAAACGATATTTAAAAGACTTCTGAATCTGCTCCTCTGATTTATCTTATATGGTTTTACAGGGCAAACGTTTCCAGAGGAAGTGAATGTTTGAGTGTGTCTGTGGATGTGGGAGCATCCTGACTGGGACTCTGGGATGCTGCTGACTGCAGACATCCTGTAATATCTTACAGAGAGATGCTACTAATAACTCAGGAAAGCACTTTAACTATTAACACTACATACACACCATCTTAACCCTATCATGTTACACTTGGGATATTATGACAACGGCTGATTTTTTTGTTTTTATAGAGACGCTTGATTCCTTTTTTTTAGGAAATGTCTTGTAACTTGGAGATTAATCAGAAGTTACAGGCATGTAGAATGAAGTGTTACCCATTTTTCACTATTTTCTAATAAAACAAAGGATTTATCAATAGATTGAAATTTAAATTAAGAGGGCACTTTAGCAATTTAGTTCAAGTACAATAATATAGCAATAAAATCACATCTGATTATGATATGAGTAGCACTGGGACTCATTTTTTACACTTCAAGCAGCATCATCAGAAATGTACTAAAAATGTCATGTTTGAGTTTAGTCAGGCAAAACAACTTCAAGACGTACCTCTGAGTATTTATTTTACAGGTTTATTATAACAGACTGCTGTCTGTATGAGGCACACTGTAGTAAGAACCATAATCAGTCTGTGTTGTTATAGCCAGCTGACAACGCTCATTTTCATTTAGTTACTGACATTGTTTTAGGACAGACTGTACATTATACAAATATCACTGAAACTGAAAACAGGATGCATTTAGTGCACTGTGATTTTGGACAGTGTACATGTAATCTGGTATTAACAATAGAGGAGAAAGGATTTCTTTTACAGAGAAGCTCCACTCCTTTTCTTTTCATTGGTTTCTAATAAACCAAAGGATTTATCAATAGATTGAGATTAAGGGGCACGGCAGCAGTTTAGAATTGTACTTCCATAAAGTTGGAGGACATACGAGAGAGTTTCACAGATTCGTCCAATCACAGCAGCGGAGGGAGAGGTATCCTGGCTGTCAGGCCCCAGTCTGGGTAAAGCTCCACAAATACTGGATCTCACATTTCCAATAATCTGATAGCATCTTTCATTCCGGCCCGCTGCATGCCCACACCTCCAGTTATAACGAAAGCTTTCTGTTACAAAAATGTAAGTGTCAAGTTCAATCTGAATGTTTTTTCTAACTTAAAGGGGGCACAAAAATAAGGTGCAGCATAGCAAAGGTAGCTCTGAAGCTGTGGGCCGTGTAGTCTGATGACCCCGAGTCTGTTGTTGAATCACGTCTCCTGATTTAACCAGCCCACAAAACAACTGACTGGGTTGTCTGACTGCACAGATTGTGGGTCTGTAGCCACCCAGATACCCAAATGGGTGAACTCAGGCACTGACATGACAGACAAACCTCCAGAGCCTCAGAAGACGTTATACAGCTGTTTTTACTCCGTACTGACTAAACTGAATTTAATGTGTAAAATGGTTGAGGTGAAAATTAAGGCAGGCTAGATTTCATCCCTAATTCAGTTTATTTCAGATATGTGGTTACTGCTAGTAAGGATGCACCTCGTGTAAATATGACGTCACATTCTTGTTGTAATCGGAGCCACTATGGGGAAAAGACCTCTGAAGGGATCAGGACTCCGAGGTGGGCAGGATGCCCTTCATGGGGCAGAGAAGACTTCATGATGTATGCTGATTTTTCACTAACTGGTTGAAACGTAAAACTGATGCCCAAAAGAAGTAAACGAGACCATCGATGAGAAAATTAGCTACTGTATGTTATTCTTGCCAACCAGTCAGATTCCAGTGAAATCGGACAAAATTTCTGCAGGTTCACTAGAAACTGCTGTAGCTCACTTCAGCGAGGCCGCTGACAGACCCAGATCCGGCATCCCGGCAGTCAGGGAGCCCAGCAGAAGCAGCTCCTCCTCCAGCCGGGAGCAGAGCTCCGCCTCACTTCTCTGCCGGTCCGCGGTCCAGCAGCATGAGGTCCCGGGCGGCTGTGGCTCAGAGGGTAGAGCAGGTAGTCCACCAACCGCAGGGTCGATCGGTGGTTCAATCCTCAGCCGCTCCAGTCACATACTGATGTGTCCTTGGTGTGTGAATGAGTATTTAGATCAGATCCTGGTGGGCAAAGTTGGCACCTTGCATGGCAGCCTCTGATATCGGTGTATGAATGTGTGTGAATGGGTGAATGCTGACATGTGGTGTAAAGTGGTTTGAGTGGGCAGAAGACTAGAAAAGCGCTTTATAAATGCAAGTCCAATAACCAGGCCCATTTACTATTGCTGGGCCCGCTACAGGGAAGGGAGGCAAGGCAGAACCAGAACCAGGACTGAGCAGATCAGAGCCTGCTGCAGTAAAATAAGAGGTTTTCTAAAGGGACTCTGGTACTCTGGTGAAACGGTACCACTTTTGTGCGAAGCGGGCACCAAAATCAACATAAAAGTTCCTTGTAAGATAATAAATAATCTTAACCTTAAACTAGATTCATGACTTCATTACATTACTACAACTTTAATCTCAAACAAATTACACACTGCATTCAAATTAGCATGTAAACACAGACGTGCAAATGCAACCATCCTACAAGTGTAAACTAGACAAATTTTAGCCATAACCCAAATATGCAGTGACACACAGTAACACACTATGGCCAGGTAGTTCAGACACTGCGTATTGAGCTTCTGTGGTGTGCTGAGTGACAGAAATTGAAGTGATGGAGGTGCTGGATGGAGAATTAAAGGCAGTGGGAGGTGGGTGTCTGGAAGAAGAGGTGGGAGAGGTGGGAGGACTGGAGTCCTCTGAGGATGCTTCCCACATAATCAGGATGAAAACCACTGAGGCTGAGGTCCATCAGCCCAGAGTAGCTCCACTGACGGAGTAAACAGTACTTGAAATGCATCTAGAAGTTACAGGACATCTGTACGTGATAAAAAGAATAGTTATTTATAGTGATTAAGTCAGCCACCCAGTCAAAAGTGATGAATGTGGAGACTCCCCGACATTGGAGTGCTGCCCGGGGGAAGCTCTGCCAAGGTTTGCTTCATAGATGCTGTCTATGGGGCCAGCGAGCCAAGAGAATGGAGATTTTCCTCAGCAGACTACTATTATTTACTGTGAGGACACATACTCACACTCAGAGCAGGGCTAGGACCTCTGCCAGCGCTGTAATCGTCCTCTTATTTGTTGGTTGTATGGACACAGAGTGGGCGGGTGGGGGGCAGCTGAATAGACAGCCCACAGTAACGGAAGTCAGGATTTACCGCCTCCACCTGGGGGTGTGAGACAGGTGTGAGGACACATCAGAGCCAGGAGACTGTTTGCTTATCTCATAACCGATATCTGTCTCTCTGAATCCCTCCAGACCACCACTCTGATCGGTCTGCTGAAAACTGCTCGTCTGCTGCGATTGGTGCGTGTCGCCAGGAAGCTGGACCGCTACTCGGAGTACGGCGCTGCTGTCCTCTTCCTCCTCATGTGCACCTTCGCCCTCATCGCTCACTGGCTGGCCTGCATCTGGTACAGAGACTGTCTGATGAATCAGATCTGATTTCCACAGGAGTAATGTGGGAATAGGCGTGTTTCCGCCTGCATGCGTCAGATCTGGTCTTATGTGGGTGCTGTCACAATACTGAAGTTCTCAACTTCAATACAATACTCTGAAAAATATAGATATACTGTAGATAGATATGGATATACAGAGAGTTTATTATGTTTATTTTATAGAGGTTTACTGCGTGTTGTCAAGCACAAATTATAGAAATCAATACCGCTAATCAATATTTTGACAATACTATTAGCAGTTTAAAACCAACATGTGCTTATCTTTACTGTACTGTACTGTAGTGTTGTTATATTTCCATTAATAAATATATACATACATTTACATAAAGCAGCATATTTGTCCATTCACTTGTTGATAAAAGTATTAAGTACTTAACAAATCAAACCTTTAAATTACATTTTGAATAGATAAAAAAATGTGTGATTCACTTGCAGTTAATCACAATTAACTATGGTCAATTATGTGATTAATCGTGATAAATTCAGTTTAATCGATTGGCAGCCTTTTCTTTGTACCCGCTGTAGCGGACTAATTGTTGCTGACATCAGTAATTGTACACATACGTTCATACTGTGTCTCGTCTTTTCCCAGGTACGCCATCGGTAGCGTAGAGAGGAATGGCTCTATTGGCTGGCTCCACACGCTGGGGGACCAGCTGGGAAAGCACTACAACAGCTCCGTCCTAGGTACTGAGAGGAAAACTACTGTAGTACTATAGTAGTACTGGTTAGACATAACGCAGAGATACTGTGTGTACTGGTTAGATCAGGTTTAAGCAGAAAACATGCTTGAAATATCCAATTTTGATTAGATTGTGGAATGATGATCAATGGTCATCTGTCTGCTAGGCGAAGAGCTTTTTGTGTAACGTCTAACTTTCTGCTCCAGGTTCAGGACCCTCCATCAAAGACAAGTACGTCACAGCTCTGTACTTCACCTTCAGCAGCCTGACCAGCGTGGGATTTGGAAACGTGTCCCCGAACACCAACTCTGAGAAGATCTTCTCCATCTGCGTCATGCTCATAGGATGTAAGTACTGATGTGGTAAAAGAAGCTCTGACGAAAGTGTTTTCAGAAAAATGTCACGACAGTTTACCTGATACCACGGATGCCACAGTGAGGAAAGTAAAAATAAGCAATAAAGTATTGATAACACATCTAATATTTTACAGATTTTTTAAAGTTGGGTGCTGATACGCGACAATCAGCTGAATGGGTTCTGTTTGTATTCGGGGTTGCAGTAGCTCAGTGTGTGGGAACCTGGCTCCAGAACCAGAGGGTCATCGGTTCAAGTCCCCGCATGGACCAACTGTAGAGTGTGGACTGGTAGCTGGTAGATGTGCTAGTTTGCCTCCTGGGCACCGACCACCCAAGCTGCTCCCCTATATAGCAGCCGGCCACTGCTGAGGCTAACTTTCACTGTGTGCTGTGCTGTGTGCAACTGAGTGACACTGAATTTGATTTCATTTCTTTTAAAGAAAAGCCAAACAGCGGTGCATGTAATCGGTGCATGCTCTCCCCTAACACACAAAGCCTGAAAGGCCTTACACCGGCAACACCGACTACTGCGGTGAACCTACTTGATATGCACTGAAATAAACCACTGAAGACACCAGACGTCACATCAGATTGGATCAAATGACCGAAGCATCTCTACCTCTTGTCTCTACCTCCGCTGTCTTTACTTGCCTGTTTTATTCTATAGCATGCTGCACATTCACTAAGCATTCAGCAGAAGAAAGATAAAGACGTTAACACCGTACAGCATGTGTTCCAGTAAAGTTTGGATTGATCTTAATAACAAGACTCAGTCCAGTCCGAGTCTTTGTCTGGATCGTGTACAGTCAGTCTGAGAGTTTGTGGTCACGCGGTCACGTCTATGATGTTTCCATCAGGAAACAACATGGCGGCCTGCTCGTAAACCTTCTGTGGTTCTGTCTAAACAATCCACCAAAAGCTACTTGTGACAACACTGAAGTGAGAGTAGGCGATGCCACTGCTGGAACTGGTTTCATTTTAGAACCAGATCTAGTTTGACAGCTTGGTCCGAGTTTCCTGAGCCGGCCGCGTTGCGCTGGACGGGCTCATTTGCATAACAGACGGTTCCCACCTTTTCATTTTGAATAACGGCCGGTGGAAACTCCAGCACTCGGCCGAACAATCGTGTAACTTCATCACTCAGTCAGTAACTCTGTGACAGACTTCTGTGCTTGTCGGGCCGGCCGTCTGCGGTCCAGACAAAACGTCATTGCAAGTGGATTTTGTTCATGGCTGTATTTCAGTCAGACACACTCCAATCACTTTACACCAGATCGGGTCATTGAGAGAGTTGGGAAGTTTTAAATGTTCTGTTCTTCCCATACAGGCCATACAGACAGAGCCTTAGCCTTCACATTTTTCATTCTGGGAGCATATCACTAATGACTTATTAATCAAATTCATCAGCAGGGATTATAATATCCCCTCTCACGCTTATCAGCTCTACTTCCTGTCTGCAGAGTAATTACTTCTGCAGGCTAGCACAGCCCTGGGCCTCATTGATCAGGCAAAACATGAATATCATGTTTAAAAGTAGTTATTTGCCTAAAAAGTGACTAAAAAAGTGTTATGGCTTGTTTCAAACATGAACATACTCATTGTTTTGTGTTGTGCTTATGACATAAAACTGTAACACGCGTGTATTTACTGTAGTTACAGTTATCCAAGGGTAAAATGAAAGACGCCGAGGCACTTATTGAACAGGGGCGCTTTTGTTTGGTTTTTATTTTGGGCTGAATTCCTCCTCCAGACAGTTGGGCATGTGCTCAGCCAGAAAACGGCCTCATAAAATATCAATTACCCAAGTACAATATTATGTTGTTCTACACTGGAAGTGCACTGTGAAATTGCAATGAGCATTATAATAGTTCGGAGTCAGAGATCAATGGTGTCCTTTGTGACAACACACATGCAAACACACACACACAGACACACACACACACACACACACACACACACACACACACACAGCGGTTTTAGTGGGTGATGTGGACAGTGATGGGAGCTGACAGAGGTTGAGAGGTTAGCAGGATCCAACTTGACAACAGGACAAAACAGGGAGGCTCATGAAGGATTCGACAGAAAACGCTCTGTCCTCTACAGACAAAACCCGTTTAGATCAGTCAAACTCCTGCTGTGTCTGTTCTCCAGAGGATGGACCTTGACCTCATGTGAACAACAGCTGTATGCTCGCTGGACATGTGACATGTTGTATGAGTCATGTCAAATCAGAGATATAAGCATTAGTGTGTGAACATAAGATAAGATAAGATAAGATATTCCTTTATTTGTTGTTATCTTGGCATTTGCAGGACAGATTAGCATTTCAACTGAAATTGGCTGGTGAGCATTTTATCTGTCTTAAAGCTGCATTTGGTAGAAATGGAGCAAATATGATTTAAAAAATGTATTTTTAAAAGCGGTCACTATATCCTGACAGTAGTACACGAGACAGGTAATCTGACAACAGTGTCCTCCGGTGATCCTAACGGCATCTACAAGATATCACTGACCTGAGGAAAATTACCAGTCAGCTGATCTGGAGTCTGCCGTCTATGAGCAGCTGTCAATCACTCGTAACTCCGATCAAACTAGGCAGGGCTGATCAAATATGGATCGATATTCTTACTGTAATGACTGTTTCTCTCCTCGGATGTTCTCAGAAACATCTTGTAGTTTCTGTTTAGCTGTAAAATGAGAAAGTTTGTGACCCATCAGCCATGTTGAGATCTGTTTAGGAAATACCAAGCACCGCCCATAAGCCGGAGCACAGCCAATAGGAGCGCTCACTTTCTGACATGACCTGTGATTGGTCAAATTCTCCCATTTTAAAATCTGAAAACAGAGCCATGAGGAGATGCACAACACTTGAATTACAGTTCCAGTACCGACCTTGTCATACTAGCTTGTCATAAATAACTCAATGATGATATAGAAACAGTAGTGCAGATGGTTTTATTTCATTCTTGGAGCCACGACTCCAAATGAACTGTCACCTTTGGTTTCATATAGACCTAGAAACTCCCTGCCTCCCTCCCTGAGCCCTACAGAGACACTCATGATGTTTAAGTCTGTACTTTACAGTGTATATGTATAGTGCAAATATGTCATTGTTTCTTCAACATAGCACTGATTCAATAATATCAATCTGCATTATTAAACCATCAGCTGTCTGAGCTGAACTCTCTCTTCTTTGCTCTAAATCTTTTCCTTGCCCTTCTCCACTTACAGCATTTAAATCAACCACATCACCCAAGGGTGTCAAGCTAGATAATACATTTCTTTTCAGATGGAGAAGGCAGTCAGCCAGAAATACGTCAGGTCATATCAGCGCATCGAGTGCCCCTATACGCTCTGTTAATGTATATGTTCTTCTCTTCCTTTCTTCCTTCTTCCCTCGTTTCCTCCTTCCTCACACTTCCAAATCCTTCATCATGCGTCATCCTCACCCCCTCCCCGTCTCCTCCCTCCAGCCCTGATGTACGCCAGCATCTTCGGGAACGTGTCGGCCATCATCCAGCGGCTGTACTCGGGCACGGCCCGCTACCACACCCAGATGCTGAGAGTCAGGGAGTTCATCCGCTTCCACCAGATCCCAAACCCTCTCAGGCAGAGGCTGGAGGAGTACTTCCAGCACGCCTGGTCCTACACCAACGGCATTGACATGAATGCTGTGAGTACCTGATCCACATGCACCCCAGATCCTGCGTGTGTACACCTAGTCTGTCAATGTTAACGAGTGCTGGGCATGAATACACACAGAAAAAGGCTAGAGGAGTATTTTGAGCCTGCGTTGTACATTAATAGGATGATGTGAAGCCTTTGTCTCAGCATGCATGGTCCAGCACCATCAGAGAGAATAGGAATGATGTGAGTATCATACATAATATGCACACACACACACACACACACACATCTATAATCATAAACACGTCACACACTTGAGATCTGCTGATGCATGTCCATGAGGGTGGAGAGATTGATAATGCAGCTGCTACAGGAGTGTAGTGATGATGATGATGATGTTGGATGAGCGGGAGGCTGAGGCCCAGTTTCCGTCTGGTCTCTACACCTCCCTCTACACGACAGACTGAACTCTGTTTGTCGTCACACTCAGTGAAGCATCCTCCTTTAAGGTGTAGGGTTTAAATACAGCAGCCGCTGTGGGACGACCTTCACTCTCTCCAGCAAGGAAACTATAAAGAAATATCACAATCAGAAATACTTTATTGATGCTAGAGACACATATACGTGTATATAAAGAGCATAAAAATGCAGGAATATTATAAATAAATAGGAATGTTTGTTTAAATGTTCTGAATGAATAAATGCAGTGTTAATGCTAGAGGAAACCTGATTACTGCACAGCTGAACTATTGCACTAAATTATTGTACTAAGTCAGTATTGCACATAATAAATTATGGGTTTACAGCTGATAGGGGTCAAAAATTATAAATATACTGTATGTTGTATATACCGTATATGTATAGATATACAACACTTTCTAATGAACATTTTCTAGACCAGACAAGGGTATAATTGATCCTAAAGACAATCTGTTTACTTGAGGTTGTTAATGTCAGTATGACAGTAAAGTAGAATAAATTATGTGTCTTACTTTGAGCAGTTTACAGGTAAATGTTTGTACTGGCAGTCATGGATCTAACATTGGAGTGTGTTCCCTGACAAGCACAAAACAGCGTCACATATCATCCGTAAGGGCAGCTGGTTAGGTGTGAATCGATGCAGGCTCACCGTTTTATAGCCCACTTCCACTCCCTGCTAGTTGGTTTGGGATGGCCTTAATAACGTGAACACACAAACGGAGTGGCAGAAGGTCGGGAGAGGTCGTAGGGTGGACTGGAGTTGGGCCTCGGTCTGCTGTTGCTCTGCAGAGATCATGTTATTGTCTGGCAGAACCTCGATCAGACCTGGATTCATTTCTGCTGTCCTCAAAGATGATGTTTGGTCTTTATTTTGATGCTTTAAACAGAGGATTAGAGAGGGAGGATAGAGGTAGTTGTTCATGCAGCATCCATGACACTTTATTCATCATGTTTGTTCCTTTCCTTCTAAAAAAATGTAGTAAATTAGTGACATATTTTTATTTATTCGAACACTTAGAAAATGTTTAAAAGAAAGACGTGTACAGAGTATTAGGCTCTCTACTGTCCAGCCACCGTAGTCCAGCCTGTTGGGCTGCAGTTTACCATGTTCTGATTGGAGCAGATTGTTGATGCTAAAGTCAGAACCTGGGAGGGTTTCTGGTCAATATCTGCCATTGATTAGTGTTGATATTGATTTACAATAATACATATATACATATATTTTCCTAAAGCAGCAGATTTGTCCACTCCCATGCTGATAAGGTTAAATATTTGACCAATCTCTCTTTTAGGTTCATTTTCAACAGATAAAAATGTGTGATTAATTTGCACTTAATTGCAATGTAATATTTACATCAACAGTCAACAGCCCTAATGAAGGATATATGGATTAAAACAAGTCAGATGTTGGCCTTGGCAGTCCAGTACATATACAGTATAGTGCCTTATATGTCACCTGGGTGTATTTGGTTGCAGCTGCAGAGCGGAGTAGTTAAAACTTCCCAGAGGCCGTAAAAACAAAAAGGCACAAAAGCCCATAAACGTTACGTTCCCTACTGAACAGAAGCTTTGCTGAGTAGAAAATCTACAGCAAATACTGCAATATTATATCATGACAGCATATATTTATATAAATAATAAGAGTGTAGCCTTGAAAGTCAGCAGTGTGCACCAGTAAACTGGAGCCGAATCACACCTGATGTATCCCTCCTCCAACACCTGACTTCAGCACCTTCCAGAGACCCTCACAAATCAGAGAAATGGTTGTGGTGTACAGGGAGTAATAGGAGGCTGTTATTCAGATCCACAATACGCAGCTCTCAGTTACGTTGTGAAAGGTTATGTAGAGTTTTTATGTGCATTTCCATGTGTTTGAGTATGGAGGACGATAGCTGCCTAGCATAGAGTCGATGTTTGCACTGACCCCATAATGAGCCACGCTGGGTGACAGCCTGTTTGCATAATGAGGCAGAAATGCATAAAGAAATGTCTAAAGAAAAGAAAACAAAAATAAATGAGTTTAGGGAAATACAGTATATAAGGGGTGAAATACAGAGGAAAATTATACATAAATAGAGAAATAAATACTTACATTTAAAAATAAATATAAAATGAATATGAAATAGATAAATATATACAAAAATGATTACATAAATAAAAAATAATGCAAAAATAAACACGTCTCAAAATTAATAAAAATAAATACATAAATGAAAAGGGAGAAAGAAGGAAGGAAATTCATACAAAGATAAATAGATAAAGAAGCAATTTAAAACAGAAACATACATTTATGTCATATTTTATGAATTAATGAAAACATTTATTTCTAATATTAGTTTTGCCACATTTAATGACATATTAATTCATGTATTCACTTATTATTTTGGCAGATTCTGTCCTCCATAGCCCTTCAGCCCGGAGCTAAAGTTGTGAAGTGTGTTGGGGTGACTCAGGATCTTGTGATGGGAGGTGATGGGAGGTGAAAAGAGGCTGGAGATAAATGTTGTTAGTGAGAAACAGACTTTTGGCTGGTACAGAGATGAAGACGGAGCCCAGTGAAGGCTGAAACGAAGAAAGCTGAAGCTTAAAACGGAGGGAAACGGAGAGAAAGACAGTGTGTTGATGTTTGTGTACAGTTAGTCTGCTGTTTAAAGGAGCTGGCCTTCCCTCGCTCGCAGTGAACTCATTAAAACTGCACCAGTTCCTCATGTTAATTACACTCTACGGGCCTGCTGACTCTGCTCTGCTCGGCTCTCTGAAATACAGTTTGAAATAATTTTGCAGCGCAGCTCCAAACATCACTTCATAGGCTCTTTTAAAGCGAGAGAAGCCCAAACTGCTGCTGCTCGACTTCCACTTCGGGTTTCAGATCACTAGATTCAGATGAAACCCTGCTGGTCAGAGCGCATATCTTCTGTTTGTCATGTTAATTTGTGGAACGGTGTAATAACAGTAAAAGGCTGATGTCCCATGAAGGTCCACCAGTAGGGAGGATGACAAAGAAAACTGTAAAGACACAGTTATTACACTTAAAATGTCCATAATCTGGCATTTATTTGATATGACATGACAATAGATCAGTCAATCGATGCTAATAGCATGTATCAATAATGATGTCACCTTTCATTATCAATTCATCTGCCTTCTTTATCCCTTCTCTCCTTCCTTCTCTTTCCCTTCTGTTTTCCTTTCTTCCAACTCTTATGCTCCATTTACTTTCCCTCACCTCTTATCTTTTGTTGTTCTCTACTTCCTTCTGCTTTCTTTCTCCTGCTGTCCTTTCCTTCTCCTCGTCTCCTCCCTCTCTCTCGCTCCCTCGCTCCCTCGTAACCTCGCTCCCTCGCTCCCTCTCCCCAGGTGCTGAAAGGTTTCCCAGAGTGTCTCCAGGCAGATATCTGCCTCCATCTGAACCGGACATTGCTGCAGAACTGTAAGGCTTTTAAAGGCTCCACCAAGGGCTGCCTCAGGGCGCTGGCCATGAAGTTCAAGACCACCCACGCACCTCCGGGTGACACACTGGTCCACGCCGGGGACGTCCTCACTGCCCTCTACTTCATATCCAGAGGATCCATAGAGATACTGAGAGGAGACGTGGTCGTTGCCATCTTGGGTACAAAGATAGACTTTTATAAAGCTTTTAATCTACTGATTCATCTGCATTCACCACCTACTGGAGCCCCTGGTCCCTTGTTAACTTCTTCGGTTATTAGAAACTAAATCTGAAGCAGGAACATGACAACATCTGGAAATATTACTCTTACAGGACATGACTTAAACGTAGCAACCCCGTGTTTAGCTGTACCATAGGATGAAGAAAATACCTGTACAGCTTTCAATGTTCAACCTTAATAAGATGTGTTTCTTGTAAGAATAATACATCATCCAGTTTTTTCAAGTTTTGTACAAGTTATACAAGTGTGTAGTCCCATATCTGAGTTTCCTATGCAGCCTGTAGGTCAACTCAGGGCTGCTTCCCTGAGACCGACAGCAAATAATTCACACTGGAACGCACCGACGGATCAGCAGTACTACCAACGGTTCTCCGCTGGTCCACAGCGTCCTCTATCAATCTAAATATCTCTTTCAAAGTGCCTGTTGACTCTGTGCACACTCCAGTCATGCTGCCTGTCAACAATGATAACGCATGCATTAGCTGGTAGCGCCATCTTGTGGTCGGCGTAGAGTAGTTCAGTGGGGAGCAACAACAGGCGTGATCAGGGTGGACCTCGTCTCCTAGTGTGAGCTGGGATGGAAATAAACTATACCATACTATATCACTTAACTTACTGGAAATGTATTCAATTAATGACCAGCTATTGGAAAATAGCAGAATATAATTATTAAATCGTGTTTATAATAAAGTAATTTTCAATAAATTTTGAGATAAATATTGGGGAAATTTGGCAGTAATTCCAGTAGGGTTTTAATTTCTCCATGCACTCTAAACACAAGGTTACTGTGTTAGCAAGTTATGTTTAAGTTTAAAAAATCATCCTTTTCAGCCGCTGTTAATTCATTTACCCTCTAAATGTGACGATACCTGACAAATATCACAGTCGAATATACTGTATAGACTGTGGCTGATATCTCAGTTGTTTCATTATTGTTTCGTAGAAACGTTGCTCAGAAGTTTGTGATGACACCACTGAAGATGCAGAACAGTCTTTCATCCAGAAACTTTTCTTCTCTTCACCTTTTGCAGGGAAGAACGACATATTTGGCGAGCCCATCAACCTGTACACCCGACCGGGTAAATCCAACGCTGACGTGAGGGCTCTGACCTACTGTGACCTCCATAAGATCTTCAGAGAGGATGTTCTGGAGGTGCTGGACATGTATCCAGAGTTCGCCGACCACTTCTGGAACAACCTGGAGATTACCTTCAACCTGCGTGATGTGAGTTTACAACCTTATCAAAGAGGAGCAAATATAGTCTGAATTATGAATTATGTACTGAATACTTTAGCATTAATATTATATTCGGATCTATTAGGATTAGGATCAGTATTAGGAAATATTAAGATCAGATTTGAATGATTGCTATGTTGCTAATGCTAACATTCTCTCCATCGATCCCTTACTGCTCTGTGTTGTTATTGTTAAATATCTAAGCAGGGATTTTCCTCTAAAGGAACAGTGTGCAGCATTTCATCGATTAGCAGAAACATAATATTCAGTGTTTTCATTAATGCATGATGACCTCATTTTTGTTAGCTTACAATGAGTCCGTCGTATCTGCAGAGGGAGCGCGTCCTCGTCAGGAAGTCGGCCATGTTGCTCTGCCATGTTTCTATAGTAGCCCAGAGACCCAGAGACAAAGCAAACACAGGCTCCAGAGACACACTTTTACACTTTACACATGGCTTTTAGGTTACCTGAAGGTTCTCTGTTAGTTCTCTGTTAGTTCGCTGTTAGTTCACCGTTAGTTCTCTGTTCGTTCTCTGTTAGTTCTCCGTTAGTTCACCGTTAGTTCTCTGTTTGTTCTCCGTTAGTTCTCCGTTAGTTCTCTGTTAGTTCTCTGTTCGTTCACCGTTAGTTCTCCGTTAGTTCTCTGTTAGTTCTCTGTTAGTTCTCTGTTAGTTCTCTGTTAGTTCGCTGTTAGTTCTCTGTTAGTTCTCCGTTAGTTCTCTGTTAGTTCTCTGTTAGTTCGCTGTTAGTTCTCTGTTAGTTCTCCGTTAGTTCTCTGTTCGTTCTCCGTTAGTTCTCCGTTAGTTCTCCGTTAGTTCACCGTTAGTTCTCCGTTAGTTCTCTGTTCGTTCTCCGTTAGTTCTCCGTTAGTTCTCCGTTAGTTCACCGTTAGTTCTCCGTTAGTTCTCTGTTAGTTCTCCGTTAGTTCTCCGTCAGTTCTCTGTTAGTTCTCTGTTAGTTCGCTGTTAGTTCTCTGTTAGTTCGCTGTTAGTTCTCTGTTAGTTCTCCGTTAGTTCTCTGTTCGTTCTCCGTTAGTTCTCCGTTAGTTCTCCGTTAGTTCACCGTTAGTTCTCTGTTCGTTCTCTGTTAGTTCTCCGTTAGTTCTCTGTTAGTTCTCCGTTAGTTCTCCGTTAGTTCTCTGTTAGTTCACCGTTAGTTCTCTGTTAGTTCTCTGTTAGTTCACCGTTAGTTCTCCATTAGTTCTCCGTTAGTTCTCTGTTAGTTCTCCGTTAGTTCTCCGTTAGTTCACCGTTAGTTCTCTGTTAGTTCTCCGTTAGTTCACTGTTAGTTCTGTTAGTTCTCTGTTAGTTCACCGTTAGTTCTCCGTTAGTTCTCCGTTAGTTCACCGTTAGTTCTCTGTTAGTTCA
The DNA here is from genome assembly GCA_947000775.1 of Pterois miles. NCBI lineage: Eukaryota > Metazoa > Chordata > Actinopteri > Perciformes > Scorpaenidae > Pterois > Pterois miles. Next base: position 1,528,277 of record CAMQGK010000586.1, on the reverse strand, counting down.
CCGTTAGTTCACCGTTAGTTCTGTTAGTTCTCTGTTAGTTCACCGTTAGTTCTCCGTTAGTTCTCTGTTAGTTCTCCGTTAGTTCTCTGTTAGTTCTCCGTTAGTTCTCCGTTAGTTCTCTGTTAGTTCTCTGTTAGTTCACCGTTAGTTCTCTGTTAGTTCTCTGTTAGTTCTCTGTTAGTTCTCCGTTAGTTCTCTGTTAGTTCACCGTTAGTTCTCTGTTAGTTCTCCGTCAGTTCTCTGTTCGTTCTCTGTTAGTTCTCTGTTAGTTCTCCGTTAGTTCTCTGTTAGTTCTCTGTTAGTTCTCCGTTAGTTCTCTGTTAGTTCTCCGTTAGTTCTCTGTTAGTTCTCTGTTAGTTCTCCTTAGTTCTCTGTTAGTTCACCGTTAGTTCCCGTTAGTTCTCCTTAGTTCACCTTAGTTCTCCTTAGTTACCTTAGTTCTCCTTAGTTACCGTTAGTTCTCCTTAGTTCTCCGTTAGTTCTCTGTTAGTTCTCTGTTAGTTCACCTTAGTTCTCCTTATTACCGTTAGTTCTCCTTAGTTCTCTGTTAGTTCTCCTTATTCCTTAGTTCTCCTTAGTTACCTTAGTTCCTTAGTTCTCCTTAGTTCTCCTTAGTTCCTTAGTTCTCCGTTAGTTCTCTAGTTCTCCGTTAGTTCTCTGTTAGTTCACCGTTAGTTCTCCGTCAGTTCTCTGTTATTCACCGTTAGTTCTCCGTTAAATCTCCTTAATTCTCCGTTATTCTCCGTTAGTTCTCCGTTAGTTCACCGTTAGTTCTCCGTTAGTTCTCTGTTAGTTCTCTGTTAGTTCACCGTTAGTTCTCCGTTAGTTCACCATTAGTTCTCTGTTAGTTCTCCGTTAGTTCTCCATTAGTTCTCTGTTAGTTCTCTGTTAGTTCACCGTTAGTTCTCCGTTAGTTCTCTGTTAGTTCTCCATTAGTTCTCCGTTAGTTCTCTTTTAGTTCACCGTTAGTTCACCATTAGTTCTCTGTTAGTTCTCCGTTAGTTCTCCATTAGTTCTCTGTTAGTTCTCTGTTAGTTCTCCGTTAGTTCTCCATTAGTTCTCTGTTAGTTCTCCGTTAGTTCTCCATTAGTTCTCTGTTAGTTCACCGTTAGTTCTCCGTTAGTTCTCTGTTAGTTCTCTGTTCGTTCTCTGTTAGTTCACCATTAGTTCTCCATTAGTTCTCTGTTAGTTCTCCGTTAGTTCTCCGTTAGTTCTCTGTTAGTTCTCTGTTAGTTCTCTGTTAGTTCTCCGTTAGTTCTCTGTTAGTTCTCCGTTAGTTCTCTGTTAGTTCTCTGTTAGTTCTCTGTTAGTTCTCTGTTAGTTCTCCGTTAGTTCTCCGTTAGTTCTCTGTTAGTTCACCGTCAGTTCTCTGTTAGTTCACCGTTAGTTCTCTGTTAGTTCTCTGTTAGTTCTCCGTTAGTTCTCCGTTAGTTCTCTGTTAGTTCTCCGTTAGTTCTCTTTTAGTTCACCGTTAGTTCACCATTAGTTCACCGTTAGTTCTCTGTTAGTTCTCCGTTAGTTCTCCGTTAGTTCTCTGTTAGTTCTCTGTTAGTTCTCCGTTAGTTCTCCGTTAGTTCTCCGTTAAATCTCCGTTAATTCTCCGTTAATTCTCCATTAGTTCTCCGTTAGTTCTCCGTTAAATCTCCGTTAAATCTCCGTTAAATCTCCGTTAATTCTCCGTTAATTCTCCGTTAGTTCTCCGTTAAATCTCCGTTAATTCTCCGTTAGTTCTCCGTTAGTTCTCTGATAATTCTCCGTTAATTCTCCGTTAGTTCTCTGTTAGTTCTCCGTTAGTTCTCCGTTAAATCTCCGTTAATTCTCCGTTAGTTCTCCGTTAGTTCTCTGTTAGTTCACTGTTAGTTCTCCGTTAGTTCTCCGTTAAATCTCCGTTAATTCTCCGTTAGTTCTCCATTAGTTCTCTGTTAGTTCACCGTTAGTTCACCGTTAGTTCTCTGTTAGTTCACTGTTAGTTCTCTGTTAGTTCTCTGTTAGTTCACCGTTAGTTCTCCGTTAAATCTCCGTTAATTCTCCGTTAGTTCTCCGTTAGTTCTCCGTTAATTCTCCGTTAGTTCTCCGTTAAATCTCCGTTAAATATCCGTTAGTTCTCCGTTAGTTCTCTGTTAGTTCTCTGTTAGTTCACCGTTAGTTCTCCGTTAAATCTCCGTTAAATCTCCGTTAGTTCTCCGTTAGTTCTCCGTTAGTTCTCTGTTAGTTCTCTGTTAGTTCACCGTTAGTTCGCCGTTAAATCTCCGTTAATTCTCCGTTAGTTCTCCGTTAGTTCTCTGTTAGTTCACCGTTAGTTCGCCGTTAAATCTCCGTTAATTCTCCGTTAGTTCTCCGTTAGTTCTCCGTTAGTTCTCTGTTAGTTCTCTGTTAGTTCACCGTTAGTTCTCCGTTAGTTCTCCGTTAAATCTCCGTTAGTTCTCCGTTAGTTCTTCGTTAAATCTCCGTTAATTCTCCGTTAGTTCTCCATTAGTTCTCTGTTAGTTCTCCGTTAGTTCTCTGTTAGTTCTCTGTTAGTTCACCGTTAGTTCTCCGTTAAATCTCCGTTAGTTCTCCGTTAGTTCTCTGTTAGTTCACCGTTAGTTCTCCGTTAAATCTCCGTTAGTTCTCCGTTAGTTCTCTGTTAGTTCACCGTTAGTTCTCTGTTAAATCTCCGTTAAATCTCCGTTAGTTCTCCGTTAGTTCACCGTTAGTTCTCCGTTAGTTCTCCGTTAGTTCTCCGACAGGCTTGTGAAACTGCAGTAACGTGAGCCGTGGTGCCACCAGCCAGCTGACTTGTGTTGCTATGCTAAGTGCTGCTTCTAAGTAGTGTTATTATGGTATGGATGGCCTCTGAGCGAGACAAACGGCGTTACCATGGTTTTACTCAGCAGCTTGTGTTACGGCAGCCTTGGAAAGGGAAGAGAGAGCGGAGGGATACTCATCAACCACAACCACTGGATGCACTCAAATCCTCCACACTGTACCTTTAGAAAGATGCCCTGATTCCTACTGTTGCTTGGTTTATTAATAAAGACTGTTTCATTCTGGTCCTCATTTCAGACCAACATGATTCCAGGCTCTCCGAGCAGTGATGACTCCAACTGTGGGGGATTCAACAAACTACGCAGACGCAAGTTATCATTCCGAAGACGTACAGAAAAAGGTGAAGTCTGTGATGACGTTACCCAGAAACCGTCAGTCAAGTTTTTCTGGCAATCCTCCCTTCGTGGTCATCCTGACCAGTCTCCCTCTTTTTTAATCTGTCCTCTGACCAGATGATGCAGATGCTGGAGAAATTAAAAAGTCTCATAAGTCTGTGAGACGAAGACAGAGGGAGGCGGCCAACAACCAAAAACAGGAGGAGGCTCCTAAGCGGCAGTGGCAGGCACATCGGAGCTCAGTGTCCTCACACTCCAGTGGTGACGAGGTACAAATACAGGTTTCATCCTTTCTGATGCTAAACCACTTCATGTATCGCCAGTGTTGTACACCATGGTACCAGGGCTCAAGATTAAGGTCATCCCAACATCCCGGGCCTAAAAAACAGGATTGGGGAGAATGAAAATTAATTTGGGACGAAAGGTTGAAAGAAAAATACCCTGCTAACTTTATAATGAACGGCAATGACTATGAAACACACAGCACATAACACCGGCCCGGCAGCAGCAGCGGGGATCAAACCCAAGTCCATGAGGTAAACCGGTCCCAGTTATCCAACATTACAGAGTCTGATGTTATCAGTCGCGTTACAGTTTATGGGCCCATATGCGAAATCAAATCAGTGGCTACTTTTTACATATTAAAAAAATAATTTAATTTAACTTAACATCAAAATCAAAACAAACATGCAAATTATGAATAATAATACAATTAAATATTGGTAACATGTCAATAGCAATTAGGTGTTAATTAGCAAGCAATGTATTTGAAATTTCTCTGTAGTTACTGCCAAGTTACCCCAATATTTACCTCAAAGTGTATCAAAAATTACTTTATTATAAACAGTATTAAATAATCATAATCTAAAACATCATATAATGGCTAAAATGGGGCTCTTAGGTTTAAGAAGCAGCAGAAGTCAAAAACCAAAACTACTAGAAGACACTGATCAGACACTGATCTCACCGTCGTGACTTATTGAATTTCCCCATTGTGGGACTAATAAAGGTAGATCTATTGTCTCCACAAACCTGGTCGTTCGTGTCAGGATTCAAGTTTTAAAGAAATGTCAAACAAATTATTTGCTAATTATTATCTATTTATCAGCAGACATGGAAGTAAAACATCCCACTTACCTTTGCATTCTTTTCCTGGAAATGTATTAAATAAAATACCAGCTATTGGGAATATAATTATTAGATAATCTTCATAATAACGTAATTTTCAATGAATTTTGAGGTAAATATTGGGGTAATTTGGCAGTAACTCCAAAATTTCCAATAAGTTGCTTGGTAATAATCACCTAATTATTAATTATTTTTATTAATTATCAAATTTTGCAGACCTGTAAAATGAAGTGTTACCAAACTTGCAAAGCAATGGATAAATTATGAATTTCTGAACAAAAATATACACTATATATACAATAAATCACTTTTGATATTTGATTTATGTTAAAGATCACTTTGAGTGACTAATTAATGATGATATAGAAAAACAAAGATTTTAGTTTTGGGACAGACTGCATTCATTTCAGGACAGCTCAGGTTGTGGTTCAGGACGGTTCTGGGATGGTGGTGAAAAAGTTAGCTGAGAGCCCTGCATGGCAGATGAAACCTGGTATTAATGTGCTGGATCTGCACCTCCTACAGGGGGGGCGGTCCATTGTGACAAGACTTGCCCCTCCGCCGGCAATGCTGGAGACGCCGCACGTTCAAGCCATGCCCAGGAACTTCAACGAGAACGCCGAGGGGGACGGAGACCCCAAGACTGGGAACACCTGCAACGCCCTGTCAGGTAAAAGAGAACCGTGTCTCCAGATTGAATTTTACAGTTCCGCCTGCCCAGTGTTTAAAACACTCTCCTACCCACCTGTCTTCATCTCCCACAGGTGCATTCTCAGGTGTGTCCCACATCTTTAGTTTCTGGGGGGAGAGTCGGGGGGGTGGTCAGTACCAGGAGGTCCCCAGCTGCAGCCTGGCCTCCCCTCCGCCCCTCAACACGCCGCTGCACAGCCTGAGCCACCAGCAACGTAACCAGCTGGACACACGCCTGGACCTGCTGCAGAAACAGCTCAACAGGTACGACTGGTTGGACGTCGGGTGTGTTCTGGTTCGTGTGCATGACTGGTTCTTGTCTCTGCTCAAACGCTGCAGGCGTCTGACAGTTTGAGACCATTTCTTTGTACCTCGCTGCCTCTGAAGGAAGTCTTTTCCCTCCACCGTACTGGAAATAAAGAGTTTTTCTGTCTTGGTAGCTGGATGAAGCTGCTTTGTCAGGTCCTGTTTTGATCGCAGGCTGTGTCTCTGAGCTGGCTTGTAGCTACGAGGCTAGCTGCTCCTCCAGCTGAATGATCAGGGGTTGTAACGCGTAATTAACTGGATGTGTCAGCAGGTGTGTAAGGAGTGAAAATATCACATCATATATAATGCACTGAAAATATCTGCACATATGGCAGGGTCTCTGTTGGACTTCAGAAAGTTGAAGAGATGAGCAGAATGAGTCTTAATTATCTGTATCGGAGCCTCAGACAGGACCCAGCAGGTTTGATGGTACACCTCCTGTATGTGTGGAGCACACATTACGTATTCCTACAGTGTGACAACGGCCTCGATGGCAATTTCAGGGGGTCAGGGGTGAGGATTTTTGGGGGCGACAGTAGCTCAGTCTGTAGGGAGTTGGCTTGGGAACCGGAGGGTCACCGGTTCAAGTCCAGACATGGACCAAGAACGTGTGTGAACTGGTAGCTGGAGAGGTGCCAGTTTACCTCTTGGGCACTGCCGAGGTGCCCCTGAGCAAGGCACCAAACCCCCAACTGCTCGGGGCGCTTGTCAGGAGCAGCCCCCTCACTCTGACACCTCTCCATTTGATGCATGTACTGTGTATACAGAGTGTAAAAATTGAATTTCCCCTAGTGGGACTAATAAAGGTTGATCTTCTTCTTCTTCTTCTCAATTTACTAACAAGATATAATAAAACTTCCTGTCCTGTGAGAAAACCAGATTGTTACACGTCCAGTAGAAACTGCAGCTGGGAAGAGAAATGCAACATTAGAATGGGAGGTTTATGTGAGATATGCTCATGCAGATGTTTCCAGCAGCCAACGTCACTGTTGAGATCTGGGGACATGGTGACTTAGACCTCCAGGCAGGCTGTCTCTTAAGCATCCCTTAGATTTTACAGACTGACTTCTTGGTTCAGCTTTGATCTACTGTACTGTATCAGACATTTACTGTATGTTCCCAAATCTTAGCGCGTAGCATGGTGAGTCTTTTGGCATTGCAACTCATATTAATGATGGACAAAAGGAGGATAGAAAGGCACAAATATCCATGAAATGTGGAGCACTAAATGTCCTCGGAGGACAGGGGTGGGGGGTTGTGGGGTGACCGTCTCCCTTGGTGCCTCCATGTTCGTATGATGCAGTGCCATTTAAGCTGCCCTATATCGGTCTATACTATACTATACTATTGGGTCTGATTGCCCCAAAATCAGATGAAATCATGTAGGTTCACCAGAAACTCTTTAGATCGGACTCCAGCAGGGCCTCCGGCAGCGACCAGCCCACAATGGATAGATCCAGACCCAGATCCGGCAACACCGACACCAGCTGGAGGCCCAGGCGATATTTTTGGATCTACTGGAGGGAAGAGAGACATGGAAGAACCAAAACCAGGACTGAGCAGAGTGTGCTATGTGTCTTTATCCAACCATAATCAACCACTGTGTAGCCTTACAGTCCTACATATTTGTTCCTTTAAAATATATTAATGGATCAGATCGATAGAATACAAATGCGTCCTCCATTTAGCGATGAACCCCTGATCATCTGCTACATGTTGTGCACAGGTTGGAGAGTCGCATGTCAACGGACATCGGAGCCATCATGCAGCTGCTGCAGAGACAGATGGCCCTGGTTCCTCCTGCATACAGCGCTGTCTCATCACCACCTCAGGTAATAACACACATAGGGTGTGGACGTAGATGCATGATGCTTGTTGTCACAGAGGTCAAGCAGGCATCTGTCTCTGAACAAGACCAAGTCAGCCAATCAAAAGCAGGCAGGAGGAAAGACAGCTTTCTCTTATTGTCAGACACTGACCCAGGCTGTGAATGGACACTAAGATGTCTGTCACAGGTCTTAACCTACCCTGGTCCCGGCCTAGGACCAGGTACAGCAGAGAGACTGGTCCAGACAGCAGGACTGATGACTGCCATTGGTCCCCAGCAAATATAATCTAGAGACATTGAAAAGCACAGTGCATTGATTAATCCTTAAAGTTTGGTGCTTCTTCTACTTAGTAGCCAGACTATGTTTGCGTTTGTATTCAGGCGTGATTTAGACAGACAGGATAGGATCTCAGTAGTAGTAGTACAGTAGTAGCCAGCCCCACTGACCTCTCAGTTTCTTTCCCTGCAGATCTTGGATCCCAAGCACTTTGACGAGTTCCCACCCAAGCCCCTCGACTCCCCGCAGCCCCAGGACACCCCACTGATCAACACCAACCAGGGCCAGCTCGCTTCCTCTGGACTGGACAGCCTGGGGCAGCATCTGGAGTTGGAGCTGGGACTGGGCACCGGGGCTGGAGTCATTCCTGGGCCAGCTGTAGGTTCAGGTGTAGGGATAGACTTAGGGAGCGCATCAGCCGTGGGGTCAAGCTTAGGAGAAGGGTTAGACTTTGGTTCAGGGATGTGTATGGGGGCTGAGGTTGGGCCGGCAGCTGGACCAGGGGTATCATCCGTGGATCCTGAAACCCAACGGAGGCTTTCCCTCCAAGAACCACAGACACCTCTGGACTCAAGGACACCACAAAGACACAGCTCTGACCCAGGGGGGAGCTAAGGAAGAGGGGAAGGGGGAGTAGGGAGGGATACAGAAAGAGCCCCTCCTGTTTCCTCCTCATGGCACTGTAGAGATCAAAAGGCACCTACTCTACCGACCACCAAAGCCCTTCAGGGTACCCTGCTACTGTATCTTCACTGCTGAAATTTCACCTCTGACCTCTGAAGAAAGGACACATAGCACAGAGACAGTGAAGTCAGGCGGGGGGTCAAGGAAGGCCTCTCTCTGCCCCCCCACCCACCCACCTACCATGGAGCTTTCTGAACTCCACAACGGTACAACCTTTAACCAAAACCACAAACAGAGCAGAGAGGAGCTCTGCCACTTAATGAACACAGTCCAGGTCGACCCAGACTGATCCGGTCTGGACCTCTTAGTCATTCTGCTGAAGGATGACACTTAACACACACATGAATGACTGCTGTCCTGTAGAAGAATCCCTTTACTGCTGAGTCCAGTGTTGGATGAGAACAAAACAACGACGGACAGAATGACAACGAAACAAGTAGCCATTTACGTCTTGCACTGAAAACCCTATTGATATAATGATTATTCTATTCTATATGTCCGCGGCGCTTCCGATAAACTCACAAACCGGTTGGTAAATCGTAGTGTTAGCTGGCCTAACAGGAAATCTGCTGTCCCGTTCTGTCACTGGTTCCTTCCCCCTGATGTCCTGCCCCCAAGAGGCGGAGCTAACCCCCCCCCCTTCCCAAGAGCACACTGGATTGGCTGGTTTGCACCTCAGGGGTGGGAACTGGAGGGTTAAAAGCCATGAATTTTTCTCGATGAACATATCAGCTGCCCTGTCATAAACCTTGTACAGATTTGCTAGTGAGTGAAGAACACACAGGTAAACTGGCAAACAAGTTTACCACGAGAACAGTGCACCAAAAACAGCTAACTTAAAATAATTAAACAAGCAGGAAACCCATTTACTAATTCCATGAGTTATGTTGTGACCTTATAGACCCTTTTTGTGTTGACGTCATGATTACGTCATGGTGTTAGCTGGAGGCTAAACATAGGAAAGACTGGAGGCTAACACTTTAGCCCACTAACACACAGTGGGCTAAAGATACACATCGAAATGTCATCTTGTTCTGCTGTTGGATGCCATAGCAGAGATACGACATACATTTGAGATGACAAGCTGATTCAAGGCTCTACTGAGCTACAATATCAGAGATGGAGAGTAAATGTTGCTAATCAGAAGCTAACTATTAGCAACCCTTTCTAACCATCTATGAAACGCTTTACTGATATTTTATGACTCTTTTTGCCTGACTACCGAAGGAGAGTCAACTATAGGGATCCAAACCTTTCGCAAGTGAATTTCCCTCCGGGGATTAATAAAGGTTCATCATATCTTATCTTATCTTATAAACCCTCAGTTTATCTTTACAACATTGCCACCAGCCCGCTGGTCGGACGGCTGGCTACTTAGCTAGCTACATTGCTAATACGGCCATGCTACAGAAAATGAGCCCAACAGCGGACAGTCTCACTCCTCGACGCTAAGAGACGACTTTGCTGTTGTCATTGTCTGGACAAGCTAGCTAACAAGCCACTGTCTGTCAGCGGCGTAGGGGTCGGCTAACCTGGTCCCATTGGTTTACCTTAAAACTTTCTGGACTAGTGACTGTACACGCTGAGGGAAACTGCTATTTTCTTCAGCCATTGTTAAAAAAAAAAAAAAAAAACAAGCCAAACAAAACTTGCTAGTCAGTGTTAGCTAACGTGTTCAGAGAATTAGTCAGCCTCCACTTAGCGCTCCACACAATAAATATGTCATCATGTATACTAACAGAAAAGGGGTCTATAGAAAAACAGAGCAGTTACGATGATGCTATATAATGACACAATACTGGCCTGCTTCTTTCATTTCTAAAAATCAAAGCACACGCATAAAGAAAGACAAAAGGTTGAGTGATTCTAGTTTATCATAGTTGAATTTGCTACCTCAGATTTCATCGGTCCTTACTTTTATTTCTTTTATGTTTTGAGCAAGCACCCAGAATGCTTTCACCTTGTACATACGCATTTGTCATGTGATCCGTAGATATACAAGTTTGCCAGTTTACAGCGACCAGCCGAATGCGCCATTATTCTATGTACAGTACAATATGCAAACACTGGCAGGAGTGAGTGTGCTTTTATCTTATTACATGTGTGCAGGTCTGAACCTTTTTACGTGTTTTAGGTTTGTCCTGGTTTGCAGACCATGGCGTGGATACACACTGTAGAGGGTCACTGGATCCTAATGTCTACGACACGTTTGTTTTCTTTGCCCCAGACTGATGTTAGCGGCTTGTTCAAACAGGCAAATAACAGATTGAGTGTTTTGAATCTAGACAGCACAAATTAAAACCCTTTACCCTGTAGGTTTTAAACTGGAGTTCATCCAAGACTTTTCAATACTGCAGCAGTAGTAGTAGTATATAGTATCATAGACTGTATATAAAGATGGATGACGTGACTGCTCCCCAAAATTGAAGCTAAAACATCTTGATCGCCCCCTGGTGGCTGGCTGCAGTATAGGTCATCAATGCCTCCTCCATGTTAGTGGATGGGACATGGGTCAAACTAAAAAGTCAAAGTACTCGTCTTTTTTCCCAGAGGTGGTGTCTGTTATTTTAGGTAGTCCTTATCACGCTGATGTGTGTTCAAGTGTGTGAGGGGGTGAGATGTCATGACTGACAGACTCTAGCTCCCAGTGACGTCAAAATCTCAAGATGGCAGCTTTTTGTATTCAGGATATTTTGGCTTCACTTCTGTACAGTGGAAGAAGTGGAGACGCGTCGTCCATCTTTATATACAGTCTATGCAGCATATGTACAGATAAAAAAAAAAAAAAAAAAAGATGCCCCAATCAGTTTGTCACTGACGCTAAGTTAAATTTCTTTGTTTTCGGACTGACTCAAGTCTGGCCATCCATCACACTGCACTGTTCAGGTTCATCAGAAGTTACCACTGCTCAGGTTTCATTTAGCGTAGTGCAGTGGACTGACTTCCACCCAACACACACCACCTGTTTACAAGAACAAGGAAAGGTAATGTGTAGGAGCGATCATGAAACTGTGAAATGAAAACACCTTTGGTCCGTGATTTTTCATCTTCCTACACAGCGTTATATCACTTCAGTGGAAGACTGTGCCTCATTTAAGCAGTGCAACATGCCACCAGCCACCACATGAATCTGGCATGTCAAGAAAGTGAAAACTTAAAGGTGCAGTGTGTAGGACTGAGCTGCATCTTGCGGTGAGGTTGCCGATTGCAACCAGCTGAGACTTCCCCCGTGTACGAAGCATGTAGGAGTACTACAGTGGCCGACACAAAAACACAAAAAATGTCTCTCGGTGTCTCGAGCCAGAGTTCGGTTTGTCCATTCTGGGCTGCTGCAGAAACATGGTGAAGAAGACCCGCTCCATTTCTGCCAATAGATCCCCCGAAATACTACACACTGTTCCTTTAATAGTTAATTCTATTATTTATTTTTAATGTATTTATAAATGTTGCTTAGTGAGTAAGATATAGGTTGGATCCTTTTTAATTATCCAGAGAAGGGTATTCGTTGCTTACTAAGAATTACTTTAGTGAAAAAAGTCAAATATTTTGATCTAACATTTGAAAAATAAATCATGTAACAGTCAGAAGTTTAACACTTGGCATGTCCACCACATGCAACATTCCCCTTTAAATCACACTGACCATCGTCTATAAACAGGCTAAAGAGCAATGTCACTTCCCCCAGGATTGATGATAAGCTGATGGAAATGACCACGGTGTAGTGGCGCCACTGTCAGTGTGAGCCTGGAGTTTAGCCCGATACCTCAGGACAGGCAGCGATGTACAGAACTCGAAGAGCAGGTGCAATCATAACCGTTCAGTCAGTTTTTGCAATATCTTTCATTTTTTTTTAGTGTTGAGTTGCCAGGATGAAGGGAAATAAAAACCTATAACACCTTCAGATTGTCTTCCCTGATACTAAATTCTGCGGACAGACCCTTTTCCAGGACCACACACTGAGGAGTCAGAACAGAGGAGGGGAAGCCTGTTGAAGTGCAATAGTCCTTTAAACAGTTAAGACTTGTAGCAGCTTAACTGCATCCGTTAACCCTTGGCACTTTATCTCTTAAACAGTGCAGATGTTTAATAAAGACTCAGGAACGTGTCACCGGTGTTAGAGGCTTCATTTTCCTTTGTCTCAGAACTCAAAATCGACCAATCAGAAGGCAGGAAAGAAAACTTGGAGGAGCGTGACATTCAGCATCCTTGACCTTTAATTCCCCTTTAACGCAGGGTCGTGAAGATTGTATTTATTTATTGTAGGATTACTTACTGCCTGTTTATCACGTTGCCCGAGTTAATGAGCAGCAGGTGAAGGCTCAGTGTGTGAACATGACTCTCCCCAAGCCCTCCTGTTCATAATCCTGAAATTAACACTCATGCAACCATTCTCAATAGTTATTCAATATTTATTATTATCATTATTCATAATTCTAAATTGATCAATTCACAAATGCACACAACTCATATTGTGTACGTGGCTGTTTTATGGAGAACAGAACCTGCCGATATAAAAAATAAATGAATAAAATAAATGACTTGATAAATACCTAAATACATATATAAAGAAAATTGAGGATATTCTGTATAGATTTGCTTCTTTATTTATGTTTGTATTAATTCCCTTATTTATTTATTCTTCTATTCATTTTCCCTTTTAGTATTTATTTTTGTATTTATTCTATTTATTTATTTTATTTAGAAATGTGTAAAGAAATGTACAAAGAAAATAATACAGCAATACATTTTAGGAAATAAATAAGGGGTGAAATGCGAAGGAAATATCGTGCAGAATAAATAAATACAAACAAAGAGATAAAAGGGAATATTAAACTAAACTAAATAAATTTTGGACTTCATACATAATGAAGCAAATTATCACAGAAATATGAATTGATGTCAGATTTTATCAGTTAATTAGTGGCTGTATTTATTTGTAATGTTACTTATGCTGCATTTAATAACAGATTTGTTAATTTATTGAGTAAATTATTCATTTATTTATGAATTGCTTTCAGTCTTTGGCAGGTTCCATCCTCCATCGTGGTGTGTTGACTGCAGTGATTCGTGTGGCTGCAGCTGACGTCAGGCTTTGTAAAGGTGCACTTTAGTATCGAGTGAATGCAGTAACTTTAAAGTGACTTCAGATCATGGTGGGGTGTGATTAGTTTGGTTTGGAAAACTTGAACCCTGAGAGTTATTGTTAGGGTGGGTTGTACACTATAAAAAATGTGGTTCTATCTACCTTTTTTTCAGCATTCTGTTAAAATGTGAGTGAGTGCATCACGGATGTCCAAAGTCACACAGCAGTTTATGAAATAGTCACAAAATTTAATGTATTGATTTGTGTACACAGACACGAATTTCACAATTTTTTACGATGGTTTGCATGTAATACATGTAATAAGAGAACGGCACGTAGGCAGGAGGTCGGAGTGGGCAGGTCGCTCAAAAACCACTGTCAGCCAGGATAACGGTGTTCATGTCCCGCATGAAACCACAAATCAGAGTTCATTTATTTGTCCTGTAACTTCAGTACTTAAGTAACCGCACTACCAGTGTTATTTTAACCCCAACCACGATCTTTTCCGAAAGCTAACTACGTAGTTTTTGTCACGTAACTTCCATACTTAAGTTACGTCACTTCTGGAGTTATTTTAACCTAAACCTTGATCGTTGTCTAATCCTAAATAAGTAGTTTTATTTTGAAAAGACTGGAGTGGAAACTGACACACGCATGTTTCTGGACATTTGTAGGAAAGCACACAAAAACATCGGTAGTTGAAAGTCACGCTGAGCATCACAAAAAAGGGAAATTCGTGTCGATGTGCAGGAATCAAATACATTATGTTTTGGAACTGCTGGTGCCTTCAAATGAGTTGGTGTTTACTGTGTTTATGATTTGGCCCTGAACGCCCCTTCATCTCGTATTCACGACCCCATCAGCAGAAAGTTTCTAAGAGTTCACGACGTGACGTGTTTGTTGATGTAATTTTAGTCATATTTGGTTTTCTTGGTGATTTATAATCTTTCTGTCTTTGTGTCGTCACATGTCCTTCGTTATGTTCCCCACTAGCTAGCTTGCTAAATTGTTAGCGTCTATGGCTTCTAGACTCGGACAGTAATGTTAATATTTCTGTTGCTTAGCAGTGATGTTCTTCACGACTTATCCACTTGAACGCAACGCTTTTCGTGTTCACAACTTCCCGTGTCGTGAACACGAGCTCCATTTGAAGGCGCCATAATTCACAAACTGCCGTGAGACTGTGTCGCTAAGCTGAAAAGCTGACCGAATCTTCAGAGTTACTGCTGAACGTTTCTGCTTGTTGAGCTTTATTGGGTTCACATTGCTGACGCAGCCATTATTAGCTTCAGTACCGTTTCACCAGCAGTCCCTGCCTGTGGTCACCAGGATCGAGGTCCATAACAACTTCCATCAACTTCTTCACCACTGAATCTGTTTTTTTTTTTTGTTTTTTTTAACAGTGCAGTACTGAAAAGTAAGTAGTGATTTTGATTTTCCGAGGCGGGCTCTCCTCGCCATCACTCATTGTGTAGCGAGAGTTTTGTTAGTGTCCAATAACAGTCACCTAGTGGCCTGAACTGTCTTCACATTCAGAACGATCACCTCAAACCAGAATATGGTTGTTGTCGACTCTTCTTCCTTGTTGGTAGACCTCAGAGGGATATTCAATGCTACACAATGCTTTTAATAATGCAGACATCAGACCGGCACATATGGGACTTCCCAAAGAGTCATGGCCGCACCATACTGTATATTTGGATTGTAATTTTAACTAGTTTGTATGCATCGATCCTTGTTATACAAATGTTGATTTTGCGACCTTGCCTGAACCTCAGCGTTCATGATACGTTAAGGTTGATCACCACCACGTCCCTTCAGTCCTCCTCCGTCCAACGCAGTGGCTGGATATTGCTTATCCAGACATCTCTACATGTTTGATTTAATCCGGTTAGGCTAAGTGTTGTCTGTAAATAACCAGCGTGTTAACAGCCAGCTGGTTGATCTATAGGCTGAGATTTAGTGTGAGACGACAGACTGATGCTGCTGTAACGTTAATGTATGACTGTTTTACTGCAGCAGCCTCCCACTCAAAGCAACGTTAGCTAGCCACGCTAGTCACTGTCACCAGCATCATTTAGGCATTTAGCACACTGACAGTGAATATTAACAGATCGTTTCAGTCAGTGCGAAAGCCTCAGTTAAGCTGCTACATGAGAGGACGCCATGCTGGTCGGGTCTCTAACTCGGAGCCTTAAAAGCCTTCTGTTAGATCTTTTTTAGGACATGGCCGGGGAACAAATCGGTAATCAGCATTTCTGAATTTATTTTGGGGATTTATTTATTTTCACAGCAACTCTTCAGCTTAGTGTTACAACTATTACCGGTTTGTTTAAAGTAGACGTTTGGAGACGTGTTTCGACTTCCTGTTATGAGGGACATGGGATAGTTTCCCCCAAAAGGGGGCGTGGCCATGAGAGCCTACTCTGGATGACGTATTGCCAGCCTGATGTCTGCTGCATATCATAGTACAGTAGAGGCTGCACTTTGAAGGAAGAATCCACGCGGTAGGGGATGTTAAAGGAGAGTTTTCCCCTTTGTGTTTGAACACACACATACAAACCCTTACAGCTTACAGTCACACCTGCACACCTTCACACCTACACACATGCACACCTACGCACCTGCACACCTACACACCTACACACCTACACACCTGCACACCTACAGACCTGCACACCTGCACACCTACACACCTGCACACCTACACACCTGCACACCTACACACCTGCACACCTACAGACCTGCACACCTACACACCTGCACACCTACAGACCTGCACACCTACACACCTGCACACCTACACACCTACACACCTACACACCTGCACACCTACACACATGCACACCTTCACACCTACACACCTGCACACCTGCACACCTGCACACCTACGCACCTGCACACCTACACATATGCACACCTACACACCTGCACACCTACACACCTACACACCTTCACACCTACACTCATGCACACCTTCACACCTACACACCTGCACACCTACGCACCTGCACACCTACACACATGCACACCTACACACATGCACACCTTCACACCTACACACCTGCACACCTACACACCTACACACCTGCACACCTACGCACCTGCACACCTACACACATGCACACCTACACACCTGCACACCTACACACCTTCACACCTACACACCTGCACACCTACGCACCTACACACTTACACACATGCACACCTGCACACATGCACACCTACACACATGCACACCTACACACCTTCCTGACTGGCTCTTCCATTCTGCTGAGCTTTTTTCAGCTCTGTTCATCTTTCTATGAGTTCTACTGACTTGAGTCCTGTATTTGTAGATATTTTGAGCACTTGGGGTTTGGGGTGGACGGGTGGGTTTGGTACCGTTTACACATCACTGGATCTGCTCTGTCACTTCTTGCCTGTACATACCGACTTCTACAACTTGTAAAGGAATCAAACTCTTTGGCACTCGTATAGCCAGCACTATGCAGAAACTGAAAAATGTCTTTGGCATGCTTTGAAATGCAGAATAATATAGAGGAAAATATACTAAATAAATAAAGTCTGCTCTAATTTCTTATTAAAATCACCTTATTGAGAGAAAAAAGATAAAACTGTCCATGGTAAAAATGGATATGATGTTGGTGATGAAGCGAAAGACTTTTAATATTGTGCACATTTTTACTTGCATGCTGCACTGAGAATCATCCAGCAATGAGAGGGTTTGATGTGCAAAGCAGCTGATTTTTTGCTGTATGCTTGCAAACTGTGTGTAGAGTGAAACACTGAATTCTTCCGGGTTACGGGAGAGTCATATTTATATATACATATATATACATACTACTTCCAGGTCATGGAAGAGATGGGTACTGAATAGCTGCAAATATAGTGATCCTAGACGATACAATATTCTATTGTATATCTGTATCTTTGGTTGCGAACCACTGTAACGGAGTGATGCATGTGTGGCAGTCCTGGGCTGAACTGTTCCTCAAATACCAAGGAGCGCTTGATTTCCCTTGGCCTCGGGTTTTGTCTCGACTTCAAAAGTGAAATCAAGTGAATCTAAAATACTACAAATCCTGCTTTGGCCCAGTTGGGACAGACTGGCTGTTATCAACACATCTGAGTGCAGTTTTGGACCACATCTTGCTTTCTTTTCAGCGCATCGGGTGTTAAATTATGTTAGCATTAGCATTATGTTTAACACATTTTGCTGAAACGTTGTGTGATGTGTCCCAAAAAACTCTGACAAGTGTTTTGAAAATGGTTAATCTTTTAATAGTGTCTACTATTGGCAGTCCCTGGGCTGGCAGCGCTTTATTCATATCAAAAGTAGAAGAAAGTTGGAGGGGAAATGGTGACGCTCTAGGTTCTGATTGTGTGATAGCATTATCAATGGTTGAACTTTATAAAATTTCAAAATATTTCTTTCAATAAACCTCTTTGAAAGCAAAGTTTCGATGGCAGGACTGCTCCTTATCTCATTCGGTGGGACTGGTGGGAGGGAAAGGAGGTTGAATGTTTCTCTCTCTTCGTATTTTAGTCCTGAATTACAGTCTGTGTTGTCTCTCCTCAATGATGTCAGCTTTAATGAGCCATAAATACATATTGGGCTTTTAAAGGAGACCCGTTATTCTGTTGTGCGTTTTCTCTTTCCTTTAATAAATAGTTTTTGTACATGTAAAAGGTCTTACTTTTTTTAGGTACTCTCCCCCACAGAAACACCTTGCAGGAAGTCCCGCCTTTTCTTCCATGACATGATGATGTCACCAAGTAACACATTTACATGGCGGTTAGATTGGAGCTGAAGCACAGTCCGAAAAATTAGGTTCACTTAACCAGTCAGGAGTGGGCCAGCTAACATACTACTACTACTACTACTACTACATCCTGGTAACTAGAGACCTAGAGCATTCAGAGGATGGGGTCTTTCCTAGCTACACTGACTACTACTACTACTACTACTACTACTACATCCTGGTAACTAGAGACCTAGAGCATTCAGAGGATGGATGGCTTTCCTAGCTACTCTGATGACGACTACTACTACTACTAGTACTACTACTACTCCATCCTGGTAACTAGAGACCTAGAGCTTTCAGAGAATGGATCAGCTGTAAATTTCTCCACTGTGGGACAAATAAAGGAATACCTTATCTTATCTTATCTTAGCTACACTGGTAATAAGGAGGTTTCTGAGGTCTTTACACTACACCAGTCTTTGCCATCCAATCTCCAGAAATGCAGTTCTTACAGAAACCTCCAAATGTCAAAAATCACTTCTCTGGCGTTCCTCTGTGGAGGATCACGAGTCACAAAATTAGTAATACAACATTTAATTGATTAATAACTAAGCGTACAATAAAAATAGGCATTAATAAAATTGTTTACAAATTAATTCATTAATTTATGAATAAATGCAATGTATTTAATTATTTGACATTTTAGTGAGCAACAAAAAGATGAATTATGAAAATAATCTACTAATGAAATATTAATCCATCAATAAATAGTTCAAATCAATAAGGGATTTACAAAAACACCATAAACAGTTGTGGAGTGGTTCAGGGAGCAGTGCTCGGTGAGTTAATGTGGCACAGCTGGGATGACTCGGCTCTTATATCCAGTAGTGCAGGCTGGGACCGAGGGGGGACCGAGGGGGGACCGAGGGGGGACCGAGGGGGGACCGAGGGGACCAAGACGACCAAGAGGCCCAAGAGGGGACAGAGAGGACCGAGGGGACCAAGAGGACCAAGAGGGGACAGAGAGGACCGAGGGGACCAAGAGGACCAAGAGGGGACAGAGAGGACCGAGGGGACCAAGAGGACCAAGAGGGGACAGAGAGGACCAAAAGGACCAAGAGGACCTTGCTTTGCTTTCCCTCCTGCTGACCCTTTAGATTTGCCTCCCATTGACCCTCCTGCAGACCTGTTTGCTGACTTTGGTAGCCTTTGCGTCTGGCAGGGCTGGTGACACCCCCGGCAGCATCTTGCACTGAGACCAGTGGATTGAGGGCTGGCCTTTGCGTCTGGCAGAGCTCCCAACACCCCATGTAGTGTTGTGCACTGGGGCTTTTTGTACAGTCATTCCTCATTGTTGCACAGTGGATCAATCAACATTTCTTTATTTCTTTCATCCTGAGGGCCGGCCTTTGCGTCTGGCAGGGCTGTCAACACCTCGTGCATGTAACCTTTGCATCTGGCAGGGCGAGGAAGCGTCAGCTCGGTGGGTGTTCAGCTGAACACAATAGTCCCCACAGGCAGTTAGCTTAAAGATGCCCAACATTAGGTGTCCAATTAGGATGCCTCCTGAACATCTTCTTCCAGAGGCTGAAAATGCCGTAGAGGGATAAAACGCCCTAAGGGGATAGTTTGGGTGTTTTGAAGTGGGGTTGTACGAAGTACTTATCCACAGTCAGTGTATTACCTACAGTAGATGACGGCCGGTACGCCCCCAGTTGGGAGAGTACAGGAGTACCAGCACAGGAGCAAAGTAATGTACTGATGTGGACGGGGCCAGTAGAAAACAGATTTTAGCCTGTACTATTTTTAATGTTGGTATTAGCATTTTTATATTTGGAAGGGGGAAATAAACTGAAAGTGAAACTTATCTATACTGAGTCTAGAGGCTTTAAAGGTCGTCACATACTGACACTGTCAGACGCCCCTTTCGGACATAGTAAACCTGTGATATGTTGTCAATCAAACAACAACATTTGTTAGGTTTAGGAAAAGATATCATGAATGGTAACAGACTGATATAGTGCACACTTAAGCTGATACTGATTTTTACAGGCAGGCCTTTCTTTTAGGTGTCTAAAGCATGTTTCTATGGTGCTATATATGTATATATATATATATATATATATATATATATATATATATATATATATATATATATATAATTCTCTCTCTCTCTATATATATATATATATAGAATTATATATATATATATATATATATATATATATATATATATATATATATATATATATATATATATATATATATATATATATATATATATATATATATATATATAATTCTATATTAGTCTTTATTATATAAGTCTATAATTCATACTTATTAATAATTCAAATATTGTTATACTAACCATTCCTTATCTCCCACTTCACCACCCGAGCTGCTGCTGTTCACCGAGGACGAAGGGGAGTAATTTGACATGTAAACGAAGTAAAATAGTCTGTATTGATAAAGAAACAGAAAGAACTGTGTGTTATTGTATTGTTGTATTCTTTGTATATGTAATATGGTCCTGAGTCGGTGTATTTAGAGGTGTTCCAGCCTGGCCCAGCCGCCGGCCTCCAGGTGTGGGCGGGGCTTCCTGATTACAGCTCATTCACCTCACCTGTCGGGTCTGCACAGCTGCCATCCTTCAGCTCCTTAACTCCACAGTATCTACTCCGACTCCAGACTGTTGCTGCAACCACAGAGGTAATTTGTTGTTGCTCTGTCTTCTGCACTCAGAGTTATTTCTTTGTGCCGGTTGCTTGACCTGAACCTCTGTGTCCTCGTGCACCAGGATCGGTGACTAGCTCAGATCTGTCTAGTCTCTTCTCTGGTGCTGGTGATGCCAGTGGGGAACCTAACGTTATATATCAGTAGGTCAGCTCATTGTCAGCTGCTTGTTCTCATCTGTGAAAGAAACAATAAATCAGTAAATGTCAAAGACAGTGTTGAAACTAGATCAAATGTTCTGTTTCTGTTGTGATATCTGCACACTCAGGCTGCAGTATCTACAGTAAGTCTTAGCATGGACGATACACAGTACTCTTAATGTACACACAAGAAATACTCTCAACTCTTACTGCCTCACATAGAAACAACATGTCCCCTTCTATCAAGCCATCACATGTAGTGAAGTCTGAGCACTTCACTGTATTACAGTGATGCTTGGCTGCATGATACGTAAATCAGCTGCCTAAAACCTGATCTCTATTGATCTCACCATTACTCTTAGTAACCCACTAACAACTACACCGAGTGCATCTGCGTTTACGTTTCAGTCTTCAATGCTGCATTTTAATGACTCGGTTAAGTTGCTGTATCTGAGAGATTATGAGTGTAGCAGGGAGTGGAGGCCATGGGCAAATTAATATAATGTCACTGAGGTCTTGGTGCAGCATGTGGAGGCCAGACAAAAAAATAAATAAATAAATAAATGTATTCAACTAGCCTATCTCCTGATAGACATTTTTTATGCTGATACATTTCTGAAAGAAATAAAGAAATAAAGAAAAGAAAATTGCATGAATAAATCTATGAATAAATATAATACAGAAAGAATACAGAAATAAATACTTGGAAAAAATAAATGAATAAAAGAATAAATTCAAAAATATATATGGAAATAAATGAAAAAAAATATTTAAATAAATAGAAGTTGATCAAGTATTATCTATAATAAAGAAATAATAAAGAAATTGCATTAATACATGTATAAATAGATACAAGAATAAATGAATACATACAGAAATAAATACATAGAAAAATAAATAAAACAATAATAAAAGCTGAAATATATATGGCAATAAATGAATACATTTTGAAATAAATGAATTAGAATTGCTAATTAAACAGGACATAAATTAAATATTCTTTTGTGTTGTAGTGTATTGTGTAGTAGAAAAGAAAAATAAATTGCATTAATAATTGTATAAATTAAAACAAGAATAAATAAATAAAATAATAGATATAAATACAAAAGAAAAGAAAATTGCATAAATAAATATAGAAATAAATACAAGACTAAACAAATAAAATAATTAAATATATGAAGTAAAATAAATATATATGGAAAAAATTAATTAATATTGAAATAAGTAAACAGTAAATTGAAAAAAGTAAAAAGTTGACAAACGGGACATATAAAAATCAAATCTTTTCTTTAATTTCTATATTATTGTTTATCTACATTTAGGGTGTTTTTACCTTGATTTTACAGACGGTGACAGTTGTGGGAGAAAGGATGACATGTTTCTCATGCTGATGCTGCTGAAATGAATGAATAAATAAAATAACATAAATTAATGTATATATTAATACAAGAATATATACATAAGAAATTATATATTATATTATTTTTATTAATATAAATAAATAAGTTGATTAGTAAAAGCAGCAAGGAAATGCTACTGCAAACAGGAAAAGAGGTTACCTTTTTAAAAAGGCTGATCAAAACCAGTATTCTTAATTCAATTTGTGAGTCCGGTTATCCGTCCATCTTAAACCGTTTATCCCGTTAGGGGTCTCGGGGGGCTGGAGCTGATCGGGCGAGCTGATTGGGTGAAGGCGGGTTCACCTGAACAGGTCTCCAGTCCACCAGAGGACACATAGAGACAGACAACATTCATCCTACCTCGTTAGTCATCAGTTCACCTAAACTTTGGACTGTGGGAGGAAGCCGGAGCACCCGGAGAAAACCCGGAGCACCCGGAGAAAACCCACACTAACACGGGGAGAACATGCAAACTGACACAGAAGAACCTCAAGCCGGATTCGAACCTGCGACCCTCTAGCTGTGAGGACAGAGTGCTAATCCAGTTATTCATTTTTCTTTTTAAACTGCATTTTCAAATAGAATTTTACTTTTTGACTGTGTGTTTTGTAAATCCCTTTTTCATTTGAACTATTCATTGGATTGATATTTCATTTGCAATTTTTTTTCACAATTTAGATTTAAAATGTCAAAAAAATTAAACACTAATTTTGTCCATTTATTCATAGATTGATTAAAGAATTTTAAACAAATTTATTAGTGCTTATTTTTATTGTACAATTAGTTAATAATCAATTAAATGCTCTATTACTATTTTTGTGAATCTTGCAGTCCTCCATATTCATCAAGGTCTTGGTGTCTTAATGTGGAATTTTGGAGGGATTATTGATCGTTTTTATCAATTCAAGAGTGATAAAAAAAAAGATTAGATTTGGCACCAAATCTGTGTAACAAATGGTATCAAAATAAATTTATGAGATATAATAGAGCATGGGAATGCCTATCATGATGTTCTTAGTCCTTAATCACTTTCGCAATTTATTCATATTAATTAATAAATTAATTCCTGTTTATTTATGACTTATGGCTGAGCTGCATCTCAGATTAATCTCCAGGTTTCCAGCTTTCAGATAATGTTCACCTCTTCTATGTGACATCTACTGTTGACCTGCTGTCTCCCCCTAAAGACCCCTGGACCCCCTAAAAAGACTAAAAAACACAGGTTTAATTGGGTCTCAGAGGGTTAAATCTTCCCTCTATAAAGTCTGTCCATAAAGGAACCGTTTGATGGCTTTTGTGAACACATCAGAAACATTATGAGGTGTTACTGAACCAAAGCAGCAGGCGTCTACAGATGATGAAACACTGGGTCCGGGCGTAGACACATGAAACCAGCATTACTCTACTTACTGCAGCCCAGAGGTGCACTGTGCCGTCGTATTATGTAGAGAATAAAATCATAAAGAAATATTAGCCCAGACTCTGTGCATGTGATGTATATCACAGGGTCAGGAGCAAAACAGCATGTCTGGGAACTAGCTGGCACGTTTTTGGATTGCCCGTCATCGGCTATATTTCTCATATACTTGTCATAAACCAATTGAGCCCAGTCTAATTACTGCTATTCCCTGTGAGGGCATAGACATCACTACACCTGGAGTTAACTCGATACCATCGGCCTCGCTTACAGCCCAAGACTTGTCCTCCATAACAGGAAATCTGAGGAGCTGCCATCATCTACAAATTGATCAAGGAAGAGCTCTCCCTGATTCTATAGGTGAAACTATAACAGATCTAAGTCCTATCGGAGATTCACAGACGTCTGGTCACCATTCAGTCTTACTCTATCCTGAATGAATCAATGAACGACCTTTTCTACTCTGAATATTAGGACAGCGAATATGTCATGCTTTAAAGCAGCGCGAGGTAGAATTGGAGCAAATATAAATGTATGAATATAAAAAAACTTATTTTTATAAAATGGTCACTATATCCTGACAGAGGTGTATGAGACAGGTAATCTGAAAAACTCATGTCCCATTGATGTTTTCAGAAACATCTTGTAGTTACTGTTTAGCTGTAAAATGAGAAAGTTTGTGACCCGGCAGCCATGTTGAGATCAGTGGAGGAAATACTGGCCACTGATTTTACAGATAATACAGTAACTACAGGATGTTTCTGGAAACATCTGAGGAGAGAAATAGTCATTACAGCAACAGAATATTGATTCATATTTGATCAAACGCTCTCTCTCTTTGAAATGACCTGTGATTGGTCAAAGTCTCCCGTCACGGGCTTTAAATCCTGAAAACAGAGACACTTGAATTACAATATGCTGAAAGGTTAATATGGAGTTTTTGCCTAATGATGCTAATAATATTCTGCCTACTGCAGGTTTAAATGCCGGATAGTTGAGGTGGGATAAGTACCTTATTCATGTGACACTGTCGATGTCTTTGTGCTTACTAAAAGAAGGTATACAGAGCAGTCTATATGTGTTAACAGGGTGAGGGCTAACCCTAACATGTGGATGTATGTCATATGAACATATTTTATATATGCATACTGTTGTAAAAGGTATTGGTGGCTCCAGTTGTAGCAACAAACCAAGTCCCTTTGTTTTCATACACTTTTAATTAACTGTCTTTTCTACATTTATTTTTAGGTTATTAATTAGTGTTTGATATTTCTATTATTAATCATCTGTTTATTCAGTTATGTGTTATTTTCTCCATTTTGTTTACTTTTAGGGTGTTGGGGGGGGGGGGGGGGGGGGGGGGGTTAACCCTAACTCTAACCCTTAATTTTGTTGAAAAAAATTTAAAAAGAAAAAATCCTAGGTAACTAAAAACACCCTAAAGGCACAAGGTAGTACAAGACATAGAAACAAATAATTAAATATTAAAAATCATAAAATAAATAAATAAATAACCTCTAAAAAGGTGAGTTAAGGGAAAGCTGCTGAGCAGATTGGGGAGAGCTTTGCAGGCGGCTGGATGTGGAGAATCCAGGATAAATGCTTTTTATATTTTATGAATTTCTCCACCGTGGGACTAATAAAGGAATATCTTATCTTATCTTATACCTACAGACTGATGATTAAGAAGCAGGAACACGAGGCTGGGGCTGATGTCTGCCATGCTCGACACAAGGTGTCACTATAAACTAAGCTACCTTGTGTGATGTTGAACCATTTTGAAGTTCAGCTGCTTTTCATTTTTACCCTCCCAGGTTCTTTATAAGGACAGTTGTTGTAATTGTACCGCCTCACAGCGCGGGTACAGTGCAGGAATCAGCCGTTAGAGTTTATTAACATTAACTGGACAACCTCAACATGTCTGTTGTTTCTGGCCAATCAACCGCAATGAGATTAACTCACTGTCAGTATAAATCCGCGTTATGAACACAAATGTGATTTGCCTTGAATCTTTGGTGCTTCCATGACTATTATATTTGACTAATACATACTAAATAATCGAACTAATTATATATATATTTGTTTCTGGTCCGTCTGTCGTACAGGTGAGTACACTGTCGTTGGTGTGTCTAACTGGAGTCTCCGTGTTTTCTAGAATAACTCTTCCCGGTGACATTCCAGTGCTCTGGGCGCTAAAGGGCGTCTTCCTGGGCCGTGTCCGCATCCAGAGCCTTCCTCCTCCGGCTATTGGACCGGCAGCGTCCCGTAAAAGGAGTCAAACTTCTCCATTGTGTCTACAAGGTGTCTGTCAAAAGTACATTCGGTGACGACCAAGGACCTGCCCAGGGATTGGACGTTGTGATTGGACAGTACCCGCGTCACTCACACTTGAGCATCGATTTCATTGGATGCGATGAAAGCCAGTTACCGACCCGGGGCTATGATTGGATCAGAGCTTCTCCGGGGAGGAGCATGTTAGTCTGCGGCCAGCGGAGTGCACACTCGGGTGGGCGGATCGTAGCGGTGACAGCGACGCTCGCAGACTCCCGACAAACTGTCAAAAAGCGGACAACTAACGGTGAGTCACGCTGAAATATGAACGTAGTGTTGCGCTCGCTGTGTGTGGGAACGCGAGCTGTTTACTGAGAGCGCGGAGAAAGCGGGAAAACGGCTGGGGTGTCTGAAGCAGTGAAATGACGGTGATTTTGGATGAGTGATCTCAGCACGCATCACAGCGGCGGTGTAGTGGTGTAATGCTGCCTTCAGGTGCTCCTCGGAAACTCTTACTTTCCAAAAGCAGTATAGCAGTAATGTCCACTCTTTAAGCCGCTAGTTGGAGGCTGTCCTTCTACAACTTTTTTGCATTGCTACCACTGACGGTGAACTTTCACTTTCCCCGTCATATTTACTACAAAGGTGGGGAGGTCACGTGCGTCTAAATATGGTCCTTCCGATATTCCCGACAGCACTTGAGGCAGCATGGGTGCGCGCGCTGAAGTTGCGCTGTCACAGTGGAGCAAAGCTATGAAAGCTAGCTAGCCTCAGTGTGCCTGAATGAATGGAGATCCATCTACACTCTGTGTTTATATCTCATCCTGCAGCTGAGCTCCAGCTGTTAGCAGCTGTTCACCCACAGACCTTCCAGATCACAGTCGTGTCCCTTTACTGATGGACAGTCTGACTGATGACAAATCACACCTTTGTTTTCCCGCCGTCCTTTTAGCACTTAGCACACACTCATCAGCTTCTCGATCCCTTCTTAATTCATGTACCTACATTCAATGATTACTTTTAGTAAATATGTAAGTAAATATGAATGTGTGGGTGAAATCTTGATCCCAAGATATTGTACTGTATTCAAAGTCGATGAGGCTGAAAGTTCACTCTTGACCCTTGAACTAATATTGTCAGACCCCTAAAATTTCAAACTCAAGGTTTATTTATTTGCCTTTTCCAGAGCCTTAAGCTGTGGTCTTTATGAGCACAGAGTCTGTTCACTTGTAATAATGCAGGTGTGATGGTGTTAGTTATAACAACACATCATAGCTGATGAGGAGGATGCAGTGTGGTTGAAAGCTCTGGTACTGGGGATGCACCGATACCGATACTGGGTCGGTTATCGGGCTGATACTGATTCAAATAACTGGATCAGATATCGGTGACAACAAGGCCTCAATTCTGTGTTTCTATACTATTTATGTTATAGACTCTAAATTTTACATTATAACACATTTCGGCAGAGAGGTTGATGGAAAGAGGAATCACAGCAGAGAGGATTGTCCCCCCCCCCCCCCCCCCTCCCTGTCTCCTTTCCTTCCTCCCTCCCTCCCTCCCTCCCTGTCTCCTTCCCTTCCTCCCTCCCTCCCTGTCTCCTTCCTTCTATCCAGATTACTCTCAATCCTCCCCCAGCCAGATTACTGTGTGGGAAATAAGAGGTGGGACAGATCTAAGGCCCTGTATTCATTATGGACCTGGTCCAATCGCATCCCTAAAATGTCCCGTTGCTAGTCGCTCCGCTAAACCCATCAAAGTGATCAGGTATTAGGCCTGAGGGGTTGACTGTGATGGCTGTCAAACAGGGCACAGCGGCCGGTCGGTCACTGTCAGCTCTCCCAGAGTTACAGAAATGAACAGCAGCAGTGTCTCTGTGTAAAGTTTCGTAATGTTCAGAGGTGAAAGATGGGCGAGGGATCAAACCCCACCTGAAACCCTTTGTCTAGATCGCTCCCTGTCTTTATAGAGAAAACACTAAGTTTAGTAGGAAATAAGTGCTGTATGTCCACCTCTTATTTTGAAGGATGTCAGCTCATATAACTTAATTACACTGTAATGGTCCAGTGTTTGTTGGTGTAGAGTGAAGTCCGAGGCCACATCTTAAATTTAAAACATTTTTCTAGTAGGAAGTGCACATTTCCAGCAGCTGGGAGTCTGATGGTGTACGTCTTTACCGTCTTTGGTTCAGTGTTTTGCGTTCAGTTGTGTTATTTTGGACTGCTGAGACTCCTGTTAAAGGAGAAACTACCTTGAAAAGCATTTAGTGCAGCCATTTTCTACCACAGCAGGACTTGTGCCACTAAGAGCACATATTTCCAATGGTGGAAAAAAAGAGAAACATCTGTTTTACTCCCTAACTCTTTTATAAATACATCAGCCCAACTTTTCAGATTCAGAAGCCCCTGTTGAAGTGGACTGAACCTTTAGCAGTGCTGAAACGCTCAGCGGCTCCTTGCCAGGATCAAATACCTCTCACTAGTTTTATGGACAGTTTTGGACTGCTCTGCACTGCAAAGGTGAAATCAGACTTAACAGCAGCCTGCTGTTAAACTTTGCAGCTAATGCAGTGAACAACACTAAAGTAAAACTATATCTGAGCCTCACTGGTGATGTGTGACATTTGCTTAAGATGTGTTTTCACTAGTGATTAACCGTTTAACTGATACCCGACATTACAGATTACCGCTATCAGTTAAATGGTTAAAAGAAATACTAATAATTAATTAAAACATTGAGCAAAATTCAGATTAGCGGCTTGTCAGGAGGAAGGAAAAAACCTGGTCCACCTTAAGAGCCCAGTTTAAGAGTCTGAGCTGGTTTTGCAGAAACAGGAAGTGTGTCTTTAACGCTAGTGTCCAGCTGCATCCAGATAGTGAATGGGGTATACAGTATTTTATAAAAGGTTTGTGGTGTGGCGCCATGACTAAAACATCTGTATGGTAACCACAGCAACCATGTAGATGCATTGATCTCAGTTTTACCCCTCTGTATTCCAGTCGTGTAGCATTTGAAGGAGGGATGTTTTTATCCAGTTGACAGATGTCAAATATGAAAAAGAGATCAGTCGGTTGGGTGATTTTTACAGACATATGATGTGATACATTAGCATGATAGTTTTCAGGCACCAGAATGGCTGCAGAAACATCAAACTGACATGTTAAATGTGTAACTTTAATGCTATAGCCATAAAAAAGAGAGTTGACTGAACTCTTGTTGGCCATTAGTCATAAACATATACAGTATTTTCATGTTGCAGTACATGCACACTTCAAATGATTGAACTGCCAGTATATTAAATCTTAAGGCAATCTACATAAACACAATTATTGTGATATACATCTTCTGCAGCATAGAAATGAAAGGACATTTGACATAAACATACACAAAGGAAAGGAGACATAGGGAGGAAGAAATAATGGAAGGAAAGGGTGAATCAGGATATAATGACCATAGTAGGAGGGGAGGGAAGGAAGGAAGGAAGGGAACCAAACAGGCAGGTTCCTAGAGTTACTCACTTGGAAAGAGCCTGAGGAATGTCAATAGACTGGAGCTGTGAGCCATTGACTCCCTGTCTTCTTGCTCAGTCTCTTAAAATAAACTGATGGATTATCTGCTGTGGTTTCCGTCTTCTCCTCATGACTGGGAGTCAGTATTCATCTTGAAACCTGTCAGTGAATATTTATTGTGTGACCTCGTGTGTTGACGCCAGGTCAAGGAAGCGTCAGGGTTATAACTGGGGTGCAGGAAAGCCGACCTTTGCTCTCCGGTCAGGGTCGTCCTGATTGGAGCAGGATACTGTCTCCGAGGTCAGCCGGCTGCTTCATCCCAGCCTCTGTCTAGGAATCAGGAAGCTGAGGAAATCCATCAACCATTTGCTCCTGTGCTGCCAAACAGTGCTGCTGCTGAGGGCAGTTTAGTCTGGGACAAGGACTGCATTATTACCCTTACATAATGATGCTCCCTCGCTGTAGTCTGAGCTGCTCATTGGGAGTCGCTTGTTAAGGTGCAACCTGGTTATGCTTTACGGCCCAGATTGGGCAACGCTGCTGGGAATGTTAATGTGAGGGTATGCTTGAAACGATGTAGTTTGAAGAAGTGTTGTCCATCCACATAGCTGTCCCTAATGGTCATTCTTGAAACTGGGGCAGAAAGCCGGTCGGGTAAGTTGCAATAATTACAGTGAGCACAAACCTCCTGACAGGCCTTCATGGTGGACGGGTCCGACAAGTGATTGTCTGTCTGGATCGACATTAAAACAATACATTAACTTTCAATAGTTAGCCAGAGTGTGGGTCCTAGCCAGGCTCCAGACTAAGGTTTTACATTGGTTGCACTGGTGCACCTAACTTTTTCATTTAGGTGCACCCCAAATTTGTCACTGCACTGTTTGGCACAGCAATAATAGATTTCAAGCGTTTTGTCAGTTCCCGTTGGCCTACATGAGGGATGTCACAATACCAGAAATTTAGTTGTCGTTTTCAGATACCAGTAAAATTCAACGACTGTCTACTAATTTGATACCGCGGTAAAAACAGTGTAAGTATGAGAGATTAGAGAATTAATAATTAACCATTTAACCAATAACATCAACAACATTAATCATTTTGAGCTATAAATGCTATCATGCTATGAGAAAAACGTAGGGGAGAAGCTCGTCACTTTAAGGAGAAAAGCTGGTCCACCTTAAGAGAGAGCTAGCTCAGATACAGGAAGTTGTCTCTGGACTTCCTGCTGAGGAGTTGTAGCTTGTAGCCTCGTAGCATTTATTCACTGACAAATAAACTGAACACACACTGTCTGCTACAGCTACGCTCACAGCTACAACACCACCAACAAACACACACTCATCACCACACACACACACACACACACACACACTGTTTGTTAAATTGCTGTTGTTAAGTGGCTGCATGTCTGCGACACTGCACACAGCACCATGGCTGCTACAGTAACTCTCCTCATGGTGAACTGGAGACAGTGAACGCAGCACCGTGGCTGCTACAGTAACTCCTCATGGTGAACTGGAGACTATGAACGCAGCACCGTGGCTGCTACAGTAACTCTCCTCATGGTGAACTGGAGACTATGAACGCAGCACCGTGGCTGCTACAGTAACTCTCCTCATGGTGAACTGGAGACAGTGAACGCAGCACCGTGGCTGCTACAGTAACTCTCCTGATGGTGAACTGGAGACAGTGAACGCAGCACCGTGGCTGCTGCAGTAACTCTCCTGACGGTGAACCGGAGACAGTGAATGCAGCACCGTGGCTGCTACAGTAACTCCTCATGGTGAACTGGAGACTATGAACGCAGCACCGTGGCTGCTACAGTAACTCTCCTCATGGTGAACTGGAGACTATGAACGCAGCACCGTGGCTGCTACAGTAACTCTCCTCATGGTGAACTGGAGACAGTGAACGCAGCACCGTGGCTGCTACAGTAACTCTCCTGACGGTGAACTGGAGACAGTGAACGCAGCACCGTGGCTGCTACAGTAACTCTCCTGACGGTGAACTGGAGACAGTGAACGCAGCACCATGGCTGCTACAGTAACTCTCCTGACGGTGAACTGGAGACAGTGAATGCAGCACCGTGGCTGCTACAGTAACTCTCCTGACGGTGAACTGGAGACAGTGAATGCAGCACCGTGGCTGCTACAGTAACTCTCCTGACGGTGAACTGGAGACAGTGAACGCAGCACCGTGGCTGCTACAGTAACTCTCCTGACGGTGAACTGGAGACGGTGAACGCAGCACCGTGGCTGCTACAGTAACTCTCACTCTAACAGTGAACTGGGGACTCAGTTGTCTGCTCATACACTTCAGCTGGCGCACCGCTACGTGAGATGTTTTTGGTTAATAATCTAATACTACTCGTGTATATGAATTGTTGGCCTGCCGTTTCCTGCCTGATTTGGTGGGAATGCAGCTTTATACCTATGACAGTAGTTTTAAGAAGAATTAGAAAAGAGAGCTTGAGAGAGGTCAAACCCGGGTTCCCTTTTCACCACCACACACCTGTCCAGTGGTTGTTTGTCAGGTTGTTGGTTTTGGAAAAATTCAGAAATTGCTGGAACGCAGCCTCCCCTGACTGCTGTTGGGAAGGTTTAAGGGGAGGCGGCTCAGACACTGATCTGAGCGTTCTGATGCCTTATTGGGTGCTCAGACTGAAAACAGCGCTGTGTTAAAAGACAACAATGCAAGGAGCTGTGGTGGTGGGGGCGTGGCGTTTCAGGTACCAGGGAGAGGATGAAATACAGTCCAGAGAGCCCAGTTCAAGTACTACATCCATGAGTTTGAAGGATTATCACACACCCAAACACTGCACAGCGATTTTTGACATTATGAGGAAGGATTTTACTGCTCTGCAAGGTTATCATGTTACTGTGACTGTCTTAATGTTTTTGCCAGAGGACGCTGCAGCATTAGTGGAGTATGAAAAATCATATCTGTTCCGTATCCGTCAACTAAAACAAACCACTGCGAGTCAAAGCGAGAAAGCAGAAAACGGTGGAGGGTGGGCGTGGATCCGACCTCCACCCTCCATGTTAAATCCAGCCTGGTAAACACTACACATCCAGTAAAGGAGGGAAACACTTTGGGTTTCACACACAACTCGTATTGCACTGATGTGAAGTCGAGTCAGCCGTCACTCTCATCACTGACCATGGATGGATGAAGAGGACGGAGCTGACGGAGAGCTAGAGACCAGCTTGGAGAAGTTAGAGGAAGTAGACACCTGGGCCTGCTTTTCAAAATAAGGTGTTAACAAAGGGAACTGTACAGTTTATACAAAATACATCTATGGAAATAAGACTGACTGGATTATATTCACCCCGAAGTATAATTAAAACACGTAAAACATTACATGTCCCTTATAAATAAATAAGAAATCCCACTAATCTGTGAGGGAAATGTCTTTATGCTTTGATTTTTGGGGTTGCTGGAAAAAACTGTAATCAATAATTCCTGACAAAGATGCTGATATATATGACTTCAGGACGTCTCTGACTACAGACCTGCTGAAAATCAGACATGTTACTGGATTCATTTAGAGATTTTCTAAAGTAAATGTACTTAAAAGTGAATGATTCAGCTTTTCCCCTAATCATAGTAAAATCGTAATATTGAATTGCAATATTTGTAGAATCACAGTACTTAAAACAGCAATACATATTGTATCAGCAACCAGGTACTATGATAGTATCAAATTGGGAGTATACAGGTACAGGTAGTACACAGGCAGGTAGTACAGGTGTATCGTCCCAGCCCTGATGTGCAGCGACGATATGATCATATGTCATCATAACACGTCATACGATCAGTCTCTGTTATTATTTTAACATTGACACAATTAGTGTTTAAAATTGTCTGTCTGGTGTAAAACATTAGAACACAGTTCATAGCACTGAACATCAGTTTGAGTATTTTAGGACTGTGTATCCTCAAATACAGGAGCTATAACTCCATCTTGTATTCAGCTGTATCTCCCGGCTGAGTATCCGGAGTAACTTGGCGATACGATACGTGTCACGATACAGGGGTTAAGATTCAATATATTGCTATACTGGATATATTGCAGTTTTTAAAAAATCTAATTTTGGTGAAACTGTCAGCATAAAGAGCACACCACCTCAGATTGTATGCAAACATACAGTCTGAGTAAAACAGATTTATTCATCACACAGTCCCTGTAACATCCAGCATCATAGCTTCTTTTGAGGAAACACACTGAGATGGTGCATCTCTTCACCAATGAGTTAATCTTTGCATGTAAACTATATAAACTAACTTTTTATAAAAAACTAATAAAAATCAATACAGTGTTTTTTGAGAATCTATACAGTATCACAAAACATAATGGTGCGATAATATTTTTGATATTTTCTTACACTCCCATAAGAGAGGTGGTTAGATATGTTCTTACTTTGCCCACAGCCTGATAATTGTGTATAACTGGTTACAATAAAATACAACTTTATTTATAATGCGCTTTAAAACATCATTGACCAAAGTGCTGTACACATTTAAAATAAAATTAAATCGCATCAAAGAATTAAGACAAAATAAAACAAATAAGTTCAAACATAATGGGGAAATAAGAAGATGAACGTGAGGAAGGCTACGGGTCCAGATGGCATCAGCTCCAGGCTCCTGAAGTCCTGCGCAGACCAGCTGTGTGGGACTTTTGGACACCTATTCAACCTGAGCCTGAAAGAAAGAAGAAAGAAAGATATTCCTTTATTAGTCCCACAGTGGGGAAATTCAATTTTTACACTCTGTTTTTCACACACAGTACATATACATGCGTCAATGGAGAGATGTCAGAGTGATGGGGCAGCTCCTGACAAGCGCCCAGAGCAGTTGGGGGTTTGGTGCCTTGCTCAGGGGCACCTCGGCAGTGCCCAAGAGGTAAACTGGCACCTCTCCAGCAACCAGTTGGTCTTGGTCCATGGGGGTCTTGAACCCGTGACGTCCGTATCCTAACCCAAGTCCTTACAGACTGAGCTACTGCCGCCCCCGAAGCTGAGGAAGGTACCACAGCTATGGAAGACATCCTGTGTGGTACCTGTGCCCAAGACCCCACACCCCAAGGACCCCAGCAGCTTCAGGCTGGTGGCATTAACATCCCACCTGATGAAGGCCCTACAGTTTGCTTATCAACCTGGCATTGGGGTGGACGATGCCGTCATCTTCCTGTTGGACCGAGCTCTGTCTCACCTGGAGAAACCTGGCAGCACTGTGAGGATCATGTTCTTTGATTTCTCCAGTGCTTTCAACACCATCCAGCCGACACTTCTGAGGGACAAACTGGAGACTGCAGGGGTAGATCAACATCTTACATCCTGGATACTGGACTACCTCACAAACCGCCCACAGTATGTGAGGACACAGGACTTCACTTCAGACACGGTGGTCTGACACGGTGGTCTGCAGTGTGGGGGCCCCGCAGGGAACGGTTCTGACACGGTGGTCTGCAGTGTGGGGGTTCCTCAGGGAACGGTTCTGATGGTGGTCTGCAGTGTGGGGGCCCCGCAGGGAACGGTTCTGGCTCCGTTCCTCTTCACGCTCTACACTGCAGACTTCTCCTACAACTCACCAACCTGTCACCTGCAGAAGTTTTCTGACGACTCTGCTATCGTCGGCCTCATCACTGATGGGGACGATGGGGAGTACAGAGAACTTTCCCAGGACTTGGTGGACTGGTGCCTGTGGAACCACCTCCAGATCAACGCGGGGAAAACTAAAGAGCTGGTGGTGGACTTCCGCAGGCAAACTCATCCCCCTCCAACACCGGTGAACATCCAGGGATCAGACATTGAGATGGTGACATCTTATAAATACCTGGGTGTTCACCTGAACAATAAACTGGAGTGGACTACAAATTCCTCTGAACTCCATAAAAAAGGCCAGAGCAGACTGTACCTGCTCAGGAGACTGAGGTCTTTTGGAGTGCAGGGGACACTACTGAAAACTTTTTATGACACCGTGGTGGCATCAGCTATATTTTATGGAGTGGTTTGCTGGGGCAGCAGCATCACAGCTGCAGACAAGAAGAGGCTGGATAAGATTATCAAAAGGGCCAGCTCTGTCCTGGGATGCTCTCTGGACTCAGTACAGGTGGTGGGAGAGAGGAGGACGATGGCTAAGCTGTCATCCATGATGGAGAAGGACTCTCACCCCATGAGAGACACCATCAGAGCTCTGGAGAGCTCCTTCAGTGACAGGCTGCTACACCCTAAGTGTACGAAGGAGCGTTACAGAAGGTCCTTCCTGCCTGCAGCTGTTAGACTCCACAACCAGCACTGCTCCCAGTAGACCACATCCACAACCAGCACTGCTCCCAGTAGACCACATCCACAACCAGCACTGCTCCCAGTAGACCACATACACATCCACAACCAGCACTGCTCCCAGTAGACCACATACACATCCACAACCAGCACTGCTCCCAGTAGACCACATACACATTCACAACCAGCACTGCTCCCAGTAGACCACATACACATTCACAACCAGCACTGCTCCCAGTACACCACATACACATCCACAACCAGC
This sequence comes from Pterois miles, assembly GCA_947000775.1. Lineage (NCBI taxonomy): Eukaryota > Metazoa > Chordata > Actinopteri > Perciformes > Scorpaenidae > Pterois > Pterois miles. The sequence continues at coordinate 1,492,365 of CAMQGK010000586.1, read as the reverse complement.
ACTGCTCCCAGTAGACCACATACACATTCACAACCAGCACTGCTCCCAGTAGACCACATACACATTCACAACCAGCACTGCTCCCAGTAGACCACATACACATTCACAACCAGCACTGCTCCCAGTAGACCACATACACATCCACAACCAGCACTGCTCCCAGTAGACCACATACACATTCACATTCACAACAAACTCACCGGTCATAAGTGCAATAAGGACTCATACAATTATATCATCTGCTTAAATTATAGGAACTGGACAATCATTTATTTATTGATATGCTGGACATATTTTTAGCTTTACTTTCTATTATGTATATATTATTTTATTTTATTTTTATCTTATTAATACTGTTTTTTTTTTTAAAAATCGATCCTTCTCGTTTTTTTGCACTATCCACTTTGCTGCTTGTAATGTGTAAATTTCTCCACTGTGGGACCAATAAAGGAATATCTTATCTTATCTTATCTTAAATGACCTGAGATTGAAGTCTCAGAAACCTCTTTGAGGGAGACTGAGAGCCCGACTGAGATAACAAGGTCCAAGGTGTGACCAAGCAGGTGATTGATTTCCATGTTATTAGTGAGGCCATGTGTGCCAGACAGCTTGACCCAGGAGGAGTGTTTATGATCACAGTGGTAAATAGCTTCAGTCCTGCCCTGAATGCTTCCCATTAGCACTGAACCTGCAGTGGATCTGTGAAACATTTTATGCTGTTTACTGTAAAATCAATGTGGCTGTAAAACCTGACTCATTGATAATGATTGTATTACAGAGCTTTAAATCCTGAACCGGGCCGGTTGTGATTCAGCTGTTTTGGAGCCAAAGCACCAGCTAACCTCAGTGTGGCACCGTTTGTCTTTTGTCCACAGCTGTCAGAAGTGTGCAGTTAATAAAGATATATTTATGATCCAAGTGTGTAAGCAGACCAGGCCAGCAGGTGGTCCAACAGTTGGTCAGAAGTGAAAGTCCGGTCGTTGGTTCCCGTCAGGTTGGACTTGGTGCTGCTCCTCAGATGGTATCTTGTCTTTTAATATCATCTGGGCCTGTTATGGATCAGTTTGAGGGGAGTCCCAGCCAGGTGAATACAGGCTCACTCATTCAATGCTTTCGTCAGAGAAAGGGAAAAATGCTGCTCTCCATCTCCTTCTGGGAGTTTTGCCTCTCTGGTTTCAATGAATTATTTAACCCTGATTATTGATTTTATGGTGAGTCAATATGTTGTGGACAAATGCAGAGCTCTGATTGCTAAGGGAAAAAACATCTAGGGCTTCAACTATCTATTTATCCATTTATTTATTTATTTTTGAATAGTCGATTCATTGTTTAGTCTGTGTCTGTCCCAGTTTCCCAGTAGTGGGGATTGGTGATGGTGGATGGGTGAACACAGCTAACATGCTACGGTAGCTTCCTCTGAACTGACTTTCAGCTCTCCGTCAGGTCAACACCGTCGAGGCAGCTTTCTGTCGGTGGACCACATTTGTGGGTCAAACGTCAGCTGAGTTGAAGGCAGATTTACTTCGGCGGGTGAATTAGGGGTGTCAGAAAACATCACTACACGCAAGTATTGCGATTTGTATGTATTGATTCTCCAAAATGCTGTATCAATTTTTAATGAACCTTTTAAAAATCTTGGTGGCCGCCGGTGGTCCCCGCTGCTACTCGGTCTTTTGGCTCATTTTTAAATTAAGAATGAATACTGGCATCATATGAAACCTGAAAACCTAAGGAAAGCATTGATTCCATCACGTCACGTTCAAAGGGGTCCCATGACCTCTGACCTCAAGATCTGTGAATGTAAATGGTTCCTCGTGTACCCACTAGTCTCCCCTTTACAGACATGCATATTGGGACAATCACATGCAGTTTGGGCCAAAAAAAAAACAGCACAAATGTATTATTTTCACCTCTTGATGATTTATTTGAATATTTCTGCATACTGGGGTCCCTAAACAGTTTTATATTTTAAATTGGGAATCAGTGTAAAGCTGTGACTCAAATTGTATTAATGTGTGATGAAGTTCGTCCTCATAGGAGCCATATTTATTCAGATTTTATATACTGTATATATACATATAGATATAGATATGGTAGTGTGTTTTTATACTATGGCAGTTTTCCTAAAATTAGATTTTAGAAAAAGATCGTCTGTCTCATGATACATGTCGTATCTCCAGATTCTTGCCAATCCACAGCCCTCATGTGGAGTTACTCCTAATACACAGAGTAACTCCACAGATTGTGGTCACTACAATGACGTTATATGACTTTTCAATGAACTCTTTCTATAGTAAATGCTTGTATGACCAGGCCTTAAGAAGTCATCATGCCCTCTGACCCCTGGCCATCATCAAAACGTGATGGATGTTTGAATTGACAGTAAACACACACTCATTGATCCTTCTCTACCTCACTCTATTTGACATTAACATGTTTTACACTCACTGTAGCGTGTCAGGACGAGAGGTGAGCGACATGTTGAAGCACCAGCAGCACTAGAGAGGCTCCAACATGTGGAGCTGAGTAATCTCCAGATGAATTTAGTAAATCAGTCAACTGTGTGTGTGTGTGTCAAATGCTACAGACTTTACACAATGATATATGTGACTTTACACAATGATATGTGTCTGCCTTAAGAGTGTTTGCAGAATATAAATAGTATTAGTCGTAGCTTCATGGATGTACGAAGTAAGCATACCAATGGTGCCACATTAATCATTGATTTGAGGTGGTAGCCAGTGATATGATTAGGTGATTTGGTTGTGCTGTGTCTCGTAGGCAGCTAAACACACTCGGATGTGTCCATGTGTGCATGCGTTAGTCTATGTGAACACGTACATAGATGTGTAACGTGTGTGTGGTGGGTCTGGAGGGGTGGAGTTTGACATTGCGTGACAACGGCGGATTGAGTGAATGAAATGATGGAGGGATAGAGAGCGGAAAGGAAGAATGGGATAGTACAGAGTGAACCGCTCGCTGTAATCCCCCCTCACAACGGCAGCAGCTGGACCAATGTGTCAGCAACCAGGCTTTACTGCTGCCAATCAGCCCTGCTGGGAATTACACCGCCGGGCGAAGAGTCGCATGGTGCACAGATGGATGGATGGATGGATAGGTAGATGGAGGGATGTGCACAGAGGTGGGTTTTAGATGAGGGGAGGCAGGGGATCTGAGAAAGGTCTGACAGAATGAGAACATTTTATAAACTAGATATCGCAAAGGAGGAACTGGTTTTACCTTCAGAGCTGTTTTATATGGGCGGAACCCTCCAAAATAATAAATAAATAAATGACTCGGCAAATAAATAAATAAGTAAATAAATAAGTGACTCAGTAAATAAATAAATAAATGACTCGGCAAATAAATAAATAAATAAGTGACTCGGTAAATAAATAAATAAATACATAAGTGACTCAGTAAATAAATAAATAAGTAAATAAATAAGTCACTCGGTAAATAAATAAATAAATAAATAAATAAGTGACTCAGTAAATAAATAAATAAATAAGTAAATAAATAAGTCACTCGGTAAGTAAATAAATAAATAAATAAATAAGTGACTCAGTAAATAAATAAATAAATAATTAAATAAATGAGTCACTCGGCAAATAAATAAGTGACTCTGTAAATAAATAAATAAATAAATAAATAAATAAATAAGTGACTCAGTAAATAAATAAATAAATAAATAAATAAGTCACTCGGTAAATAAATAAATAAATAAATAAATAAGTGACTCGGTAAATAAATAAATAAGTAAATAAATGAGTCACTCGGTAAATAAATAAATAAGTGACTCGGTAAATAAATAAATAAGTAAATAAATAAATAAATAAGTGACTCAGTAAATAAATAAATAAGTAAATAAATAAGTCACTCGGTAAATAAATAAATAAATAAATAAATAAGTGACTCGGTAAATAAATAAATAAGTAAATAAATGAGTCACTCGGTAAATAAATAAATAAGTGACTCGGTAAATAAATAAATAAGTAAATAAATAAGTCACTCGGCAAATAAATAAATAAATAAGTGACTCGGTAAATAAATAAATAAATAAATAAATAAGTGACTCAGTAAATAAATAAATAAGTAAATAAATAAGTGACTCGGTAAATAAATAAATAAATAAATAAGTGACTCAGTAAATAAATAAATAAGTAAATAAATAAGGCACTCGGTAAATAAATAAATAAATAAATAAATAAGTGACTCAATAAATAAATAAGTAAATAAATAAATAAATAAATATGATATTAAATGTAAAATAATATAAAATATAAATGTAGCCATTAATTAATTGTTGTATTAATTCTTGTATTTAATGCTTCTGTTTTATTTTCCCTTTTATTTATTTATGTTTTTTATTTATTTATTTGTATTTGTTAATTTTGTATTTATTTGATATATTTCTGAACTTTTTTGAATGACTAATTCTTATATTTTTTAATTTATTTTAGATATTTTTATACAGATTTTTTAATGTATGCAATGTATGGAGCTGGGAATGAAGACTGGAGGGCAGCTAGCTGGTATTTAGTCCATCTATACACTCTGACCCGTAGTGACACAAGTTGAGTGACATCCCCTCATATGAAATGCATCAAGAAATGTATAAAGAAAAGCATACAATAATTAGGTAAGGGTGGGAAAATAAATGAGTTAAAATTGTACATAAATAAATAAATGCATAAATACATGGAAAAATAAATAGAAAATAAATAAATAAATAAGTGCAAAAATAAAACAAAATGCAAAAATAATTGAATACATTTTTAAAAACATAAATAAATAAATGGGAAAATTAAACAGAAGTGTCAATGAATAAGGGAATTAATACAAAGATAACTAAATAATGATTTATGTCACTATATTCATTTTTAACATTATTTTCTTATTTAATGACATTTATTTGTTTATCGAGTCATTTATTTATTTATTCATTTATTTTAGCAGGTTCCTTCCTTCATACTTTCACAGTTTCAGTGCTTTCTTTAGCTTGAAGCTAGAAATGCATTCTTGGTTTTGGTTGTTTAATGAACCTCAGGGACTAATACTGTAAATGTCTCAGATAAAACTGCACATTTTAGAGTGGACTTTTATTGTGACAGTCTAAGGCTCACCTGTCAATAATCCTGCTGTCCAATCAGCATCTTGATCTGCCACCAGTGAGGTGGATGGATTATTTCAGCAAAGGAGAAGTGATCACTAACACAGATTTAGACAAATATTAGAGAGAAATCCGCCTTTAGTGGACGTAGAGAAACTCTGAGATCTTTGACTTCAGCTCATAAAAGATAGGAGCAAAAACTAAAGTGTTGTGTTCATATTTTAGTTGGGTGTAGTTCCAGCAGACCGAGCTGCACTGTAACACACACATACACACTGTAGTGAATACCCTCTGACCCTGGATCAGTGTGTGTCCACCACCTGTGTGTGACAGTGTTGTTTTGGGATTAGAGTCGACCTCTGTGTGTCCGTCTGACAGTGTGTGTTCGGGCTGCTTTGCATTCCATCGCGATGTGTTCAGCCTTACTCTGCAACAATAGGGCATAGTACTGTGTGTGTGTGTGTGTGTGTGTGTGTGTGTGTGTGTGTGTGTGTGTGTGTGTGTGTGTAGGCGAAACCACGAGGACATAGAGGGAATTCATTCAGCCACTGCTGCTGTGTGTCCTCTCTGAGCGGAGGGGGAGGACGTGATGGAGGGTGTGGACATCACTGCTTGTCTGTCTGTATGGCTGCTCACTAACTTGCACACTAATGGGCTGCAGTGAGTGTTGAATCATACAAACATGTCCTGCTGAGCGTCCTCACACACACACACACACACACACACACACACGGTTCAACACCAGCCCTTTCACTGTGAGCTTCATCCAGGCCCTGTATGGATGTGAGCAGACACACATCTGGACATGTACCTGAAGAGGAGCTCTGTGAGCCACATCAGGGATCAGGATCAGGATCACATCAGGATCCACGACACCCAGATGCAGACATGTACGCTCTTTGTTTAACGGGAGCGTTAGCCTTTCATAAACACATTTACTGCACATCTGACTTGTCAAATGAGCAACACTGCTGCAGTGTCAGCTTAGATCTGCCCTGATCTCTCTCTGTTTCCATCTGTTATGTATGTTTCCTCTTTGTCTCTTCATGTGCTTCACTCCTCTGTTTCTGTACTGCTGCCACCTAGCTGTCATTAAGTGTGTCCTGATCTGTGCGTTGCATCTATACCGTATGAGAGAATCTACAACCTTAAACATAATTGTATGGAGACATTTTAATAGTGTAAAAAAATAAGATTTGAACGAGATGCGTTTGCACTGAAGAAACATACTTCCTGAAAACAATTTGAAGAATTGAAAGTATTGCTCAAGTTGGGTTTTTTTCAGCTACATTGGCTGCTGAAGAGGGATGTGATGTTACGGTACAAAAGTCAGTAATAAATAAACAGAGCAGAGCAATCACAACCAGTCAGCAGTGTGTTAGAGCGATGCTGCTAGTGTCATGTTGTACAGCACAAAGTGATCGCTAGAATAGTCCTTTTTCATTTCCAAATTTAATTGCAATTTATGGAAATTCAAAGGAATTAAATGGAAATATACTGTAGGTGTTATCTGCTCAGGCTGTATCTGCCATATCACAAGCAGATATAATCCATTCGTTTGCCAAATAAATTCATTAATTTTTCAGATACAGTGTGAAATGTGCCATGTGGTGGTTAGCTAGTTGGCTAGCAAGTTAACTAATGAGGATCGGTGCTTAGAGTCAGCAGTGTGGGCTGTGTGCAGACTTTGGTTTAAAGTGAACAGCTGATTCATAAAGAATATTTTACAACAGCACAGCGTTGTAGTTTTACTGAATTCCTCTTTAATAGGATGCTGGCAGGTGATTACCTGCAGCACAGTTACAATTCAATTAAATGGGCATACTTTCAACCATATCATGCCATAAGGCCTACTATTGTTTTGTTATGTTTCCCCAACATAAGTTCACTATTAAAAGGGACGCTTTTTAAAGGGACATTGTACAACAATCCAAAACTTCCCAAACTGTATTTCACTGACTCATCTGCATATTTAACTCTTTTGTGTGGTTGCTTCCCAGAGGAGCATAAAGTGAGCGATGGACATTAATGGATGTCAGAAAATCCAGCAGACAGATTTTGAGAGCAATCTTTTTTATGTCCAAAGTGGAGTCCAACAGACCACAGACCATGGATGTAGAAGAGGTTGTGTCCTGGGCTTTTCCCCTTTATGTTCGTAAATAGCTACAACTCCATTAACTTCTACTGATGTCTGTGATTCTCCTGTCTCTGCTATCTACTGGCCGATAGCCGGCTGTTTGGGAACAGAGACGTTAATCCATCCACCGCGGTACAGGCTGACAGCAGACAGCCCAGGGGTGGTTTATAAGATAATCACAGTGATGAATTACAGCCAATAAATTCATTATTACAACCACATACAGCTAGCAGGAAGCTGGTAGAACCGGATATGTGATATGAGCGTGCAGGGCGGTGCAGTCCTGAGTGTCCGATGCACGTTCATTATACCGAGGAAAATAACTCTGGATTCAGCTGTGAGTTCATTTTACAACTTTTAGGACGTAACAGTTTAAATGAGAGCTATTTACTGTGTTCCTACTGGGAAGCTGATTCACAAAAACAAAAATTATCCTCTGATTTACAGACGTCTCTTTATACATCAGGCCTCAGACTCATTGGCGTTTTCAGTCCAAAATGGTGGCAGTGCTACCACAGTGCCATCTACCGCCTGTTACCAAAAAAAACAAAAAAACACAGAGTTTCGTCTGAACTGTTTGGCTGAAGTTTAGAAACAGAGTTTGTGTTCTTGTTTGTTTTCACTGATTCCCGACATTCACACAACCGACCAAGGAAATGCTGCACTCATGGAGGCGTTCTTCAGGCCAAGCTCGTGTCCTTTTACCCAACAAATCTCAAACATTTCCATTGAATTTTTTAGTTTTCTACTTGTTACGGTACACTCTAATCATCTCTTCATAACAGCTCGTAGAAACACATGGGGCACTCTAGATATGACCCAGTCTTTGTTATTGGTCTGATCTATTCTGTTTCTCAGGTATTGGGTACTTTTGGGGCGGCAGTAGCTCAGTCCGTAAGGACTTGGGTTAGGATGTGGAGGACCCGGGTTCAAATCCCCCATGGACCAAGACCAACTGGTTGCTGGAGAGGTGCCAGTTTACCTCTTGGGCACTGCCGAGGTGCCCCTGAGCAAGGCACCAAACCCCCAACTGCTCTGGGCGCTTGTCAGGAGCAGCCCCATCACTCTGACATCTCTCCATTGACATGTATATGTACTATGTGAACAACAGAGTGTAAACCTGAATTTCCCCACTGTGGGACTAATAAAGGAATATCTTTCTTTCTTTTCTTTCTATTGTTCTTCCTCATCCTTCACTCGTTTCTTCTCGTGCATCCTCTCCCACGCCTCTCTCCTTTCCCCTGGCAGCCCCTTCCACTCCTCCTTACCACCACTGATTTCTTCCCATCAGAGGATCAATGCAGCCGTCCGTCGTTGTCTCCTCTCAGCGGCAGTCAGCTGGTTGACAGGTTTTCAGGCCACTGAACACTGTTGTGATTTGACATCGCAGAGTTAAAGATTGTCAGTGCTTTTGCCAGTTACAAGGGAAAGCCCTCACAGACTGACGCAGCCTCTGCATTATTAATCTGCACATGGCATACTATTTATTATGTTCTGTATGTGGGATGTCGTGCATAAAAGCTATGCTATTACATAATGATCTTACACACATGCATGCACTCACTCCTGTTGAAAAAACCTAAAACTGCATCAGAGCAGCCCGTCGGCAGTTTTTATATGATTTCTAACATGTACAGACAAATTCTGACATTTGTCCAACACACACACTTATGAGTGTATGTTGAAGTCACATATAGCCAGTGTATGAGCTCACACACACTTCCAGGACAGTGTGTACTCTTGCATCATCAGCCTATTTTGGTCCAAGTCACATCAGCCTCATCTGATGTTGCTGCATCCGGAGCTCAGGATTGATGGCAAAGTGGAAATGAAGGCTTCAGTTTGTCAAAGTGTGTTTGCATTGTGACTGTTGTGCAGCGCCACAGCCCCAGAGCGGTTTATTAGTTTAGTAGCATTAGTTTTCTGTCCATTTCAGTGTCTGCCATCGGCTCTAATATCTCAGAGACCACAGTGCTGCATCATCAGGACATTCAGTCAGAAACATTTAACCAGACTGAATGTTTGATCCAGTTTTGTGTTTTCATGTCACAGACTCAACATGTGATTGGTTGACCCATCACTTGGTTCATCAGTCTGCTGAGTGGCTGACGACTGTATTTGTTGTCGTTATTTTTTAATTTATGAGTTGTGAGTAGTTTATTACACATCTAAAAATGAACATTCCTCTCATCTTCTTCATATTGACACTGATATTGACAAAATGGATCAGGTATTGGCCAGACATGACCAAGCACTTTCTTTAGTAACTCTTAGTATGAGCAACAGCTTTATAAACCTTTTAGTATGTTTTTAAAAACAGCATAAATACTGATGTGTAGTAACACAGGATCCCAGTAGAGTTTTGCAGGAATGAGTCCTAAAACCTGGAAATGAATTATGGTTAGATGCCTGAAATAAGGTCTGTGGTTCACACAAGCGTAAGAGATTCTCACATTTTGTTCTGAAATAAATAATAAATCAATAAATACCCCACCGGTGAATTTTGAAGCTTTTACATGTCTTAAAAAAAGACAGTTGTTAACAAGTGGATAAATGAGACTACTAAACAACCGCGGTGTAGTTCGTTTATAGCATAACATGAGCTTTTTATTTCTGGTTTACGCCTCAGAAATCATGTATGCTGCATGTATGTATGCTCTGATGAAGGTCTGACAGACCAAAAGCTTAATATTAAAAAATCTAGTGAAATACTGTGTGGATCTAAGTGTGCAGAGATCGTTTCTATTACCTTTTGGATAGATAGATAGATTTAGACTAATTTAGGTGGTCGGTTCTTCATCCTTCATTAAGCTTCAAACATTATAAAAGTCATGTTCATTTGTGAAGATTATCTTGCCGAACAAAACGTGTAAGTATCATAAACATTTGTTTGCCACAGAGCTTATTTTCTGCAATAATTCAAAATCCGAAGGAAAAATGCCGTGTGAGGTGGAACCAGGGCGACTCTAACTTCCGGGTCGGCCTACAGAAACAAGTCATCCCTGCAGCCGTCTGTTGGTTCCACACAGTGAGGAGTACAGACTTAAAGGGTATTCCACTGATTTAGTGTAGCATGTCTGTGATTGACTTTTAGCCCGTAGTATGGGCCGTGCTTCAAAGTGCTGGATCCGACTTTTTCCATAATGCAAGTCCATGGCATCCACAACCGCTGCTTATAAGTGCAACGTTGTTCAAACACCACACCCCCAGTTTGCAAAGCAAGCCTCCCTTTAAATAAGGTGGTCTTCATGCTCAAAACAAGATAACTTCAACCGGCACCAACCCTGCACAGGATATTGAAAATATATTGATGATTTCATATTCTGCGCGAACTACTTGTTGTTTATGATGACCACAATGATGATGTTATTAACACAGTACAACGTTGTGGCAAACAGCTTTTCAAGTAAGAACAAATGCATCTGAAAAGTGTTTTTCACCCCTTGGCACTGAGGATGGAGCTGAATTGTGTAGTGAAGTGTGATCATTATCAGGGCTGCAGGCCACAGCATTATATCACTTAGCCTGCTGCTGTGCACCACAGACATCGACCAGCCGAGCCAGGCAAAGTGAATGTGTTCAGAGGGTCAACACACACACAGCACTGTGTAGTAGGTTCTGACCTGACCAAGACCACCCTGCTCATATAATGGATCCATCAGTAAACCTTTGATTTATACACTATTTCGTCTATCAGCTATCAGCTGTAAACTAAATAGGAGGCATCAAATGTGTCCACAGAAAATGTGACATAAACAGCAGATGACACCCTGTTTAACCTTTAGGTAACACCCTGTTTCACTGTCCCTGGCAGCGTATTTCACTCTGTTCTTTGGGCTTCTCTAACTCTGAAACATCACTTTAGTCCGACTGGCTGACTCCTTGTCTGCAGTACGAATATTTGATCAGTGGATCAACCACCACATTCTTCTCTCTGTATGTTTGTTCAAGCAAATGTATTAAAAATGAGACCAAAGTTCACCGAGAGCATATTTTTATAAGCGTATTTATGTGTGCATGTTGTGGTCTTGTCAGCTCAGTAGTTCCCACGTTTCACCTGGTTCAGGTTGTGGAACCACGTGGTGGTCAGATGATCGGGCACATTTGATCTGAACCAATGCTGTGAGACGTTTTGCTACTCCATCCTCCTCACCTGATGTTGTGTTTGATTATTGTTGGACATTGTAGTCTACTTGTTGTTAGGGATATGTTGGTCTAGTTTATGCATTTTTAATTGTCTTATCATTCTGGGGCTATATCTGTCATTGTAACTAATAAATCTAAGCATTTCCTTAAAAAAATGGATTTGGTCATATCACTGGCCTGGGCTGGACCGAATATTTGAAGCTTTGAAGCTTTATTCATAACGTTGACATTATAATTTGAAATCAACATTTGAATACTTCTTATTTTTGCATCACTGCTGCGTAGGATTGTTTCCGATGTGTGTGATCCAAACATTTCCAATAACTTCAGAGTGTTGTAAAGTCCAAAAGTCAAGATTTATTGAAAAAGACAGATGTAATCATTTCCAAAATTCACAACATGTTTTTATCTAGTGAAATATTCTGCTTCAGTCCAAATTTCTTGGCATTTAGCCTTTCAAAAACAACATTTTCACTATGGTCGCTTGCTGCACACAAAGGGAGGCATGCACATGTATTAGTAGGGCAGTCTAGTAGTAATGTAACAGCACCATAAATAACATTTATGTAATTAACAAAACATCTGTTTCCCCCTTTTCATTAAGGTGAAGACATCATAAAATATGCTTTATTCAAAACCCTAAATAGAAGCTTTGAATTTAAAACAGGACATTCGGTACAGCTGAAGCAGAGATACAATGCTACTAAAATGGAAGCTTCCAGTTATTAGTTAAGGTGAGAGATATTTGGGTCAAACGGTGTGTCATCTGCATATTGCCTGAGGTTTCTTTTTGGCAGGTTACTGTTTTTCTAATCCATAGCATACAATGTGTGATGGCACAGACGCATGACGGCAGTTTAATAAGACTGCCTTCAGTCAGTCGTGCAATCATTTGTCATTTTTTATTTTGTCTTTCACAAAAGTGTTTAGTTTTTATTTGTTTACAAAAAGGTAGGTTTTAGGTTTGTTTTTCAGTGGCCACTTGTTATTTTGTAGGCATCTCATTTCCATCCTGGCAGAAAGTCATTAATAAATATTTCTCATTGTAGTTTCTTTTGACAAAATTATCACTGTTGGGACTTTGGAAAGTTGGAGAAACTTTATGTGAACAGAAACTGGCTCTGGGGCAAAAATTAGATCTAGTTTTTATGCATTTAAAGTGGAAGAGAAGTTCCTACAACAGAGACATTGTTAGCTCTGCAACTACACCTATTTAACAATCACATGTGACATTCATGCACACACACACACACACACACACACACACACACACACACACACACACACACACAACCTGATGGATTCAATTACAAACTGGAGCTTTTTGTCTGTTGCTGTTAGATGGAAACGCCCTGATTTTAACCTTATTAAAAGTATTTCCACTGGATTCTCTGGATAGCTTTTCTTCAGCGTTAATACACAAATTAATATCTTTTATTTTAAAGATCAAAGGAAACAACTCAAATCCTGAATGAGATTATAGAGATATTATTTTTATGTGTAAAACATAAATGTGCTGATCACATCAAGAAGGATTTTTACACTTTCATGTTATTAACCAACAGGTTTGACTAATAATTACTGGTTAAAACAAAATCACATTAATCAAGAGAGAAAAATAGCAGCCTTGAATCAAATCTGCAGCTTGAAAAATCTAATTGAATTTAACTGAGACCAATTCATACAAGTAATACTCACGGATTTTACAGGTGTAACAATTTACAGTAAAAGTTGTATGTTTGAAAAATAGGCTGCTGTGGATGTTATCATATAAATATCTCAGAAAGAGAAAGGGTCATATCAGACTACGAGCTGGACTTCCTGATTGGTGATGTAGAATGAGGATGTGAGGCACAGGGTCTGGTTGATCCTAACAAAAACCAGCTGTAAGATCCTTGTAGCTCAGTATCCTTATTCAGACATAACTGAAAACCGAGTTTTAGTAACCATAATGCTGTGTCAGCAACTCCAAGCAGAAAAAACATGAATGTGCAAGCAGTGACAACTAGACAAGCAGAGCTGAGCTGCAATTAGTTGATTCACGGAGAATTAATCAGCAACTGTTTGTCATTTGTTAAAGCTGCCAGATATTTGCTGGTTTTGCTGATGTTTGTCTTTGTCGTACATCATAGTCAGCTGAACATCTTTGGGATTTGGACTGTTGGTGGGACAAAACAAGACATTTGAAGATGTCGCCTACTGTACAGTATATCATAATGAGCATTTTTCACTATTTTGTGATATTTTATAGACAAAACAATGAATTGAGAAAATACCCTGCAGTTTAGTTGATATTGAAAAGAATCCTGAAGCCTCCTTTCCATCACAGGAACTTTCCTCCAGAACTAAGAGCCTTTTGAATAACTTACTTCATTTAGACCGCAGGGACCAGGGTCTAAATTCAGGTCCAGGGTCATTGAACGGGGCCTTTTTACCCCCAAAAAGGCGCTGCTCAGGGGGTGATAGTTTCTGCTTCAACCACTTTATTCGTCAAACAAGCAGCGTTTTTCTGAGGTAGCAGGCGGACACACTGAGTTTACCAGCAGCAGCCCTCCTCTCATGTCATGTTGCTTCGTCGTGCGTCGACGGACTAATCTTTGCAGGTCTTTAGGGCGCGTTTGAGTCGTGGCCGTCAGTGAGCTGAAGGACCCTTTTAGTTCCTTGAAAAGTACTTCCAGGACTAAATGTCCCAGGAACTTTTGGTGGAAACTTTAGTTGCAGCCCTAAACTGGAGCGAGCTTAGCTAACAGGCTAACAGTAAAGTTGCTGTGGTGGATCCATCAGTTACAGCCAGCCTCCTGATATTATTGATTCTGAAAACTGATCCAGAACTGGCCAAACGTAGAACCTGAAGGTAGGCGAATACTGATTCAGTCAGCCCCCCTCAGTCCTCAGTCCTATGCAGACCTCCTAATGTCCGCTGACTGACCCACTGTGGACGAACAGCGGTGTATCGTAGGGTAACACACCATAACTGCCTGTTTAGTGTGTAGCAGTAGTGTGTTGTTTTTCCTACCTTATAAGAGCCATGGCGTGGTTTCTCTGCTGCAGTGACAGCTCACTGTCAACCTCTGAGCTCACACCCGGATCAATAAACCTCAGCTGAGGGTCCTTCTGTCGGTGTGAGAGGGAGATCCTTCCAGGATTCACCCCACAGAGAGTGACCCTCCTCCAGTTAGTTTACATGGAAGCAGAAGGGGGGCAGGAGGGCGAGAGATTCGGTTATCTGAAACCTGTTCACACCCTGTAAACCACAACTGCAGCTACGCCCGCAGGGCCGTCCTCCATCCTGCCATGTTGAGGTGTGGTATCATTAAAACTCCCTACCAGACGTTCCTGTGTGGTAATTATTGAACTCTGCAGACTGAATGCATTTAAAGGAAGCACGCTGGTTCAAATTTAATTGCGTATTAGCTGAATTGTGTCATACTGTATGTAGCATTTATCTGACTGATATAGTCAGACAATAAAACGGTAAATCCCTTATAATGAGCGTTTTTATTATGTATTTTGGTTGACCATCCATCCCATTCTCATGAATAGGGCTGGGTCATATCAAATACCACAGTATTTTTGACCAAATACTTCCTTGTTGGAGGTTGACTGTTGGTACCTTTTCAAAATATTTACACAATGATATTTTTGATAATTAATCATCAGCGATGTAAATATAAGGACTAAGTGGGTAAAGTACAGAACAGTCTGGTGAGTTCAGAAAATCACTTTACTGTAATGCACTAAATGCAGCCTTTAAAACCAGGAAAAAAAAACACACTTATGCCATATTACGATATTTCAAAATCCAAAATCTAAGACGATATGTAGTCACATATCACAATATCAATATAATATTGATATATTGTCCAGCCTTATCGTAAACCCAGTATTTCTCAGAATCACCTATAAATTTGGCACAAACGTCCACTTGGACTCAAGGATGAGCTGAGTAGAATTTAGTGGTCAAAGGTCAAAGGTCGCTGTGACCTCACATTTATTATGATAATGTATAAATATAAAAAGGGATGACATATTGGACACATGTGGATGTCAACTACAGCTTGACTGGTTGGTGGAGGCATACAGCCACAAAGCGGTAATTTTAGTTTTACAGGTGTGTGTGTGTGTGTGTGTGTGTGTGTGTGTGTGTGTGTGTGTGTGTGTGTGTGTATGTGTGTATGTGTGAGTGTGTGTGTGTATGTGTGTGTGTGTGTGTGTGTGCACACTGAGGTGTTCAGCTGCCATTGCACTAATCTCACAGAGATGCTATCGCTGACATTCCTAGCGGGCCATTCCAGCTATTTCACCGAGCCACACAATCACAGCACTTTGTCAATACACCCTGACACACACACACACACACACAGCTGTAACATGTAAAGTAATCAATTACTAAGTAAAGTAAATTTACTACAGGACTTGGTTTCACCATTGTCCCTGACACTGACCTTCGCTGTGCAGTAGAACAGCAGCTTCAGGCTGAGGTAGTTGATGTAGATCGTCCTGATGCTCGGTCCGACAGCAGTGAGATCCCTCCTGAGCCCTCAGCCGATCCTCAACCGGTGAACAGCCTCACGGGCAGCTGTAAAACCTGCCTGATAAAAACGTGGAGCTGCTCCCAGCCACTCAAAGGTTGCTGCAGGAGAACTCCAGGAAAGTTCACAGATCTGTTGGATTAGGTATCTGGTAAAGTGTCAGGCGATAAGGACTCATTATGTATAATACAGTATATGATCATATTATATCAGACATTCCTTTATGTAGTGCTTACAAAGAAACCCTAAACTGACTGTATTGATATGATATTGATATTAAATAGTCAGAGATCGGTGTGATTTTTTTCATCATGGACTGTTTGCTGATATGAAAGCGTATCAGTGTCCTGACACACCGAGACGCTCTCAGCAGCGTTAACTCAGAGACGTGATCACCACATCTGGGAATACAAAGCAGTGCCTCTCATTTCACACTGCCACCCTTCAGCTGACGACTCAGGGAATTACCCACTGACATGGGAATACATGCACCACATGCACACGCACACATGCACACACACATGCACGCACACATGCACGCACACAGTTGTTTATGTAAGAAGGTGGTGGTGAATTCCCTATTGGCTGAGAGAGAGAGGGAGAGGGTGAGAGAGGGAGAGGGTGAGAGAGAGAGGGAGAGAGACAGGGTGAGGGAGAGAGAGAGAGAGACAGGGAGAGGGAGAGAGACAGGGGGAGAGAGGGAGAGGGTGAGAGAGAGAGGGAGAGAGACAGGGAGAGGGAGAGAGACAGGGAGAGGGAGAGAGAGAGGGGGGGAGAGAGAGAGGGTGAGGGAGGGAGAGGGAGAGAGACAGGGAGAGGGAGAGAGAGGGGGAGAGAGAGAGGGTGAGAGAGAGAGAGAGAGACAGGGTGAGGGAGAGAGAGAGAGAGAGAGACAGGGAGAGGGAGAGAGAGAGAGAGAGACAGGGAGAGGGAGAGAGACAGGGTGGGAGAGAGAGAGAGAGAGAGAGAGAGAGAGACAGGGAGAGGGAGAGAGACAGGGAGAGGGAGAGAGAGGGGGAGAGAGAGAGAGGGTGAGAGAGAGAGAGACAAACAGTGTGCGTGTTGTATTCGTCCCAGCAGACATACAGGTGCAGGTCAGTGATCCTCCATTTACTATGATTAGGCTGTGTGTGTGTGTGTGTGTGTGTGTGTGTGTGTGTGTGTGTGTGTGTGTGTGTGTGTGTGTGTGTGTGTGTGTGGAGAGAGAGAGAGAGAGTGAGAGAGAGAGAGGGAGGGAGAGAGAGAAGGCTAAAAGTCCTTGTCAGCTGTCTCTGTATATCAGCTGTAACAAAAACCAGAAGTGTGGCTCAAAAAGAAACAGGAAGTTGTGTCAATACACAAAATAAAGTTGTGTACTCAGGGACAAATAGGACACAGTATACTACAGTAAACACACATTAAAGGGGATAGATATTGTTTGTGCTCATACAACACTCGGTTTCCTTTTGTCTGTCCTGTAAGCACGTCTCTCAACCACGTATTTTTAGTGCGTATTCCTACGAATGTCCAGCAACATGTGACACGCGTAAAAGGTTGACTTGGTTAGGTTTAGGCAACAAAGTACTAAGGTTTAGGAAAAGGTCAACTTGGTTAGGCTTAGGCAACAAACGCGTAAGGTTTAGGAACGTTTAGTAACATTAGTTAGTCAGTAGTCCTGGTTCAGACTCAGTAACGTTAGTTAGTCAGTAGTCCTGGTTCAGACTCAGTAACATTAGTTAGTTGTCCTGGTTCAGACTCAGTAACATTAGTTAGTCAGTAGTCCTGGTTCAGACTCAGTAACATTAGTTAGTAGTCCTGGTTCAGACTCAGTAACATTAGTTAGTCAGTAGTCCTGGTTCAGACTCAGTAACATTAGTTAGTAGTCCTGGTTCAGACTCAGTAACGTTAGTTAGTAGTCCTGGTTCAGACTCAGTAACATTAGTTAGTAGTCCTGGTTCAGACTCAGTAACATTAGTTAGTAGTCCTGGTTCAGACTCAGTAACGTTAGTTAGTAGTCCTGGTTCAGACTCCGTAACATTAGTTAGTCAGTAGTCCTGGTTCAGACTCAGTAACGTTAGTTAGTTAGTAGTCCTGGTTCAGACTCAGTAACGTTAGTTAGTAGTCCTGGTTCAGACTCAGTAACGTTAGTCAGTAGTCCTGGTTCAGACTCAGTAACGTTAGTCAGTAGTCCTGGTTCAGACTCAGTAACGTTAGTTAGTTAGTAGTCCTGGTTCAGACTCAGTAACGATAGTTAGTTAGTAGTCCTGGTTCAGACTCAGTAACGTTAGTTAGTAGTCCTGGTTCAGACTCAGTAACGTTAGTCAGTAGTCCTGGTTCAGACTCAGTAACATTAATTAGTAGTCCTGGTTCAGACTCAGTAACGTTAGTTAGTAGTCCTGGTTCAGACTCAGTAACGTTAGTTAGTTAGTAGTCCTGGTTCAGACTCGGTAACATTAGTTAGTTAGTAGTCCTGGTTCAGACTCAGTAACGATAGTTAGTAGTCCTGGTTCAGACTCAGTAACATTAATTAGTAGTCCTGGTTCAGACTCAGTAACGTTAGTTAGTTAGTAGTCCTGGTTCAGATTCAGTAACGTTAGTTAGTAGTCCTGGTTCAGACTCAGTAACGTTAGTTAGTAGTCCTGGTTCAGACTCAGTAACATTAGTCAGTAGTCCTGGTTCAGACTCAGTAACGTTAGTTAGTAGTCCTGGTTTAGACTCAGTAACGTTAGTTAGTAGTCCTGGTTCAGACTCAGTAACATTAGTCAGTAGTCCTGGTTCAGACTCAGTAACGTTAGTTAGTAGTCCTGGTTCAGACTCAGTAACATTAGTTAGTAGTCCTGGTTCAGACTCAGTAACATTAGTTAGTCAGTAGTCCTGGTTCAGACTCAGTAACATTAGTTAGTCAGTAGTCCTGGTTCAGACTCAGTAACGTTAGTTAGTTAGTAGTCCTGGTTCAGACTAGGTAACATTATTTAGTTAGTAGTCCTGGTTCAGACTCAGTAACGTTAGTTAGTTAGTAGTCCTGGTTCAGACTCAGTAACGTTAGTTAGTAGTCCTGGTTCAGACTCAGTAACATTAGTTAGTAGTCCTGGTTCAGACTCAGTAACATTAATTAGTAGTCCTGGTTCAGACTCAGTAACGTTAGTTAGTAGTCCTGGTTCAGACTCAGTAACGTTAGTTAGTTAGTAGTCCTGGTTCAGACTCGGTAACATTAGTTAGTTAGTAGTCCTGGTTCAGACTCAGTAACATTAGTTAGTAGTCCTGGTTCAGACTCAGTAACATTAATTAGTAGTCCTGGTTCAGACTCAGTAACGTTAGTTAGTTAGTAGTCCTGGTTCAGACTCAGAGGACATAGTCCTGGTAAGACATATGTAAGACATACCATTATATAACATCAGCTGGTTAAATTATGGATCAACTAATCAAGTTATTGACGTTCACTCTCACATTCAAGCTCAAAACTATCTTATATCGTACATGTTAACGTAGATTGAACAGCAGCTCACACAGGCGAGTAATGTTATGTTAGCAAATTAGCAGCTAAAGCACATTTCAGCTGCCACCAACATGACTCAGAGATGGAAGTAAGGCTGCATTAATAAACGCTATTCTTTTGTTGTAGTTGACTGTATTATCACTGCAGCTACGTGCGTTATTCAGACATTTTCAGTGGTGTAACTGGGAAACTGGACATGCTTGTCAGCATATCACCAGATCATGAGATTGTGGTGTTTTTCAATCAGCCAGGCTGATAATCGGTCGATCTCTTAACAGGGCTCCAGACTAATGGTGTCCTGTTAGCTGTTAGCTGTTAGCTGTTAGCAGTTAGCTGTTAGCTGTTAGCTGTTAGCAGTTAGCTGTTAGCAGTTAGCTGTTAGCTGTTAGCAGTTAGCTGTTAGCTGTTAGCAGTTAGCTGTTAGCTGTTAGCAGTTAGCTGTTAGCTGTTGGCAGCTGGTGAGCTGCACAGTCGTGCTCGGCTAAATAACGGAGCTAACAGCTAGCGTATGGCGGTATTACATTATAATGCGTTCAAGCTCTGTTCAGTAAAAATTAGAATTTGATGTAGATAAATTATAACGTTACCATGATATGCTCACATATAGTCTTGTAAAGTGTAGTTTTTGGTCAGAAACTTGAGGCGGCTCATCAGGGATTAATAATAAATTAGCAATAACTAGAATGTAAAGTCGTCACTGGTATTGGTGTCTACAGCTAAATGTCTGGTATCAGGACATTCCTACCACAGTGGGACACTAAACCTCCCTGCAGCTGTTTTACAGCCACATTGTCGTCGGACAGCGAACGCTGCACGTCCCAAACCCTTCAAGTCATCGAGCTGGTGACGTCGGAGGCAGGCAGATATTGACTGGTGGCTGTTTGATGACGATGATCACTTCAGAGACGTGGTCTCACACACTTTTCTCCTACTTTTTAGCCATGTTACACTGTAGAGGAGGCATTGAGATAATTATAGTTGACTGGCTGCAGTGCCTTGCTCGGAGGCACAGATTAGAGCTCTCTAGAGATCCCAGCAGCTGGCCTGGATCTGGTTTCAAACCTGCAGCTGGAGGCGAGCAGCGGTTGACCCCTCTGATCCTCACCGTCCTCATTAGAATCAAGTCAGAACAATCGTGTAGTTTCCTTTTGGATATTTGGCTGAGAAATAATTAAGGATTAATGATTTATGAATCCTAAAGATCTTATCTTAACCCCACACGACCCTGATTGTTATTCAATGATTACCTGAGGAAGTTGAGTTCAGGTCCAGGTCATGCAGATCAGTTTTTCACTTTGGCTCAATTCTTGAATGGAAATGATTTTTTTTTTTTTTTTTTTCAAAAACAGTGAGCTCAAATCACAATCAACAATTGTTCACAACACAACTAAGGGCATGTGTTTTGGATGAACTTGTGCAGAAGAGCTGGTGCAACAACTACTTACTGATCAAAACTGAGTTGATTCTCCGTGAAGTTGTCGTCCTCGTCACGACTTCTAAACAACTTCCTTCACTGTTTGAGCGATCACAAGTGATCCATTCAATGATCAGAAACCGTCAGACATACATGTATATTCCAGAAATATCTGTGAATCTATGGCATGGTGTTTTTTAACTGAACTACTGCAGGTCAGTGTGGTACACAGCAGCATTCAGCTGGACAAACTGGTGTAGTACAGTAAGCAGTCAGTGTCAACAAAAACAGAGATGAGTATATTACATTTATTAGGGTTGATGGTGAAAAAACATTAAACATTTTTCAGTCACATGACAAAACTTTTCATTTTGGTGGCATTGGCCAACTTACTGACACAATCATTAGCTTCTGAAGCATGAACGAAATGTTTTGGGTGAGTTTTGCAAACGTGTAATTTACTGAACACCGATCAGCCGTACATCAGGTCAGCATGGTCACCTGACCGTCTGGGTTACGCAGCAAACCGTGATCTGCTGTGAGTTCTGGCACCTTTCTATCAGAACCGGCATTAACTTTTACAGCAGCTCTTCTATTGGACTGGACAACACGGGTCAGCCTTCGCTTCCCATATGCATCAGTGAGCCTTGACCGCCCCTGACCCTGCCACCGGTTCACCGGTTCTCCCTCCTTAGACCACTTCTGGTCGGTCCTGACCACTGTAGACCGTAATAAAAACATTTGTGTTCCCAAAGAGCAGATCTGGCAGCAGCAGCAGTAGAGGGTCCACACTGCTGAAGTGTCCTTGAGCCAGATCCTGACCCCTGATCTTTCTGGGGATTAATCCAGCACGACATTACATTGTGTTGTTACATATTAAAGAAACATGAGGAGGAGAAAATGCAGAGCGACTTTTGAGATTAGGTCTTAGATCGTGAATTAACCCGCCGGCCGCTATAGGAGCTGTGTTGGTGGTCTAATGGAAACACCCCCCCCCCTATTATTAGGCTTATTGGTTTTTACTTTGAGTGAGTTGCTTTTGTTTCTTTGTGTGTGATGGAAGTTTTTCAGACAGTGACGTCCTGTAAGAACAAACCTAGACAGACAAAGAGATGGTCAGACAGACAGACAGACAGTGAATCAGACAGACAGACAGACAGACAGTGAATCATACAGACAGACAGACAGTGAATCAGACAGACAGACAGACAGACAGTGAATCATACAGACAGACAGACAGTGAATCAGACAGACAGACAGACAGTGAATCAGACAGACAGACAGACAGGTCGGATAAAATAATCATAAAATAAAATAATCATAAAATAAAGGAACAGTAGGGTAAAACAATGGGAAATTAATAATAAATACAATAAAAAGAATAAGAAATATTGTAGGAAAATAATCGAGGTAGTAACTAATTATAATGATAATAGCAACAATAATTACAGGGTAATAAATCAATGAAAGTAATGATGGTGGCATTTAATTGAGGAGAGAAATAATATAAGACTAATAATTGATATTAAAATAGATAATAGTATCTCGTTAAAAGTTGCTACGAGGGCTGTCAAAATTAACGCAATGATAACGTGTTAATGCAAATTGATGTTAATGCCAATAATTTCTTTAACACATTAATACAACCTGTGATTTTTAGGTTGCAGTGAGCTCAGTTTTAAAGCTGCTGGCATCATATGAAACAAGAAAACCTCCATCGGTACCAACCGGGTCGGACTAGCAAAGGAGGTTAAATAACGCTCCAGACTTTTGGTGAGGACCAGAGGGGTCTCTTGACCTCTGACCTCCAGATGTGTGGATGTAAATGGGTTCTCTGGGTCCCCACCAGTCTCCCCTTTACAGACATGCCCACTTTCTGATAGTCCCAGTCAGTCTGGATCAAGTCCTAGTCCAGTCAGCACTCTGACACACTGACAGCTGTTGTTGTCTGTTGGGCTGCAGTTTGTCATGTTCTGATTGGAGCAGATTGTTGATGCTAAAGTCAGAACCTGGGAGGGTTTCTGGACAATATCTGGTATTGATTAGTGTTGTTGTTGATTTCCAGTAGTAAATATATGCATACATTTACATAAAGCAGCATATTTGTCCACTAACATGTTGATAAGAGGATTAATGACTTGACAAATCTCCCTTTAAGGTTCATTTTGAACAGTTAAAAAATGTGATTAATTGCGATTAAATATTTGAATCGATTGGCAGCCCTCGTTGCTACATAACTAACTTTTCAACACAAAATAACCCTATTTTGTGTGGAAATATTTCCAACTGGTTTAAACCAGTTATTAGCGTTTCCATTAAAATTTGCCTAAAATGTTGTTTTCTGGTGGAAAGTACACAGACAGACCACAGTAGTTTAGAGCAGACAGACTCCCCCTGATGGAAAGTGAAGAGAAAAACTAAATGAGCTGCTGATTATCAAAGTCAGTTTAAAGCAGTTCACATACATTCTCTGCAGTGCACAGAGCACTGGTGTTTGTCAAAGTTTTCTGCTTTGGAGGAAGGGAAATAATCTATTTATTGATTTGGCAGATCATCATTGAGTTTACCAGCAACTCTCCTGATAGAGACGCATGATTTATTGTTTTTTCTGAATAAGCAGAATTGTAGTTTACATTAGCAACAGTGTCTTAACAAGCCGTAAATGACAGTTCAAGCTAGCAACCACTGATTCCAGCTGTGTGCCAGTACATATATATATATCAACAGCTCAGACTTATTGATACCAGTAGGCCTCCAGTATCGGTCGGGCTTTAGAAGAAACACCACCGTCATTTTTAATGTGAGAGAAAAATATGAATGATTGCGTCTTTTTGCCAACAGAGAGGCTGTCACACCCACAGACACACATGACTAATCCACACAGCCAACACAATAGAAACAGCCTCTTCTGTGGATTTCCTTCCTTTGTTGAATCCAGATTATTTCCGAGTGGCCACACCAAACTTGTGAGCAGGAGGTGGAAAACTACGGCGCCTCGCTGGGGTCAAAATAACCTTGGGTTTATGACTTTCTCATCCTGCGATCCAAATCCGTCCCATGGTGGGACCAGACTAATGAAAAGTTTCTGGTCCTGTGGTCGGGTGGCGACCCGGTGTAGAAATAGAAGGAACTAACTGTAGTTTTCAGATGCTGTGACGGCTCTCCTGATCCTGAATTTAGATGGTATCAGCTGGTAGGCTGGCTGGCAGGGATCTAACTCTGCAACTGGCACAGATGACACACTGTACACTGTACACACCCACAGACGATGTGGGGTTAAATATGGAAACCGTTCCAGTGTTTGTGACCAGTATGGCTTTGTGGTGGAGGCGGTAGGCAGCAGCCACACCCTGGTCTCACTGAGTCTGCTGATAGGCTGCCAGTCATACATGTGATGAGTCTCTTTATGTTCCCGCCTCAGAAACCACCGATTATTCAGTGGATGTTGAATTTCTAAGCATTTGTGATGATGTTATGTGTGATTTGCTTGGATGAACTGACTCACTGTCCATGTGACTGATTGACTGGAAAGACTAGCTCACATCTCTGGAACGTGAAATTCATTTTTGATTGTATATGGTTGCCTGCATTTATTGACAGTTGACTTGATTTTAATATTTAACCAAAAGGGCACTCATAATGTTAACAACAGTGAAAGATAATTTGTGATTCAGATCTGCTCCAAAATGTAAAGAGGATCTATGGACTGCTACAGGAACCTGGAAATGAGTTAGCATTTTAGCACCTCTGGGTTTTTTTGAGTGGGTTTGTAGTTTGATGCCTGAAATAAGGTTTGTGGTTAACACAAGCTGAAGAAAATTTAACGTTTTGTTGTACGACATGAAACATGTCAGTAAATATCCCACTCACGAACGCTGAAGCCGTTATGTGTCTTAAAAAGGTGGTTGTTGCTAAATGAGACCACTAAACGTCGTCATGCCAACAGCCTCGTTGTGTATACGCACACTCATGTGACAGTGGTGTTGTTGGCGTATTTAACGTTAGCTTAAATTAGGATTATTATATTTTGGGCTGTACAGATAAGATTGACTTGACTTGCATTCACACTTCAGAAATAGTAAAAGTGGTGTTCATTTGTGAAGATTATCTTGCTGAACAAAACATTTAAGTATCATAAACATGTGTTTGCCACAGAGCTTATTTTCAGTAATAATTCAAAACCCAGAGGAGAAATCCCATTGGCCCTTTGTCCAGGGAACCAGGGTGATGCTGCTTTCCTGGTTGGCCGACAAAAATACGTCATCCCTGAAAGGTCATCCCTGAAAGGTCATCCCTGCAACACTCGGTTATGCTTTTTTGTATTTCCCCTTTCCTTTAGTGTGTTATATAGTTTTTTTTTTTGTGCATATAAAAGGTCTGTAAAGTTACTAAGTCCACGTCAAAAGGAGATCTTGCTGCTCCTGGACGGCCGGAAACGCCTCGCTTGAGGTCCCGCCTCTCCTTTCGTAATGTGGTGATGTCACCAAGTAACACATTTGCATAATACCAACCTAGCGGCCAGTTTGGCACGCCCTTAACCAAAGCCAGTTAGAGCGGAGCTGGAGCAAAGTCCGAAGAGTTTACTTCTGCTGATCAATCACAACGGACAGCTGACCAATCAGAGCAGACTGGGCTTTTTTGGGGGGTTGGAGCTCAAACAGACAGAGATGTCTGTCTGTCTGAGATAAAATCAAACATGTCTGAACATTAAATCATGTAAACATGTTCTACTAGAAACCCAAAATAATATGCACCTGAAAATAACACAGTAGGTCCTCTTTAATGGTTTTTCCTCGGCCCATGCTGCAACCTCCCACCAAGTTTCTTGAAAATCAGGCAAGTAGTGTTTTTCTGTAATCCTGCTGACAAACAGAAAAGCAATGAAAGCATAACCTCCTCGGCGGAGGTAACCATGGCTTCGTTATTGACTTTGCCTTCATCTACATAGACCTAAACTCGTTTTTCTTGTCTGTTTGTGTCTTTTCAGCTGGTTTGTCTGTGAAGACACTTTCCTTTGTTCTAATATACACCGTTCAGGAAATACAGGGACACAGTAGTGACAGTGATGTGATCGGTAAGCTGCGAACATGTTTTCACAGAAAATATACCGTATGTACAACAAGAAATTGTTAAATAACTCTAAACTAGGGCTGTAAATCAGCTGAACAAAACTTGGAGGAGTGGCTTCTCACTAAAATGAGAATAGCTGGTCCACCTTAAAGGCCAGACCACCTTAAGTGAGCCTGAGCTGTTGTTGTCGCTAGCTTCGGGGCTAACGGGCTTCACTGTTAGCAGGTGGCAGACGGACAGGAACTTGGCTTCAGCCTCGAGGAGTCGTAGCGTTTATTCACCATCGAACTGTAACTTACACACACTGCACTGCTACGTTCAGCTATAACCTCTAACCTCAGTAATACCTTCATACACTCGCCTGCTTCGGGCTCGACGCACACCGGCTGGCAGAAACCCGTCTGGTCTCGTCGTCACCTCAGAAACACAGTGAACTCTCCGGTAAACAAACACGACGTAAACGGAAAAATCGAGCCGCAGTTGGCGCCTGGCGGGTGTTGATGTTGGACCTGGCATTTACCCATTTAACAATCAGTTACATTAATTACAAAATAAAACTAAAATATGATGACATGTTTCTTAACTGAGCTCTTTCAGACATTTAAATGAAAAATAATGTGTTCTATTAAGTGGGAATTTCAAAATAAAGGCGGAAAAAGATTGATGATATGGATATTGGATCATTGAATCAATATATTGATCCATATTGATGGATGGTTCCACCCTAACTCTAACCTATAGTAGAAGCGAGGCTGCAGGAGGACAGCCTGCTTCCATTAGCCTCTGAAACTGTGACCTGTGGCCTGACGCTGCTGCACCAGGCGACCTCCACTGCTGCCAGTTCACCCCGAAGGTGGTGGGTGGGGTTCAGGTCTCGGCTCTGTACAGGCCTGTCAAGTTCTTCCACACCAAACTGGAAAAGCCATTTCTGACGGATCTGTCTGCACTGGGGCGTTGAAACAGAGAAAGGCCTTCCCCGACCAAACTGCCATCCAAAAGGATCGTATGCTCTAAAATTTAGATTCCTTGAACCTTAAACTACCTAACAAAATTCAGGAAACACACACAGCCTTTGACCATAAGTACACAGATTGTAGTGTACTTGTACTGTTCTCTGGTGGTAATGAATAGATACTCCAGCAGATGGTGCTGTGGAGTTATATTTGATTTGAGGTGTCATCCGTTTGAGGAAGCTGACTGATCTCAGTGGAAAAAAATAAAATACAGTCCACAACCTTTCCACTTTTGAAGCTTAAATGAGTTTCTGTGGTAATGCCGGTATGGACGCTGCCCTCAATAGGTTTAGGTTCATTAAATACTTTGATTGTTGGCTGCATTTAGGGAAAGACGGTTTATTTATGTGTGATATGAGTGTGGTTGGCAGAGGAAACCGTAATAACTTAAAGTCTCACGGTTGATCTGCTTTGCAGTAAATGGGTTCTCTCGCTGCATCGTCCTTGATCAAGACTGAGTCCTAAGCTGCAGTTTCAGCAATGAAAGAAAAGGAAGTTGAACATGGAGGGAGCTGTGAGGGGCAGAGGTGTGGCCGATAAAGGAGAGCTGGAAAGATGGAGAGGAAACAGATAAACAGTGAGCAGAGGGAGAAGCTGGCTGCTGCTGGCACCGGAGATAAGCTGGACTTATAGCTGGAAGATGACACACCGTGACTCATGAAATCCCCCCGGCAGCCATTGGTCAGCCGAACCCCCGGATGAGCCGATGACTGCTGGATCTCTGTTTAGGTGCAGACTGCTTCTGTGCTGTACAAAGTCAGGCATTTCTTTCATGCACTCTGCCTCCTTGTGGTGGAAAGGGGCATTACATTAAAACCAGACTTCCTTTGGATTAGACCGCATGCCCACCAGAGAGGTCAGAGGTAAGGCCTTGCAGCTGGTTGACGTTCATTGTGTTGCTCAGGGGCACTTCAGCAGGGTGGATAGTTTGTTACGGCTCCAGCAGCTGATCATTCAAACCAAATAGATGCTGGTGCTCATCAGATTTCAGACTTCGTCGGCAGTATGATGCAACGGGCTGCATTAATTTAGCTATTCTGATGTCATCACATAGAGTTTTGGCTCAGATTAATTTAGCCTTCTCATTTCATTTAACCTCTTCTCCTCTCCATCTCTCCCTCTCTCACTCACTTTCCTCCTCCGTCACTCAGCTTTACCTCCACTTCTTTCATCTTTATCTCTCCATTTCAGCTTCGGCCTCTCTCTTTCCCTTTCCAGCCGGTAAGGAAGTGGAGAAATAGCCTCAAGCAACGTGATTGATGATTTTGGTGATCTGAAAGTCAAAATAAAGGTTAAAACCGGACTATATTTGATTGAAAAGTGACATTTTTGACTGGACCGCAGAGGGCCAACACTGAGGTCTGTTGGAGTTTCCTCACTGGCCTTTCGAAATGAAAAGGCGAGGAACGGCCCGTGACTCAAATGAACTCGTCGAACGAGATGCGTCTGGCTCACGAAACGTAGACCAAGCTGTCAAACTAGGCAAACAGACAGTTTACGAGCAGGCCGCCATGTTGTTTCCTGTTTGAAATGTCAAGCAGAGAACCAGGGACCAGTCAGATGCGTCCATGACGGGGTCCGTCAGCACCCGAACAGCCAGCTGAGCGGAGCAGCGTGTCCCCTTGTGTCCTCGCTGGACCTGGTGGACATAGGTGGACCGCTGGATTTAAAATTATACATGACCACTGACTACTGAGTGTACTCGGTCCAGACTTACTCGGTTCTGACCAAGTCTTGTTTAGATTTAAAAAAAAAATATACACAGTATATATATATTCAAGGTTATACATCGCCATTGATTCAATAGCATGTTTCTGAATATAATTTAGCTTATAGTTTGGACAAGTGTTGAAGGATTTCCCATGGTTTTAAAATGATCACCTCTCTGGACTATATCTGTCTTTTCAGCAACGCAGCTTGTGGGGAGATCATGCGTTTGGTGGTCGTGTCCGTCTGTCCACGGCTAAACTCACATTCTACTGGACCCATCAGCCTAATATTTTTTGTGCTCATTTATGACTGTATGCTCAAGGACCTCTCGTGGTTGTGGTGATTCACACTTACTGTTTTATACCATCAGTAACTGCTGACTCCTCACAGGGGCCTTTAACCTGCCGCGTCTGAAAATGCTTAGAAATCCTTTCATGGAAGGTGTTTACTAAGCAACCAGGACCTCCATGCTGCGATGACAATGATGAAGTTGGGTTAATTTAGCAGTGAAAACCTTCCTGACTAAACTAAACAAAGTCAAAACAAAGATAGATGGATTTCCAGCACCGTAAATCCCTCACAGCAGCATTAGTGCTGGATCTCTGTGAGTCAGTCTGGCTGACCTTTCAGCTGGACAGAATGGGTGAAGCCGGTAAAATAGATCAGAAAGCTCTGGGTCCTGCACTGAAATGATTAACTGCTCCACATATCTACTGCAACCTGATATTTATGGAAGAAAGAAAAGTTATTTGCAGGCTGTGATTGGTTATTCCTCGTCACATGACATGCAGCATTACAGAAGTTTTGGAAATGTTTTTTTACATTATCATTAGTTAATCATTCAAAGTGACCGTTAATATAAAACTAACATCAAAACTGGAATATCTTCAGAACTGTACGTGTCCAAAACTTTTTTTTCAAGGCATTTTATGTATTTTTTTTGTTTGTTCTGTTTTTGATGTTAATTTAATGTTAATGTTTTAATTCAGATATTTTCTGTGCAAAACGTAGCATTTGGTCAGAAAACAAGATTTTGCATGTGGGCCTCCAGAAAGCGAGAACCGGTCTTAAAGTTGAGAGGATGTTCCTGTTGCCACGAACAACATGCACTGTGTTCATGTTGTCAAGGAGCGCTACACAAAACGTCCAGTCATTTTCATTGACGTTCATTCTAATCTAACAGGTGTTTTTCTTTCAACTCTTTTTCCAAATTGGTCCCCAAATCAATTTTCATCCTGCCCGATCACATTTTTTCTACCTGTGGACGACGGGATGTCCTCAAGCTTGAACATGTGCATTGCAATGTCATTGGCCCAGATTTGAGCTCACCTGCTGCACGTGTGCACTGACAACAAAAACGTGGCACGTGAACGGCCCTTTAAACAGCCGGTTGGGGCTGCAAGTGATCAGAGGCATTTCTGACAACCAGCGAGGCTAAAAACAAGCCACATTTTGGCATCCATAGAAAGGTTTTGTCTCATTTTGAACCAGAGCATCTGCAGATCAACTCCATACCTGATACGTTATCATCCACTAAAGTAAGGCACAATATGAGATGACTCATCTGTTTTTGTTAGTTTTGCCGCCATCTTGACTGTAAGGAGGCCAAAAGGTACAATTCAGTGAGATCCGAGTCTTCTTTGTTTGGTAAAGGAGAGAGAGGAAACTTTTCTTCTTTGATTACACAGTATGTTGGTATTTATCATTCTGACTATTCCTCTTAGAAGCTCACTATTTTGTGGTGGAAAAAACACATTGCTTATCATACAGGGTCATTTGGTATTTTGTTTTTAGCCTATCATCTTACCAGTTTTGTGTGAGTGATCATGAAGGAGTGACGGGGAATACCTTCTGTTATCTTCTATCCTTTTGTGACTTGACTTTGTTTAGAGCTGGACAGCATCCTTCAACAGCTGATAGCATGTTTACTGTTGTCTTGTTTACTCCTCTGTCTGTGTTTGTGTGCAGCCATGGCGGAGTTAGACCTGAGTCTGAGTGACGCGCTGACGGACAGCGTTCCCCAGCCGGGCCCGGAGAGCCTGGTGGAGAGGGACTTTGTGGCTCAGCTGGAGGCCGAGGCCTTCGACGATCAGGTCGGGGAGACGGTGGGGAAGACGGACTACGTTCCCCTGCTGGACAACGACGACGACACCAGGGCAGGTGAGGCCGATATGATGGAGCAAGGATGCTGCTCAGTGCTGACGACAGTACGCTAGATGACGGGGTCCCTCTGCTACCACAGATGGACAGAAGCAAACCTTGTGTTAATATAGTCAGCAGGTTACTGGATTGGCAAAATACAGGAATATTTCTGACCGTATAAAACCTGGTGTGTACCTCAAACCTGAGTTAATATCCTTCCATAGTAGCTGACAGTATGTTCACTTCTGTATCTGAGTCGTCCTGAGCAGGATGAGAATCTGTGTTATGTAAGATGAACTGCAGCTGCTCCTAAATGACTGATAGTATCAGGCACCGCTGGACACTGGCTGCCATTTTGGATCTGTTGGGGTGTCATTCAGCCGCAGGGAAGATAGTAGCCTGAAGATAAGCAGAGTAGCGGTCACTGCTTTGAATAACTGACTATATCCCAGCATACGACTGAGCAGTTACTATTCAAATGTCCCACCTGCTCCAGTGAGGATGCGGATTTTATTTTGACCGTTGTCCCATCCGCTAACATGGAGGAGGGGTTTACAACCTTTACTGCAGCCAGACACCAAAACTTCACCTTTGGGGAGCCGTCATGTCATCAAGCTTTATATTCAGTCTGTGGTGTACATCAAACCGGCTCTCATGACCACGCCCCCTTCTGGTCCCTCAATGACGGTAACAGAGTACACAGAAGAAGTCTCCAAACTTCTACTTTAAACAAACCGCTAATAGTTGTAACACTATGCTGAAGAGTTGCTGTTTAGTTGGCTGCACCAACAATAAATCCAGGAACACCATTAGTTTCTGCCACGTCCTAAAATCGATCTAATCGAGGGTCTTTATGGCTCCGTCCTCTCCGAGGCTGTGCTCCCTTTTGGGGGAAAGAAACTCGCCGTCACAGGAGAGAAAATGATGAAAAGCTGCTGTGTAGCAGGTTAACTGAGGCTTTCACACTGACGTTTGAAGCACATATATTAATATTCACTGTCAGTGTGCTAAAAGGATAAATGGTGCTGGTAACAGTAACTAGCACGGCTAGCTAATGTTAGCTTGAGTGGGAGGCTGCTGCAGTCATACAGTCACATTAACGTTGTAGCAGCATCAGACTGTCGTCTTCAGCTAAATCTCTATAGATCAGACAGCTGGCTGTTAACATGTTGGTTATTTATAGACAACACTTCGACTAACGGATGCAATCAAATATGTAGAGATGTCTGGATAAACAATATCCGGCGACTGTTTTGGACGGCGGAGGACTGAAGGGACGTGACGGCAATCAAATCAGTCAAATCCTTAATTTATGAAAGTATCGCAAATGCTCAGGTTCAGGCAAGGTTGCAAAGTAATTATTAGATGTGAATGAAACAAACATTTGTAAAACAAGAGATGATTGCATACAAACTAGATTTGTTATTAATAATTAATTAATAATTAACAGTTTAACTGATAACTGACATTTAGCATTTTAAGCAATTCACGATATCAATTAAACGGTTAGAAATATTAATGAATTAGAAAGCTGAGCAAAACTCAGAGGAGGGGCTCGTCACTTTAAGAGAAAAGCTGGTCCACCTTAAGAGACTGGTCCACCTTAAGAGGCTGGACCACCTTAAGAGAGAGCTAGCTCAGATACAGGAAGTAGTCTCTGGACTTCCTGCTGAGGAGTTGTAGCTTGTAGCCTCATAGCATTTATTCACCGACAAATAAACTGAACACACACTGTCTGCTACAGCTACGCTCACAGCTACAACACCACCAACAAACACACACTCACCACAACACACACACACACACACACACACACACACACACACACACGGTCCGTCTGAAACTAGCTGGAGTTACGCTACAGCGGGCACAAAGCCACCGGCAACGCTAGCAGCTAGCAGCTAGCAGCTAGCAGCTAGCAGCTAGCAGCTAGCAGCTAGCAGCTAGCAGCTAGCAGCTAGCAGCTAGCAGCTAGCAGCTAGCAGCTAGCAGCTAGCAGCTAGCAGCTAGCAGCTAGCAGCTAGCAGCTAGCAGCTAGCAGCTGTTAATGTAGCACAAACACACACACAGTGTCATTTCTATCGTTAATCAGGGCAGACACACAGCTGACAACCTGTCTGAGACACTAAACGCAGCACCGTGGATGCTGACGCTCTTGGACGGTGAACTGGAGACAGTGAATGCAGCGTCAAAATTTGCATCCCTAATACGAACATGTCAGAATTACAATCGAACATATGTTTAATTGCATTGAAGTCTATGGGATCTTTGTTTTTTTATTGCTCATAAGGGGAAGGGCCTTGACTTGTTGTGAACCTGTGTGTGCTGGTCTGACGTATAGGTGTAGGGTAATACTATCGGTGAGGGCTCAGCCATTAGCTTTTTTCACTTTGTTAATTTAACAGACGTGCACTGCACTAACTAGTACAGTTATTGGACACATTCATGTAGTATATTTTATTATAGCATTGCTGTTTGAATATTAGACTGATACACAGTTTTTATTTGGTTTTGTAACCATTCAATCAAATAGACAGTAAAAGAGCTCTGAGACAACAAAACTAGTAAAACATAGGTTTATATAGCCACACACTACTTGGTTAACACAGACTCCTGAACAGTCATTTTGTTTTTGCTGTATTATGTGCACCATAAATGGCCTCAAAAGAGCCTTGATATACATGGATACTGTGACATGGATATAAATATAGTGACGCTCAGAAAAGACTCAAATGAAGTCTGCATATTTTTGTGGAAGGTCAAGAGCTACTAGCAGCTGATGACTGTATGAGCACCACTTCCTGCCTTTTGTGGTGTGAGAGAAGATATCTTTTATTAATCTTGGTTATTCTGCTCTAAAGCAGCGCCACATAAGAGTATATATGCACACAGACAGGTAAGCAGGAAGGTAAGTAAACAGATCCAGTAAACATCAGAGTGAATAAGCAGATAACAGGAAGTGACAGTGAACCGGGGCTGACTCAGCTCTCGGCTCTGTTGTGGTTACCAGACACTCAGCCGGTGACAGCGAGCCGCGGGACGCGCCGTGGGTGGCGTTGCCGGTGATCAACTGTGGCACGCGGTGTGCATTCGGACAAACGCAGACATGCTGACGCGCCGAGTGTTAAACAGCCGGGCGAGGCAGTCCGCACATTATTGTCCTCTGTCAGCAGCAGAGCTGGACGGAGGAGGAAGGTTTTCTGTTGTCGGTTTGGTGCTCTGATGTGCACGTAATGTGCACTCATGGTGACCGATGTGTGTTTGAGCGGCGTCCTGTGCTCTGTGTGTTGGCGTGGACACAAATGAATCAGACCCTGTGTGTGTGTTTGCATGCCTACATGTGAGTGTGTTAACATGTGTGTACTATATGTGAAGCATGTACTGTCTGCAGAATGCTCTTTGTTTTGCAGCTTTGTACCTGCAAACATTTCTGTTGGTCTGAAAGAGGGAAATATGAGTTCTGTGTATGTACTTTTACTGGCTCGCTCACTGTAAACTTGGTCACATCGCCATGGTAACGTGCTGCATGGCTAAAGACTATGGAGGACGGAATCTTCCTAAATAAATAACTCAATAACTCAATAAATGAATAAATGTCATTAAATGTAGCAAAAATATTAAAAATTAATGTAGCCATTAATTCATTGGTAAAATGTGACATAAATTGATGTTTCTGTTTTAATTTGCTACTTTATTTATTTGTCATTGTATTAATTCCCTTATTTATTTACACTTCTGTTTAATTTTCCATCTTATTTATCTTTGCATGTATTTTTATTAGTTTTTATTTCAATTAATATATTTTTGCCCTCATTTGTGTAATGAGGCAGAAATGTATAAACAAATGTGAAATGAAATGTATAACAGAAATAAATAAATTTGGGAAATAAATAAAGGGTGAAATGCAGAAGGGGATTTGTGTGGAAATAAATAAATAAATGCATAAGCACATAAATAAATAAATACATTTTAAAATAAGTATAAAATAAATGCAAAAATAAATAAATATGCAATAAATAAGTAAATGTATAATTTAGTAAAAATAAATAAATTAAAGGGCAAATTAAACAGAAGAGTGAATAAATAAGGAAGTTTGGGCTGTTTTGAAAAATGTTGTTAACCGATAACCGACCCTTGTTAACCGATTATTAACCGTTAATCAACAGGATCTGTGCCTCGCATGCACCAGCCGTAGTATATGAACACGACAGACCACTGAGTCTCCAGTTCACCATCAGGAGAGTTACTGTAGCAGCCACGGTGCTGCGTTCACTGTCCCCAGTTCACCATCAGGAGAGTTACTGTAGCAGCCACAGTGCTGCGTTCACTGTCCCCAGTTCACCATCAGGAGAGTTACTGTAGCAGCCACGGTGCTGCGTTCACTGTCTCCAGTTCACCGTCAGGAGAGTTACTGTAGCAGCCACGGTGCTGCGTTCACTGTCCCCAGTTCACCATCAGGAGAGTGACTGTAGCAGCCACGGTGCTGCGTTCACTGTCCCCAGTTCACCATCAGGAGAGTTACTGTAGCAGCCACGGTGCTGCGTTCACTGTCTCCAGTTCACCATCAGGAGAGTTACTGTAGCAGCCACGGTGCTGCGTTCACTGTCCCCAGTTCACCATCAGGAGAGTTACTGTAGCAGCCACGGTGCTGCGTTCACTGTCCCCAGTTCACCATCAGGAGAGTGACTGTAGCAGCCACGGTGCTGCGTTCACTGTCCCCAGTTCACCATCAGGAGAGTTACTGTAGCAGCCACGGTGCTGCGTTCACTGTCTCCAGTTCACCATCAGGAGAGTTACTGTAGCAGCCACAGTGCTGCGTTCACTGTCCCCAGTTCACCATCAGGAGAGTTACTGTAGCAGCCACGGTGCTGCGTTCACTGTCTCAATTTCACCGTCAGGAGAGTCACCGTAGCAACTACGGTGCTGCGTTCACTGTCTCCAGTTCACCGTCAGGAGAGTCACCGTAGCAACTACGGTGCTGCGTTCACTGTCTCCAGTTCACCATCAGGAGAGTCACCGTAGCAGCTACGGTGCTGCGTTCACTGTCTCCAGTTCACCGTCAGGAGAGTTACTGTAGCAGCCACGGTGCTGCGTTCACTGTCCCCAGTTCACCATCAGGAGAGTTACTGTAGCAGCCACGGTGCTGCGTTCACTGTCTCCATTTCGCCGTCAGGAGAGTTACTGTAGCAACTGCGGTGCTGCGTTCACTGTCCCCAGTTCACCATCAGGAGAGTTACTGTAGCAGCCACGGTGCTGCGTTCACTGTCTCCAGTTCACCGTCAGGAGAGTTACTGTAGCAGCCACGGTGCTGCGTTCACTGTCTCCAGTTCACCGTCAGGTGAACTGTGTGTGTTACGCTACATTAGCAGCTGCTAGCTGCTAGCTGCTAGCATTGCCGGTGGCTTTGTGCCCGCTGTAGTGTAACTTCAGCTAGTTTCCGACAGACCGTGTGAGTGTGTGTGTGTGTGTGTGTGTGTGTGTGTGTGTGGTGGTGGTGAGTGTGTGTTTGTTGGTGGTGTTGTATCTGTGAACGTATTTGTGTGAATAAATGCTACGAGGCTACAAGCTACAACTCCTCAGCAGGAAGTCCAGAGACAACTTCCTGTATCTGAGCCACCTCTCTCTTAAGGTGGACCAGGCTTTTAAGGTGGACTGGTGTTTCTCTTTAAAGTGACGAGCCCCTCCTCTGAGTTTTTCTCAGCTTTTTAAATAATTATTAATATTTATTTTAAGTGTTTAACCGATGGCATTAATCTTTTAAAATGCTTGATGTGGGTTATCAGTTAAACGGTTAATAATTAACGTCCCTAAAGGGAATTAATACAAAGGGAAATCAATAAAGAAGCAAACAGACAGACAACAGAAATATCAACTTGTTATCAGTTAGTTAATGGTTACATTTATTTTTGATATTATTTTCGAAACATTTAATGACATTTATTTATTTATTGAGTTATTTATTTATTTATTTAGGAAGATTCCGTCCTCCATAGTCTTTAGCCATGCTGCACGTTACCATGGCGATGTGACCAAGTTTACAGTGAGCGAGCCAGTAAAAGTACATACACAGAACTCATATTTCCCTCTTTCAGACCAACAGAAATGTTTGCAGGTACAATTACTATTCTATCATTCATTTTTGATTTGTCTGTCCTCCATAAACAACTACTGACCAATCAGCTCACTATAATAACCCACAGGGTCGGTGTGTGAATTGGATAAAAACAGTTCATTGATGAGTCCCGTGTGTGTGTGTATGCATGTGTATTTCTATGCATGACTATGAAGATGATTGATCCATGTCTTTGTGTGTCAGAGCCTTGTTGTGAAGCTGTTACACTCTGATTCAGCAGTCAGATGTCACACAGTATCACCTCCGTCAGCAGTCCACTCTGACACCAGCTATATGCGCTGCCCTCCGCCTGCCCAGTCCGCCTGCCCAGTCCGCCCACAGCAGGCCTGGGTGCTGAGAACTGGTGCATCCGGGGTCCCGTCGGGTCAGCGGGGTCCATTTAACGCCAGGCCCAGACTGTCATGTTTCCGCTGTACAAACCAATACCATCGTACACTTTGATTTTCTATCTCGTCAAGCCATTAGCACCCAGATGGATAGTAATGTGTGTGTGTGTGTGTGTGTGTGTGTGTGTGTGTGTGTGTGTGTGAGATGCGGGTGCTACGTTGGAGAATGGAGAGCAGGAAGCTCATGGGGTGCAAAAGCCTGGTAAGACATATCCCACAATTCCCTCTGCCGTCGGTAAGGCTGCCAGGTCATCCTCCTCCACCGATCATGGGCTGCTGGTCTTTTCTCGTCTTCCGACCTTGTTTACTTCCTTCTTGTTCTTCACCTCAGTTCGACTGTGCGTATGTGTGTGTACTGTGTGTGTACTGTGTGTATTAGTAGTATCCTCTCAGGTGTGAGCTGCTCTATAACGTCCTTTCACCGTCCTCTTAAGAACAAGGCTGCTGCTCTTTCAGTTCAACCCGAGTAATTCAGCTGAAGAGAATAAGGCATAGACAAAATTATAAAAAAGATAAATATCTGATCTACCTGGGAAACCTGTTCAAAGTGTTTCGTATTACGGTACACTCAGAAACTCTGTAACCACTTTCTTTTTGGGTTCTTGCTTGTTTTAAGCAGTAAATGTGAAAATGTAGACATTATGTTCTTAAAGCTGACTCAGCCTGAAGTGAAATCACAGGTAGTCAGGGCCGTAGCCATAGTCTTTATCTTCAGTAGGTAAGAAAGGTGTAGTTCAGGTGAACAGCTCTCCTCTACACCATCTTCACCAAGCCACACCTGCTTTTAAATGATCCAGTCAAATCTATCTGTTGTGATCATGCCTGGCTGCATTCTCCCTTCCAGTCTGAAGTACGACGCGTTATGGAAGCTAAACATGCTTGAATGCCACGTCATGGAGCATTTAATTATTATTAGTATTATGTCAGAGAAAGGAGAAATTTGACAGATGATATGACCGTGTAAAGATCCCAAACATAATGCCTTTAATTAAAGGGACAGTTCAAGTGTTTTAAAGTGGGGTTGTATGTGGTACTTCTCCAGAGTCAGTGTATTACTACAGTAGATGAGGGTCGGTACTCCCCCAGTAAGGTACTGCTGAGGACGGGGCAGCAGAAAAACACATTAGGCCCACCTAAAAATATCAATATCAGTTCAAGTATACGCTATAGTTTGAATATTTTCACCACTTTACCTCACCGTCAGACAGTCCTGTCCGACGGGGAGCTGAAGTCGTTGTATCTGTTCTCTTCAAAGCCACCAGACTCCAGTGACAAACTGAGTCCCAGTTCATGGGAGTTGCTGGTCCACCGCTGCCGTGATCAGTTAGTTTGCACGATAAAACTACTGTCACCCATTGCAACTTTGCATAGCGGCCTATCTACAGCTCAGGAAGACAGCTAATCAGTAAAAATGTATTTTTCAATCAGTTGTGAATGTAAAACAGGTTATTTGCATAATCAGTGCATGAAAATGAATCTTAATTGACAACAGGAGATTGTCAAATTGTCGCCGTGTTAATTTCAGTAGCGGTTGTTTTAATAAATGGAATGACACGGCAGGTGAAGGTTGTACTCAGCTGTCCTTTGGTTGCTCATGATGTGAAGAGACTGTTCCAGAGTTATCTCTCATAGCTGATAGTGATCCACAGAGAAGAGATGCAGCTCCAGAGAGGAACATTTATCGTGTCTAATGAACAAACCTCCGGCTCTCTGCTTCTACCGAAACAGACCGAGATGTTTCCTCTGTGTGTGTTTATGTGTGGTACGTTATGGAAATCACCTCATCAGACTTTTTTTTTTCAATAGTCT
The DNA here is from genome assembly GCA_947000775.1 of Pterois miles. NCBI lineage: Eukaryota > Metazoa > Chordata > Actinopteri > Perciformes > Scorpaenidae > Pterois > Pterois miles. The sequence continues at coordinate 1,453,285 of CAMQGK010000586.1, read as the reverse complement.
GGTCTCCTCTCTGTCCTCCCTCCATATCTCCGCTTTAATATAATTTCTACTGTTTCCTGTCATCATGCAGCCGCTCCATTTCATACCACAGAGCTGCTGTGCATGTCGTTAGCAGTGAAAGGACTTTGCATGGCTGTATGAATTAGTATGAGGTCTCCTCCACTGACAACACACAAATCCAGGTCAGCCTTGAAGGCTAAAGGGAGAATTTTCAGACTTGTTTTTTCAGTAAAAGCAGAAAGAAATGCAACAAATGGTGATGAGTCAAAGCTCAATCCACTTAATCCACAAGTACACCAGACATTTTAAAAGAAAAGATAACACTCAATATCTGTAGAGTGCTTACTTTAGTCTTTACTGTCGGGCTGCTGTGTGTCTGTCCTCTCTGGTCCAGCATTCGCTGCAGGTCTGCAGGGCTACCAGTCCACACACAGGACCATAGTCTGTGCTGGACTTGAACCGGCAGCCGAAGCCAAGTACCCCAGCAGTAATGTGTGCCTCCTCAGCTTCAGGGAAGCACAGGTCCAAAGTGCAGGAACATTTATCTTTTATTTATTTATTTATCTATATTGTCTACTAAGGAATGAAACTGGCGCTGGGTGAAGCTGCGTTTCTGCCTCCCTCTGCCAGCTGATACCAGTGCGCTGTGGGAAGGGTAAAGCTGTCAAACCTGCCCACTGCCATCTTTAATGTGCTGAGTGTCGTCCGTCGAGACGACGGGGAGCCTCGCTGGGATGGATGTTGTGACAGTGGGAGGAGTGATCGGCATGTAAATCGGACGTCTGTGTTGGCATGCTCGCCGCTTTAGCTGTCTGGCTGTTTGCATGTCATGGGTGGCTTGTGTTACCATGGTTACGGTGCTGTATCTGTGCATGTGTATGTGTTTCCGATGGAGACCAATACTGGAAGGATGCTGTGTTTAAGTTTTCATTTTCCCCACTGCAGCAGTAATAGGAGGGTACAGTGTGAGGTGGGATATAATAGTTTCCAGTGGGCCTGCTTTAGTAAGCAGAGCATCTGGACCTGGATCCATTCATCACTGTTGCTCCAGACCCCAGGGAGAGGACGCAGGCGGTATAAGTAGTAACTAGGTCAGAGAATTGAGAGCGTAAGCTGGATCCTGACTGAGCCAATGCAGATGTGTGATTGTATGTATTTGTTGAGACGCTGCATGCTGCACCTCTGTGCATGGCGCTTCCGCATGGCATGTAAAGACACAAATATATGAATATCCTCCAAATGTCTGACCGAGATAAACCGACCTGTCCCCAAAGTTCTGCTCCCATACAGCTAAACTGCAAGGAAGGAGTGTGTTTTATCGTGGATTACGTTTGTCTTTGACGTATCATAAATTCATTTGTAAATCTGCGGACAGCAGCAAGTGATGTACTATAAAGTCACATGGTATAATAACTAGAGCTGTCAAAGCGAACATGTTCATCATGTTTTTTATGCTAAAGTCAGAACCTGTGAGGGTTTCTGGACCATATCGGTCATTGTTTGTGTTGTTAATTGATTTATTAATTAATATTAAATACATACATTTGCATAAAGCAGCATATCTGTCCACTCCTGAGCTGATAAGATTACTAGGAGAAAATAGTTCCCCTCGAAGCTTCACTGAGATACAGTTCAGCTGTATGGGAGGCAGGGTTGATATACGGTGATAACAGAAGATCTGCAGTCTGGTGTTTCTCATGTTGGTCAAGTATTTGACATGAAGATGAGTTGATTTTGTGACAGCTTGACTAATCTGCTTTCTTCCTTTTCCCCCTTATACCCTCCTCTCCTCTTCCTCTGCATTAACCAATTTATTTTTATACTTATCCTCTTTTTTCGTCGTCATTTATGCCACTTTTATTTTTCTTCTCTCGACTGAACCATCTTTTGTTGATGCACTTATTTTACTTTTTCTATTTTTTCTCCTCCATCGCTGTCATCGCCGTTTTTGTATTCCACTTCTCTCTTCTCTCTGTTATTCATCTTCTCTCCTCCCCTCCCAATCCCCATGCTTCAGAGGACTAGAACCCGCCTCCATCGCCATGCCGACTGTCAATCAGCTGTGCTTCCGCTTCTGTGCACCTCTTCCCCCTCCCTGCACACACACACACACACACACACACACACACACACACACACACACACACACACTCTCTCTCTCCATGGCTCTCTGGTCCGGTATGGAGGAGGAAGTCTGAGGCTGTGGACAGGAAACCACATCACTTTCACTCATGACAGGACTCATGCTCAGGCATTAGATGTGCAGCTCCCGCCCGGCCACGCGACGCTGTCCTGACGCCGCTCGGCTGCGTCTCCGGCACACAGGGACAAACACGCCGTCGCAGTTCAAATTCAGTGTGTTTATTTGGTTTGGTTTGTTTCGGTCTGTAGTTCGTCTTGGACTAGAATTACCACTATAGTTCACAGTATGAGTTTAGTATTATGTTCTGTCCTCTGTGTCGCTCTGATCACTTCTAATCAGGTCTGATATTAACATCAACAGGTTCAGGTTCAGCTCAGCTTTACGTCTATAACAGCCCTCTGTGGCTGTAGCCCCTCTGGTTTCTCACGGTTTCACTGGCGCAGACAGGAAGTCCATCAGTTCATGTCCTCTCGCAGCCAGCAGCCCTTGTCCTCCCGTCTGAAAGCTCAAACCGAGTCGCCGGCGCTGCGAGCCTGATCCGTCGACACCCAGCAACCAGCACACATTTGCACACAAACAACAACACATTTTAACCCACCCCAGGACTCTATTTATTCTTCTTTTTTGTCTTTTTAATGAAATGCTTTTAACGCTCCAGCCTTCTTTGATAATCACCTCAAAATCTGCTTTGCACAATCTTCCTTTAACCAAATAGAGAAGTACGTACTAAAGCCAGACCTTCAGTGGACAATCATTAATGTACTCAGTCTTTGAGCTGCCTGCTGTTCCAGCTCACTGTAATGTCTACTTAGTTTTACGTCCTCTTACCTCAGTTAAACGGCTCTTATTATGGTTATTTTCAGGTGCATGCTTGTATTTGGAGTTTCTATTAGAACATTGTACTGCTTTAATGTCAAAAACGCTTTATTTTTCTCATACCAGCTGTGCTGCAGCTCTGATTGGTCAGCTGGCTCTCTGTTGTGATTGGTCAACCAAACTCATTGGACTCTGCTGCAGCTCCGCTCTGAGCTTTGTTTGATGCTGGAGAGGCTTTAGCCTACTAAAAACTTATATCTGAAATAAAACTGTTAACTGTAACAGTAGAACTATCAATGCCGCACAGTAAAAGTCCTGCATTTACTTCAAGTGAAGAGTGATAGAGAGCTATCATCAGCATAGAGATGTTTTACTTAACATCTGAATATGATGCTGGATAGTTTAATGAATACTAATGCATCAGATTTTAATTGTCATATTTCATGAGTTAAATCAGAATCTGCAACGTAAACAGTAACATTTCTTATTATTATTATTATACAGTTGTACAGTTGTAAAATGTAGTACTACAATAGTTCATAAGTACATAATTAGTTGTAAACAGTATGTTTGAAAAATGCTTGATTTTTCTCCTACTGTCTGCTGCAGCACCTGTTTTCAACGCTCCTCTCTGTTTGAGGCTGTAATGAACTAGCTGCTAGTCAAACTGTTTACTTAGTGACATCACTATGTTACGGAAGAAAAGGCGGGACTTTCAGGCAGTTCGGGAGCAGAAAGGAAAGGGAAAAGGCACAGAAGCATAGTAGGTCCTCTTTAATCTGATCGAAGGGGAGATATCAGGAAAAACTGACTTTCTCAGCGCTTGTTCACATCCATTTGGGTTTCTGGAGTGCCAGCCAACCCAAAAACTGTGAAATAAAACAACCCAGTCAGTGATTTGTTGGCTGTCTAGATCAGAAAATATGTGATTCAACCAGCCAGTCACAGCAGACTGGGCTTTTTCATATTTTTTTGAATACGGGTAAATTCAGACACACAGGGTGAAGAAAATAATGTGATTTTTGAACATTAAAGCATGTAAACAAGTATAAATCTGAAAATGAGCATGATACTGTATGTCCCCTTTAATTCAGTCACTTCTTTCCTTGTTTGCGTACTAATAACGCTGTTTGTTGTGTCTGTTGTTGTATATTGTCAGTGTGTACGCAGATGACACGGTCCTGTTAGCCACAAGCTCGTGCAACAAACTCAAATATAACAGCTGTTGGTTTTAATGGGCCTCATTCGTAAAATATGCAAACATGTCAACACCAATATCAAAATCATATATTTTTGCGTTCATGTGATCTAAATATCGGTATTTAGAAGCACGGGGAGGTTTGTCCCGTTGTGAGCAGTTTTCATTGGAACTACTTTCTACCGAAGAAATAGTCCCTATGAAAACTGTTGTCAGAGAGGTTTATGGATTAGAAACCAGGATGTTTCTAGGAAGACAAATAGGTTTTAATTGTTTTTTCATTCTTGAGTACCACAAATATAATTTTATTCACCTTTACCATTATGTTAGGATGATCATTAGTATTCGGTTGAGCTCACTATTAAAGAAAAACATTGTGAATGAGGTGTAGTGATGATCTGTGGCTTGCCAGCAGGGCTGTTTTCTTTCATAATGTACTAAGTCATCGGGCCGAGCAGAATGAAATCACAGTGTGATTCGTACATGAACACCACTCCACCTGTGTGTGCGTTTATAGCAGCCACGCCGCCACTCATTACTACGCCGCCGCGCCGCCACCACGCCGCGCCGCCACCACGCCGCGCCACTACGCCGCGCCTCGGATCCTCTCATGGCTGTAAATGGGCAAAAGTATGACGGCGAATTAGGGCCGATGTACGTAAAAAAGTAAATAAATAAATTGGGGAGGGGGGTAATTTTCCCCCTCATAATATTATGACTTTATACTGCAAAAAAAATTTTCTCTTGCAAAATTTTTGATTTTATAATCTTGCAAATTTCTGGGTTTTTTCTCACAAATATATGACTTAATAATCTTAGAATATATATATTTTCTCAGAACGTTACCCCCTCTCCCCTGTCTCTGTATTTTTTATTTATTTTTTACCTACAACGGACCTAATATGCTGCTGTACAGGAGATGATTGGAGGGGTCAGAGGTCAAGGTCAGCTACAGACACAACAACAGTGGAGCAGATTTTTCACCCTCAGTGTGATGTACTCAATATTATATGTTGAATTTTCCTATTTTCCTGACTAGATGCATATAGACATCCTATATATGCCACTCGGTTTAGATCCAGCCTCTTGTATGTGAATCTACTGTATCTCAGTGTCCTTTTTATAGACGTCTCTCTGTTGTCTGTCTGCACCTTGTGCTAATAAACCGATATATAACACACTCTACCTGGTTTTGGGGTTTCTCTTTCTTCTTCTAACCAGCCTGAACTAAACCTCTTCTCTAATGTCTAACTGCTGCTGTTTATCCCTCGCAGCCTTTTATATTACATGCAGTGTTATTTCCTTCCTCGGATATTTTTGTGTCGTAGCAGCTTTCTGAGAGAGCTGACTCTTCGTCATGCTGGCTGTAACCTCTGGAGGCGGTGGATTTTCACAATGTAAAGCTTAGAGATTAGTGTGTGCTGCAGGGAAATGATTTTCTATTGCTGGGTCTCTGGTTACAAAACAGAGTATTTATTACTCATTCCTTTTTGGGAAAGGGAAAACGAGAGCAACCGGTATTTCTTTTTGCCCTCTCGCTGGGTCTTAAAAATACACATAGAAGAGGAAATAAAGGGAAGTCTGCCTTCTCTAAAGACATTTGCCAGCTCTCAGTATTTCATGGCTTCTCTTCCAGAGCTAATTGCTGACTGAAGTCAGAAAAGGAGATGCACTTCAGGAGGCAGACGGCGATATCACGGCAGACGCTAGTCAGCTTACGACACTGCATCATCATCATCAGCTCAGCTGAAAGAAATCTGACTCGTAAATAAAGCTATAAACAAGTAAGAGAAAAATCTGCCTATAAAGCCTATAAATATTCTATGTATAAAAATATATAAAAAGCATCAATGACCAACGCGTAAAATAAAATAAGAATAAAAATTCTACATATAAGTCAAGTGTTTCTGTAGGTTGTAAACCTTCCAAATAGTGCAAAGAAATAAATACTGAATGGATATCCATGTACTGGATGATTATATACCGTATGTGCATGTATACATGTCTATATACAGCATGCAGACTGTATAGTGTATTGACAGTGGCAGCGCATGGTGTTATGTACACGGCACAGAGAGCTGGGTGACAACGCTAACAAGTCCTCCAACCTAAACAAGGACTGACCAAAATGACCAGTATGAGCGTTTTATCATCTCTATCTGCAAGATGGCAGCCTTTGTACCTTCCAAGACTGTTACTGAAAAGGTTGATGCTTTCTGCTCACCCTCCTCTGTGATTAAGGTTCAGTTCATGCAGCTAAAACTTTGGTAAAGGTTAAGTAAAGATCATGGTTACGTTTGAAAGAAACTAGTGTGGCAGCAGCAGTCTCCCTGTCTTTACTTTGTATGGTCAACTCATCCTGACCTCCCACCTCAGAGGCTTTAAGTCATGTATGACTAAATGCAAATTCGTAGTATTCGTGGCTGCATGGCTGCAAGGCTCCGTGTGACTTCTCTGTACGGACGTCTGAGCGCCGTGCACACTGTATGCCTTAAACCAGACTGACTGCACTAGAAAAGTAAACTGTACACTTGTTTTGTGCACTATATGTATGTACCAGGGTTCCTACAGTATGGAATAATTTTAAGGTCTGGATAAGTGTTGAAAAAAGAAAAGAGAGTCCAGACTGTCCTGCTTTCTAAAATTAAATGGATCATACAAGCTGAGTGTTTTCGTGTTATTTGGAGCAGCTACAGTAGTGACTGTTTGCCACTGTGTCAGATGCCGTGGTCTAGAACGAGCTTGATGTTGAAGTGGACAATGGCAAGAGACTGAACGCTCACGTACATCACAGTCAGGGTTGGCGAGTCCATATAGACAAACTAGGCAATCGCCTATAGGGCAGCCCTATGATGGTGGCGGCAAAATGTAGGCCAGCTGTTTATTATGAGCAAAATAACAATAATGTAATAATAAAAATAATGAAAAACTGCAGGCAGACAGCACAGAGCGGAACACTGCCTGTCATTTTGGTTGAAATCATTCTCATTGTGAAGGTGATGAACCGTGAACGGTGTTCCCGCTGGCCGGTCTCGTGTTGATTCAGTGCAGTGGTGACGTGGTGATAAACTGAGGATGTGCCCATCCAGTCTACATGTGTTTTGTAGACTTGGAGAAGGCGTACGATCGGGTCCCCCGGGGTATACTGTGGGAGGTGCTGCGGGAGTATGGGGTGAGGGGGTCACTTCTCAGGGCCATCCAATCCCTGTACTCCCAAAGCGAGAGCTGCGTCCGGGTTCTCGGCAGTAAGTCGGACTCGTTTCCGGTGGGCGTTGGCCTTCGCCAGGGTTGCGCCTTGTCTCCAATCCTGTTCGTGATATTCATGGACAGGATATCGAGGCGTAGTCGGGGGGAGGAGGGTTTGCAGATTGGTGTGCTGAGGATCTCATCGCTGCTTTTTGCAGATGATGTGGTTCTGCTGGCATCATCAGTCTGTGACCTCCAGCGCTCACTGGATCGGTTCGCAGCCGAGTGTGAAGCAGTTGGGATGAGGATCAGCACCTCTAAATCGGAGGCCATGGTTCTCAGCAGGAAACCGATGGATTGTCTACTCCAGGTAGGGAATGAGTCTTTACCCCAAGTGAAGGAGTTCAAGTACCTCGGGGCCTTGTTCACGAGTGAGGGAACAATGGAACGTGAGATTGGCCGGAGAATCGGAGCAGCGGGGGCGGTATTGCAGTCGCTGTACCGCACCGTTGTGACGAAGAGAGAGTTGAGCCGGAAGGCAAAGCTCTCTATCTACCGGTCAATCTTCGTGCCTACTCTCACCTATGGTCATGAGGGCTTGGTCATGACCGAAAGAACTAGATCGCGAGTACAAGCGGCCGAAATGGGTTTTCTCAGGAGGGTGGCTGGCCTCTCCCTTAGAGATAAGGTGAGAAACTCGGTCATCCGTGAGGGACTCGGAGTAGAGCCGCTGCTTCTTTGCGTTGAAAGGAGCCAGTTGAGGTGGTTCGGGCATCTGGTAAGGATGCCTCCTGGACGCCTCCCTAGGGAGGTGTTCCAGGCACGACCAGCTGGGAGGAGACCCCGGGGACGACCCAGGACTAGATGGAGAGATTATATCTCCACACTGGCCTGGGAACGCCTCGGGATCCCCCAGTCAGAGCTGGTTAATGTGGCCCGGGAAAGGGAAGTTTGGGGTCCCCTGCTGGATCTGTTGCCCCCACGACCCGACCCCGGATAAGCGGTTGAAGATGAAGATGAAGATGAAGAAGGTGTCAGCCGAGAGAAAGAGTACTGAAGGTCTTCATCATCATCATCAGATACTCTTTACACCACAGAAACTGTATTAGTGTTAAATTAGTATTAACCAACCCTCGTTAACCAATTACTAACCGTTAACAGACAAGACGACACATGCAGCCACTTTCCCAGTAAAAGTCTCCACTGCACCACGTGGCGAGGCGATCTGCCCGCTGTAACGTTAGCGAGCGTCCGGCAGACCGTGAGTGTGGCGGTGGTGAGTGTGGGGTTATTGGTGGCGTTATAGCTGTGACTGCAGCTGTAGCGATGTGTGTACCGTGTAGTTGTTAGTGAATAAATGAAGAGAACTGGACCCAGCGTTGGAGGCGGAGCCCCGTTCGTTCCTATATAAGTGGCTCAGTGGCGTATGAACACAAAATGACTCGACTACCCGGATCTTCATCAACTGGGCCCACAGAACATGCACATCTGCTCGGTCACGGCGTCCCAGTGTCACGCCGCCATCAAGGTCTCTGGATTCAGCTATTGGTGCGTTTCACAACTTTTAGGACCGAATGATTTAAACAGGCGATGAGATGAGATTTACCTAAAAAAATGATTGGCTGCGTTACAGACGTCTCTTTCCCAGTGCACGTCTATGGCAAAAAGTCTTTTTAGTCCAGTGGCGTCACATGACAGACGGGGAGGTTGTAGTACCACCGTTGGGATCAACGATCAGGGCTCCTGGGGGCTTACTGAGCTCGCCCAAGACCCGAGCGTACTTCCTGTATCTGTAACTCTGACTCAGACCCCCTTAAGGTGGGCTGTTAAGGTGGACCAGCTTTTCTCCTTGAAATGACAAGCTGCTCTGCTGAGTTTTGCTCAGCTATTTAATACATGTTTAATATTTCTTTTAACCATTTAACCGATAGCGTTAATCAGTTAAAATTCTTTATGTTGGTTAAATGGTTCATTATTAACGTCACTATTTCAGCCCTATTACAGTTCCCGCCAACACTCCCATGGCCTTGTTGAGTCCTCTCCCAGCAGGGGAGCTCAGAGCAGTCGTACTGCTCATCCTATAGTGTAACCTCCAGAGACCAGCCTGACCTCGGCGACCTTCTCTGTCAGCCTGGTGTCTATATGGCCAGCCCGCCCTACTTCGACTCACACAGTGGGGTTGTGGCTGACGGAGGGAGAAAAAGAGAGGGTGATGAAAGTCCTCTGTTAGCAGATGTGCTTTGGAGCGGAGGGATCGTCCTGTACCTTTCAGAGTGTACGCTCCATGCAGGATCCCCAGAGAGCCTCGCCCTGAACAGCTGGTCCCCTACAGTACCCCTCAAGAGGGCGAGGAGTGGTGTAGGCCTACATAATGCATAGATACACCCCCACACTACAGTACATTATGTGCATCTCCACATACACAAGACATACATCATCTGAGGACCTTGAACTGTCATGCCTGCAGCATGCTTTATACATTATTGATGTCCTGTATTAAGGCGTTACATCATAGGCTCAATAGGAACGGCCTGTCGCTGGTCCACTTCGGTCCAAGCTGAAATGTTAGAATACTGAATGGATTTCCCACAGAAATAAAACAGGAGTAGAACGGACATTGAACTGCTTTTCATGGTCATTTGACTAGTACAAAAGAAAATGGCAGTTGTTGTTAGTTGTTATGGTGACAGCGGATGTCGGTCGGGCTGTATCGTGTGGTTGCAGCTGGTCAGTCGCCTCTCCAGAGACTGATACCTGGGTAATTATCCAGGTAGCTTGTCTTCAGGGCGGCGGGGCGCGAGGCGGATGAACCAGTGCGCTGTTCGCCTCATTTTCTGTAACCAGCTGAAAAAAGTTGTCAACCAGCTAGCTGCTTCCACTGTGCTACAGAAAATGAGCCCAGACAACTAGCAAAAGATTTTACTGGTGTACTCTGGCTGTCTGTGCTTCGTTACAGGACTCACTATGCTGCTGCTTGTTTTACTCGTTACTGCCGAACCTCTCCTCAGTGTGCAACTCTCTGGTCGCAGTGGCAGCAGTACACATAACAATGGCTGCCGCTCTGACCATTCTGCTGCGTTGATTTGAATGTAAATGGGATTTCAATTCATTTGAAACACTCGTGAACCCCAGAGGATGAACCTTAAATGACTTTGGTCATCCACAACTCTTAAATTATTTATTCATGCGTTGCACAGACATTTTGGTTTTTGTTTTTTTTAAAAAATAGATGCCAACTGATGAGTCAAGTGTTTGCTAGATAACTTTGCTAGCATTGCTAGCATCAGTATCTCCTGCGGTTGTTTCACAGGAAGGATGTAGTGATCTACAGTAGTTTGCACAACTGCTGAGGAAACAATGCCGGACCTTCGCTGTCCTTACTGCGGGTGTAGCGGCTGTAGACTCTGTAGCTTCACTGCTGCAGAAACATTTCTGTCTTTTTCTGTCTGGTTTTATAAGTATCAACATTTTGCGTTCGTAGTCACGGTGACGTCACCCTGTGGTTTGTGGACTGATGTTTTGAAGCTTTGGTTACATGAGAGGGTGGAGCTTAGTCAGACATTTTCAGGTGACCAAAAACGTTGAAATTAACTTCCATGAACTGAAAACACACTGTGAAAGGGTTCTAAGACAAAGACACAGACAACTCCCAGACCTGTCAATCACCAGGTAGCCCCGCCCTAAAGAGTCCCCTGCTTTATGGTCTATCTGACTCTAAATGGACCATAATGTACTAAATGAACATCATGCTGTATTGAAGAAGACTAGAAACTAGTGACTGAGACCATAAACTCATGTTTACAGTGTTTACTGAGGTAATAAATCAAAGAGAAGTAGGATCATTTTCTCATTGACTTCTATACAGTCAGACCTGTTGTAGCACCCAGAGTAGACGCCTCCTGCTGGCTGGTAGAAATAATGCAGGTTTAAGGCTCTTCAGCATCGTCTTCCCTCCTCAGACGTGGAGGTACGCTGCTGGTTAGAATGTTAGAATTAGGACAAAGACAGCTGAAAATATTGGAAACCGGTCGGTAAAACATCCAGTCTGTCAGCCTTTGAAAAGTCAAACATGCCCTCGTCCACTTTTCACTGTCGCCTTCTTTTTTTATTGAAAATGCGTAACTCTGAGCACACCACCATCTTTGTATAATTTGATAAACTCATGCTGTCATCCTGTTTCACTTGAAGAAGTGATTTGGTAGAAATGCTGGATAAATCTCCTTTAAATATTCACGAAGCAGCTTTAATCCCTGAGCTGGGGAAAAAGCCCTAATTCCTCCTGCAGTGATGACAGGAAGCGTTTCATCCTCACATGTGAAGGTGTGTGTTTCACTGTGAGCGAGTACGTCTTTGTGTACACGCATGTACTGCATGTGTGTGAATGCCTCCCCCTTTACTCCTGTGTCAGACTACAGTGAGTATCGAGGCCTCAGGCTTGCCTCTGAGCTCTAAATGTGAAATGCTCTGGATGGGAAGCATCAACACGGGCAACTGGCGATTCTTACACTCTCTGCTGCTCGTCGAAGGGTGCGCTTGTTCACTTCACCTGTTGATGTGACGGGTACTGACTGCACAGTCCCTGCTGGGGGGAGCTCAGGACCCCCTGCTCGGCTCAGCGCTATGAATTGTCATCCATGACAGTAAGGAGTGCTACAAAGCGTGACAGCTGCAAATGCAAATATGAGCGAACAAAATACGAAGGCTAATCTGAAAATTACTGGCGGTAGCTCTACAATCATCGATGTGAGGAGGTCCAGAGAAAGTTATGACGGGATTAAAGCACCCACAGAGGGATTGTCTTTTTGTTTCAGGCTGGGACGAGGAGGTGTGCAATACAATGACATACAGGCTCGGATTCAAAGGAAGGATCGGAGGGAGAAGGTTTCACAGGCAGCTGTGTAGATGTGTTTGTCAAAGATCGCTGCAGGTCCGATCAGCCACGTGCCTCTGTAGAAACAAACAAAACACAAACGGCCGAGACGCCGTCACATCCAACACACCTTCCTTCCCTTCGCCTGTCAATGCACATCACACTCCAGCATCTCGACGTGTCGCCCTCTGATTTAAACAGATGCTTTACTTTAAAGGACAGGTCAGTGATTCTGGTGGAAATGCTACGCTACCCTACAGGGCAATATTTATCTGGCTGGAGTTCATATCATCCATCTCTGTTTTCCAGCCTATCCCAGGATGCACTGGGCCAGAGAGGCCAGAGATTTGTTTTTTTGTAATAAATAATAATAATAGCTGTATTAGATCACAAGTCAGTCTCTGGACACTTTCTCGGTGTAAGATAACTTCCCTGGTTTCGTTGCTAAAACTGTGGAGACACTTCTACGGTGTAAAAACCTGCATAGCAGAACCAGTCCACGTCTTTAGGCCACTCTCAGCTGTGTGCTTGTGATCACTGTTGTAGCACTGTTGTCCTCACAGACACACACAGACGTTTTGCTGTTGCTATTCAAAATTTTAAAAATTAAAAATATCTTGGAGCTCCAGTTAATGGCTCCATAATGTGACTCATGGTTTCAGATTTTACACCTCCAGCCGGGACGGGGTACAAGTTGTGAAAACTGACAAAAACTCTCGTGAGACTGCCCGACGACTTACCTCACTATTCAAGGTCAGTGTCTAAACTCAACCATTCAAGGTCAGTGTCTAACCTCTAGACACCTGTAGTCTAGACACAACCCCGTCCCGGCTCTCTGCCCCGGAGCCGCGTCCTAGACGACATCGACCAATGACATTGCGTTATCTGACTGGCCTGTCTCAATCCCAGTCATAAGGGGCGTAAGTTTGTTAGCGGCCGTTCTTGCCGCTGATCTACTACTTTGCATTTAGAAATCTCAGATTGCTTTTTTTTGTAAGAACACAAGGGAGCATGCAGCCACATGGAGTAAAACATGACGAGCATCCCTCTGTTTTGCACCCTGGACAGATTGATAGATGAATATTGTAGCCTAAAAGACTTTTATTCTTTAATTTTTGAGACTGACTTAAAGTGAGATTATTAATCCTGTGATAGTTACAAACATGTGGCTCTCCAGCCTTATAATGACACCGAGTCACCGTTGAGCGTCCACATTGTGTGGAGGTGGTGTTACGTTGAGCTCTAACCAGTCAGTAGTGAGTGACACCAGTGTTATTTTCTGTCGACTTAAAGGTTGGGGTAGCATTTGCTCGGGTTATTTAAAAGGTGTTAGTCTGTCTGTAGACTGATAGACGTATTCAGCTTCATTAATCTCAAACATGCTTGTCATCACTTTGCTGTTGCTGATTTTCATGAACGTAGCCAGGTAGCCAGCTAGCTGCAGTACCGAGGAAGACCACATCCAGATTTCTAATACTGCTTTTCAAAGGTCTACTCCAGCCTCCAGACTGCAGCCGAGCGGGTGGATGTGTTTTGGAAGCAGACTAATGGAGGATATATCTGCTTTGGTTTTATCATTATGATAGCAGTCAGGCTGAAACTAAATTTCAGTTCTCTCTGACTTGTGCATTGTCCCCATCACTGCTCATATACATCACTATAGCTTCAGAGTTGCCTCTGGGGGCATGTCCAAAGGCTGTGATGTGGGTTTTGGTGTTTTGCTGATGTGGGTTAGATCCACGTATCTTCCAGCAGCTGCAGCAGGATTTGTAGAAAGTTGTAAAAGTTAAATGCTGGCTGGATTAAGTCTAACCAGGCCAAACTCTGATCTTCTATAATAACAGATCAGATCGACTGCAGCAAGTCTCTTTACATCCGAGCAATGCTCCGGGAATGCCAGAGTACAAGGGGAACCCTCAGACTGTGGCTGGGCTAGTACCATATGGCTGTCACTAGACGGCATCCCCAACCTCAGAGACACTGTTGGAGTCCGTTGGCTCTTCTAATCCTCTTTCCAGATCCAGTTCACCCTCAAACCGTCTCACCTCCCTCTTTCTCTCACCCTCTCATCCACTCTTATTGTTTTCTCTTGGTTATTAAATACATAAGCTTTTCTTAAAGGAACGATACTCCATAATGCAACAAATCCTTTCCTCTGCAAAGATGTAGTATTTTAGATATTTTCCAAAGTAAATGTCCCTAGAAGTGTATGATTCAACATATTTCCCTGGTCTACTGTTAAAATAGGTATATTATTATGCAATAATTCATAATATTGAATTGCAATACATATTGAATCTACGTGAAAAGTTGTGAGACAGAGTAGGTGTATCATCCGGCTGTGGTGATTAAAGCTGTGTTGTAGCTGAATCAACAGGACACCCTGTCCTCTCGGTGAACCGTCATGGTGCGCCTGTGGTCCTGCTGCAGCCCTGACCCAGCTAGTTCATAGACTCTGTCCCTGCTCAAGGAGCTGAGGCTGGGGGTCAGCTGGAGGTCAGCCTATCCTGCCGGCTCATCCCAGATTAGACCGTTTTGGTAAAGCAAACCATAGGGCGCCATGCACTGAAAAATAGCCAGGTTTGGTTTTAAGCTTACATGCCTCTAAGCTGTCATGATGTTGATTTGGACATTTTTGTTGAGGCTGTGAGAAAAAAACTCCTCTTTTTGTTCCTTAAGCTTTATCTAGTGTAGTCATTTCTAATGTTAATGTAAAGCAGCCTGGTATGTACACCACAGGAGTTATACCCTGGCTTCTTATAGATCCCAACTAGGCCACGGCCTTATTCCCAGAGTGCAGCCACTTGATGAAAGAGCCACTATACAGTATTTTCTCAGTAGGAGGAGGCTTTGCTCTAAAACAGCCATGTTTAATGAGGTTACTCTGGTTTGCCACTGAACCACCAGTGTGTGTGATTTGTTTGCTGCTGGGCCTGTCGAGGCCCTGACCCAGTCAGTGTGGCTGATCTATCCCATCTAAAAGAGAGGAGAGTGGGGCACAGCAGCATGCTGAGGCCGGGTCAGCTGGAGGACAGAGACTAGCCTGCAGGCTATCGGCCATACGAGAGGACAGGAGTAAGCCAGGCTGCGCTAGGCTAGGCTTTAGCCTGCTAATGAAAATCATACAACTACTGTCTAGTTTGAGATGAGCCAGCTTGTTTTAGATGAACTGCTGTGATGCTACCTGGTGTTGAATACCTTGTGTTTACTGTAGAAACAATAAGGGGGTCTCACGTGGTGAATTCAGGGTTTGGACTGGATTTAGTGCTGTCGAAATGTCAAAACAGGGAGGAAGTGTTGGGTTGTTATGACAGGATTCCAGCAGGATGGATGGATGGATGGATGGATGGATGGAGCACAGATAGACAAAGGGAGGAGGAAGGGATTGTCTTGGTCCAGGCCTGGCACAGGGTCCGACTAGCTGACTGAACTCTGCACAAACCCAATGAACAACCTCCAGGTCTGAAATGTGACGTCAGTGCTGAAGTGTCCTAAACCTGCATTCTCTCTGCCAGCCAGCAGGGGGCGACTCAAAAAGACGTCTGACTGTATAGAAGTCTATGAGAAAATGAGTTTAAATCGTGAGTTTCAAGTCTTCAGTCCCGCATGATGTTCATTCAGTAAATTATGCTCCATTTAGGGTCATTAGACCATAAAGCAGGGGATGCTTTAGGTGCGGGGCTACCTGGTGATTGACAGGTCGCTACCACAGCATAGTCCGGTCTGGGAGTTGTTCGTGTTTTCATCTTACAACTTTAACACTTTCACAGTGTGTTTTCAGTTCATGAAAGTTAATTTGAACCTAGATGGCGATGAGCAAGGCGTTATTATCATGTTAACGTTGACTTTGTGTGTATCTCATTTATACATCTGGCCTCAGGTCAGAGAGAGCACACCTGCTGCAGGGTAAATATAGAAGAAATGAACCTGAAACAATGCAGAAACAACACCAACCTTTCCTGATTAGACCCCCCCGAAGGAATCTGTGTCCAGATTGTGAATCCTCCGACGCCTTCACCATTTTCATCAGCACATGGAGTTGATTATATTTCAGCAAACTACCCACAACTTCAACCTCAGCAGAGGTCTGTCGCCTCAGTGACTGGAAGTGACTGGGATCGTTCCTTCTAGTCACCAGGCTGGACTTGAACATTGCCTTCCTGACTCTGTAAAAGAAAATGTAAGAAATGAATATAAATTTTAGGCTGTCCTGAAAACCATTTCTGGGCCTCGAAGCTTCGGGACAGTGCAGCTGCTTCACTACTGTACACAGTCACCTCTACATATAACAAGCAGGCCGTCTGAGAACAATAATAATAATAATAATAATAATAATAATAATTAATGTTGAATATGAATGAATAATGTTGTGGACTTATTCCTTATTTCTTGGGCTATTTTGGGATTTCTATTTTATTATTACATACTTATATATATTTTTAAAAAACAGTAACAAGCTAGTTACCATGGCAACGATCGGAGCTTTGAAGCATTCGGGTCATTCATAATAAATTTGTTATATATATAGTAAATTGTACACCATCAACTTTGTAAAAAACCTTTTAAAATTAAGTATTTTAATGCAGCAGTAAGTTGGTCAAAACTTCTACAGCTATTAAAATTCCAGTATATAATGTATATAGTATATAAACGAAGAATTGAGTTGAATAGATCGTTACCGATACCTGATCCAGTATTGGAGTCATTATTGGCCCGAGATCCGATCCGGTATCGGTGCATCCATAAGCAGAGGTCAAAGCAGCCAGAAAGAAAACCACCTGTGTGTGTTCAGTACGTGGTTCAGTACCTGGTTCAGTACCTGGTTCAGTAGGTGGTTCAGTACCTGGTTCAGTACCTGGTTCAGTACCTGGTTCAGTACCTGGTTCAGTAGGTGGTTCAGTACCTGGTTCAGTACCTGGTTCAGTACCTGGTTCAGTAGGTGGTTCAGTACCTGGTTCAGTACCTGGTTCAGTACCTGGTTCAGTACCTGGTTCAGTACGTGGTTCAGTACCTGGTTCAGTACCTGGTTCAGTACCTGGTTCAGTAGGTGGTTCAGTACGTGGTTCAGTACCTGGTTCAGTACCTGGTTCAGTACGTGGTTCAGTACCTGGTTCAGTACCTGGTTCAGTACGTGGTTCAGTACCTGGTTCAGTACCTGGTTCAGTAGGTGGTTCAGTACCTGGTTCAGTACCTGGTTCAGTACCTGGTTCAGTACCTGGTTTTAATGATTCACTCAGAGTAAATGAGACAGCAGTGGAGCTGCAGCTCGGCGGGTGTGAAGGTAAAACTTGTTGACCTCTCCATGTTGTTAAAAATCTGAGCTTATTCCCAAACTGGTCATTTTTTGGCATCCTGGTGAACGTGTCGGTGTACTAGAGCGTGTACTAGAGCGTGTACTAGAGCGTGTACTAGTGCGTGTACTAGAGCGTGTACTAGAGCGTGTACTAGAGCGTGTACTAGTGCGTGTACTAGAGCGTGTACTAGAGCGTGTACTAGTGCGTGTACTAGAGCGTGTACTAGAGTGTGTACTAGAGCGTGTACTAGAGCGTGTACTAGAGCGTGTACTAGTGCGTGTACTAGAGCGTGTACTAGAGCGTGTACTAGTGCGTGTACTAGAGCATGTACTAGAGCGTGTACTAGAGCGTGTACTAGAGCGTGTACTAGAGCGTGTACTAGTGCGTGTACTAGAGCGTGTACTAGAGCGTGTACTAGAGTGTGTACTAGAGCGTGTACTAGTGTGTGTACTAGAGCGTGTACTAGAGCGTGTACTAGTGCGTGTACTAGAGCATGTACTAGAGCGTGTACTAGTGCGTGTACTAGAGCATGTACTAGAGTGTGTACTAGAGCGTGTACTAGAGCGTGTACTAGAGTGTGTACTAGAGCGTGTACTAGTGCGTGTACTACAGCATGTACTAGAGCGTGTACTAGTGCGTGTACTAGAGCGTGTACTAGAGCGTGTACTAGTGCGTGTACTAGAGCATGTACTAGAGCGTGTACTAGTGCGTGTACTAGAGCATGTACTAGAGTGTGTACTAGAGCGTGTACTAGAGCGTGTACTAGAGCGTGTACTAGAGCGTGTACTAGTGCGTGTACTAGTGCGTGTACTAGAGTGTGTACTAGAGCGTGTACTAGAGTGTGTACTAGAGCGTGTACTAGAGCGTGTACTAGAGCGTGTACTAGAGTGTGTACTAGAGCGTGTACTAGAGTGTGTACTAGAGCGTGTACTAGTGCGTGTACTAGAGTGTGTACTAGAGCGTGTACTAGTGCGTGTACTAGAGCGTGTACTAGTGCGTGTACTAGTGCGTGTACTAGAGCGTGTACTAGAGCGTGTACTAGAGCGTGTACTAGAGCGTGTACTAGTGCGTGTACTAGAGCGTGTACTAGAGTGTGTACTAGAGCGTGTACTAGAGCGTGTACTAGTGCGTGTACTAGAGTGTGTACTAGAGCGTGTACTAGAGCGTGTACTAGAGCGTGTACTAGTGCGTGTACTAGAGCGTGTACTAGTGCGTGTACTACAGCATGAGTCATGTTTCAGATGGTGGGAATGTCATCATAACAGAGTTTGAATGGTACCACCTCCTGAGCTGATCCTGAATCAGCTGCCTGTCCTCAGAACAACCCTCACAGCGAGTGTGTGTGTGTGTGTGTGTGTGTGTGTGTGTGTGTGTGTGTGTGTGTTCATTCTTGGCTATATTTATCCAGTTTATCCTGTCAGGTCAGCCAAATGTCCACCAACCATGGGGTCTGACTGTCTGTCTGTCTGTCTGCAGTCATGTTGTGTCTTTCTTTCTCTGAAAACGAATGTGTGTTACTGTGTGTTACTGTGTGTTGCACGCGTGCGTGTGTGTGTGTGTGTGTGTGTGTGTGTCCATGTCCTCAGATGCCTCTGTGACGATAAAGTTCATCCGTCAAACTGATAGCTGCTCCAGTCTGTCTCGCCATGCTTCGTCCTCATTCAGAGGTCAGCACCCCCAGCAGCAGCAGCAGCTCTTACATAATTTGGAAATGGTGTTCACACTTAACACACGATCCGATCTTAGTTGCAGAAGTCACATTTCTGTAGTACAAGAAGCCAAGTCATTTCCTGCCTCGATAGTTGGGGTTATATCACATCACAAGTTTGACCCTCACAGAGGCGTTTAAAGCTTTAGAGTGTGACACAAGCAACACTTTACTTAATGTATTGTTTACACATTCATGTGTATACTGAAGTAATATATAAAACAGAAAAAACTGCACGTTGCTCTCCTACAACATGTAAAACGACGGAGAGAGCTGAAGCCATCAGCTATGGAGACTAAAGAGCAGAAAGTCAAGTTCAGCTGTCACTGTACTGTGCTGTTAGTGACACCTGTAACACCACGTTCGACCAGGTTTCTCATTAGGGCTGTCAGTCGCCGTTAATAGCATGATTGACCGTCGTTGATCACGATTAATCCCAAATTAATTGCAATTTTTATCTGTTCAAAATGTACTTTAAAGGGAGATTTCTCAAGTATTTAATACTCTTCTCAACATGGGAGTGGACAAATATGCTGCTTTATGCAAATATATGTATATATTTATTATTAGAAATCAATGAACAACACTAATCAATGACAGATATTGTCCAGAAACCCTCCCAGGTTCTGACTTTAGCATCAACAATCTGCTCCAATCAGAACATGACAAACTGCAGCCCAACAGACAACAACAGCTGTCAGTGTGTCAGAGTGCTGACTTGACTAGGACTTGATCCAGACTGACTGGGACTATCAGAAAGTGGGCATGTCTGTAAAGGGGAGACTGGTGGGGACCCAGAGAACCCATTTACATCCACACATCTGGAGGTCAGAGGTCAAGGGACCCCTTTGGAGATGGACAGTTTTTCACATGGTTGTTACTGATGGATTCCTTATATTTTGTAGTATTTTGTATTTTGTTCATATGACACCACTATTTTCACTCTAGTTTTAAAACTCATCCCGCTGCCACCTGAAATTCACAGGTTGTGTTAATACATAAAGAAATTAGTGGCATTAAAACACATTTGTGTTTATATTTATTATTATTTATATTTTCTTATTTTTCCAATAGTTGCGTGGATCGCTTATGAACCTAATGTAGCACAAACTGTAGACTTTATGGCACACTGGTCTTTACATGGAAAAACATGGTTGAACTACATCTAAACTTTCTGCTGAAGTTGAGTAGAGCTGGTAAGGAGACAGTGATGAGCCTGTAACGAGCCTCCTGTCGGGCTCCGACACATACATACATCCACACACATTTGGTGCTTCGCCAGTCTTTCCAGCTGAGCAGTTCAACGCTGCTACATTACACACAGTGCAGTATGCGTAGAGAATAAGTCAGCATGAAGTCTCCCCTTGTGGACTGATCTGAACCCCCTAAAATGTGTCCGAGCTAGAGGAAGGCCTTAGTTACAATAGCATTTACTCAGCCGAAAAATGGCCAAATTTCATAAATACCATTGTTTCACCACAGACAAATATAAAAACGAGCAGTTATGTGAACATTTTCGCCCACTTATTGACTCATTGATCAAGTCTTTCTTCACTAAAAGTTAATAACAGGTTATGAGACAGTCTCAGTTTAATACTGATGCCTCTGTATGACCTACACACCCAAACCAGACCATCAGCGACAACATTAGCTAGTTATTCTTAACGCCCGTCATCAGGTCCAGGTCTGCACAAAATCATACCAAAAAATTTAAGTCACACAGGTTCACCAGAAACCCCTACAGCTCAGGTCCAGCAGGGCCCCCGGCAGTGGCCAGGTACTGCTTTTATTGTTGTAGTCTGAGTAACGAGACGTCATATCTGTTCGGTGTCCGTCAACCAAAACAAACTGTGTTGCTGTGATCCACTACCACTACAAGAAAGTAGAAAACAGTGGAGGGTGGGCGTGGATCCGACCTCCACCCTCCATGTTAAATCCAGCCTGGTAAACACTACACATCCAGTAAAGGAGGGAAACAATTTGGAAAAGCAGAGCTAGACATCACGGCTAAAGCTGCACGCTAACTCCGTCACGGACGGGAAACGTCATCGTACGGCGGTAACGTGCGGTCCGGCCGGCCGTCGCTCTCGTCTCCGTTGTCCGACGGGCCGACGCTACGACTGTAGAGCTCCATATACTGACATTTATGTTAAATGCATTCAGACGGCCCCGATGGAGCTGAACATGGATGGATGGGATGAGAGAGCTAGTGACGGACTTAGCGGAAGTGTAAACTGTATAGACACTAATTTGTGAAAGAATATCTTTATTCTTTGTTATTTGGGTTGCTAGGGTTGTGTTACAGCAGTTAACAAAAATCACAATAAATTGCAATATCAAATATTTACCAATACTTAAAAAATACAATACATATGGAATCAGCACCCAGGTATTGAATGGGGAGATAGGTGTATCGTTTCCTAATGGAGGGTAACTTTGCCCAAGAGCTGTTTTCTTTGAGTGGTGGGTTATTTGTGTAGCCTCCTTCCTTCAATAGAAAAACACCCTCTGGCCACAGCTTTTCATAAGGTCTGTCCGAGTCAACCGGATTGGCGTATGATGATAAAAATGCAGATAGTGAGAGATACTAGAGGTCTTCGCCCTTTAAAAGCTGCTCAGTATGATTTCAGCACCTTGGACAGCAGCAGGGCAAACATCTGCTGGATTTCCTCCATCGCTGTGGACACGCTCAGTCCATCGAGGTCGTCCACCTCAGCCATGTGGGCAGACTACTGTGACCTTGTGCGTCTCCTGTCATTCCCCATATTTGTGTTTCCGAGGCGGAGACAGACACAAAGGCAAACGTGAGACCGTCAGTGCTTGTGAATCGATCGGTGACCCTGCCGACGGAGTGTTTCCTGCATCCTGTCGAGACAGACCGTGCACGCCGCCATGGCCCCCGTGTGTGTCTGATACATGGAAGCGTTTGTGACTTTGGGTGGCGTCCTGTCTGTTCGTCTCAGTGTCACTGAGGGTTGCCATCGGTGCCTCCCTCCTCCTCTCCCTCCCTGTTACTATCCGTTTCCCTCCCTTTCATCTGTCTCTTATTCCCCTCTTCCATCCTTGTCTTTTTCCCCTGTAGATTCTCTCTCCTGCTTCCCTCTCCTTCCTTTCAACCCTTTGTTTTCCTCTCTGACCTTCCTCTCCCTCACACTCTGTTTTCCTCCTTCCATTTTTACCTTCCACTCCCCAAAACCAGCCACATTGAATCTATCAGTCGGGGTTCTGGCCTTTGCTGTCCGGCCAGGACCCCCGGTTGTAGACTGGGACAAGAGTTGAAGGGTGACGACTGGAGTGGAGAGGGAGGGAGTGCAGGGAGGTGCTAGCCGGCGGGGCCAGGACCAGACAGACAGTGAAACGTCACGCCAGACCCAGACTCCCCGACTGTGATCGCATTCGTGTTTGTGTGTGTGTGTGTGTGTGTGTGTGTGTGTGTGTGTGTGTGTGTGTGTGTGTGTGTGTGTGACTGGGGGTTCACAGTGTTAGTAGCTCAGAGCCAGCTGAGGCTGCAGTGGAGACAGACAGAGACAGAGCTGCACATAGAAAACATCAGTATATGTTGAGTTGTATGGGACTGGGAGATCTGCATTTATGAGCAAATTTGGCAGGTGAGATACAGTGTTTATGTATGGTAAGTGTGAGTGGTTTTTAGTGTGTGTGGATTTGTGTTCAGCGTAGTGTTATTCGTCATTTAATGAAAGTTGTCCAGCGTCGGAGAGGAGGCGAGCCGATGTTCAGCGGTCCATGTCGTCCCTGCAGGTTGTAAGCTGACGGCAGGAGGACAGACGACTGTGCTGCGTCCAGAGCCGCAGGGAGAGGTGCGACCGCACTCGGCTACACTCGGCCACTCGGCCTTGGCTACGGACTTCCTATCAGGTACCGGCGTCCAGTACGCAAGTCCAGACTGACACCTCCGAAAACAGTGACACAAATCTAAAACTAGTGCTTTCTTAAAGCGGCAGTAATGGAGCAAATATGATTAAAAAAAGTTATAAAGCTTTCACTATATCCGGATAGTAGTGCATGAGACAGGTAATCTGAAAAAAAAAACCCTGTTGTCCTGTGTCCTCCGGTGCTCCTAACGGCATCTGCAAGATTTCACAGACAGGAGGAAAACAGCCAATCAGAGCTGATCTGGAGTCTGCCTTCTCTGAGCAGTTGTCAATCACTCTGAACTCTGATCAATCGGTCAAACTAGGCAGCGCTGATCAAATAGGATCAATATTCTGTTACTGTGATGACTTTCTCTCAGATGTTCTCAGAAACATCTCGTAGTTTCTGTTTAGCTGTGAAATGAGAAAGTTAGTGACTCGGCAGCCATGTTGAGATCAGCTGAGGAAACACCAAGCCCCGCCCACCAGCCGGAGGAAACTCTCATTTTACAGCTAAACAGGAAGTAATATGTTTCTGAAAACATCTGAGGGGATAAATAGTTATTACAGTAACAGAATATTGATTCATAGCTGATCAGTGCTGAATAGTTCAACTGTTTGATCAGAGTTTGTGAGTGATTGACAGCTGCCTCCGCTGACTGAACAGCCAATAGGAACTCTCTCTCTCTCTCTGAAGTGACCTGTGATTGGCTGAAGTCTCCTGTCACTAGGTGTTGTAAAGCCTGGAAACAGGAGCAGGAGTCTGCTTTTCTCTCCGAACACTTGAATTACAACATGCTGAAAGGTTATTATGGGATTTCTGCCCAATGATGCTGAAAGTATTCTGCCTACTGCAGCTTTAAGACTTACAACTCGACTTCGTCTTGTGACCACTGACTCGAGTCTTCTCTTGGACTTAAGACTGGATTAACTTGACTTGGAATGACTTGATAATCTTATCTAGGCCAAAGATGAGAAATACGTTATGAAAAAGTTTGCAGCCACTGAACTTCTCAACTGAGTCAATTTCAGAGCAGCCAGCTATGCTGCATGAGCAGAAGGGATGCGTTTGTCAGGACATGGCAGCAGACAAAAGGACTTGTTTAGGACTTGAAACACAAAGTTTAGGACTTGACTGAAACTGGAACTTGACTTGGGACTTAATTCTTTCTTCATAGCAAGACCTGAGACCTAAAATGTGACTTTAAAAACGATGACTTCATCCCAGCTTGGTGTTGTTGTCAGTCTCAAAGATCTCAAGATCAATACATTGAATAATTTTTCATCTAAGTAGAAAAAGAATCAACTTTATTGGCCAAATGTGTTAACAAATAAAAGGGATTTGTTTGTGGTTGATGATAGAAGATACAAATATAGATATAAAACTAAACCAAGTTATAAGTGTTGTTATTATTATTAGTTATAGTTATATGTGTATTATGTGGAGGGAAACCAGAGCTTTTACTTTGAATGCAGGACTTATTATTATTGATATTGTACCTGTGAATGCTAAAGTTTGATTTTAACACCTTTTCTTTTTGTTTTTCTCTCCCTTCTTCCTTGTTTACCTCCACCTCACCCACTCTACATTATGAATGCCCTCATGCACTTCCTGCTCCACCTTCTCCTATTTACTTCGTTGCTTCTCCTTCTCTCTCAACTACTCCTTCGCCTCCACTTCTTTCTCTCTTTCTCTGGCTCCTGCTGTCCCTGTCCTCCCTCTCTTCCCTCCCTCTCTTCCCTCCCTCCCTCCCTCCCTCCCTCCTGCCAGCCTCCATGGCCGGTTACTCCGATCCTCTGGGCTCTCACGGCAGCCCTGCCCACATGATGGACGCTTTTACAGGTATGCTGCTACACAACAGTAGTACTGATGCTGGTACGACAGCAGTACTAATACTACTAACCAGGGTCTAATAGTTAGTTCTTTCACTTCCTGCTACTGTGACAGGTAAGTATTTTTTTTGTCTGCCACTTTTGAAATCAGCGTTCAGTATATTTTACATAAAAATATATGCATGGTAAATTACGGTGTTCAAATTACAACGTATTTTGGGAAGGTACTGTACACGACTTTTATTGTCATCTATAGTGGTTACTAGAATAAAAATATACAACTCAAATGATTATGATTATTTTGATATTTGCTTTGATATAAATAGGATCTTGCCATCAGTAATTTTAATGATGTATAATAAGCTGCTTAGTGTTAGCAAGTTAAACAGGTCATAATTCTCTCTGATATCGGTTTTATTTTGCTGTGAAAGCAGCAGGAGATTTATTCCAGCTTCTTGGCACAAACTTAATTTTACGAGATTACATTTGAACACATCATGACAACGTAATTTTCCTTCCTTTCAGTTGTTTTTCCTCTACTCTTAACCGATAACGGTGCTGCGTTCACTGTCGCGGACATTCAGCCTCTTTCCCAGTTAAAGTCTCCACCACATTTAGTTTAGTTCGGCAGGTTGTCGGCTGTGTGTCTGCTGGATTAACTTTACCGATCGTCCCACAAACAGTGTGTGTTTATGCTACGTTAGCAGCTGCTAGCTGCTAGCGTTGCCGGTGGCTTTTTGCTCGCTGTAGCGTAACTCCAGCTAGTTTCCGACAGACCGTGTGTGTGTGTGTGTGTGTGTGTGTGTGTGTGTGTGTGTGTGTGTGTGTGTGTGTGTGTGTGTGTGTGTGTGTGGGTGTTATCGCTGTGATCGTAGCTGTAGCAGACTGTGTGTGTTCAGTTTATTTGTCGGTGAATAAATGCTACGAGGCTACAAGCTACAACTCCTCAGCAGGAAGTCCAGAGACAACTTCCTGTATCTCTCTTAAGGTGGACTCTTAAGGTGGACCAGCTTTTCTCCTTGAAGTGTGGTTTTCTTGGCCGTTTAATTCATTAATAATTCTTTTAACCGTTTTAACCGATAATGTTAATCTGTTAAAATGCTTAATAGCGGTTATCGGTTAAACGGTTAATTATTAACATCTCTAGCTTGAACTCCTCATAATTGTACCTCAGTGGTACCTCCGTTAGCATTAGCAGCTCTGTGATTTAGCCCACCGGCTGCTAACAGCTAACGTTACTAGCTCCCCTCCTGTCGAATTCAGCACAGATTTGATGTTCACAGTGTCGCATCCCCTCAGGTTTAGTAGCCAAGCTTTCAGGGCGTTTTTCCTGTCCTCCGGGGCTCCGGTCCCAGACAAACCGAAACGTGACACGGCGTCCGTTAGCGTCGTGGTGCAGCATCAGTGAGAGGAGTGCTGATAGTCGCAGAGGCACGAGATGCCCAGGAATCTAACTACGGTTCTCTGTTCTCACCTCTCGTTTTCATTTCCTGCCAAAGTGGCGGATGTTCTCACGATTCTTCTGTTCTTCTGTTCTGACGGTGGAGCTCCTCCACCTGACGATCCTCCACCCTGCAACACAAAGAAGAACCAGCAACAGCACACCTAGTGGAGAGGAGGGGTCGTCACATTCGCCACTGCCAACAATTTACCGGCATTTGGCGGGTGGCGGGTGCTGAATCCAGACCCTGCTACTAACATACTTTCATTTATTGTGGACTCAACATTAAGTCTACAGGTGCTTCACAACCTCAGCTTAAAATGTCCCACATGAATCATCTTCATACACACACAAATCAATATGTGGTTTCCCTCATCTACCAGCGATACTGTATATACATATTCAAGCCACAACTTTTCACCAAGTGATGGCACTAGCTTGCATCAGTAGCATTAATCAGTTTGAATTAAAGGGAAACGTCTGTATTTTTCAACAGATTAATGGAGACAGCATTTTTGGTAATTGATCCAGTATTGAGGGAGGATGCTGTAACCGGCAGCTGCAAAACAGGCTGCTCTGTTATCAAATCAATGGGCAGTAAAAGTGCTTGTTTCTTCAACTGACAGGCTCAGATTGTTGTTTGAAGTGTCTGACAGCATCAAGACCCTGCAGAGAAACAGGGCAGGGCGATATGGAGAAAATAAAAATATCACAATATTGTTCACCAAATACCTCAATATCAATATTGAGATGATATTGTAGGGTTGAATGAATAATTTTTGGTAATAGTTATCAGTAATGCGAATATAATGACCAGGTGGGTAAATAATAAAGGCAAATAATAGAACAGAAAATGACTTCACTTTACTGTAATGCAGCCTTTAAAACCAGGAAAAGACAGCGCTTGGCATATTACAATAATCAAAATCTAATCTATCTAGTCTCATATTACGATATTGATATAATAGCAACATATTGCTCAGCCCTACAGAGAATTAAAACATTTTCTTACCTTTCACTTGATTTCAGTGTGTTTGTTATTGTGTCCAAGTCCCGCTCAAGGCGAAGTCTCCTTCTGAAACCTTGTGAGGGGCGAAATGTGAGTTTGTTGTGCTGGAGAACAGAAAGCAGGTTTTCGTGTTACCTAAAAAATGTTCTGAGTATTTAGATGATTTCAGCAATGTGGCCGAGGCCTAACCCTCTCACCACAGTTCAGAGCGGGAACAACAAAAACTATTCTCAGTGAATCGTCAAGGTTTTTTTCTGGGAATATTACCCTCCTCCCGTTTCCATAATTTTATTTCATTTGTTTTTTTTTTGTTTTTTTTAACCTTCCATGGCACTAATGCGACTCATTAAATATGTCAGACCAGTCCAATAACTGGTCCCCTCGCCTCCAGATAAGATGGCTTGTTGTGAGGCAAAACTTGTGATGAGCATGCAGAGCTGGAGCTGTCGCCAGCTGAGTCACGTTTCCAACACTTTTGAGGACATTATATTGACTTACGTTTATTTCCTGGAGACTCACCCTGGCCTTAACTGTAACTACTACTTAATCCTAATCCTTACCCTAACCCTAAACCAAGTCCTCATCCTAAAACATAATGTTTTACGTTATGGAGAAGTACATTTTGTCCCCATAAGGAAGGCAAGTTTCCACAATGTGAGTGTGTGAACAGATTCATGTAGTAACACACACACACACACACACACACACACACACAAGTGCGAGCTATGAGGCTGAGTTTTGCCTTTCACCGTACCCAGAGCTCACTGTAGTCTTAATGAGATCTGTCGTCTCAGAATTACTGCTGCCGGCTTGAACACACACTTACATCTTTTGCTTTCCCTCTCAAACACACACATTCTTATAAAAACACTCATCCGTTGACATTGTTTGTTGTTTTGTTGGAGTCGTTCCTGCTGAGTCTTTTCATTCAACCCTGTCTCCTAAAAATCACGTTGCCATATAATCAAACTGAGGACCTGTTATGCTCATTTTCAGGTTCATACTTGTATTTTGGGTTTCTACCAGATCATGTTTACATGTTTTAATGTTCAAAAAACACTTTCTTTTCCTCATACCTAATTTTACCCTCTGTCTGAAAGACTGTTTGAGCTCCTGTCCCGCCCTCCCGAAAAGCCCAGGCTGCTCTGATTGGTCAGCTGGCCCACGCTGTTGTGATTAGTCAGCCAAATCAAACTCCTCTAACTCCACTAGCTTTGTTTGAGGGCCAAACTTCCAGCAAAGTGTTTCAGGTAGCTCAGGAGCAGTGCCTCTGTGGGGGACGTTGGCCGTTGCAACTTTACAGACCTTTTACATGCACAAAAAAACACAATATATCACACTAAAGCAAAGGGAAAAGGCACAGACACTCAATAGATCCTCTTTAAAACTGAACACTGTGCTGTTGCAGGCTATGAGGAGCACAATAGGTTCCCTATGGGTCAGGAAGACTATGACATGACGTCAGTGGGCTACCCGCTGTTACATCAAAATGAACCTTAAAGGGAGATTTGTCAAGTATTTAATACTCTTATCAACATGAGAGGGGGCAAATATGCTGCTTTATGTAAATGTATGTAAACATTTATTATTGTAAATCAATAACTACACTAATCAATACCAGATATTGTCCAGAAACCCTCCCAGGTTCTGACTTTAGCATCAACAATCTGCTCCAATCAGAACATGACAAACTGCAGCCCAACAGGCAACAACAGCTGTCAGTGTGTCAGAGTGCTGACTGGACTAGGACTTGATCCAGACTGACTGGGACTATCATAAAGTGGGCATGTCTGTAAAGGGGAGACTGGTGGGGACCCAGAGAACCCATTTACATTCGGTGAAACGGGGAGACAGAGGAACGGTAAAGTACCCCGGGCAGGACTCGAACCCGGGTCCGCCGAGGCATAAGAGGCGTCCGCTCTGCCGACTGAGCTAAACAGCGCCTCCGCCATGCTAGCGTTTCCTATTATTCAGCCTCCTTCGTGGTAAGCCCTGCCCGGACAGACATCACAGGTGGAGCGCTGCTCCTCCACCTCCTGCCTCTCCTCCACCTCCTGCTCCTCCTCCACCTCCTGCTCCTCCTCCACCTCCTGCCTCTCCTCCACCTCCTGCCTCTCCTCCACCTCCTGCTCCTCCTCCACCTCCTGCCTCTCCTCCACCTCCTGCTCCTCCTCCACCTCCTGCCTCTCCTCCACCTCCTGCCCCTCCTCCACCTCCTGCCTCTCCTCCACCTCCTGCTCCTCCTCCACCTCCTGCTCCTCCTCCACCTCCTGCCTCTCCTCCACCTCCTGCTCCTCCTCCACCTCCTGCCTCTCCTCCATCTCCTGCCCCTCCTCCACCTCCTGCTGCTCCTCCACCTCCTGCTGCTCCTCCTCCACCTCCTGCTCCTCCTCCACCTCCTGCTCCTCCTCCACCTCCTGCCTCTCCTCCACCTCCTGCCCCTCCTCCACCTCCTGCCTCTCCTCCACCTCCTGCTCCTCCTCCACCTCCTGCTCCTCCTCCACCTCCTGCCTCTCCTCCACCTCCTGCCTCTCCTCCACCTCCTGCCCCTCCTCCACCTCCTGCTCCTCCTCCACCTCCTGCCCCTCCTCCACCTCCTGCTCCTCCTCCACCTCCTGCCTCTCCTCCACCTCCTGCCTCTCCTCCACCTCCTGCTCCTCCTCCACCTCCTGCTCCTCCTCCACCTCCTGCCTCTCCTCCACCTCCTGCCTCTCCTCCACCTCCTGCCCCTCCTCCACCTCCTGCTCCTCCTCCACCTCCTGCCCCTCCTCCACCTCCTGCTCCTCCTCCACCTCCTGCTCCTCCTCCACCTCCTGCCTCTCCTCCACCTCCTGCCTCTCCTCCACCTCCTGTCTCTCCTCCACCTCCTGCTCCTCCTCCACCTCCTGCTCCTCCTCCACCTCCTGCCCCTCCTCCACCTCCTGCTCCTCCTCCACCTCCTGCCTCTCCTCTCTGCTCTGATGATCGGCAAACAGCTGATCTGCTCGTAGTGCATCTCTGTCAGTCGACCACACACCACATCACACTGATACCAAGGTAGTATGTCAAGGTGTGGACACCTGACGGTACGTAGGTAGACTGTTAAACTGACGATCGACGTCCAGGTGACCCAGCCTATAAAGTTATGATGCATTCAGGCACTGAGATGAGTATTGGGCAAAGGTAAATAATAACATTATCATGATATGTTCAAATCGCGTAAAATGCAGTTTTTGGCTATAAATCCAGTTGTTTGAAGGAGGTGTTTTCACAGCAATATAACATATAATAGAGAGGGAGTTATGACCTGTTTCACTTCCTAACAAAACCAGTATGCAAACTGTAATAAAGGAGTGTATGTTAACGTGCATGGGATTTATTATTTGACATATGTTTTTTAATGTGGAATTTCACTGGTGTTGGTATCAACTACTGTATTTTTTCGCACTATAAGGCGCACCAGATTATAAGTCAAACTTTATTCAATTCATTTAATAACTCAATAACTTCAATAACTCTCAACATTTTTCAGTTGTAAGACATGAAATACAAAACAATACACTCACTTTTCTGTCCATTCTTCTTCCACAAATCCATCAAATCCTTCATCATCAGTGTCGGAGTTAAACAGTTGGGTGATTTCGGCATCAAGCACGCCCGAATCCCCCGTAGCTTACCAAAGTCGAAATAAAACATTATGACAGATATTTGAGCACCCTGTACCACATAAAATTGGTTCGAGGTCAGTAAGCACAACCAGAATTGATACATAAGGCGCGCCCGATTATAAGGCGCACTGTAGATTTTTGAGAAAATTAATGGATTTTAAGTGCACCTTATAGTGGGAAAAATACGGTACTAAATTTTTGTTTTGTGGCATCCCTGGTGTCGGACTTTGGGAGCTAACAATATGCTTAAAATGTGTTATTACGGTGCCAAAACGTGTTATGTGCTGGTGTGCCTATTTGAAAAAGTTGGGTGCACCAGTGTAAAGAGTTAGTCAGGTGGCCTGAACACTATACTGTACATCTGTCCGTCAGGGTTCTCCCAGCCTGGAGGGATGGGGGTCAACGTGGACCTGGGGGCCGCCCCCTCTCAGCAGAGAGGATTCCTAGTGTAGCGGAACCCAAGCATCCCACCCCCCAGCGGGTTCAGAAGCCCCGAAAGAGCACAGCCCCATGCTGCCTGAACCCCAGCCTCCTCGCAGCCCTCTGGATCTGTCAGCAGGTAAATCTTCATTACTGGACCTCTGTTATATCTGAAGAATAGTGCTGTTTAAACTACTGTAATATGACCCACTCTGTCACATCGTTGGTCACATTCTTCAGTCATGAGGTGTTTACGTCACTGTGTTCGTGCTCACAGCAGGAACAACTCATGATGGTTACTCTGTAGTGTAATATATCGTGTATACAGTCTGTATGACGGTGTCCTGTGCTGCACTGGCTCATTGGTTCCACAGTGGGGTGCCGTATACAGAGCAGCTTCTCCATAGCTTCATCCTCACACGCCAGCTCCAGTGGGATGTAGTCATCCAGCTCAAGGTCAATGCACATCTGATGCTGACATGTATAGGGCCTGCCATCATGCCGTGGCTTCTAGTCATACAGTATACTGTATGTGTTGGGTGTTTGTGTGTATCTCCATATATATTTATCCTACAGAGAGAAGCTGTCTGGTCCACTCTCTCTCGACCAGCCCCCCCACACCAACCCCATAGGGTTCCTCTCCAGGTCAACGCACATCTGATGTGATCCTAGAGAGCACAGCGTTGTACTTGTCACCACTCTGTGGCTTGTGTCAGCTAGTAGGGCTAACGCTAGCATCCCATGTGGGCAGTGGAAGGATGCAGCTGAGCCCCCATGATGCACTGCAGCCCCCCGTGTCGCTGTACTAATGAGATCAGGGAGAACTGTTAGAGTGGTTATTCATTTGATTTGGTGAATACGCAGCCATTAGAGTCAGCGTGGCACCAAATCACCATGAGCTGTGCAAAGATGAACACAGAGAGCGCTGCAGGAAAACCAGCACAGAGGAAAGCAGTGTACCGATGTGGCAGCTTCCAGGCGTTGCCAGAAAGAAAGAGCCCGAGCAACACGACGTTCTATCGCCACATGAGGCAGCGGTAGACCAGCTGTTCTCTGAGGAAAAATTACTGGTTTTGTCAATGGAGTATGGTGACAGCAAGGTAAAGCGTTGAAAATCTTGTAAATATAGCACACACTTAAACTGATATTGATTTTGTAGTTGATGAAAATCTGTGTAACTGCTGCCCGTCCACAGCAGTACATATCTGTGCTCCCATGCTAGTACTCATTTCTGACCGTCATCTACTGGAGGTAACACACTGACTGGAGACAGATCTCATACAACCCCACTTCAAAACACCCAAACTATCCCTTTATCATTAGTCTCAAAGCTGCACGGTAGAATCAGTTGGAAACTGAGTTGCTGGAGAAAAGAAACCCCCAGAGGCAGAGTGGCGAGTATGACGAGGCTGTGATGTTGTCTTGTGTGAATCTGGATTGTTTGATTTCCCCCTGCTGCTGCATTATGAGCCACCAGGGAACAACACAAACACTTCTGTTTGACTCATTACAACTGAGCAGCGCTTCAGTTTAACTGCAGCTAGCAGCCACAGCTGGACTCTCTGCAGCAGACAGATGACTCATCTACAGACTCCTCAGTCAGCCTGTAACAGGTGGAGGACGCATCCAAAATGGAGAGTTTTGTTGCTTGTTAACCCCTCGCTGCCAAACTGAAACTGACTGTAAGACAGACTACCTGTCTCTCTGCTTGTGTGTGTGTGTGTGTAATCTCTCCGCTGGTATGTGTGTCGACTACGAGGTAACAGGCTGACTCAACAATGCGACAACCACAACCCCCCTTTCCCATTTACAAACCATAGAGTGCAGATCTTTGAAAGCCGAAGGGGGTCTGGACGGCAGCCTGATGTAGAGAAGTAAAAAATAAACCAGATTTCTTCAACTACCAACATTATGAATCCCGTACTGACCCCAGTGTTGACTTTTCTAAGCATCGTTTTCTGGGAATAGCTCGGAGCAAACGGATCAGAAGTGAGTCAGCATGAGGAAGGAAATGTTCTGCACTGCATCAAAAAGTTATTGAGACATTCATCGCTACAAAGGTATGGGAAATGTGACCGTTAATCGCTCTAGATTTTAGGACATAAGCCCCAACCCCATCCTCATCACACGGTCTAGCTTAGACTTAAAGGTGCCCTGTGAGTTTTCCTGTAAACAAACAGAAGTCATGCTTGAATTCAGAGTTTCTCATCAACAGGCACCGTACGCATCTTTGAGGCGTAACCAGCCTGTTTTAACATTTCCTTCCCACTAACACCTTTGTATAGCCTTGCTTTTTATTTAAATCCTGCGTTGTTTACATCCATGTTTACCGTCTTCACTGCCTTCGCTCTTGTGTTCATGTGACCTTGAAAATGTACAGATTATACATTCAGGGCTCCGACATAATGCTGTCATTCACAGCAATGTAAGATAAGCATGAGTTCCTCAATCGTCAACAAATATCAAATGCTACAGCAGGGATGTGACGTGAGGAAATGTTCCCTTATAGCTTTGGGAAATAATGTCAAACATTAAGACACCAATCCTCTGCCATCTCTCGGTCTGTCAGCTCTCTCATGTCCAGCACTGATGCATTCACTTTCAGCTTGTCGTGTCCGTTGTCCGACTATCTACTGATAACATGCCGCCAATACGCCTCAATGAATTAAATGGGGTTTACTTCTGTTAAAAATAAAAAAAAAAAAAAAAAACAATGGAAGGGGCGTTGGGTATGTAATGTAATCAGTGTATGCCTGTACACCGGTAACACCTTCTACCGTGACAACCCTACGCCCCAGTGGTCAAACTGTACACCTCCATCAGTTTAAATACCTTTTTAAATACACACCTGACTCTAGGGACCAACTTTCTATGGTTAACATGCTGGGGTGTGCACAGGAAGATGAGGCAGAATGAGATGTGATATAGAAAGGAGAGCATACTTCAGCCTGCCAGGAGTCTGCTGCTGTAAGAGGGAGTCAGCAGCAGAACAGCTGTATCACAGCTGCCCAGATGTTCGGGGGTTTGGATCCTTATACTGATCTCGCAGGTCTCAAAGATCTCTGTTTTGGTCTCTTTGGTGACACCTGTGGTGATAAGTGGTAACGGGAGGTGTGATCTTGGCTCGTACCTCCCAGAGAACCACTTGATCTTTCTCTGGGACGTTGCCACAGACTCTGTTTGTAAGTTAGTAATGCTGCAGTAATGCATGTTTTCATCGTGTTACCTCATTCGGCGCCAGATAGTGGCTTAACCATAGAAACAGAATAGAGAGTGCTGCTGCTGACCAGCAGCCCGCTGTTTGGCTCACTTTCTGTAACCAGTGTAGCATCAAAATGTGGAATTAGCCAGGTAACTATACAGCTACCCGCTAGTTAGCTAACACACTCAGTAACGTTAGTTAGTAGTCCTGGTTCAGACTCAGTAACGTTAGTTAGTCAGTAGTCCTGGTTCAGACTCAGTAACGTTAGTTAGTTAGTAGTCCTGGTTCAGACTCAGTAACGTTAGTCAGTAGTCCTGGTTCAGACTCAGAGGACAGACTAACATTAGTCAGTAGTCCTGGTTCAGACTGAGAGGACAGACTAACATTAGTCAGTAGTCCTGGTTCAGACTGAGAGGACAGACTAACATTAGTCAGTAGTCCTGGTTCAGACTCAGTAACATTAGTTAGTCAGTAGTCCTGGTTCAGACTCAGTAACATTAGTTAGTTAGTTAGTAGTCCTGGTTCAGACTCAGTAACGTTAGTTAGTCAGTAGTCCTGGTTCAGACTCAGTAACGTTAGTTAGTTAGTAGTCCTGGTTCAGACTCAGTAACGTTAGTTAGTTAGTAGTCCTGGTTCAGACTCAGTAACGTTAGTTAGTCAGTAGTCCTGGTTCAGACTCAGTAACGTTAGTTAGTCAGTAGTCCTGGTTCAGACTCAGTAACGTTAGTTAGTTAGTAGTCCTGGTTCAGACTCAGTAACGTTAGTCAGTAGTCCTGGTTCAGACTCAGAGGACAGACTAACATTAGTCAGTAGTCCTGGTTCAGACTGAGAGGACAGACTAACATTAGTCAGTAGTCCTGGTTCAGACTGAGAGGACAGACTAACATTAGTCAGTAGTCCTGGTTCAGACTCAGTAACGTTAGTTAGTCAGTAGTCCTGGTTCAGACTCAGTAACGTTAGTTAGTTAGTCAGTAGTCCTGGTTCAGACTCAGTAACGTTAGTTAGTCAGTAGTCCTGGTTCAGACTCAGTAACATTAGTTAGTTAGTAGTCCTGGTTCAGACTCAGTAACATTAGTTAGTTAGTAGTCCTGGTTCAGACTCAGTAACATCAGTTAGTTAGTAGTCCTGGTTCAGACTCAGTAACGTTAGTCAGTAGTCCTGGTTCAGACTCAGTAACATTAGTTAGTTAGTAGTCCTGGTTCAGACTCAGTAACATTAGTTAGTCAGTAGTCCTGGTTCAGACTCAGTAACATTAGTTAGTCAGTAGTCCTGGTTCAGACTCAGTAACGTTAGTTAGTCAGTAGTCCTGGTTCAGACTCAGTAACATTAGTTAGTTAGTAGTCCTGGTTCAGACTCAGTAACATTAGTTAGTCAGTAGTCCTGGTTCAGACTCAGTAACATTAGTTAGTCAGTAGTCCTGGTTCAGACTCAGTAACGTTAGTTAGTTAGTCAGTAGTCCTGGTTCAGACTCAGTAACATTAGTTAGTCAGTAGTCCTGGTTCAGACTCAGTAATATTAGTTAGTTAGTAGTCCTGGTTCAGACTCAGTAACGTTAGTTAGTTAGTTAGTAGTCCTGGTTCAGACTCAGTAATATTAGTTAGTTAGTAGTCCTGGTTCAGACTCAGTAACGTTAGTTAGTTAGTCAGTAGTCCTGGTTCAGACTCAGTAACATTAGTTAGTCAGTAGTCCTGGTTCAGACTCAGTAACGTTAGTTAGTTAGTAGTCCTGGTTCAGACTCAGAGATGGACTAAGGCTGCATTAATTAACTGTTATCCTGATAGCTGACTGAATCTCGCTGCAGTAACGTGCATTATTCGCTGGACATGGAGAGAACACAGCTCAGCTCATCGCAGCAGCTCTGTCTGTGTTCGCCGCTGCGTGTCCGAAGCACGGTGTTGATTGGCTATCGCTGATGCCATGTAACCAATCAGATAGTGCTGTGGGCGGGACACTGAGCCAGACTACACAGTAGAGACTGAGTGGACAGCACTGACAGAGAGAGGAGGCTGATCACAGCCAAAGCTGCAGATTTTTTATTAATTTACCACATCCCCAAAATATTGCGATACAGTTTTCGTCTGGATGATGCATAACGTCATATTTTTATATCACGAAATATCACGGCACAAGATATCGTCACACCCCTAGTATACAGTAACTGAACCTTTGAAACTATGGAGAAACTACAGTAAATGCACATACATTGAAATGGCTGTTTGACACTCCCCCAGCCTAATGAGGCTGCATGACTCAACATTGAAGTCATTCTGATCCATTTGCATGATTTGCTTTTTGCCTTTTTCTGACTCCCCCAATTACTGCACATACAGTATATAGAGCAGAGTTCTGTCAGGGGTTTGTTAATATGAAATATGGCCCTCCAGAGAGGAACTGTACTGTATGGGGCCTGACAGCTGCTCCACTTTAGCTCTTCTTCTGAATGTATAACTGAAAACTAGAAACAAACTGGGCCAAAGTAGCAGAACAACCCTCAGAGGGCAATTTCCCCTCTACTTTTGTTACCTCTCATCTACCTGAGCTTTATTATACAGTGTCCCCAAACCAGGCCACTTTAGTTCCAGCATGGCTGCCAGTAATTGACCTCCTTTTTATGGGACTATTAGGCAGCCTCTTTGCTTTTGTGTGTCTGTCTTTTGTCCATTGGAACACTGTATATGTAATACACATCTGCACATAAATGCACACTCACACACATCTGACTCTCGCTCTCTGTTTTGATTTCAAGCAGAGCTCTTTTGCTGTCCAGTAGTTTCAACATGAGCATCCTAGACCCCGAGGCTGCCGTGAGTCAGCCACCCAAAGTACCACATCTCTGTATCGTTTAATTCAGTACTCTCCAGCATGTCTGTGTGTGTGTGCGTATCCTCATTCCTCCACCCATTCATTCACTCAGCACTGACACAAAATCATTTTAAGACTTGAGTCCAGTTTTTGGGGTGGACATTAGTTTGGTTGATCAACACACATTTGCTTGTTTGACGAGTGAATAGCGTTCATATCTACAAAGGGTTTATGGATTATGGCCCAGCTTTCTGGAACAACATGCAACACCTCTGGCCTTTTCCTCCAGATGCTTCTATGCTGTGTCTGAACAAATAGCTATTGTAGCTGCTGTATCTTTAAAAAAGGTCTTTGGCAGTAAATGTGTCCACTTTCAGTGTCGTCTTTGTTATTTTGTTTTTGCCTTTTTGTCTGATGCATTCTGAGGTTCTCAGTTACTTTCTGTTTGAGTTAGACTAAGGGAACCAATTCACATGCACATACCCATCTCCCCCAACTTTAAACTCTCCCCTCTCCACCCACAACAAGGTGCCTTAGGCGACTGCTGGCCAGAAGAGGCTGGCTGCCTGCCGACAGACCTCCCTTTCAGCCCCAGTGTCTCCACGGTGATCAGTCGCCATGCCGGCCATCTCGCAGTCAGCCCAGACGAGCCACCGGACAGTTGGCCTAGCCGAGAGAGCACTGCCTATGCTGGAGGCGACGAAAGGGAGGCAGAAAGTTCCGACCGAAAACAGAAGAGGAAGAAGAAAAGGCGACAGAAAGATGAGGAACACCTCGATAGCAGGGGTCACCCTGAGGTGCAAACACCGGGAGAAAACACTCCCTCAACAGAGGAGTTCTACAGCAGGATTGGGCCGAGGCGAGATAGAGACGGTGGCTGGGAGGAGCAGCTGGGGAAGAGTGGAGGCCGGGGGAAGAAGGGTAAGAGCAGGAAGAAGCTTCCAGAGGAGTGGGGGGTGGCGGCAGAACCGTTCTTCCCTTCAGCTGCCGCGACTTCTCAAATCACAGAGGAGGTGATGGTGGATCTAGGGAGTTCTGTTCAGGCAAACACGGAGGCTTCGTTCACAGACATGGGCACCAGCCAGAGCCCCTGGAAAAAGGAGATCTACCCAGAAGAAGGCCTGATCCCTTCCCCCCTGTCTCAGGACCTATTCTCCCCAACAGCTGCTACCATCATCCCACTGGTCTTGAACAGCGAGCTGAAAGCCACAGCAGCTCCATTCACTATGCCCTCCACCACCACTGACAGTGCAGCACTTGGCAACTTTCCCATGGCTCCTCGTCCTGATGATCCATTTGACCTCCTGATGGATACTGAAAATGCAAGCTTAGGCGACAGCAGCCAGGCCTTTTCACCTGGAGGTGATGTTGTTGACAGCGGGGTGTTTAATAACACCAGTTCCCTCCAAGAGTTTTGTGTGCAAGGCATGCCTGAGGGAGACACCTCTGCTTTCAGCCCGGCCTCCCAGCCGAGTCCGGGCATTTCCCCAGAAGGCGAGGTGTTAGCCTCGGCCCCACCTCTCTCACCTTCAGATGCTTCATGGCTCCTGACCGACTCCAACATGAGTGGCAAGAGCGAGTTATTTGACTTCAGTGACTTGAGTGCTTCAGGCCATCCTTTAAACTTAGGGTTGTCCTTCAGCACTCCCAGCCCGGCCCCTCTCCGCTCCCCTAAAACCACCGCACAGGATTTCCAACCCAAAGAGCACAAAGATGGCAAATTGGCCCAGAAGCAACCCAAGAAGTCTCGTTCTTCCTCTTCCTCCTCCTCTGTAAAGAGTCCAACCTCCCCAGGAGCAAAGAATTTCCCTCCACAAGCATCCCCAGTCATCAGCCCCTCTTCCCCTCCATCAGTCACCCCAGGATCTGGTCTTAACCCTACAGCTAAGCCTTTCTTTCCCAGCTTTGCTGATCCCATGGAAGAACCAGCCGTGGTCCCTCCAGTTGCCCCCATCATCGAAGGTTGGTTGCAGTAGTCAGCCCTGGACAAAATAGAAGTTGATTGTAACTAAAGTATAAAGACAAATAGTTTACTGTTATACATGTTTTTCTCATCCAGCTTGAGTCTTGCAGATATTTGAAACTGATTTCAAAGGCTGTTTTGGGCAGGATTGATTGTTTGGGTGTCTGTTACTCATTAGGGTTAATTAGTCCCTTGCATGGACACATTTGTTTAAACTGGGGCTTTTTGGCTTGTCCAATTTGGACTGTTTCTGTGTGACTAACGCATGGGTTCAAGTGTTGACCAAATGAGGCTGTGGAATGGCTTGACTTTAATCTGTGAGTACCTTAAGTCTCAATGATGCACTACTGGGATGTCCTCAAAATTAACAGTATTGCTGTTGATGGGTGTGCTACTACTAACCAATCATGAGTCTTTTTCCTTAGCAACACCACTAGACACCTTCACCAAATCCTAACCAGCCTTCTCTTTGTCTCTTCTGTCCAGGTTGTATGTGTTAACACTAATCGTCTTCTGTTTCCTTTGCATCCAGGGGTGAGGTGTCACTCTATCTTCTCTCTTGTGTGTCCAGTTAACTCTGTTTTCCTCACTAGTGGCCTGTTTCTTTACAACTTCTCCTAGAGAGGAATGTTGAAGGGAAGGCTTTGTTGGTGTCATGTTAACTCTCCCTCTGTTGTTATGCATCAGCAGTGTCTCCTCAGCGTATACCTTTTCACAAGATATCAAATGGTAATTGTTGTTTTTGTTGATTTTACTTCCATGTTCTGTGGTGATTGCTGCCTTGGCTGCTCCTCCACCAAAGGTGAGTCCTATTTTAATTCCTCTTGTGGCTTTGTTGTTTTTGTCATGCATCATTATTGAGGCTCATAACTGGGATGATTACAGAATAACTGACCGAAGACGCAGACAGCTGAGTGCTGCTTGAGTGCAAAATGGCTCTTTATGAATTTTATGGTTAGGATATCAATGCATAGGAGATGTCTGGAGAGTGTCTTTTTGGTGACATTAGGATCTCTACTATTTGCAAATGATGTTGTCCTTTTGGTTTCATCAAGCCATAATCTGTGATTTGCACAAGAGCAGCTTGCTCCACTTCTTTTCCAACCTTTAACTGAATCATGAAATCTGAGTGATGGCCAGGAGAATGAAACTGTGGATAAATGTGGCATAACGTAGATTCCTGCGCAGGGTGGTGGCCTCACCCGTATAAAGGATCCAGTTAAAGGCCCCATGAGTAGGAATTTTCTTTAAGAAATGTATAGACTCACAAAAGTAATCCCTCTCAATCATCACGTGACTAACTAGACATTTGTAGTGGTGTCTGTATTTGCAGAAACCCTTCCCTTTTTCATTTTGTTGTGTTTAGGACATTTCTGGGCATCAACCTCAATAACAAGACTTGGTCAACTTGGTCTTGGTCAGACTGCTGTTATTTTGTCTAAACAGTCCACCAAACTCTATTTCTGAAAACTTAAGCGAGAAACGTGATGCCCCTGCTGAATCTTGTTTCATTTTAGATCGACTAGTTTCATGGGCCGGACGTGTCACGCTAGACAGGCTCATTTGCATACAAGACTATTCCCCGCCTTTTCTTTTTGAAAGAGCAACGGCCAATGAGGAAGCTCCAACACTTGGCCGACCAATCGTGGAACTTCTTCCCTCAGTCACTCAGTGACAGACTTTTGCATTTTTAGGGCTGGTCTTCTGCTGCCAGAAACGTAACGACCAGGTGCCAGATCGTAAGCATGCATCCAAGAGGAAGCTATGAAAACCATGCTGAAAAAACGTAAATATATTGGATACATATAGTGGACATATAGTGAATGTGGGACTGGCTTTCAACCACTGGTGAGCACCATAACCCTCACTGAGCCAACTTTGAATCTTGGGTTTACAAAACGCAACCGACGAAGCCTGCTTATTGTGCCTTTAAGGTGTTTTGGGGCATATGACAAGGATAGAGTTTTTCATTGCATGTCTATTTAGGGAGACCCAGGGGCAAACTCAGAAGGTGCTGGAGGTATTAAATATCCCATCTGACCTGGGGATGCCTTGGGATCTGCCGGGAGGAGTTGGGAGAAGGATATCTCGGCCGCCTTACTAGTTTTGTAGCAGTGTGGTTCATTAAGACAAAGGTTTCGGCAGACTGGGGAACGATGTTTGTGCTGCAGATGAGCAGTTAAAAATAGAACCGTTTGACTCGTATGTGTCTGATTTAAATCAGTTAGAAGATTCGACAGAGAGTCAAACCGGAGCTGTGGATCGCCGTCATGTGCAGCTCTAGTTTTAACGTAGAACGAACGTGTAGCAGTGTTATTCGTTTAGGAGAAGTTTTCAGCATTAGGGAAATAATTCTGTTTACAGCAGACAGCCAAAAATAGAAGAGATTGACACGCTGTGCTTTAGTGTGGGAGTGGGTGTGTGGGTGTGACCTGTGGGTGTGTCCGTCCTTTTCCAAATGAACTGAAGTGTTTTGTGTGTGTTGCTGTGATTTATGGAGATCCAGAGGATTCATTTCCTCGTCCTTCCTCTCAACGCTTCCTGTCTCTGCCTCCCATTGGAGGCTGTAATGAGGACTGAGCAAGCCTTCAGCTCCCCACAGGAAGAGCAGAGTGTCCAACCTGGCTATTAAGCAGCTTTGATCAATGCCTTCCACAGGAACGGCAGCGCTTGCATTTAGCGTATTTGCCACTTCCAAGTCGCACAGATAAAAATACATCACAGCTTTGTGGATGAAACATCCGCTGCCAGTGCATGTTGGAGTGCATGTTACACGCCTGACATGACAGCAGTACATGTCCTTCATCAGATTTGACGTGCATGATGTGCACACACTGTGTTTTGCATCGGCTGCATGTATGTGCGCTGGTATAACTGTGTGGAGGGAAGAGCTGGGCAGGGCGCTGAGTGCAGCTGGCTCTGTCTTCCCTCGGTGTAATGAGACCTTTAGTCAGTGTCCATGGGAGGGTCTCTGTCACCAAGACTGGTATTTAAGCCTCGTACAAAAGATAAGAAGGCAGGCAGAGCACAATAAAGAGCAAGACTCTGAGGTCTTACAGACAGGGGAGTACAGTACAGCGAGGAAAAGGGAGGTCGACGTTCAGAAACAACAGGGCTAAAACCTCAGTAAATTAGAGGCGAAGGCAAAATAGCCTTCAGATATTTTAGAGAGAAGCAGAGGGATGTTTGAGAGGGCAACAGGGATAGAAAAATATTGTTTTTGTACCACAGGAGAGAGGGATGCAAAGGATAAAAGTGATGAGAGGAGGCTGTGGAAGACGCTGAAAGGAGTGCTGACAGGGAATGGATACGGATAACGTAGAAATCCCTCTTTTAATGACAGATATATACAGCATATAGGAGTAAACGTTAGAGGGAGAAGCCTCGATAGCTGCAGAGTGATGTAAGCCTCCGGGAAGAGGACGTTTAAAATGCTGAGGGAAAGGATGGAGAGAGAAGTATTAAGCCTTGATAGAAATCCTGAGAGCGAGTCATGTCGACCAGTGTGGACAAGGTAGTATATGTAGGTAGTTTTCAGACCTTATTACCTCCCTGTCAGGCTATTTATAGAAGTACAAAGTGTTTCCCTCTGACTGCACATGACAACCACCCAACCAGCTTTGAACTGTATATACTGTACGTATGCACGCATTACCCACA
Organism: Pterois miles; assembly: GCA_947000775.1. Lineage (NCBI taxonomy): Eukaryota > Metazoa > Chordata > Actinopteri > Perciformes > Scorpaenidae > Pterois > Pterois miles. The sequence continues at coordinate 1,410,221 of CAMQGK010000586.1, read as the reverse complement.
CATGACTGTATCGACTATAACTTCTAGTGCAGTGGTTCTGTTGGATAAATGGCATGAAATAGACTTAAAGCTTTACTAATTGATATTTTGTATTAGAAGTTAATCAAATGATTATATGTCATGTGAAAGAGGTCACTTGTCTCTAAAAACACACTGTACATCACAGCTATGATCGGGCCCATATACAGTATATACTGTATAGATGGATACATAGATAGATAGATGTGTAATATAGATATGTTATATTAGAAAACATATTACAAGCTTAAGTCCCTTTGTATGCAAGAACAGTTTTTTGACCGTAGTGAAAAATGTTGTTTTTGAAAGGCTAAACACCAACAAATATATACTGAAGCTGAATAGTTTCTTACAGAAAGCAAATGCTGTGAATTGATTACATCTAGGCCTGCCCCGTCTTAGTCAATTAGTTGACTAATCAGTCGTTTTGGTCTTCGTCGACTAAGATTTTGTTCAGTCAGTTAGTAATTTGTCAAGCTGAATAACTTATTTTTAAGAAAATTAATAGCTCATTTCTGGTCAACACAAGATTTAAAGTGGTGCTTTTGTGTGATTCTTTGTGGAGAAACTCAATTTTACTGATCTGATGATTAAATCAGCTAATTGATCGGTTGACAAAATCATGTGTTATTGTTGATTATTGAGAGTATTAGTATTTCCTTGGTTGAGGACAGCCCTAGTCTGTCTTTTTGCAGTAAATGTTGACTTTTGGACTCAGAAACTATCCGATGCAGCAACCACTGCAATCCGTATAATACCAATAATATTAGTGTTGCTTGATCTTTATCTGCGACTGCAGAAATACCGAGTTTAAACAGAATGAATGGATGTGCAAAAACAAAGAGTGCTGCATTCAAATGTCAACTTAGATATTCAGCATTATGAATGAAGCTTCAAACTATTTGGTACAGCCTTAGAGTAGAGATTGTATAACATTTCATTGGCGTGAACCCGATCCCGTCAGGTTGGGTCCGGTCCGGTCCGGCCCGGTCCGGTCCAGTTCAGGCAGCGAATGAAGGCTCTTCTGTGCTCAGCACCAAGCAGCTGCTGGACAAAGTTAGACAGTAGCTGGTGAACATTGAATATAGTGGAGCATTTAGCAGGTAAAGAGCCAGAAGTATTTTCAGGAGTTGGTGGAGACCAAAACAGAGCAAAAATGAATACTGGGCTTACATTTGCCACAAACAGGACTGGCAGATGAATGCTAATGATGCGTTGTGTCTGCTGGATGTGTAAAAAGCTAACTGTTTGCTAACACATTCAGTATAAGCAGTTTATGAGTTGATGATATGTCATTGTTTTGTTCTGCTGGCCCCCAGCTGGCTTCGTCTGGCCTTCTGTCTTGTTTCTGATTCTTTCTTGACATGGTTCTTTCTACTCTATGTATCACCATCATAACCAGGACGGACATTCGGGCCATATTACAACAACACCGACGCTACTCGTCTCAGACAGAGCTGCAACACAGTGAAAGGACAGACACACATACAGCACACAACTTTGTGGACAAACACAAATCCTCAGAAGGCAGGAAAGCGTGAATACACTGTGTCAGCGGCCTGTTTCTACCACATAGTGTTTATTCGCTGTTGTCTGGGCTCCTCTCATTGGGAGCAGGCTGTTAGATGGTCGCCCAGAAGGGACATCTGTACAGTATGGCCTCGTCCCTGAACGGAGGTGTGCTAATGCCTTTTGACAGCTTTCGGGGAATGTTGGGATTTCTCCTCATTGGCGCCACTGTAAAAGACAACAGTTAACAGTAGGACAAGATTGTGAGTCACTCTTCAGCAACAGATTGAACCCATAGAGACAGCTCTCGGCCAGCAGAGTGGGATGTCCTCAACATTTCATAGACTTTGATACTGACATTTTAAAAAGACAGTTGTATGAGCCCAGACACTGGGAATGTTGTGAGTTTGCCTACTGCATGGAAAACAGCTCTGAATCTGCAGCACACGCCTTGTTTGTGTTGAATTAGTGAGATTTATTGAGAGGATGTAGGCTGATAACTATCCTTGTATGGCCTGGCTCAGGTTAAATCCTTCGTAAAGCAGAACAAATACATTAATGCAACAGAACTTTCTGTGATTATTCAGTTTGTGTTTTACGAAGAACACGAATGAATGAAGCCAGACAGAAATAACCGTTCTGTATTGTCTTGGCTGTCTCCTCAGTGGAAAGTCTGTCTCTGTTTTCTGTAATATTCACTCACCCTATCGAACGCCAGCTTGGCGTTCAGCCCAGCTGGCGTTCAGCCCGAGTTTCACACCGTCTGTACTACAGCACCTGACCTCCACTTTTACTCCTTCGTAATCAGTCTGGTCATTTTTTTGTCATTGCCATGTGAATCAGTGATAAAAGCTAGCAGCCCCTTCTGACCCACATTTATGGGGCTTATAACCACTGATGATGAAATTTAATGGCCTGCCAAAAAGTTCTCCAAAACCACAGAGAAAAACTGTATAAAACTATTTTAACCAACAATTAAAACAATAACAAATAAGAAACAAACAAAATGAACCAACATGAGTTAAAATCGGTGGATTTGCCCTTTAATTTGCACTCTTCCAGAATTTGTTTTGCTAGCAGTGAATACCGTAGATCTATATGCTGCACGTAGACTATATCCATATAATTAATCTCCTTTGTGTTCTTGTGAAACTTCTCCTCTGTAAAAAGAAGTTGACCTGGTTTCCAGTTTAACTGAGGCAGCAGGTAGAAACAAGCAGGTCTGTGCTGTACAGTCTGTTTTCAGGGTCCTGCCAAGATGGATCCCCCAAAAAAGAAAGTCCCTAAATGTGTTGTATACATGTTGTATAAAGTCTCACTATAGCAGTAACCTGGTTCTGTGGGTCCAGCACTGACATTTTCAACCCTTTAAATGTTTTTAACCAGTGTGACAAAACCGACTCTCGGCTCTTTCAGACAGTTTCCCTCCGCTGAAGGCTACTGTGTGTGTGAGTGGTTCACAGATTCAGCTTCGATTACATATAAATGAATAAAAGTAGATGCTCAGATGAAAGCATCTGAACACAGAAGAGGTCGAACCCTTCCCGAGGCAGGCCAGCCTCCGACAAGCTAGCTGAGACAGATCAGCTAGCTTGAGAGACTCAGACAGATTCAAACAGGTTCAGGTAGGTCTAAACTTAAAGGAAAACTTCACCCACAAAATGGCCGTTTCTATATCTCGTACCTCCACAGTGAATTAAGAATCCAAAAATGGAGAAAAGTCTTGATGAATTCAAGTAAATGGGGTCCAGGTTTACAGCAATAGTACCTCAAAACATTAGCTTACAAACTCTCACACAACTTGTGCAGTGTAATCCACGCCTGCTTCCCAAACACGCCTTTTCACCACAGTCATGCTGTTTAAAACATTTGACGCTACTGTGTCATGCTCAGACGCACTGCGAGTCCGGACGGGATTTTTTTTTATAGTTTTGCTATTGTTAAACCTGGACCCCATTTACTTCAATTCATCAAGACTTTGCTCTGTTGTCTGATTCTTGGTTCATCGTGGAGGCATGTGTGAAAAACAAAGGTTTCTTCAAGAATTCAAGGTAACATGAGCTGAGTAACTGATATACATTTTTTGTATGTTTTGTGGGTGAAGTGTTCCTTCAAGAGGTGCTTATAAAGTAGGAAAATAAAGCCAGGCATGCATATCGATAAGTAAACATCCCACATGAGCAGCCAGGGCTCCTAATGCATAGACACAACACATACCTGCAGGTTCACTCCAGTCGCTTTAGATTACCATGTTGTGTCTGTTAGCATGGAGTCATTGTGCCATTTCTGTTTGCTTTAACATAAACAGAAACACAACGGAGACGTCTGCTGCACAACCAGCAACTTTAAATAAAGGCTGTTATTAAAGGCACTTTAGATGCAGAGACTACAGAACTACAGAAGCTGATGAATAAAAGAGTACAACACACATGCTTCATTACCGAAGAGCCCGTCTCTGAACCCATTGGCTGTTGGTTCAGTAATGATTTAGCCTCTGGGGCTATACAACAGCCGATATTTTGGGGGTTCCGGTGTAGCCAGCGACATCCAGCATCATATGAAACTAGAAAACCTAAAGAATCCATTGATACCAACCATGTCGTACTCGCATGTCATGAAGAATGAGAAATAATGCTAAACGCTAAAGTTTTGCAAGGAAAAACTGTCATGTCCATGTTCAAAGGGGCCCGTTGACCTCTGACCTCCAGATGTGTGAATGTAAATGGGTTCTAGTGTACCCACAAGTCTCCCCTTTACAGACATTTCCCCTGATGATGTATTTAAATCTCTGTGCATACCGACGTCCCTTCACAGTGTTGAATGGTATAAACTGGGTATGACTGTAAAGCTGAGACTCTCGTAGCTCCATTGAGCCTGGCTGTATTCATGTATGATGATGTTAATCCCCACATAATGACTTTTTTTTTACTCAGATTTTATACATATGGTGGTGTGTCTTTATAATATGAGAGTTTTCCTAAAATTTGACAGGAAATAGTAGTAGTACGTTGCCTTGCTTACAGTATTGCAGTGTATTGAATCGTTTCCCTGATACGCATCATTTTGCCAGATTCTTGCCAGTACACAGCCCTGGTTTATACTCAGTTAACAGCTGTTTCACTCATAAAAAGCTAAATCGCCGTCAGACAGCCGATGTGCTGTCAGATTGCATTTCGTCCATTGGGATTGTTAATTTAATTCAAACGTGATTGGTCGATACCACTCAGACTACTATGGAAACCAGAACGCTTTCAATGCCAAAATCCTTTCCCGTATCATCTGCAGATTATAGGATTATTAAATGACAGCGTCAGATGTTCAGATATTTAAAACAATGAGTGAGAAGTGAATAATAATGATTACTGTGTCTCAGAGGGGTGGAAGTAGTGATGTTATACAACTGCAAAACAAAGAGTCCGTCCCATGGCAGCTCACAACGTTAACACTTCACCAGCAGCTTTTACTGCTGTTAAAAGTCAATCAGACTCTCAGACCGGCAGACGAGCAGGTAGCACTGAGCCCTGCTGCCCTGCATGCCTCAGCAGCCGCACACACACACACACACACACACACACACACACACACACACACACACACACACACACACACACACACACAACACTTCTGGCATTACAGTCACATTGAAAGTCTTCAGGTGATAATGAAGCCATTAGTAGCATCCTGATTTGTCACTGAGTAATTTCCACCTTTATCCCGTTGCCATAGAGACTAATAATTAGTTAATGTTGCCCTAGGAACAGCAACAGCTGCTGAAGTTAATAATGTTTCTGGTTTCTGATGGTACAGTTTCAGTTTGACTCCGACACACCAAACTATGAACTGGACATAAATCAGTTTCAGTTCTACGTCATCGTTATACTTCTTACAGTTCAGGCTAATTTCTCAACTTTGCTCCTACAGTATCCTGTATTAACTACTAACTTCTATTATAGAAATCCAACAATTTATTGTTTCCAGTTTGATAATCAGTAATTTTACACATTTAATAGTAACATCCAGTTTACAGCTACCTGTAACTCAGCTGCTTCTCACTGACTACGTTTAATTTTCTGCCCTTATTTTGAAAACAACCTGTTGCTGTTTACATGGCTAATGAAGATGAATATTCCATCTTGTTTATTGCTGCTGTGCATAACCGGTGGTGGATTTGTTTGACTATGTGAGTACAGCCTCCCTCTTTCATTTCTTCAACCAGTCTTTCTTAATGTTTAAAAGTAGGTGTTTCTCCTTCCGACTGCGAATGTGGGCTTTTCTTTACACGATGCATTTCTGCAAACTGTCGGCTGGTTGGTTGGTGATCGATGCACTGAGCTGACCGTAAACCAGCAGGAGACCTGTCCTATAAAACTGTCCTATAAACCCAAACTGAGACACACATTCTGAAAGTGCTGTAAACATGTTTAAAGAACAAATAATGACGCCATAGCCCACGTCTTGGTGCTACATTCAGAATAAGGCGTAATTCAAAATATCCATAAGACCTGTGTCAAAGTTAGAATATTGTCATATGTGGAATAATAGTGGAATATTAAGATAAGATAAGATGAACCTTTATTAATCCCCGGAGGGAAATTCGGGATTAGTGTATGTCAACATAGTCATTGCTATCTGTTAACAGGATGTCCACATTATCTAACATGTAAAACAGAATCACACTTTTGATAGATCAGGCAGTCAGACCAGAGGACATCCACAGCATTTATTTTGAGAAAAAAAAAAACATTAGAGATTTTACAGAACAATATCGTATGTTAACTCCAAAATTTAAAAAAACAACCATCCAACCCACAGAAAAAATGTTTGAAAATGTTATTGTGAAGGCTGTCGGGGGGAAAAAACAGGTTTTACATGTTATTGCAAAAATTAGGCTAATAAATCAATTATTTTTACTCAGTAATACAGTATCTGAGGAGAGTATGTTCTTTTCTGAAACTTTATTTGAGTTAACATTGTGAAATTACAATCCTCAGCCCCCATATTACCCAAGATGCAATACATGGACCCTTTCTTTCCTCAGTTTACATGTTCCTCAGATCAAAAAGCACATCTTCCCTTTCACTGTTACGCTGATGACTCTTTTACTTACATCTAGAACATATGATTAAACTATCACGCTCTATGAAGTGTGTTCAGGACACCAAATCCTGGATCCTTTCAAACTTTCTCCAGTTTAATGACTTAACAGTCCAAAGTTATATTATTTGGACCTGCTTAGTCCTCATCCTCGTAATCTTGGTGTAATCTTGGTTGGGGGCGGCAGTAGCTCAGTCCGTAGGGACTTGGTTTAGGAATCGGAGGGTCACCGGTTCAAGTCCCAACATGGACCAAGACCAACTGGTTGCTGGAGAGGTGCCAGTTTACCTCTTGGGCACTGCCGAGGTACCCCTGAGCAAGGCACCAAACCCCCAACTGCTCGGGGCGCTTGTCAGGACCAGCCCCCTCACTCTGACATCTCTCCATTGATTCAGGTATGTGTACTGTGTGAAATTAACAACAGAGTGTAAAAACTTAATTTCCCTACGGGGATTAATAAAGGTTCATCTTATCTTATCTTATCTTATATTTGATTGGCCATCTTCTCTCAGTTTATCTGACTCTATTGAACTTTTCATTAGCCACCTTAAAGACATATTACTTATTGACTGAAGTGTACCTAAACTAACCTGCTCCTATATTTTCTTCTTTCTTTAGTTGATGATTTCATGACTTTTAATTTAGTTTTTCTGTTTGTTAGTTCTTGGCTTTTTTTTTGTTTCTGCACTGTGAACCACTTTGTATCCTCAAACAACAGTTTATATGACATCTTGAAAAGTTATTCCTCCTTTTTTATGCATTTTTTTATGAATGTCCAGCAACATGTCAATGTCTGCTCGTGACATGCATATGTTATTTGAAAATTTCCATCTTTACAGGAAACAATCTGGTTAGGTTTAGGCAACAACACTACTGTACTTAAGTTTATGAAAGATTGTGGTTTGAGTTAAAATAACTATACTTGAAATAGTTAGCTTTAGACAACAGAAACTACTTAGGTTTAAGCAATAAAACTGCTTAGTTATGTTTAGGCACTAAAACACGTAGGTTTAGGAAAAGATTGTGGAAGTGGCATTACTGAAGTACAGAAGTTATGTGACTCACGAGATTCAAGCACTGGTTTCCTGGGCGACAGCAGGAACATATTCGTGGGATATAACGTATATACGAATTAGAGTGCATTACTTTTTTTAGGTCTAGCTACAGGCGGTGTATGAGAACAGCCTGCTTTAAATCAGCTTTGTTGTGTTTAAAATGCTATATATGACTTGACATGACAATAAGATAAGATAAGATATTCCTTTATTAGTCCCACAGTGGGGAAATTCACAATATTCACAATAATGCAGTAAAGACTGTTGATGCTGACGTCCATCTTTTCTTTTACGATGGAAATCTGCAACAACAACACAAGCAGGGAGAAAGCTCGTGGAGCAGTAACATGACAACATGTAGAAACAGAGAGAATAGGGATGCTACTGTCTACGCTTTGCTAGTAGTGTCTTCTGCTGAGTGATTGCACTGCACAAACCTCAGTGGGAGGCCGTCAGTTACAGCAATGCCTCCATTTTCAGCATCCTAATTATTCAAAACAAGTAAACAGGACAGGCGCCGCTGCATTTCTGCAGCAGTCTGTGAAATATGGAGATATCCTGAACCAGCAGGCAGCAGGGGGCAGAGGGAAGATAAGATAAGATAAGATAAGGTTTGGACTCAGTGTCATCAAAGAACGGTCTGAGCCGAATACCAGACAATCACACATTGATCAATCTTCTGTTGAAATTTCACATTCCCGCCGTTTGTATCAAGTGATGTTGAAACTAGTCTCCCAGTTCGGAGTGCGTGGCCTTCGAAATGAAATTTAATTATAACAGTTCAAGAGAGTTTGAACAATTCAGTGTTCGGTTGTTCTTTGCTCCAAACTCTCATTTCACCGGCAGCAAAAATCCAAGATGGCGACGGCCAAAATATACGGCCTTTATACTTAACTGTGTCAAGAGCATTTCACTGTTTCTAGGTTGCTGTAAAAAAGTGTATGTTAAAAGAAGGAGGAGAGGGATCGATGGAGACTGAGCTGTCACTGGTATGAAAATAATCTGGTTGACTAATCCTGAAAAGGCTCAACATAGAGCTGACTTTGTTTCATTAGCAGGGAACTGACTTAGTCCAGTAACATCCAGGACCTGCAGACCAGCAGTAACCTAGTCTTAGTCCTAGCCTAGCTCGCCACTCAGGCTTCTTCTGCTTCAGGTATTTAGGATCGTACCGAATAGAAAACTGTGCTGTATTCAGAGCTTAACAAGATACTTAGGTAAAATAACGAAAACCCTGAAAAAGGCTCTAGCCCTCTTGGTGCCTTGGGCAAAATTCAGATTTTAACTGGTCGCTGATATTGTTGGCTGAAAAGTGTTCAGTTATTTTCTCTATGTGTTACCGTCTTTATATCCTTATTTATTTTTTCATTTGTTCCCTCAATGCAGAAAAGGAAGAAGGGCAACCACCGGCATTGTAAATAATATATATATAAATTTTTAATTATTATTATTTTGACATTGTGACAGACATCCTAGGTGATCACCTACATGACTTATGTCCTCAGCCGCCCCTGGGTGGCGTAGACATGTTATAATACCTACAGTAGATATCATTTTAGATATTTTATTACTATGCATTAGCCCAATTCCCAAATACCACAAGTACAATTCATTTGTTTTCATGTCACTCTTGAGATTAAAACCTGGGATAAAGTGTCCGGCTGGTCCCAGCTGGTAACAGATAGAAGCGTTACATCTTCCCTGTGGTTCTTTTTCCGGTAGATTAATTTCATCTCACACAGCGTGGTTCGTCGTCCAATTAGCTTTGAGATTAAGGAGCCGAGCTCAGCGCTCCGGGCTGCTGCCCGTCGCGGCCAACAGATGCCATACCCTCCGGGATGAGGAGTAGAAAACCGTCGGTTTGCTGACCGTGGAGCTAAATGTCTACGTCGGCCAGATTCATTCATTATGAATAATGAACTTAGATTAGCCGTTTGCTTCACAGGGAATAGCAGAGCCGCTGGGTATTATGTCATTAATTAATAAAAAAGAAAAAGAAAACTCACCTCTCTCAATTATGAACTATTTAGGCAAATTCTAATGATGATAATAAATGAGACATGCATGAACTAAGGGGGGAAGGATTGCTGTGGAGAGGTGGAAATACAGACAGGATGTCTAGCAGGCCAGATCCCAGAGGACCAGCTGCTCAGCTCTCCTGAGCGTCAGGGTGAACGGGATTATCTGAGCTGCCCTCCCTTCGTTGTGTCTAACACTGGATATAATATTTTCTTTTGGGAGATAAACTTTGTTCTTAGAGGTGAAATCCAATATCCGTTTGGCAGCCAGGTTTGTTTGGCGACAAGGAACAGTTAAGGCTTTTTATTGGGGAGTTGACTTTGTACAATGATGCTGCCTATGTGTACTTTTAGCTTCCTGCTACTTTATATGTTTGCTCCACTACATTTGAGAGGAAATGTGTATTTCTAGAGTTGTGACACAGATTTTACTCTAAATAAACCACGTTACTAATATGTATTAACAAGCTAATAATGGCATATACTGTATAATCCATTAAAATATTTAATCCAGAGTAATTGCATCACACAGGCACCAACAGCTGTCAGTGTGTCAGAGTGCTGACTTGACTAGGACTTGATCCAGACTGACTGGGACTATCAGAAAGTGGGCATGTCTGTAAAGGGGAGACTGGTGGGGACCCAGAGAACCCATTTACATCCACACATCTGGAGGTCAGAGGTCAACGGACCCCTTTGAACGTGGACATGACGGTTTTTCCTCAACAACATTTTGTGTAAGTTTGGAGGTTATTTGTCCTCCTTAGTGACAGCTAGTATGACAGAGTTGGATTCCTTCTAGTTTCATGTGATGCAGGTATCATCTTGTATCTTCACTCTGGCTTTAAAACTGAGCCTGCCGCCTCCTAAGAATTGCAAGTTGCGTTAAAGAAATTAGTGGTGTTTAAATGAATATGCATCAACGTGTTACTATGGCGTTAACTTTGACAGCCCTAATAATAACATATCAGCACTGTTTTTAAGTTTTGATACTCAAGTACATTTCTGCTGATAAAACATTTGTACTTTTAATTGTGAGATAAAGTGAGATTTTGACCGTTGGAGTATGTTTACACCGTTATATTGGTAGTTACAGTAAGATACACTTTGACACATCACAAGCTCCGCCAACGGTATCCACTTCCTGTCGGTGTGGTCATGGCATGTCCGCCTTACGTTGGTGACTGTGGGGCAGAAGAATAATCTGTGTTCATCTTCACTTTTCCCATTGGAGCTAACACTGTAGATTCAGGACATGTTGCTAACCTGCTAAAGCTACGTTCACCACACTACTTCCAAAGTGGTCTCATGGCAGTATGTTCACACTACACAACTTGCTGTCTTATAATCGGGAGTCTTGAAGTCATTGTGGTTTTCAAGCCACATGACTGACCAGCAACAGGAGGCCACACTACAAGATATTTCACTGGGAAGAATCCTTGACGAGGTCTCCAAACTACTGATACGCAAGACACGTTGCTGTTGGCACATGTGTTCACAACATCGCCTGTTTCCATTGGTCTTTTTTTACTATTTCTTCCTCTATTGATACAGGAGAGCCCTTCTCCCCCAGCTTTTCCTTAACCCTGGTCTAGTGCTTTCACTTGGTGGGAGTCCCCTACAGGTCCAGACATTTAGCATGCTAGATATCAGGAATGTATCTGCGATGCTCCGGTGAGCCTCTTGGTTGGTGTCTTTGAGCATGTGACGCTCAGATGCTAACGTGGGAGCCGATTTGCCTCCGATCTGGGGCTTTCATCAGGGATCTCCAAAAAGTGTTGGGAAGCAGAAAATCAGAGCTGAGTCCTGTAGTAGGACCAGTGGTGAAACCCACGCGACACAGATACAGGAAACTAACCCTCAGTGCACCGTCTCCTTCCTGAACAGTCTCTGTAGGATTAAAGATCTGTAGTCGCCTGGTGGAGCTGCTGATGTCGCCACGAATCCCTCCAGAGGAAACACCATCTCTTTGTCTGCATCTTCGAGTGTGTTTCCGTGTCTTTTTGCATATCATCGTTCAAATTCCACAAAGTGAGGCTGTCATTCATGTCTCTGCTGTCAGACTGCTGTCCAAGGAACTGCTGTCCTGATAACTGTAATTAACACCAAGGCAGCAGTGACTGGGCGCACTCTGACCTGTGGCAAGAGGCAGGGCAGATTAGCATAGTGGAATACCCTCCCTGGGGTTTGTAGTGTATTATTAACCCTCCCCCTCCTCTCTCTTCCACACACACACACACACACTGTGAGCTTTCATTGCCATCATCCATCCTCCCTCCTTCAGTCCCCACTTCTTCAGACGATACCCCCACCATCACCACCAAACATCCCCCGAACCATTCCCCCCCAACCCCCCACGTGGCTGGAGCCGGCACACTGATGAGGAGCCAGTTGCCATAGCAACAGGAGGCAGTTGCTTTGGCGACTAATGGGAAGTGGGGCTACGGAGGAAACAATGGATGCTTAGCGAGGATGGGGGTGTTGTGACGGGCTGCGAAGGAGATGCGATTGAGCTATAAATAGACATCATTTAAGACTCCGTCTCCCTCCACCAGCCATTTCTGTCCTCCTCTCTCTCCACACCTGTGTTCATCACTCCTCCTCTCTGTTTCTGCCTTTCAGAGGGGAAGCAGTATGTCTGTATTTAGGCCACAGCAAAGGAATGTCTCACTGTTTAGCTGACTTGCTGTCTGGCAGCTTCAGATACACCATAGCTCAGGAACAACCTCTGTGGGAATGTAAATCTCATTACACATGACACAGACAGACAAAAGGGCCGGGCCATCACTGGGAAATCATCTGATGTGATAGAAACACTTTCTGGTTATGGAACAGAAGAAACTAGGACATAAAGAAAACATTCACATCACAGATATGAAGCTACGATAACGATGACGACAGCGGTCATAGCGACCTTAAACAACCAGAATTAGAAGATATTATAACATTTAGGGGAGGAAAAGAAAATCGATTCATCTATGTATGTTTTTATGATTTTGAAATCAATTTTTTTAATGCTAGAATCAG